>CM060809.1:2558125-3811250 GCA_030704555.1 Heliconius charithonia | reverse complement strand
ATTTTGCGGTTTTTTTTTAAATCGGTACCCTAAATAAACAAACATATTTATAGGTTTTTAGGCTTGTAGGTTATATTATAAACTTGTATCATCTCAGATATAGTATATAATACGAAGGAAAATTGATAATACTTATCAATCTGTCGTCTATTCTAGATTTCGTTCCACATAAGTAAGGGCACGTGCACGCGCAGCTATCGCTTTCTGCATCATTAGGTGGTCGTAACATTATCGACGCGAGTCGCACATTTTTCACACTTCACCTACGTGACTGACCCAATGTTCCTTATGTGACTGTTTGACGAGTATATATTGAAAATAATAGTTATAAAATTTTAAATTTAAATTTTTAATATTCTAGAGCTTGGTAGGTTTTAGCTAACAATATTAGATTTTTTTCAGGCACTTTTTTATTTTAATAATCAAGTTAAATCAACCTCTCAACATATATACACAATTTTTATGGTTTAAGCATGTTGTAGCGACGTGTACGTGTATGTTTTATACAAGCGTGCAACTACGTTATATCCGTTATAAACCAAATCTTTTTAATACTAGAATACACATTACAGTACAATAGGCAAAGTAGATTTTAGAGACGACAATTTAACATAACAAAAGAAACGGAAGAGATATCAATATCAATTATTATAATTCCTGAAGAAAATCCAATATTAACAGCGATTCCTTACAACGCCTATTGTTTGTCCACAAATATACGAACTCTTTGTACCTGCACTGCCGCTTTAATTTACGCGCCCCCCGCGGATCAGGGACAATATTCAAATAAGACTTCATCTATTACGTACCTTATAGTGTACGCGTTATCTATAGCTTCGATCGGCAACCCCTACGGCACCAACCCCTAGTGTCCCGTGCTGCCTAAGATGTTTAGGGGTGGTATAATCAAATAATAGTGAACACAGATTGATATAATTAATTATTAAATCAATGTATGTTTATATAATTTCTAATGCTTGACTTACTTCTGAGGAAAAGTGGCGTGAATACAGTATCTTTTGTTTTTTTTTTATAATTTTCTTAATATTCACTTTTTACTTTTGATAGGTAGAAAAATAAAATTGGTACGTTGCCCATTTGTCAATAATATGCAAAATCAAGACACCAACGACTTTATCGAATGTGAATGTTTCATTAAAAAGCATTTGTGTTAGATTTATATCTACAGTTATTACAATTTGTACTTTAAATAATTTAGGTAACAACTAGAGATAAAAATAGGATTTCACCACAAATGCGGTATAAAACATAAAATATAGTCAAATCCATAATTAACGTGTTAATTAAGTGCTCGCATTCAAACTAGGTCGTCTAGGCTGTTTGTTGAAAAGATTAAGATCAACGTTTCGTTCTTTGGAAATTGCTGAAATAGATCATAGAAGTCACTGGCTCTTCACTATACAGAAGCACTTGTAACTTTTCAGTTAGTATTTCAGCTTTTCCTACGAGGACTTTTTTTAAATTTGATTTGATATAATTTCATAATTTGATGTTTATCACGGCGATTCTATTGTCTGAAAATAAAATTAAAAATAAACATTATAATACTATATTTTGTTGAAATATTTTATAATTTTCCTCAATTTCGCGATTTTCATATTAAATGAATATACCTTAGGTCAATAAATCCAAACTGCAAAACAGCTTCATAAATTTAGAAGCAATCCAGTAATGCTTCCGTAATATCGTATGGAAATTGTATACCTGCGTATTTCCATTGCGTATAAAGCACAAATAGTACTTAAATTGGCGTAGTCATTTCATGCAGTGATTGAAATACCCCAATCTGAGGAGGAGGGCGGGGTGGTTTTTTCAACAACCCTTGAGGTGCCCCGCTGCGCTGCTCAGACACATGACCGTGTCAATCAGCGGTATGAATTAATATTATTATTCCTTGTGTGTCTTTGACAGCTCTATGGACTTCTATATTATAGTTGATTTTGTTAGAGCTGGTTTTTAAAAAAAATCTATTTTATTGTTAAAAAAACTTATTTCTTTACATATTACCAAATAAAAAGCCTGCTTTCTAACATGATTATTAATTTTTTTAACGTAGCAATGACACAAACTCTCCTTAACGTCGTAGACAAAAATGTTGCTGGGTACATTTTCGAAGTAACAATTCGAGTAACGATTAGTGACCGAAATGTATATTTGAATCGCAATTTTAATTTTTCAGAGCGGCCACTGATTTGATGGTGCTCTTTGTGCAAAATAATATCGTGCGCGGATCATCGGAGCTGCACTCCGTATTTCATCCACAATGCGGGCGATTTAAAATATTGGATAGAGTTAGTGTTACGATACAAGAGATTTGTTTTAATATTCTTCTACAATCACTTGAAATGTATTTTTGGTATATTGATTTTGGGATCTCGGTCAAATGTAAACTAAGTAAATGTGTCGATTGCTTTCAGTTCTTTTTCTTAGCGATTTGACAAAAATCAACGTGGTTTTGATTGAAACAGATTTTAACTGTATTAAAGAAAGTTACCAATAATATTTTAAATATGCATTAGTAATTGAAATATTTAAATATTTGCACGTCCGTACAGCGCATCGCCGCCCCTCAGTAATCACAAGAGAATATCATAAACGTCAGCTTAAACACTCGTCGGATAGTAAATAAACACATAACAAAATAATAAATTCAACGCAACATATGGCCCCGAAACGAAATTGGGACTTTCGGATCATTGTGAAGGGTGAACTTGTTGCGCGATTTGTGAAACTGTTTCAACTATTGTATTATATGACGATATGCACGTTTTTCATTTTAATGTTTTTTCAGCTTCACGCAGTATCCTGCACACAGCTGGGTAGGCAGATTGAACCTAGTGTTAAGACACTCCGTTCCCCACTTTCTGCCGAATTCTAGAGGCATTGCGCGTTGAGTAACAGAACTCAACGCCGCGCTTTGCCTCTACACCAGAACGAATAAATGGAAATATTTAATGTTTATAATATAGAAAAACTGCCAAATTTTGTAAACTCTCGTAAGATAACTACTATAACTTATTTCACCTGCGTTACAAATATTTAATTTAAGCATAAATTCTTAATATGTGCATATAGCAATTACAACATAAAGAAAGTCTTTGGATAAACACTATATACATGAAAAATATAAAATTTTAAGTCAAGTAAAAAAATTCGAAATACAACACAAGTTGGTCGATCAGTCAACAAATTGCAACTACTCGTTTCATGCAGCTCCCGCGATGCATCGAGTGGTGTATCGAAACTCGAGTAATAATCGAACCCTCGCGGTGTCCCGCACTCAATCTCGGGGAATTGTACGGTTGTGGTATCCGCGGCTTAAACTAAACTGTTCAAAAATGAACTGTAATACTTACAAAATAAGAGCGCATATTTATTTTAGAACAGCCTCTGCTTGTTGGTCAAGGTATTCCCTCTGTTGGGGTGACAATCCTAAGAATCGTAGACGGTTATTGAATTTCTTAGCACTTTTTTCGTCTTCATTTGATTTGGACTTCATTGACGTTATTGTGATTTGATGACTGCATAATTTGTTTACAATAAGGGACCGATCTTAGATTATTTTAACAATAGCATCGTTTTCAAGTACCTAACTGAAATGCAATTAAATTGTAATTCAATTTATATTACTAAAACTAGTCGTTTCATTATGTTTATTTTCATATAAAAGAAAACATTTTACATTAAACGTCTCTAATAGCTTGTATTTTTTGATAAATTCTCGTACATAGATATTATATGGGACGACAAAATAACATATTCATCCTAATATATTTATGCATACTTTTGGTAGTAAATCTTTTTTCGGATAAATTGTTTCACGAGTGTAACGCAGGCAAATCGCATGGGAAGCTACCCGATTGGACATCCTAGGGGGTGCTGGCCGTCGGCGCGCAGTGGTGCGCGGTCGTGCACATTGCTGTACGTTTATTAATACTAGCTTATGACCGCGAGTTTATTTCATTTGTCGAAAATATATTTTAAATTGTTGGAAAATCGTTAGTACGAATGATATTGTAATTTAAATTAAACGTTTCTATACAAATAAGTTAATATAGTTATTTTTTTAACTTCGCGCTGTATCCCGCACATAGCTAGGATAGGATAGGTAGTAGGATTTAGGGAACCTAGTGTTAAGACATTCCATTTTCCATTAAAACACTTCTTTTCCTTACTTTATCCACCGCCGAATTCTTGAGACATTTACCTCTGCTTTGATATTAACATGACGACGACTTTGAAATTTTCAATTTTAAAGTCATTGAAGTATATATTTCCATCGAAAGGAAACTGAACCCACAACTATAGCGTTTACAGTCGAATCCTTGTAATAATTTCAATAAAATAATTAACTATTTTATAGATCTTCATAAAATAAACGGATAGTAGATGTAGTTTAGATCTGTCACGCTAAGTCCTCTTTTCAATTACGACGGCGAGCGGCCAGAATTAATTCGTCCATATCTCGATTTGCGATACAAGTAGCGGATTACGAGGCGATTTGCTCGAGCAATCGCATCAATGTCACTGAGTGTTGTGGCAAAGACTGGAACTGTAGATATCACACGGCGAAACGTTTTCTTATAGCGAAGTATCAAATTGAACTTGGGTAGGTACTTTAGTTATAAGTTAATACTATTCATAATATATGGAATTTGTTTATAGATTATGATTTTTTTTTCTAAATGAAACTTTATATATTTTAGTAGCGACTTGTTTTCTGAAACATCTGCGTGATATATTCTTTGACATTGCTTTGGCACATTTTGATCAGAAGCAGTGGTCTCGTGGTAATGGAGTGCCAGTGGCGGCGCGTGGCGGTCGCCCTGTGCACACGCCGCCGTACGCACGCACGTGCCACCACTCCCATCGATTATATGCTACCTTCATGTGAAAAATATAAAACGAGATGGAATATTGCAAAAAATATTTACAAAAAATGTGTAGAATATTCAACCATCACATGTTCAGTTATATAAATACAGAGGAGTTTACAATATACGCCAATATATACGACATATGTCTTGAAAAGTCACTGGAAAAATTGGCACGCCAATAAACTTCGAGAGCATTCACAAGCTCCAACGTAACCGCAAAATGCCTGTATAGCGAACAGTGTATAGGAGTGCGCTGAACGAAAAGTAATATCTAGGTGTCAACTGCAGGCGATAATCGTGGGGTAAAAAATAGCTCCCAGACCTCGACACTATTTTCACCCTTGCCGGTATCTCGGCGTTTATCGGCGATAGTATCTGAGTGAGACATCGCTGGTGACGTTTGAAATATGATCGGCGGAGTCCCAGGGGCCCGGCCGGAGCGCGGGAGGCCACGTGCGACGCATATTCAAATCAGCATCGCACGCGACGAGACCCCCGTGTTGGCTAAATACACCCGCGCCGCACCGCACCGCCCGGCCCACCCACTTACCAGGGGTCGGTCCTATGTAATCGAATTTGAAAATTATTCTAAAACACTGAATAATGTATTTCGTAGGGACCCGTGGCCGGAGGCGGCGCACGGCTCGCGCTGATTTTTAAAATAAATTAAACTTAATCAAGTGGGCTCGCGCACCTAAACGGATTAACTTTGCGTTCATTTGACTCCAGGACTGTTTACGCTGAACATGAGGGGTGACAGCTTATAGGTTATTTGAAACGTTATCAGGTATAAATTATTAAGATACAATCCAAAATCCAAAAGTAAGCAAGGGTGCCTAAAATTAAATAGTGCATATTACTGGAACTTCCCTCCTAACTTTACAAGTTAGAAAAAATTGTTTAGGTTCTTTCGCGATACAATTTCTATTAAAGCTCTCAATATGTAAAATGCGCTTACAGCTTAAAAATTTGTTTCCTTCTAAGCAAGAATATCTGCGAAAAAATATTTTACTGGACTTGCCTATTCATATTTAGGTATACGCCATACCCATTACCAAAGTCGCAGAAAAGAAAATTTGAATTTTGAATTTGAATGGTATGCTAAATATCGAAACTTATGCCGCGCTTTAATGAACAGAACCTAAAATAGGAAAAAAAAATAACAGTATTGTTTTGAAGACGGTGATTTGAACCTACGGCTATCACGGCCAACCATGCTTTAGATACTCTACCAAGCCGTCACGAGCGTCCGTTTTTCTCATAACAGAAAATAAAATATTTACTAAATATATTTTACGTTACCTACTACTTCTAATAACTACTACCTCTAACCGTTTCTGGTCATAGGTACTTTGTCCAGCGAGCACCTTCATCAGGAAGACAAAAGAGGAAACTGAACAACTAAGCCAAAAAATCTAATTTTCAAAATTAATAATCTAGTACAAATAATTATTCACCTACATATTTAGACAATGATATATATAGAAAACAATATTAGGTAAATCAAAAAAAAAAATCAGCTTCACGCTGTATCCCGCACACAGCAGGGTAGGCAGAGGGAACCTAGTGTTTTTAGACACTCCGTTCCCCACTTTCTGCCGAATTCTGGAGGCATTGCGTGTTGAGTGGCAGAACTCAACGCCGCGCTTAGCCTCGACACTAGAGCGAAGAAATGGAAATATAAATTTAAGTAAATATTTCATCTCCTCGAGTGGGGATCGAACCCACAACCAGTCGGTTTACAGTCACACTTTGTGCCGCTGCGCCACGACTGGCCTCAACTGGCCTGGTATTAGGTAAATAATAAACAGATTTTTAATAAATATCAAGCGCTATTTAACTAAGTTGATGACAATATTGAAATTGTTAAACAATTTATTGACCGACCCTCTTATATCAACCGAAACCTAATAAAATTTATGAATCGCACTGAAATTTGCCAAATTTATATTTCAAAATTAAATATTGAATAAGACAATATTAGTTCATTCGCCACATTAAGTTTTATAGCGGTATGAATACATTCTCCTCGGTGCGATTTGGCACGCACTGAGGCCCCGCCATTAGCGCCCGATATGAAATTAAAATTAAAATATATATAAAAAACTACTACAAGCACTCTCCACAGACCGCTGAGGGGCAGCCCTAAAGATTTGCAACTATAGACGTCATTAGAGACGATTTGATTTAATTTTATGATTCTTGTTGACATTTTTTTTATATTAAAAATTGTAAAATCTCTTGAATAGTTTGAATTATGCTTTGTTGTTTTCTTTCTAAAACGTTCTAAGCCGCAAATTTATCACTTATATGTATGTATGTAGTATTTATACTGAAAGATTACTTTTATATAAAATATAAAATTGCTTTTATCAATAAATTATTTCTAGCTGCTATCACACATTAAAATCAACAAATGATTTACTTACGAACAACGACTCCACAGAATCGGTTGTAAACTATCATGTAGCGGTGTACAGCAGGGGTACTACTCGATGATTTGGTTTTTCGATTCGTTACGCCGTCAAACTACCCTCGAAAGCGTACCCTTGAATATGTTCCCTCGCCTTGAATATTATTTATACGTTTGTTAAGTGGAGTTGTATGCCGGATTATGGCCTGGAGCTCAGTACTTCAACAAACATCGGTTATGATTTCTAATATCGATCGGAATTTTAACGACTCTCATGGCTCGTGATGAGTCCTCTTATCGGATGCTAAATTGAAAATATCGTTTTACGTTCAAAGTAAGCTCTAGTTGCTTATAATTCAAAATAATATTATCTACTTACGCACTAAATACTAAATGTATTAAAGCCTCGTTCAAAATCAGTAAACGTTCACAACAGATTCCAGTTTTGTAATGTATCGAAAGTGCAAATGAAACAAAACAATATAATATACCAAATTCTTTCTTCTTAATAAAAAAAAAGTAAAAGTATCATTCACATTATGTCAGACAAGCTTAGTAGGAAAGTAGTGAAATAAAAATGAAACGGTTAATATTCAACATATTTGTAAAGTGACTAAAAAAAGGGAAAAAAAGCAAAGCATATTCTGCTCCCAAGCAACCTGCAGTTAGGTATGCAAGGCAAACATATTTTCTCTTGAGACTAGAACGGTGAGCAAACAGTAGCCAACAGGAGCGAAGGTTGGGCCGTGTTTACCTGCGCTGCGTCGCCTGCCCTCATATATTAAACATAGCCAGGTCTACCTTACTTCGCCTTCTCGTTCCCTCCCCGTATGTCTACTTGGGCCGACGAGCGATGACCGCTATGCAATTTGCCTAAACTGTGAAACTATTTTTGGATACTTTTTTTTTCTATACAAAGTACACGTAACAACATGGAAATGTTGAAAATATGTTTTTATAGTTTGTTGTTACGCTGGTTTTTAGTTTGTGTTTTGTACATTACTAACACAAAATTTAAAAAAATATAGAAATATATTTAGATAAATATTTCGTTAACGAGTGCTACGGTGACTATGTGTAGGTAGTATCTACTAAGTTAAATAAGAACAAAGTAAGCATCCCACACGACCGCCGTCACGATACGCCCTCGTTAGCCGGAGTACACAGCACTCGCACAACGCCACCAACCTCAAAAGACACAAATTTCCCTTCACCAAACGCGAAATCTCGCAACATAATGTT
The DNA here is from genome assembly GCA_030704555.1 of Heliconius charithonia. Taxonomy (NCBI): domain Eukaryota; kingdom Metazoa; phylum Arthropoda; class Insecta; order Lepidoptera; family Nymphalidae; genus Heliconius; species Heliconius charithonia. The sequence goes on along the minus strand of CM060809.1, from coordinate 3,802,697 downwards.
TCTTTTGCCGTAATGAATCCGTTTTCAGCAATTTTACATCAGCATAAAAATAAGGTCGCGGCAGTTAACACGTTTATCGGGCGCTCATTAAAGCGGAGGGCGATCTTGCTTCGGAGTCGTTAAGCGCGCAATAGTTCGCGAGATCCTCGTAAAAAATATCTCGCAACCGACTTTACGAGCGCCCTTTGTGAATGCATCATTAAATTTCCATCTAAATTTAAATTACGAACGGTGCGATCCGACGCGCTCTCTCTCACGTGTTTCTGTTTTCCCACTCGGTGGAAATGTTATAATTGCTGCACAGAGAGACGCAGCCGAGTCGAGAATTTGAAAAAAAGATGACGTCAGTCGGAATTATCTTCAGCGCAGCGCAATTGAAACGGCTTTGCGACGGGCTTAGTGAAAAAGTTGGCGTTCGTTTTAATAATTCCAGCTCCGGCGCCTCGTCAGAATGCCGTTGTCACTTCGCGGATTAAGCGCCGACACGGTTGAGTTGGGATTTGAAAGTTATTTTAATTTGCATTTTTCGTATAATTCGGAAAAAAACGTGTTATGAATTCCTTTCATATTGTGAAAAGTTACAACGTGTTTACATGCTGGAAGTTTACGAGCTACGGAGGCCGAGAATGAGGGTCAAAGTCGTTTGTATGCGAATGTACGTTCTAAGAAAGACATAAAGAGGGCAGGTGAAAAACGAGAGCCGTGGCCGCCTATTTAGATAAGCTTATCGTGACCTACATGAAAGCCTCTGGATTTCGAAAAAACACAACCGTAAAAATCTTCCCCTCTTGACAACAGCATAAATAACATTTATCCCATAAAAAATTGTAAAAACAATTTGAAATTGATAAATAAAATAAAACAAAAATCAAATCATTCGATGAGGTGAAATGATTTGCGAATCACTTAAAAATCCAAATTTCTCGTTGTCAACTCTCCCTCCCGAATTCGGCTTTGGGATGGCGAATAAAACTGAGAATAAATTGTGACTGGATAAAGCAATATTTGTTTATCTACCCCCGCATTACGGCGGTGGCGGCCATTAGCGGGATGCAAATAACGTCTTGTCATTTTTACTTTCTTATTTTTCCTCATTGCTTTGGATTTGTGCTACTTGCTGCCTCTCGTGGATGTCCTGATCCAATATTAAAGTAGGCTGCTGGATTTTTTTTCGAGATGATATTAAATATAAATTGTATAAAATATTAATTATTATCGATGTTTCTAAACTGTCACTTTAAAAAAATCAATACATATGTTGACTATAAAAAAGTGTGCCGGTAAACATATTTAAATTTATAAGACACTCTAGTATGAAGAATGTGCCGGTACCGAAACGCCTCCATACTTCAGGCCTCTAGACCTCCAGACTTCTAGGCCAAGACAAGTGTCAGTATGGCCTTATTACCCCAATTTGAAATCTTCAATTTAGTAAGCAAGTACGTTGGCTTTAGAGAAAAATTTCATACTTTTATTTTAAAACTAAGCTTTGAAATTTGCACTTTATAATTTTTTCTAATTTATTTAATGAATAAAAAATATATATATTTATTCAGGTTCATTTCTCAAGTTTGTTTTCGAAATAAGACAGATGTTCTTTCACTTATATTTCATCCTTAAACGACCCAAATATTAAATAATTGGATCTAATCTGCAATAATGCTTACGAGTAGCGGATTCTAGTTTCCACTATCCGATTCAAACATATACCATATTTCTACTACCTTTTATTTTTAAAATCAAATGTGCTACCAGTACTTTTTAATATAAATTCAATACTTTATAATACAATGTCAAAATTACTTTTAAATCATATAATGTTAGGAAAATATGAAATATTACATTTTTACTTTGAAAAATGCGTCCATAATGTAATTGTAATAGCCAATAACAAAGACATATAAAATGTGATAACCCGAGGCTCCTAGGGACGTTTATGAGCGTATAAACGTGTCTACATTGTTTTTAGCGGCTTTCGACGACGACTGTACAACTGTTGACACTAAAATGATCATATAAATCCAAATGACCCGAGGCCTTTGAAATGTTTACCAGCGTCACCCGTGTGACGTGTATTTGTTATTTTTGTATGAACTAAATTGTTTTGGATCTAGTTTAATAATAAATTATATTATCATGTTTACGTATGATAATATCATTTATTAACTTCAATTTATAGAGAAGAATATATATAATTTGATCTTCAGTCGTCATATATTATTTCAAGTTTTATTTAAAAATAATATTTCCTTGCTCTAGTAACAAGACAAGGTGGGCATTGAGTTCCGCCATTCAGCCCTCAATGCATGGAAAATTGATGGGGAACAGAGAGTTTTAAGCTTTTGACACTGGGTCATCTCTAACTCTGCTATATACTGACACAGCGAGAAAACTAAACAAAATATGTTAGTGAAATATAATATTTAATGTTTCTCTTCCATATAACAAATTGAAAATAAAGAAATAACGTGCATATTAACGAAGTCAGAAGCGTACCTTAGGGAATGATTGAATGAACCATTCTGTAGCGGAAGGGTCGGCGTTTGCGTGGGCAGCCATAAGTTTCGCGCAACAAGATGCGTGCGCGCCACCGCTAACTACCGCCGCGGTATAGAGTGTGTTCCTAATATTATTTTTTACACCTCTAACTCTTATAGAAAATATTTTTTATTTTTAAATTATTAAAAATAAATGAAATCTAAAAATTTATTTTAGCAATTTTATTGATTTTTTTTAAAGCTGCAGCCCGAATATTTTATTACCAAAAAACACGTACAATAACATTTTATCTACTAACTTTAGCTATCTAAGAAACGTCTTTTATAATAAATGATTTACATAAATCATCCAATTAAAACCCAAACACCCTCTACAGCCAGAACTGCAAATCCAAATCATAACTATATCCGAGCATGCCACTGGATCACTCTTTATGACCTATAAATGTGTAATTCACGCCACCTTAATCCCTCCAGCTCATATAAATCTGGATTAGCCGGCCCTCAGTGATTGTACCTTACCTGATTACACTGTTAACAATTGTAATTGAAAAATAAAGTACAGATCTGGCAACTTGGCTTTTTTAACATTCGTGCGTTTAGATGCAACGAGATGCGTTGTGTTTTTTTTTTATTTTGCAATTTAATTTAGAACTTCCATAAATTAATAAGCTCGCGTTTCATATATAGAGCCAACTTTGTGTTTTATAGAGAAACAGATTAAATATGTTGAAAGTATGTTTTTAAGCAATTTATATAATAGAGTACTGTTAATTAATCAAATCAGCTTCACGCTGTATTCCGCACACAGCATTGTAGGCAGAGGGAACCTAGTGTTAAGACACTCCGTTACCCACTTTCCGCCGAGTCCTGGAGGCATTGCGTGTTGAGTGGCGGAACTCAACGCCGCGCTTTGCCTCAACATCAGAGTGAAGAAATAAAAATATTCATAAATATTTAATTTTCTCGAGTGGGAATCTAACCCACAACCAGTCGATTTTACACATCTTTGTGCCTCTGCACCATGATGACCTCATATTGTTGATAAATAATCTTTTTTTTATATTTTTATTTCTATTGTTGAGAAAAAGCGGAGCGTTGAGTTCCACCAATCAACACGCAGTGCCTCCAGAAATCGACGAAAAGTGAGGAAAATGGAGTGTTTTAACACTAAACTACCTCTGCCTCCTCGAAAGTTCTTAAAACGAACATTTTAGAAACATTTAATCAAAACAGGCAAAACGATTTACCGTCACACGTGCAAAACATAGACACCTGTACAATAGAGTACTGGGCCTATATATCGCTCACCTTCGGGCGGCTGCTCGTTGGCAGGCCATAAATTAGCTAAAACAAGCGGCAGATGTCCCCCACCTTCGCCCTAATGGAAGCATTAGGCACTAATGGCCCTGGACGGTGACGTTTACACATAAATTCGTGTCAAATTTAGGACGTTTTAGCCTATACCATTTACATATTAGCATGTAACGTAGATAATTATTATATTATTTGTTGTAGGATATTCTCATTTAGTTAGAAAAATATGATATGTAATAATTTTTATTTTCAGCTTCACGCTGAATTCCGAACCTGCTACACGCGGTTAAGAACAGGGAAACTAGTGTTAAGACACTCTGTTTCGCACTTCTAAATAAGGAGAAGGAAAATGGGGCACGAAGTGTCTTAACACTAATTTCCCTCTGCTTATACCACATGTGTGCACGATACAACGTGAAGCTGATTTCTATAGAAAAAAAAAAAAGTAAAATATAAAAACGACAATTAAACTAACAACAAAAAACGTTAAAATCACATCCCTCGTGTAAAAAAGTATAAATCAATAAGCATAATAGCATTTGTCGTGAGAAAACTACTCCTCGTCCCCTAAAACAAAGTTATCCCGCTCGGTGGGGCACTAAAAATTCCTCATAACTGAATGAATCAATTCTATCGCTATTAAATCGAGTTACCGAGCATATTGGGTGAGCAAATTTATTTAGCTAATAACCCCACGCCGCTCAAGCGAGGCTCATCCCTTGCGTTACGTGAGACGGAGATGGGAAAATAATGGTAGGTTTTATAATGCTATCATTTATATAGACTGTTTTGAGACTTTTGTCTGTCCGTAAAATTGCGCGTCTTATCCACAAACGCATTTTTATGTATTTATTTGATTTGTTTGACATAATTTTTCTTCGTGAATCAATTATAAGTATTGACTTTAATTTATTTATAATATAAGTATAAATATGAATTAATAAAAGATTTAAATTGAAAATAATATTGAGAGAAATTATTAAGCCCCGTCAGAATTGCTATTAAAAAATAACATATTTAAAATATAAACACAGAATTGGCAACAAAGTTCGGAAGTGTTAAATTACCTAAGCGTTACATATTAACCAGAAATCCGTCCTTCATCTAACGAGAAATTTCATTGACAAGTTACGATCAAGTTACTGTTGAAACTCAAATAAATATTTAATCTAAGTGAAAGAGCCGTCAACGCCACGTTCCAAACTCTCGCCTCGACCGGGGGCGGAACTGAGAACAAACTTGCAGTGCGACAACTAACGTAAATTATTAATAACTGACATAAATTTGCCATAACACCGCCAACTTTGGGAACCGTAGGCTTGAGACAGAACAAACGAGGTACAAATCGCACAGCGGTAGCGACATTTAATAGACAACCTAAAGCGGGGTCGTCACGACTCTTCCTTCTCTCTTGTTAGTCTTATCTTACTTCAGGATAATCTAGTGAAGATATCTAATATCTTCTTCAATAATTTCCATAGATTTATGGAACATAAAAATTATGTGTAAATATTTTGTGTAATAAAATGTTATTTTTATCCTTTAAATAAGATAAAAAAAATCTACTCATATATTACTACCTATATATAACTATATTATTTTTTTATTCTTCTACAAAAAAATCATAAGACATGAATTAAACACGCCTTTCCATCATAAAAATTAACAAATATAATTGCACCTACTGTTTGAAAAGAAAACGTATCGAAAATAGTAAAACTAAATCACACACCTTTAATAAGAATCCTTCCTCACGAGAAGGGTGAGTAAATGAAGGCTTTCGTACGGCATTAGCTCGCCAGTCGGGTCACGTGCCCGTACGTCCAATCGCTTCGCGCTAAACTAATAAATCGGAAGCGCCGGCGCATACGGAATTCTAGTATGCCCTGCATATAAATAAGGGTAAATTAGAGCTTTGTAAGAGCATATGTAGAAAAGATAGTTTTTTGAGTATTATTAGAATAGATACGACTTTCTTTTTAAGTAGAAATGTGTAAAAAAAAAACATACGAACGAAATACGACGAATTTCTTATAGAAAATCGTGACTTTTTTTTGTCATAAACATTTATTTACTTTGATTATAAACATTCCATATTTATTTAAAGTTGCTGTATATGAGTTTAGTATTTAATAGTCGTCATACCGTATATTCTACAACATAGAGACTATATATATCTTGGTAAGGCGTGGTGACCCGTCACCACGACAACGATCAACGACAAACGATCCTGGTTATACCAGCATCAATAGATGTTTCACATCAACATTAAATATTTCCTATAAAAGTAGTATAAGTATTTAATATTGCTTTGACACGATTATCAAGTACGACCTGATTTTCAAATGCTTATTAGAGCACAGCATGTGCCAGACAAGTTATTAAAAGACATCATTACTCGCGCCAAGCACTCAGAGATTTCGCAGAAAAACTACGCCAATATTGCACAAAAAATTACGAATATCGCTTTAGCTAATATAAAAATGAAAATGGAAAAACAAAACTCCAGTGAAACGGAAAACTAATTACGAAGCGTGTATAGAAAGAAATTAAAGCGCTCACAAAACCACTGCTGCAGCATCAAAAAGATGATCATCCATCGTGAGCGTAGAGTCAATTTATCACCGGGAGAAAAATGAAAACGGCGTACCTACGCGTCCATTAAAAATAGTCTCGCTAGTCGCATGACCCATAAAACGAGAGAGCTACGTGAAGAGAAATACAACCCGGGAAAAAATAGTCACCACCTCGTCAGCCGACGCTGCGACGCCCAAAAAAGAAAACCAATTTGCCCGCATGAAAAGGTTCGATCCAATCGCGCGACGTATCCACTCATTTGATATTTTCACTCGATACAGAACAAATTACAAACTGTCGCTCCAAATGGTATTATTGGTGTTATTTATTTTTCTGTCACCTGTCGATCGCTGAACTGGCTTATGGAAATCGCTTAGCACCTCCGCTCGAAGTTTTCCTATTAACGTTACTCATTCAAGTCTTTACCATTGTATTAAAATTGAAGATTGCCAATAAGCGGCTTTATGTTTCCTAATATTGATTTTACGAATGATTTCTATAAAAGCTTATCGTTTTTGTCAGGTACGTTTGTTTGTATTGTGAGCTTTATTGGAAACTTTATATCGGTATTACGTATTTATTAATTTTATTAATAACTTTCTCAAATATCTTTATTAATCATGTCTTAAAAAGCACTTGCGTGCAAATAGCGTCGTGTTATTGATATTGTTAAAAAATAAAAGTACATGGAATAATATCGCGCGTACTATATGTACTTGTATATACATATATTATATATACATTTAATTGGATTCAAATAAAAAATACTATGAAATACAAATGCATTTTTTTTACATTTGTTTTAGTTTTTAAATATTGGTTTTAGTGAGACTACTGCTTTTACAAATTCTATCCATACGGAATCAGTAAAAAACGTTCTGCGGACTAATTACTTCTTTTGTTATATACATATGTACGCAATGATCCAAATAGAAAAAATAGGTATGTGCACCAAATATTTGTGTATATGTAGGTATAGATTCACTTTGATAAGGTTGTAACATCCAAAATATTAAAATCTTAGTTTCAAAAAAATAACAAGAAAAATCAAAATGCCTAAGGCTGTGGCGCGGCGGATGTGGGTTCGATTCCCTTACGAGGGAATGACTTATTTTCATTTTCTGGCTCTGGTAAGAAGGCAAAAAATGTTTTATAAAACATCCAAAGAAACTTTTCGCAACATTTAAACTACCTATGTAAAACATTCTAAAATTCCACTTTTTTATTTTTTACTATCTCAAATGTTATATTTATAATATCAAATATCTTAATATTAGACTAAAATTTTCCCGTATATTTGTAATTATCACGTGAAAATTCGCAGTAGAAAACCTGTTATGGATATGGTAACATTTTCAAAACGAAATAAAAAAAATACGATATATAACATTATTTTTTTACTGATTCCGTATAAATCAGCTTCACGCTGTATCCCGCACACAGCAGGGTAGGCAGAGGGAACTTAATGTTAAGAAACTCCGTTCCCCACTTTCTGCCGAATGTTGGAGGCATTGCGTGTTGAGTGGCAGAATTCAACGCCGCGCTTTGCCTCCACACCAGAGCGAAGAAATGGAAACGTACATATTCAGTAAATATTTCATCTCCTCGACTGGGGATCGAATCCACAACTAATTGTTTTTACAGTCACACTTCGTGCCACTGCGCCACGACTTGCCTCATATTTAAAAGTATCTATATACAAATATTAATTATAGTAATAGAGTTCCGCCACTCAACACTCGCAATGCCTCCAGAACTCGGCGGAAAGTGGGGAACGGTTTGTCTTATCACTAGGTTCCCTCAGCCTATCCTGTTGTATGCGGGATACAGCGTGAAGCTGATTTAATTTATTAGTATACCTAAATATATATTTAATTAAAAATATATCTTTACATGATATTGAGATTTCCTGTCATACTCTTCTTATTCTCGTTATGCCATTTCGAATTTGAATATTAAATTGAAATTCTCAATCGCATAACTTACAAACCACTGCACCACATGGTTGTTTACACAACATCGATACCAAAGTGAAAAGTTCACAGAATACAGAGTGACTCTAAAGTAAATAAGAGGGTTGCACAGTAGCGTTCTGTCGATAAATCAAAACGCAAGATTGATGCGTCGCGTCGGTCGAAAGGGAAACGGTTTGATTTGTGAGCCGCGACAATAGCGTGACGTCAGCTCGCGACGCTGTACATTGAGTGTAGCTACCGCGTGCGCGATGTGGGTAGGTAGGTGTAGGTAGGTACCTCCATTCATTGTCACCGTTATGTTAAATGAAAGTGATGGAACTGTGTTTGCGATACGAAATTGCAAGTATGGCTAAACGGCGGTGTAAGTTTTGTTAAGCGACAATTACTATTCGATTTATGTTTCTATAATAAACAAAAAAATTCAATGATTTTGTTTTTTGTTGTTGGCGTTTTCGCAACGTCTCGAATGATTATTTATTATTATTGAAAGCTTTCTAAGTCTAAATGGTAAATTAGAGCAAGTGTGTGAATGACAAAAGATAAGGAAATTATTTCTACAAATTTCATTAAAATTCCGCTTCGTCGAGTCCCAGGAAGTCTTTCTGTAGGGATGTCAATAGATTTAATTAATATTTTATCTTTTTTTATATAAATGTATGTAAAAGCGCAGGTTATTTTAGTAAGCTTTTTGGGCTCATGCTTTTATCCGTATATTGCAGAATCTTAGAACCTAGTGATAAGACACTCTGTTCTCCATTAACTAATATTTTCATACAAAGTCACTTTTGTTCTTCACTAAGGAGTATAATTTAACAACGTTGACATGACATTTTTTGCAGTTAGGCTTGGAGTATGAGTACGACTACACACGTAGTACTTGTTGGTTCAATTTCTCTATCATGGAATGTCAATATTTAATTTTTTTGTTGCGTATTACTTCATTTTGAATTTTTGATTGTATAATATAATATAAAAAAAGCAGTACCTTTGATATTTATTAAAACATCTTGCGATCAAATTAAAGCACACTAGAGCTTACCAAGCCCTAGTTTTAAGAAGGGTCGTAGATACGGCGGGTGCGGCGGATTTGACGTGGTACGGAAACGGCGGGGAATTCATTTGGGCGTAATAGGTTCCTGAACCGTCCGGCCCCGTCCGGCTCGACGCGGACGGAGCGGAGCGTCCGGCACGCAACGGAAACGACTTTCCTGCATTGAACATTATTCTAGTAGAAACTTATTTAAAATGTTAATTATTATAATTTATTATATATATTTATTATTATTGAGGCCAGTCCTGGCGGAGCGGCACAAAGTGTGACTATAAAACCGCCTGGTTGTGGGTTTGATCCCCACTCGATCCCTCGATCTTCCCCACGAGGAAGTGAAATATTCACTTAAATTTATATTTCCATTTCTTTGCTCTGGTGTCAAGGCAAAGCGCGGCGTTGAGTTCTGACACGCAATGTCTCCTGAATTCGGCAGAAAGTGGAGAACGGAGTGTCTTAATAACACTATGTTCTCTCTTCCTTTCCTGCTGTGTGCGGAATACAGCGTGAAGCTGATTTTTTTATTTATTACAATATTATCATAGAACAAAAGTAGAGGCCAGTCGTGGCGCAGTGGCACAAAGTGTGACTGAAAACCGACTGGTTGTGGGTTCGATCCCCACTCGAGGAGATGAAATATTTAGTTAAATTTATATTTTCATTTCTTCGCTCTGGTGTCAAGGCAAAGCGCGGCGTTGAGTTCTGCCACTCAACACGCAATGCCTCCAAAAATTCGGCAGAAAGTGGGGAACGGAGTGTCTTACACTAGGTTCCCTCTGCCTACCCTGCTGTGTGCGGGATATAGCGTGAAGCTAATTTTTTTAATTTAATTTTTTAATTTTAACAAAAGTAGAACAAATATCTAAAGAAAAAGGCAACATCCATTGAAAATATTTTTTATAAACCATCCGTTCCATTTACCTATACACTTCTGTCGTCACAATCTGACGTCACATAGTGATGTAATTTTATTCTTTTCACAACAACATCTCTAAATAAATATATGCATTAATTAGTTTCTAATACTATTAATAAAACCTACTAGCAGTTATCGGTTTGACAGAAAATCCATTCTTCAAATAACTCTTGATTTCCCCGAACTTTGCAGACGAGAAGGTTTCATTAAAACTTGTGTGACGTATCATTAAGTTCCTCGCTTTTGATAATTATTAATATTCAAATCATAATTCCAAGTAAGCGAAGTGAAAAAGCAAAGACGTGTTAACTTATGAATAAATTACGTAAAACTTTACACGGTAAATGTGTATTATAATGCATTATATACTTTTTCCATGATAAATACATATAAGCTATCCACTATCTCGCTTAAAAAGGTTAAGTTATAGTCATGTGAATGTATATATAAACATAAAAGTATATTCTTAGTTGAGTAAGTTAAGAGAAAGCACATCAAGTTAAGACTTAGCACATAGAACATTCACCTTTCGTTTCAAAATGCTCGCAGTCCCCACAAAACGCTCTACGGAGATCCTAATCCATGCACCAAGCATTAACTTGGTAAACAAAAACCAACAACTCGTGAAGCAGTATAAAAACAAAATACTAACACGATTTGCGTTCAAGAGAGCGCAAAATAAAATAACACGGCGTAGGCGCGTTTTCGCGCCCCAGGGCTTGAGTTTGTAATTTTTCTAGATATTTCATATTTTACTCCGAGACGCCCGCCGGCTGTGCTACGGCGTCGTAGGCGCTTGTAGCGCGATTAGGTAGTCTTGGGGGGTGCTGTGTGTGCTCGTGTAAGGAAATTAATGCTTGAATTATGTATTATGTTCAATCTTTAAACTGTGTTAGCAAAAATTATAAATGTAAATACAAGTATATCACAGTAACTTTAAAATTTTCAGCTATTATTATTATAAAAGACTATTTTCTGAAACATTGAAAAATATTCTGCAATTTATTCATATTAAATAATACCTGCAATGGGAGCTCGAGCAACTAAAATTGTTCTATTAAAATGTATTATTTCATTACACTAACCGCTTGCCGACTTTGGAATACGAAATAGGTTCTCCACGTTTATTTAAGTTCGCATATAATTATTTTAAAGTAGGTGCTTGTCGTACAAATTCCTCTCGCAGTGGTACGTGGTCCCCGTGATGTAAACAAGTGTAATCGCTAACGCCGTGAGCGCCGAAAGGCATAACAGAGACGTATGTACGTCGTGTACTCGCGCGCCTCCCGCCATACCTCCGCACTCGCGTTCGACACGACTTGACGCACTCCACCACTCCACCAAAAACACAGCGAAATTTATTAATGCCTTACCATTTAACCCTCGTCGTACACCAATACTATGGGAATTATGTTTATAAGTATGTTTTTTTTACATGAAACCTCAGTTTTTTTAATGTTTGTATTCTTGTTATTGTAAGTACTAAAGTTATAAATATGGGGTTTCATTTTTAACATACTGTTGCTAAGCTAGTCTTATGTAATTTGTCTGTCTTATGTGATTTTTTTTTATTAAATTGGTAGTGTGAAAGTTACAAGTAATTTTTTTGCTATAGTCCCTGAAGGCTGAACAAAATTGGTTTCAATTTTGTCAATTTCAATTTGTTTCGAGTTTTAAAAAGTGACGATTACTTTTAACTATTATATATGAGGAAAGTCCTATCATTAACCTACATAGAGTAAAAAACTGTACGGATACAGGCCGTATTTTCCATTTTGCAGAAAGAAATTTGATTTTTTGGAAAGTCTTAGATTTTTAAATATCTAAATAATCCAGTCGCTGAATAACAGTGAACATATACAGAGGTTAAATGGACAGATATTAACTGTTGGCCCGTCCACTGAATTAGCAATAGTAACTTATTATTTATAATTTATACATTATAATGTCTCTATCATACCTAATCTACTTTTTAAAATAATTAAAAAGTAGATTAGGTATGATAGAGACATTATACTAATATTTATAATTTCTTTATAAAAGAAATTATAAATATTAGTACGAACAATATAACATATCAATGAAAAATCTCGACCAATCTAAAATACTAGTGTTTTAATACAAAAAAAGTTTTGCTATTCAAGAATACAGTTTACAAGCCTTTTTATTTAAATATTTATTAGAATTAACAATATTATTACATTACGCGAAAATACGGACAATAAAGTTGTTATTTCGCAGATACATTATATAATATTTTCCAAAATCGACATCGTAAAATAGTGGGACAGCCTCTATCTGTAAACTTGATGGTAATATGTTCGTTCCTCACTTGGAGGAAACAATTATTTTCTTTTCCCTTCTCTGATGGACCAAATGAAACGTAAATTTCCGGTACTTAATAAGTAACTTCTCGTATTCGGGGGAAAATTGGAGAACGGAATATCTTGACACTAGGTTCTCTCTCTTTACCCAGCTACATGCGTGAAGCTAAAAGAAGGTAATAATAAAATAACTATCTATGTATACGAATACCTACTTCGTTATCATATTTAATAATTATTTTGAGTTTATTAGCGTCCTCAACACAGATAACGGAAAATAATTGATGTACCATAAAATTTAAAAAAAATATATTTTTAGGTAACTTATCCTATGTAAGCCCATGGCTCGCTTACTTTTTTCAATTTTACATAACTGATGCAATATTGAGCCGAAACATAGCGCTATGTAAGGCTGTACCCTCGGCAGCCGACTTGGCTGTAATTAATTAACGAGCTTAGTTTAAAAGCAGGGCGTAAGACTTGGCTTGGGAGGGATCGACCCCCCGGAGGGAAAGGAGGGGGGTCCGCGAAGAAATTCGGGGGAAAGTTTATCATATTTAGGCGCAAAATGGCGAATCCAGCGCTCGGATGCCGCCGAGAGATTAATATCTGGGTTTAACTCTCTGCGATGAATTTTGTTGTGAATAATGTCGACATAACTTCGCAGTTTTAATCGTGAATGTGTTGTCACCATTTGATTGTAGCGGCTTGTTTTGGTTGAAGTTGGCGCTGTCTTCAAATTAGGGGGAAGAGTCGTTGACTGAAATGGAATATTTCTTATAATTTATAATAGCAATATAGATGTATTATAATTTATTGATAAAAAAAACTTATCTGTAATTATTTTATTATTCAAAAAAAAATATATAATAATGGGCCATCTTCTTCTCTGTCATTATACATACTAGCCTAAATAAAATTATTAATTTAAGTTATTGGGTAAACCTGATAAGCAATATTATATAATTAGCTACTTTCTAAACTTGTAAAAAAAATTAAGTTATAATTTTATTACCAATGATTACTACTACGGAATGGTAACAAACGCCTGAAAAGCCTTAACCGTTCTCCAGATTCAAGGTTTAATGACAATATCTGTTAGCTTATCTTAAATTTAATAATTCTATAATAAATTGAGCTACGGGTCAACCAGCACTGGCGACACTTCCACAACTCTATAATTAATTGCTACTAAATTCGCCCCAATTTGAATCCGGTTACCAAGTCCACGAAGAAACTTACGACGTACATAAGACTTAAGGGCAGGGCCGGCCGGAAGGAGGGTAAAATGGCGGAGGGCGCGACCCTCCTGGGGGGTGGGGGGAGGTGGAAGGACGTGAGATTTACTCTAAGTAATTGCAGTAATAAACACGCAAATATATCACGGCAGGGTAATGAGAGGAAGCGACGAAAATTGCCGACGCAAATTGCGTGTGTGAGATAAGCAGTTTTTGACGAGCCTTTTGAGATGTTTCGCTGACTTTTTTGTTTTTGACGGCTCCACGCTTTGCTGTCATTTTTTGCGGTGATTATTTTCTTTGTTCGTTTAGGCTGATAGATGTATACCTACCTACCTACCTATTCACAAATTCAAATTAATTTCAACATTCGCATGCAGATAATACTTTTAACGATTCTAATTATTTATTATTGTTATGATTTTTTTTTATATATATTATATTTACTTATATATTATATTTAAATATATTTATAATTTCCTATGTAGTCAATCTGTTTTGTTACGTGTAAAGCGTCGGTTGTGGGTTCGATCCCTACTCGGTATTATTTATTAATATTTTCATTTCTTAGATCTGGCACCAAGGCAAAATCCCGGCATTGAGGTTCGCCACTTAACAACAATGCCTCGAAAAATTCGGCGAAAAGTGGTAAAAAAAATGTTTGTTTTAGGCGGCATATGAAAATGAAATATTGAAATTAAATTACACTATAATAAATATGGCAATATCATTCTCTAACTCTTGTTTAGGCAGAGTGAGACCACCGGTAAACGCGATGGCAAAATGAATTGGCAACAAGACCGAAGCCTCAATAATTCGGCAGAAAGTGGGGAACGGAGTGTCTTAACACTAGGTTCCCTCTGCCTTCTCTTCTTGTATACAGCGTGAATATATAAAACGTAGGTACGTTAACTAGCCAAATGCTACTGTAACCTTGATGGTTGTAGGTCCTCAAAGAAAATAATTACTCTTATTTTCTTTCTCAAGCAAGACTGACCTGCGTTTTGTAACGCAATATTTCGAATTCAGGCAGCAGGAGGATGACAAAGTGTCTTATCACTATATTCTCTTTGCCTACCCTTCTATAAACAACTATTACAAATAACGAAATATCGTGTAGGACTCATTAAATAATAATCTTTAATATGCCACTTCCTGTATATTAACATAATTGTTTAGATTGTAAATTTTTATTCTTCATTGAGGTATATTTATATAAATACGATTTTTTAGGCTTTGACGTAAAAAATAGTCACTAAATCGTAATTATATTGGTATTTTTGCGTTTCTTACTCCAGCATTGATTGCTTGATAAACTATGAAGAATGTATAATTATAAAATATACATGTTAATTACCTATACAACACGAACAGTATAAAGTAGAAATAACACCTCGTGTTATATTGCCCTATATAGAAAAATCTTTTTATACGTTTTTTTAAACCCGTAGATAAAATGGAATTCAAAAAAAATAGTACCATATTGTGTCACCCAATTTCAATTCGGTATCGAAATAATCACTTATCTAACACACACTGTTTAAACAAAAAAAGCTTCAATAAAAACAATTACTTTTAACCAAAACACAATTTGTTTTTATTTGCTCAACTTTTACAGGCCGACTCAATTACCAAATAGTTCAATTTCAATATTGCAAAAACTGAGATATGGGTTTTGTTAATATAATATATTGGTATAATCAATAAAAATAACCCGTTATGATGTTTATACAATACCTATCACGCTTGGCAACAAAACCGGAGGCGACTTAGAAGCGATGCCGCTACCGCATTAATTATTCCGCCGAGACAAGAAAGGGGCCCCCACTTCCAATATTTATGTGATGTCGATGACTACGCGAAAATATCGGGCGTCGACTCCTTTTTAAAACTCGAAGAAAGGGCCTAGAAAGGCCGCCGGGAAACGAGGCCTTCTTAATGCACAAACAGCACTCGCCCGCCTCACCTGCCCGCCTTGATTTATTGGGCGGCTTTGTTCACCGCTCGTTACAGGCTTGTTGTTGCGTTTTTTAATTTATATCCTCGCCTAAATTTTGCACGTTATAATAATATTTAGTTAGGCTGTGACCACTGGAAATCATGGATCAATGTGTGTGTGCCTGTGTGTGTCTGTGTGCTGTGTGTTTAAGTCAAAATATGCTATTATGTATTGATAATATATGGCTAAAATAATAGCAGCATTGCATTTGCAATTTTATAACTTTATTTTCAATTAAAAGAATATCAATCATATTTGATATCTAAGTAAAACACTTGGAAAGTCTATAACTGGAAAGTCGATTCCCAACAAAACATTTCAAACATACCTCAACATACATGCGTCTCCTATTACCATATCTCAAGACCACAATAAAATACCCAAAAGAAAATCCAAATTGCATCTAAACACACCGCATTCATATTTCGTGAGAAACATTACAGCCGACACGAGGCGACCTGCCGACTGCCTGCAATGGCCTGCGATGGGCCATGAATGAATTGGAATTGGCGTCGCCACAAGAGCGGCCGCTGCCCGATTGTCGACGCCACGTCTCATTGCCGATTCAACGAGGACTCGCAAATTCCCTGTATATATTCTGGACCAATCCCCGCCGTGATTGCGCCGTGGACGTGGTTAGATTTATCTCACTTTGCAAGCCGCGCTCCCACCTGCACCTGCTGGCCGTTTATTTGTTGGACAGCAAACTATTCAGAATTTCACGATGTCTTTCACGTGCTTGCCTATTGGGTGCAAAAATTGCCTGTGTGTAGCCTTAAACTGAATTGTTCGATTTTGGTGTAGAATATAAATATTTGAATTGAATAATTGAATATATAAATATTTTACAAACATCGAATACAGTTACATGTTATTATTACTAAAAAACGAATGAGTGATGAAAGAATCGCAATAATTTTTTTTGAAGAAAAAGTGAGCGATAAGAGAAATACAGGGAGACCTCGGTTATACCTTTGAAAACACAATATTAAAAATACTAAAGGTCACATAAAAAGCATGCGGACCCTAGTTACTACCAGGGTGACCTTCAGATGTGACCTTTAGTAACTAACTAATGCAATAAGTCACTTATAGTAAAGAATCAAAATAAATGTAAAGCTGTTTACACGGTATCCCGCACACAGCAGGGTAGGCAGAGGGAACCTAGTGTGACACACTGCACCATACTTTCCGACGAGTTCTGGAGGCATTGCATGTTGAGAGGCGTAACTCAGCGCCGCGTCTTGCCTCGACACCAGAGCGAAGAAATTAAAATATAAATTTACGTAAATATTTCACTTCCTCGAGTGGATATTGAACCCACACCCAGACAATTTTACAGTCACACTTTGTGCCCCAGCGCCACGACTGGCCTCTTATTTTATCACTTATATATTTATATATATTAAAGTTTATTTTTTTATTTATAGTATTACAAATAATAAATATATACTAATAAAAAATAAAATATTAATTTTAAGCAACTTCTGTATTTTATCATTATTCTTTCCATCATTACGTGCGCCTCGTCTAAGACGAGGGTCGAAGTACATTTACATACGCGCACAGCATCTAAAGGCCGGCGTGTATTTATATGCAACATCGATTGGCTGTTGCGGTCAATTGAACTATTAACTTGAGAGCTAATAAGTCACTCATTAGTTGTATCAAAACATTATTATATGTAGGCATATGAGTAGATAATTAAACGCAGGCGCATTTGTTCCTGGTTTCTATATAGTTCTTGGTTAATAAATAGGTAACTTACTAACGCATTTTATTATTATATGAATACTTATTTTATGATCTCGTTCGATGGGGCTATAGCAGTGGGTTTTAATTTGAATTTTTCCTTTTTTTAGCTTCACGCTGTTTCCCGCAAATGACAGGGTAGACAGAGAAACCTGGGAACTTAGTGTTAAGACACTTCGTTGCCTGTTAAGACTCTTTCGTTGTCCGCTTTTCGCCGAAAATATATTTCTCGATACACTACATATAGAGTGGCGTCATTTTTTAACATCAGGTGCCAAAACTGGCTTTTATATCTACTATCTCTAAGTTTACATAATGTTTTGTATAATTTTCAATATAGGTAAACTAACGTTGAAACACTCAGGAGATGGAATCCAGCATACTTAATTTAATTAAAAAGAAGAAACAGAATTATATGGAGTTATTAAACTAATCATTCTCCAAACTGAAAACTTCCAGTGGTCATTTGGCAGCAGCATGAAGATATTGAACCTAAGCTACCACCCTTAAGAAAACTATAGCGATATTAATATATATATATATATATATATATATATATATATATATATATATATATATATATACTACCAACATAATCCAATAAACCCGCATAAGCCATGAAATCCACCTGATCGAAAATAATACGGTGACCCACAGGGGCATGCAAAATGATATACAAGGATGACAGGCGATGATCAGACGGTCTTCACCCTTCCCTCATCAGTCATACGACGTCACTAAGCGGCCGCATTCAAATTGCCGCTCGATGACGACGTGCTTTCGCGACCCTTGCCTTGCTGTGGGCATTGCTCATAGACTAGAAATATTTGCGTTTTACTTTTTATGCCTAATCGGAGATTGTGATGTTTGGTTTTTTTTTGTTCTTTTTTTTAGCTTCACTCTGTATCTCGCATATAGCAGGGTAGAGGGAGGGAATCTGAGAACCTAATGTTAACACACTTTGCCTCGTTACTAGAACAATAATAAATTAATTAATAAATATTTCATTTCCTCTAGTGGGAATCAACCCCACATCTTGTGCCCTACAGCGCGACTGGTCTCAAGTAAACTTTGTGCTTTCCATTTATTTTATTTAGTTTGTAAGGTATAAATAACAACAATATTTGAAAATGTATTTTTAAATAAATTTAAAAATAATAGTTAACTAATTATGTAAAATATTCGTTTACCTCAATAAACGAACTAAAACATTCTAATTATATATATATTTTCTTATAAGACCATACTGTAATATAAGAATTTGCCAGCTCTGTTGTACCGGTGCTACATTCTAAATTGGAGGCATCGGCCACAGTTGCACTCGGGACATACTTTTTACGTCATTAGATAGGGCTGGATCATCGACTGCAGCGGTCGAGTCGATTATAAGCGATAGGGGAAATGACTAACAAGCTTTGTGTGGATTACTGAAGCTTTAAATAAGTCATTGCTCATAGTATTATGCCATAAATTTGCATATGAAACACAAATTTTTTTTTATTAAATAATTTCTCAAGTTTGTTTCATGAGACCAATCGTGGTGCAGGGGCACAAAGTGTGACTGTAACGCGACTGGTTGTGGGTTCGATCCTCACGCGAGGAAATGAAATATTTGCTTAAATTGCACCACTCAACACACAATGCCTCCAGAACTCGTAAGGTAAATGGGGAACGGAGTGTAGTAACACTAGGTTCCCTCTGTTCTCTCCCACCTTGCTGTGCCCGGGATATAGCGTGTAGCTGATGTTATTTGTTTTCTTTTTGAGTTCTTTTCAGGTTTCTAAAATATATTTTACACCTATATATTCATTAAAGTAACACTTCATTAACATAAATTTCGTATTTGAATAAAAGCCAGTTTAATACAATATGGTGTAAACATCACGTAGATACCTACATCGCATATCTACGTAGCAACATCGAAAACAAAACGGAAACGCGGCAATAAACATTCATTTCGAAATTAAACACATCTACCTGCGAGTTTACCATCACGAAATCACTAAATGAATAAAACAGTGAGGAATTGGACGCCGTAAATTCGCATTCGACGAATATCAATTTGGCAGAGGGCGGAGGACGGAGGGCGGAGGGGGGCGGCCGATAAATAAAAAATATATAAAATACACAGTGGGTACCTACGAAACATGAAAGCGGTGAATGGCACTTGTGAAAAATGGACTTGCCGCTCTTCCAGGGAAGCAATCATTCAAACTGGCTGTTGTCTGTTTGTGCCTCTGCTCTTTTTCGCCTAACGTCGGAAATTTTTTGCAATTTTTTTAGACATTGTCATCCGCAGAGTTCAGGTGCGAGAACACGTGGTCCGTGACAATGAATGATAATATTAATAACCGACATTTTTTAAAAGTCCTCCAACGAAAGCGATCGTTTATTGTTGTCAATATTTCGTAAATGATTTAACTATGATGCGGCGTTTTTTGTATCTACCTTGCTCGCTAACCTTTGTTGGGAAGTGGGTGGGGCGGCGTTAACGTAGCTAAATTTCCTACTTTGTTATGTTTATTTAGGTGCCTTAATGGACAGGTTCTAACAGTAGCGGGGAATTTCATTGAATTTTATTTTATACAAGATGTATTAAAATTATAAGATAAATAAGGCAATTTGCATATCAGTCGTTTTACTCTCACTACATTCAACGCGTCATAAGGGTTACATTACAACATTCACACACTCCAACCGCCTTCGTTTATATATGTAGATATGTGATATGCATACACTTACTACCTACCGTTATTTTACTATAAAAATGCATGTTCTGAATCAAGTGCAATTTATTAGCTTGCTCAGTTAGCCAGGAACGCTGCGTCCATTACCCTTGTCTGTTCGACCCCGGTCGCGGAGGAGTGCTCAACATTTTTCCTAATTAAAATAATGCCTACTTCTCATTCTTCCTCCCCTATTCATTAACCCAATGTGCTGTAGATAAACGTTGTTTGCCCGAGAGGACGTTCCCTCACAAATATGCCAGTTGCCGCCCGTTTACCTAAATGAGAAACATTCCGCGCTTCGTTTTTCGGACACATTTTTTACTCCGCATTCTAATTAGCCAACGCTCTTTTGTACATTTTCATGAAATGTATCTCGTCTATCATATTTGGGAGCATCTTTTGTTTTGGAGGTTGAATTTAATTCTTCTTACGTATCTAACTGAAACAATCGCAAATGTATCTTTCAGGAGTGCGCACAGATCACAGACTGGAAGCATTCGTGTGAAAATTAAATTGAAAAGCGTACCAATGACATTGGAAAATACTCAACATTTTTCCCAGCACTCGACATCTCGACCTCACATTTAACCCGAATTCCAGCAAACTGCATAATTTCGCCACTAATGAGAAGAGAGTCGGCGTCGTCTAATTAGCGCAGCGGAGTTGGTAAGACGCCCACTAAATAGAGGCTGATGCTAGGAGCTGCAACGAGGGGGCACGGGGGGAGGTGTGGGGGGGAGAGGAGGAGTGCGGGAGGACAGGGGGGAGGGTTTCCACGGCCGAAGAGCGTCGCTCACCTAATGAAGTGTTTCGCTTTGACACGCGTGTTCGTTAGCAGACCACTTGAGCGATCGCGACGAGCTGTGTTCAGATGACAGCTTCCTCAAATTTACCACTTAAGTGGCGTGCAATGGTACTGCACTTGTTAACTACTCTGTAACTTATCACTGTTTTAGGTATTATATAATTTGCGAGCTCGTTATCGAGTTTTACTTGTGAGAATGAAAAAGATATATACTATACATTATTTCAAGAAAAGAAAATTAACTGTGACAAATTTCTAGTTGGTATATTTTTTGTATGAATGTAGCTAAAAGCGTAGACTGTTTTCTTTGCTCATTTTTAATATGGCTTGGGAACTATATGAAATGAAAATAATAATACTTATTAATAATAAAGATTTAAGGTCTACGAAGGTTTGGTTTGAAATTTAAATGTATTATTTTAATTACAGTAAGCGCGAAAGTATTATATTAGTGATTAAATTTCCATACGAGGCAATGAAATATTTAATATTTTCACTTCCTGGCTCTGGTAACAAGGCAAAGCGAGGCGTTGAGTTCCGCCACTTAAAACTTAATGTCTCCAGAACTCCATGGAAAAAAAGGAACCGTAGTGCCTTAACACTAGATTCCATCCGCTTACCCTGCTAAAAAATATATGTACCTATACCTACGGTACGTATTGTTCTTAGATTGAATCAAGTGACTTGCAATTATTATTACCTAAAAGTTTTACCTAAAATTATTCTTACTACAATTATTTTCTCATCCATTTTTATTTAAGACGAAAAAATCTCTTTTATAATTAATTTTAATTTTAATATATAAACGTCATCTATTCCCGCGTAATCGACCATGTCTTCGGCATAACCTCGTTCTAATACTTAATTGCGTCGTACGTCTGCAACACAATAGGACGCAAGCAGACTGGTCGACAATATACCTGTAGTGCAGGGTTGCTGATTAAGGAAAAATTGACATTAATTCATATATAATTGTTTATTAACTTTTAATTTCTTTTTAATTGAGAAAATTTATGTAAATACATAAAAATTCAAATTGGCACTTTTCATGTAATAACAATTTTATATTTCTCTTATTAAATCTTATTCACTGTTTAACTAAATTTAGGATTTTAATAGTAGATTAATATATACATACTATATTATATATTTTCAATACACAGTGTTCACAACATATTCTATAGATAATGTGATACCTATAAAACATATATCAACTATGAATTTAAAGCAATTTTACTAAAAGGTAATATCATAGACATTAAAAAAAGTATCGCTAAAATCGAAACAAAAAAAAACGTGGTAGCTTTATGGTAACATTAAAGTTAACCCGTCCCTAAATCGGAGCCAACTTTCCTAATTGTAGCGAGATTTACGAAAGGGAGCTGAAACTTGGCAGAGGAAAAAATGGAAAAAAAAGCAATTATACTTCCTGTTTTACCGAGGTGAGGAAGCATATTAAAAAACTTGAAAGCGTTGTCAACCCTCGAGACTGGAGGAGACACTGATGGCTATTAATTAGAAGGGTAAATGAAGATATTCCATTATTTCTTACACTCTTCGAATGTTTTTGCGCGCTTTGCCCGTGTAGATTCATGTTATAACGTGTGTTGCCTCAACATTTTGCATAGAATTTAAAATTGAAAAATTTACGTGGAGTTTTAATAAAGGTTATTAAGCGAGTGTAAACTCTTTTTTTTACCTTAGTTTAATTAATTGGTCTTTTTGATAAATGAGCCTATATTTTTTTCAGGGTTAGCTTTTGCTGTCTAGTGCTAAGAATAAACTTATTATCATATCTCTAAATAAATTGAAATAATTCTGTAAAAAATCTTATTTTCATTAACTAAAATAACATCAAACTTTTTTTTAAACATACAAAGACTGTGAGGACATTAACGGTAAGTGCGACTAGTAGAAATAAATAACTCAAACCTATATGAGAATATGCTCTAATAAAAGTGTATTGTGTTTAAATTTAGGAACGCGTTACGTACTTATCATTATCACATAATCAAACACTGCAGTTTGTTAACAAGGTACTAAGTCTACAATTTATGTAAACTGCTCGCTCAGAGGCGAATCCACTTATCTAAGATTAAAATCTGGCTGTAACTGAGGTAGGCAGTGCCAGTAAGCAACAATCACTCCTCGGGGAGTTCCCTTTATTTTGCGGGACCTTATCTTTACTTTACATATCTGCATATTCATTATGTGATCAATCAAATTACTAAGAGGCGTACCTACACGCGATGCCGTTGTTTTCGCATACATTAATCTGGATTAAATATACGTAACGTACGTTAACATCCCATTTCTTAATATAGAAAATGCTAAGAGTCAACAAAATTATATATATTATATACTGCATAGGTCCGTATATTAAGCCCACCGTGACACAAACGGACTTTTCTGGAGGAACATAATGGTTGTCTGGTGGCTTCAAAAATATCACTCTGTACCTATCACTTGCAGTATGCAGTTCAGCGTTAAGACATTACAATCTCCGTTTTCTTCACGAATTCGAGACATTACAAGTTGAGTTTCGAATCTCAACGACGCAGTTTATCTACGAGATAGAGGGAAGGAAAGTAATCCGAAGAATGTCGGATGCGAGTCGAACCAGTAACAATTAAACCATTGCAATTGAAGGGAGGTGCTGCCCCACTCCATCACGATAACCTCTAACGTAGCTTACTATTAATTATATTATTGTTAATTAATTATATGGAAGAAATAGAATTATCACTAGTATTTGTGCCTCTAAAAAGTAAATATTATTTTTATTAACTTGAATTGAACAACTTATGTTATTGTATACTCATAAATTGGAAAATTAGTATGTCCTAATCAAAAGTGCATATTTTACAGCTGTAATCTGGAAGCCTAACTTAAAATGTAAAGTGATGATGTCTCTGAGGTTAACTCTCTATAAAAAGGATACCGTGAGTAGGAACAATTGCCCAATATACATATTCATTCCAAATTGGAAGTAAAATGTCCATTGTAAATTGATATTTATGGATGCCTTAGAATCAGCTGTTTTAAGTCAATGAGCGCCTCAAGCCATTCATCCAACAGCCGATGTCTTCAATAATTCACCTGACATCCTGCCCACCCAGTATAGGTCCAAAAAAGATTTTTGTTTCATGGTCCATTCACGAAACTGCGTCATTGATTGTTTTAAACAGACTTCGCGACGCCGACTTCGGCCCGTTTCGAATGGATGGATAGATTTTGTCGGCATTGTGTTACGAAATCACGTTCGGTACGGCCTCTATCAGGGTACTGGACCCCCGGGGCTCGTTTCCGACCAGGTGTCTTTTTGGAATGCAAGCCGAAAAACTGCGATTTAACTTGCATTGAAAAAATTGGCGTCTATTGTGCGTTTCTGCGTAGTGCGCTCATGCTTGCAAGTACAGGTAGACTGATTGGGTTGTGCGGACTTGTGAAGCTAATATTATTTTAAAATTCCTCTGCATCAGTTTTACAGATTGTAAATCGATGTTTATGTTACTTAAAGTATTTTTTTTTATTTAACCATTAATTTAGTGTGGCAGTTATTAAATTTGCCGCATTTAATTGGATATCTTACAAATCAATATATAGTTTTATTTTACATGAAGAAGAACATACGTATATTATGTACATTTATTTGGTTGATACGTAATAAAAACGATGTTACTATTAATTATTTTATAGGTACAGTTAATGTTGCGTCGAACTACCAAAGGACCCACACCGAAGGACACAAATCTAAATATACGACCTGTCGTAAAAATCTGTAAAATACGACGCACATCTCTGACAATTGTAAAGCAATTGTCGATAACTCTGCAGGACATAAAATTTACCCATTTTTTCTACTGGACACGCATTCAAAAACCAACTCTGTACCTTCGTATTAAAGTTCATTTACACTTAACAAGTGCCGTGGAATATAAATCATTAAATCTGGAACACTTATGGGCAGGTAAATGCTAGGCTTTCGTAGATTTTTGTTCGTGATATATCAATGAAATTTTGAGAATGAACGTCGGTCATTTCACTCATTATGTTTTACAATGAGCGGTTTTTGTTGCCTGTTCAATTTTCGATTCTCGTAAAACTTACTTTAAATTCAGATTTTCAGGTCATAGGCTTTGCTAATTCAGCTTTGAGTTAAAGTATTCTTTAATTGTATTAGGCTATTTATATATGTAGAGGAAATTTCTTTAATATAGGGCACCTATTTAAGTTTCAGTGCAAAATCTAAATGTTTATATGTTATATTCAATTTATTAATTTTACATTAAATAAATATATTTCTTGATTAAGTTTTTCTAAAAATGCATTAGGTAAAAGTGTTATAAAATTAAAACACGTATCACACACCGGTAGAAGGTTATTCTAATTTAGTGTTTAAAAATACTTGATTTAATTAGAATCATACTAATATTATAAATGTAAATATAATGTTTGTTTGATACTTTTTTACTCTAAAACTGCTTAACTGATTATCATGAAATTTTTGTACACATATTATTAGGTATAAGAAAGGACATGGAATACTTTATATCAAAAAGTATATATTTTTAAAAAATCCTTTGGCAATATTATAAAAATAAGTGAATTGTGTGTTGAAATGTGACAATTAATTTGTTATTGTCGCAGATATAAATAGCTATCATTAAGGTTTCAGTGTTTTAATAAAATTTTGTTTAGTTTTTACTTACTGAACTGCATCAGTAAATAATAAAATATTCATATACACACATACCCATCTACAAAGCAGTAGGTTTTTAGTTTATTTATGTCTTCCTTTTAGAAAAGCGTTAGATGGACAATAGGACAAATGCTAAATCAATACTCGCCAAGAAGTAACAATAGGATATCTCAGGCGCCTTTATACGTTTGCCACGTGGGACAGGTGGTGTGCAGTGCGCACGCGCATCTGCCCACACAAGGCTTTTGGCTTGTGCAAGATTTTAATCGAGTTTTTTTTTATCTCGAAAACGATGACAGTCTCATAGGTATTTCGCGCCGAAGCAACGGCTTCCCGTAGATCTGGCAGCTGCACGAACTTTTTCTATAAATCATAAAAATCATCAAAATATAAATTAACACCTTAATATTTTTTGACAGCTTCATATTTATTTCCAAGGGATTTTTTTATAAAAAATATGTTTTCGACTTAATTAATAATTCTCGTTTGTATATTTAGATTCTTTTTAAAAAATAGGTAGGTTACCTATGTAGGTTTATAAGATATTTATAAATATATATTTTTAAAATTAAAAAAAAAATCATCTTTTTGCCCACATTGAACAAAGTTTTATTGCAAACGCCTTAGCATTTTCATTCTTTACTTACGTGTACAAGAACTTACGTACAAAACGGTTCAAATTCAATCTCCCAACAATTCGAACGTTTCACTCATCTGCTAGAAAGCTTAGGTATATTATATCCAATTTATACATCAATTCCATACAAAAAAAAATGTAATTCAAGACACGACATCTCAATATGCTCTGTAAGAGTCGAATTTGTAATAACGCGATGTACCAGCACGCAGTGGGGTAAAGACGGCAGTCGTAACCCCATTAGAATAGGTACGCGACAGGAATACTCGCGGTATTGCCTCACATCGGCTCATACAATGGGGCACAAAACGCAGCACTACAAAACGATTACCCTCTCGCCCTGAGATGCTCGCATTCCTAGGTGCCGATCGTGTGTTATCCGATTTGGTTTGTAGGAGCTGAAAATTTTAGATGTTTAATACTTATCTCACCTGTTAATATATATTATTATGTTTGTATGTACCTACTTATTTTTGATTCTACCCTAGAGATCACCAAGCTCGGTTGAGATGAACGTTACTCAACCCAGTAGTTGGGGATTCAAATTGCCTTCGGGAAAATATTTTTATATTTATTATATTTACGTAGATATAAGTACCTACTATACTTTACCGCCTGGCAAAAAAATAGCTTTATTTAGAAACGGTATGAAGTGTAAGGGATATTGTCCAATAATAATAAATATTACTTGATGCCGTCGTGGCCTAGGTGTACAAGGGTGTGACTGAAACGCGAAACGGGTTCGATCCCCAATCGAGGAGTTGATTTATTATTTCTTAATATTTTCATTTCTTCGCTCTGACACCAAGGCAAAATCGCAGCGTTGAGTTCCGCCACTCAACACGCAATGCCTTGAAGAATTAGGCGGAAAATGGGGAGAGGAGTATCCTATCACTATGTTCCCTCTTAAAACTCTGCTGTGTGCGGGATACAGCGTGAAACCGATTATTTAAAACATTTGTAAACATGCAACGTATGTATAATATTGAATCTCGTCTCATTAGTATCGTAAATATTTTTATTTGCGTTAAAAGAAAATGTATGTAAATGTACAAACACCATTATCCAGCTACTGTATCTGTACTGTAGATTTATTTTGTCTTCTTTATTATTTTGTTACACTATTAAAACGTCATCAAGAAACTATTTACTATTTACTGTATATTTTTTCCGAAAATGTTTAAATTAGAAAAAAATATATTTGCTTAATTATCTGGGCTGTGTAGTGGTATCTAATTAAACGTCGTAAGATGTCGTAAAATTCAATGATTATAAGGAATAAACAAAGTCATATCGCGTCGTAGTACGCTTCCGAGGTGCGTATAAGTGGTTTCGTGGAAATATTTCAAATCAGGACGGTCTATAGCAGCGCCATACAGGCAATAACGAGTGACGTGACGTGCATGCCGCGTGTGTGTAGAGTACCTAATCTATATTTGAAAGGGCCCCATTCGGGCCTTTCACCTTACGTATGTCTTATTTTGTGCAAATTTTATGTTATTTAGTAAAACTTAGCAAATTAATACGGAATATAATATGTTAAATTTCTAAAGAAAAAACTGAGTTTAGTTCTACTCTAGAGTTCAAACTACTTTGTGAAGTTCGCGCGTCACTTTCTACAGTTTTGTGCTCCATAACTAGATATATCGCGGGGAAAACTTCAATGACAATCAGTTTTTCTCAATGAAAGTTATTAAGTATCGATCATAATATGTTAGAATAAAACGCAAGAAATAAATCAAAATTAGAATTAAATTGGTTTCACGCTGTGTCCCGCACACAGCAGAGGGAACCTAGTGTTAAAGCACTCCGTTCCCCACTTTCTGCCGAGGTCTGGAAGCATTGCGTGTTGAGTGGCGGAACTCAACGTCGCGCTTTCGACACCAGAGCGAAGAAATGGAAATATAAATTTAAATAAATATTTCATCTCCTCGAGTGGAGACCGAACCCACAACCAGTTGGTTTTACAGTCACTCTTTGAGCCTCTGCACCACGACTGGCTTCAAAACGCGTAAAAAATATTTAGCAAAAAAAATATAATAGGTAGATCGAGACACTCAACATTTCAATTAAGATATTACATAGTCGACTTTCCGAAATTATCTATAACTTATTGACCATTAGGTGCTATGTATATTAGAATCTCATCAGCTTGTATCGGAATGCGCGCGGGCACTATGCGACGTATGTGGGTACGAAGCGCGAACGTACCAAATATCCCGAACTACGAATGCCTAAAAGCCGAATGGTCGGACCCCGCTCGGTGACATATTGGAATGCGAACTCCATTTATCCCCGCTTCCTATTGGAATCCGGAGTGATGCGGCAAATTGAAAATTGCGGTTCCTATTTTTGGCGTTATTGATAATGCCACTTGTAACACCGGCGTCGGAATGCCGAATTTCAAGCAATAACCGACAGTTATTGTCGAGGTGAAATAGCGCTCATTATTGGAAACATACCATATTTTTGCATCATATTCCCATTCGAAACGAACGTGTAGCAACGTACCAAAACGAAACGGTATCACCGTGTATTGTCTCCGATGGCTATGGTAAATGAATTCGCCGTGGCCGCGTCAGACATGCGAGCGAACTGCACGCATCACACGTCAAAGCGTTCCCGGTCAACCCTTGCGTGCGATATTAAATCACATTTTGACAAGCGTACCGTGAAAAATTAATCGAGTGTCGTCGAGTGAGCGGCGCTGACGGAATAAAAATGAAAACATGATGGCATTTCGGTCCCCGGAGCCAGAAAGGTCAGGCGGGCAGCCGCTCGTGAAATGCCTCGCCCTCCGGACACCGGCGACTCGCGACTGCTCCGCTGGGGATACCACTTGTCACTACTAGCGAAACAATGACATCCCGCTATTTGCTGGATATGGCGCAAGTTTATATTCCAATTTGGAAAAATGAATTTCTATATAGAATTTATATTTTGAAAAATTACAAAGATATATATTTTATTACACCTATTTAATAGATATATTTGGAAACAACTGTTCTCATACCAACACTGCACTCACGAGGACCCTTACTGATAACAATAATTAGTTCAATAATTCACGTCGCCATTACGTTATGATAAACGAGATTCTATAATTAGAAGGGTGCGAACTGCGAATGTAGGCCCTTGATAGTAAACCATTAATACTTACCAACACGGAATAATACAATTAATCCCGCAAACTGTTTTACAACGTATCGTGAGAACCACGCACTTGTAAAAAACAAGAAGATACGCTGATATTAGAGGGACCCCGAGCATCCATCACGGCCGTCAGATTAGTGTTGTGATGTATGTGGATGTGGTACATTACGGCGCGAGGAAGTAATGATTGAACCGGTGCTAATATGCAATGTTTATATAAACCTGTATAATGTTAACGTTTTTAAAAAACGTCTCATTTGTGTGACCCATCGTAAGCTATACGGTATAAATCGAAATTGAATCATCATTAAACTTGTACGTATAGTGGAACTTATAGACGTCTGACTGAAAGCGACAGGTGATTGTGAGTTCGATAATATTATAAGCAATAAATATGTTTTATTTAATTAAAAATGAGTTATTCACTACACAGATAAAAAAAATAAAAAGACAAATCAACACGAAACATAACACACACAAATCAATCAATTTACGCAAATAACTGACAAACCGCATTCAAATTAAAATAATCGCCCGAAGCCATAATTAAATTACTTCGTTATAACGTAACAGACACAATTAGCTACCTATATAGTAAAAGCCCCCCGGTCGCGGACATTACCCTTGGAATAAGCTTATTCCGTAAGCATCGTGTTTCCGCTCGAGCGGGCACATAACAATATCCGACACTAATAAAGGTCTCAATCCTTTCAACTGTGATAGTATTGCGCAGTCTAATTGGCATTAAAATTTGGAAAGAATCGAGGTAACCCCAAACAAGCGCTTATCACCACATCGCTGCACTAAGCGCCTCGGTGCTCGGTGCTCGGCACCCGGCCTCCCTGGTGAACATTAGACGCCCCCGGGTATTGTACCGGGATCCAGATACTCCACTGCTGTATCACCTAATCGCATTTTATATTTGTTTGACGTTTATAATATTATCATTATGTTGGGTTTTCTATGCAACGACTTTATTAATTTTGCTATGTAAAGAGAGGGGCGCTGTAACAACAACGTGAGCTATGTGACTGTTTTTGATGACATCGGAGTTTTTCAAAATTGATACCAAATTTTTGTGGTCTCCTGACTTCTTCTCAATAAGTACTTACTATTGAATTGAATTATTGTATTAATAAAGATACATCTAGTAATGCAGATATCTAAGGCAAAGTTACTTAATAAACACCCTCATGTTGACAAAACTGACATTTATATCTCAAAGAGAATCCTATCAAACAACCACAACACAGGTGACCTATGTCCATAAATATATACGCTTCCATATTAACAAAATACATTTTCCTTTTATATGCAGGTTCTTAATATTAGAGAATATTGTAAAGTAGTCCCATTAAAAACTGAAATAAAATTAGACTGCGTGGTGCAATTATGCTGATGATGTTATAAAGTAATAGTAATAGTAAACAAAATTGACGTAATCTTGATAATTGCTGTTCGCGGTGAGCTCCCTCGTCCGTGTTACGTTACCGCTAACATTGGGTGTTTGTTTGTTCACTACACATTAAAAACTAATGTATCGTGAATATTGATTTGGATTTTGTTTAGAGCTTATTTAGATTATGTAGACAAATAGTTATGAGGCCGTCTTGGCGCAGTGGCATAATCGTGAGGCTGTAAGCACGGTTGAGGGTTCGATATCCACTTCGGAGAAATGAATTGTTATTTATTTCTACGCTCCGGTATCAAGGCAAAGCGTGGCATTGAATTCCGCCACTCAATACACAATACCTCGATAGTTCGGTGGAAAGTAGGAAACAGAGTGTCTTTACACTAGGTTCTCGCTGCTTACCTTGCTATATGCGAGGTACCTACTGTGTTAAGCAGAAACAAACATACGAGTATATAGTATGACCAACCGCTATTATAGAGTCACTTTTGTCATTTTTGATTCGCTGATTCACCTCAGTTTTATCGTTAAATATAATTTTAATATATTTTTGAATATATTATATGGTGTTATCATAACATACAAACGTATATGTATGTGTGTAAACGTATATTAATAATTTATCAAATAAATAATTTATATAATAGTAAACAAACTATAAAATGTTAAACATTAATATCTCGGGTTTAAATTAAAATATCCGTGTACTACAAATTGTGCGTACAAAAAAACAAACACAAATATTTAATTTTTATTCCCAATATTACGAAATCAACGTCCGCATAAGTACAAAGCCGGAGGGAGGGGGCCCTCGAGGGACGCGGCATATTATAGCCGAGCTATATCTGCGTCGTCACTCAAGCGCAATAAATACCTAAATAAAGCGCAAATAATACCCAAATCGCTCATCAGAGTGACGCACCTCCCCCAACTATAATTATATGTAATCACAAGGTACCCCATCTGTAATCATAGCGGCTGCAATATTCATTACAATTACTATGATTTGCGTACGCCGTATTGACTCTAGCGTACGATGTACGATGTACGATGTACGATTTAGGTACTCTTGCGGACCGCAATCTCTTTTTATTCGAATCAAATTTCAATGGGTTTTTTCCGGGATTTGATTTACTTACTCTGTCCGGTTGAAAAATGCCACGTGTTTTTTTTTGTACTTTTTTACTATAAATTATTATAGGACGGAGGGACGCTTCGACCTCGACCTCCAGTCGATTAAGCATCATAGGTCTTCCTTCAATTTCATATTTATAAACGGGGATTACGCAAAAATGCCAGTGTAATGGATCACCTACAGGACTTAGGCCGGGCCGTGGGGGGTGAGAGGGGGAGGCAAATTTCAGAGGGGAGGGTCTGATCGTCGGACTCATCCATCACGCGGCTCACGCATGTGAATTGGGGCGTTTTATCTGGAGATAGCCGCGGACGGATCGTGGATACCTATTTAAATATTTCGTCATTTAGCGAGCGTCTAAGGTACACAAACATTAACTAATGACACCGCATCATGAATAGACTACCTATTTACCCAATATAATTTGTATCTTGAATTGAATTTAATAATTAGTCAATGTATTATAAATATTTTACGCATTTAACATGTGTGATGCTGCTTTTTTTCAGCTTCACGCTGGTAGGCAAGGGAAGCCTAATGTTTAACACTCCACTCCCGCTTTTCTCCGAAGTCTGGTAGCATTGCGTTTTCAGTGGCGGAATTCAACGCAGCGCTTTGCCTCTTCACCAAAGTCAAAAAAATGAAAATATTAAATATTTCATTTCCACGAGTGGGTAACGAATCCACGACTTATCGCTTTCACAACCACGACTATCTTACTGTTAATTACTTACAAAATTAAAAAAAAACACCAATAGTTACCCTTAAACTATTCAAGGAATCTAAAATATCAATCAACGTATTATTATTTCGATGCAATATGTAACATATAACCAGAGAATTTGTGAAAAATAACTATACAGTATATCTATATAGTGGTTCGAATACCCCAAATTCAGATCACAGCCAAAAAATGAAGAGCACTCGATATCTTTTACAATGGAAAATCACTCTTATTGCCCTGGAACACGATCTGATCAGTCCGAATGTTTCGGATGTGATTTGATGTGTAGCAGTCTCAATTGGTCGCGTTCATTTACCTGTCACTCTGTCACGGCGGCAGGGGATATACGGGCAGGTTGTTGGCTCTGGGCCGACAGAGTAAACAGTAAATTTTACCCTGTAATAAATTATAAGACGTTGAATGAGTGATGTTTATAAAATATGCTCTGTAATTGTCCAACGAATCGAATGTTCTTTTAAAATAATTCTAAGGCCCGTACTTATAAGTCTGAGATCGATCTTGAGATGCCATTTTCATTCATAGACAGGTATATAATTTATGAGTGTAACGACATCTCAAGATCGATCTTAGACTTGAGAGCGGTTTATGACTATGCCTTAGAGTATGCACGAGTCATGATATTTTAATAATTCCAAAAAAAATATATTTATCTAATCAGCATATGTAGGTTTGTATAGATACTTAGTTGTTTGTTAATAAAAAATATATGATCTTCTGTCTTCTTTTTTTTATATTAACATAAAAATATCAAAATTAGTCTTAAAAATACACTGTATCGCAGCCACGAAGTGATCGACGCGACAACTAACACTCATCACTCGTCACGGTACACGACGTCGAGATGTACCTACAAATAGGTGAATGTAGCGAATTTTATATGCATGATATTGCATATCACTTTCAGCCAACGTGACACAACTTCGACAAAGGTTTTTTGTCTTTTAATTTTTTAGATTCATACTGTTTGCAACTTAAAGCGGGGTGTGCGGAGAGAAACTGGGAACTTAGTGTTAAGACACTCCGTTTCTATTGAGACGCTACAGTTTCCACTTTCCGTCAACGTTAGGCAATGCTTGGTGAACGACGGAACTCAACGATGCGTTTTTCCTCGACACCAGAGCGAAAAAATGAAAACATACATTTAAACATCATTTCCTCCAGTGGAAATCGAACCCACACTGATTGCGTTTACTCTTGTGCTCCTGCGCCACGACTATCCTCAGTTACCGTTTGACTAAGAAGTCCTAATTAATTAGATACTCTACCGATTGGGATAATTAAACAGATTGTTAAGATATTAAGGACATATAAATGAAACATTTGACACTTCAATACTTACAAGTATATCATTACAAAGTGAATAACCCGAGAAAACAATGATTTTTTATAAAAAAAATAAACATCAGACTAGAGTGAGATCAATTTTCCAGCAGTAGCAATTTTTCAGCAACAGTCAAACATTCAAAAGCTGGTTTGGCTTGATTATGCTTTAAATTAAAAATCATCAAGATCCTCGGGCCCTACAATTGCTTCGTGGACAATGTTCCGCTTCATTTTATCGTCTTTTTTTTGTTTTACATTTTTTTTAAATCATCTTTGAAACTGTAGACATATTTGCTGTACTCGCGTCGAATATAATGTATTAAAAAATAACCTATATACCTATACAGGTGTATAGATACAAATAGAATAAAATAGAAATAAAATTTTCACCGTATAGTACCTACTATATAGCAATAGCAGTGCTAAGAAAAGAAAGGTGGTCAGTACTAAATAAAACACACAAACTGGTTCTATAAGAAAAGAAAAGATTAACATTACAGCCGTACGAATGTGTAACGACAATCAGCGCGAATCGTGCGTGTCGAATGTAACGACAGGATCTGATGACTTGTGTACATATCTATGCACTAAAACATTATACCTAACTTAGTTTATACGAACACCTAGAAAGACATTTTGTTGAAAAAATATTTTTTTTGTCATTAATTTAAGGGTAGTTAGCGCAGGGGCACAAGGCGTAGGTACGGCTGTAAAGGGCAGACTGTGGATTCGATTTCCACTGGAGAAAATGAAATATTTTTTTTCGGCGCTTTCATGTCCAGCGTTCGGTTTTGCCACTCAACATTGTGTGTGCATTCTGCCGGAGCAGAAAGTGGGGAACGGAGTGTTTTAACAATAGGTTCCCTCTGCCTATCCTGTAGGTATGAGGGATACTGCGTGAAGCTGATGATCATTAAAGCATATAGGAAATTTAGACGTATACTTTTCGAGAAAATGTAAAATTAAAATAATTCAACGCTGAGCCGCAAACTGTAAGCCTAGGTTCGAGTCCCGCGGGGGGCACCCTTGCCGACGATAATAAACTCTTATGTAACCACGTAGCAATTTGTAGAATTATGAAAATAAGTCATTCATGATTGAATATATCAATCTTTTAGCAAATACAGCATAATAGGTAATAGTATTATAGGTTTAATGCGGGCGAAGCCGCGAGTGAGCCGCTAGTATAATATATAAATGTTCAGTAGTTATAAGTAACGAAATTAAAAAAATATGTTTTTAATATTTTAAAATAAGAGACTGGTTAAAAATCGTACTGTAAAATCTAAAAGTAATCTACGAAATGGATATCCACCTACACCAACTAGCGTCACCTAGTTGTGACGTCGAACTTTGCAGCACACCTATTTTGCAAAAAGTATGTAACAATAAATAATTCGGGTTTTTTATAGGTATTTTCTTTTTTTTACCTATTTTCGTTTTTTATTATATTTTCTTTTGCAATGTGTCCCGTGTGCAGCAGAGTAGAAGGAACGTGGTAAAGGTGATAAGACATTTCGTTCTCCATTTTTCGCTTAATTTTTTGAGATAATAGGTATGTGTTGAGTGGCAAAACTCAACGCCGCTTTACTTTTAACACCGGAGCGAGTAAATGAAAATATTAAATAAACGAGTGCGAATCGAACTTGTGTCTATCGTGCTTATATGCAGCCACCGCGCCAACGACCACAATTATCTCTACTCTACTTTTTCTAGACTTATAACTTATAACAAGTTTAACATTTACAGTTTCTTATTTTTACATGAATATAAATGAGTAGTTATATATGGCTTAAGTAGATATAAGAAGAGAGCTTTGTGTGTAATATTTTCAATATTGTAAAGGTGAAATAAAGTTTTTGATGATGAAAAATATTAACAAACAGTTTCACTTTCAAGCAAAAACTACTGAACAGCGCCAGATGAAACTTTGCCTACACAAAAATAACTCATAGGTTACAATTTATGTGAAGATTTTATATAATTTTGTATATAATATAACAAGTTTAACCAAGCGAAGTCGCAGTTGAGACACTAGGAATTTATAAAATATATTAATATAAATAAATAAATCAGCTTCACGCTGTATCCCGCACACAGCAGGGTAGGCAGAGGGAACCTAGTGTTTTTAGACACTCCGTTCCCCACTTTCTGCCGAATCCTGGAGGCATTGCGTGTTGAGTGGCAGAACTCAACACCGCGCTTAGCCTCGACACCAGAGCGAAGAAATCGAAATGTAAATTTAAGTAAATATTACATCTCCTCGAGTGGGGATCGAACCCACAACCAGTCGGTTTACAGTCACACTTTGTGCCGCTGCGCCACGACTGGCCTCAAAAAAAAAATATATTAATATAATTATTTATAATGTGGAATTATCACACAAAAATGGTATACCTACTTATTAAAGTTGTTTTGAAAGATCTCTCCTACTTAGAAACTATGAAATAAATTTCTATAGGTACCCTGTAGGGTAGACACCAGTGTATTTTGACCTACAATTAAAAGTTATCTATTAAATATATAAGAGCACTCTATCTTGATCTTTTATAAGTTTTATTACTTGCTATTCAACGAGGCCAGCCGTAGCACAGGGGCACAGATGTGTGACTAAAAACGCGACCGTTGTGTGTTCGATCCCCACTTGAAGAAATTAAATATTTATATAAATGTATATTTAATTCCTAACCTCACACGACACCAGTTGAGGGAAAGTGCAACGTTAAGTTCCGCTACTCAACACGCAATGCCTCCAGAATTTGGCGGAAAACCAGGAATGGAGTGTCTTAACACCCTCTGTCTACTCTGCTATATTTGGTATTCTTTGGCTTTGTACTATTCGTCTACACAAGATGTTGAATTGGCATAGCCATTAACATAGTCATATTAATTAATATATTAATATCTAGTGTGAAATGTGTTTCTTAATTAAATTTAAATTGTACATACTCTATTTTTTTTAATAGATACTTGTTATGTAACGAATGAAGAAGAAGAATGTATTTGATGAAATAAATTTGACGTTAATTATATGTTTATAGGAAAAAAGTTATAAATAGTTATTTAACAGCCGTATCAATAAAGAAATTTCAAAATTGTACGTAAAATAATATTATATGACCCAAATAAGTATAATATCAATATATAGCCAAATATTAACAATAGGTACCTATAGGATTTTTAATTATATTTTTTGTTGTCAAAATATGCAAGTGAGTATATTTTTGTGAGGTAAGAATCAATTAGAGTTTTGAGAATTTTATTGAATAGTACTTTTAATAATGATTTTATTAATTTTTATTTTAATTCATATATAGGTTTCAAAAAAGTTCTTATAAAAGTTTTATTCAAAATGCGGTTTTAAAAAAAGTTCCTTTATTTTTCATAAGAACAAATAAAACAAATAAAAAACTCAAGAAAAATTAATACAGTAAGCCGATTGAGAATGACAAAGTAAGGTCAGTTGTTTAGGTCGGGTGTACCTACTGTATAATGTAGGTATACGTAGCCTATTCAATATCTACAAAGTACAAATTATAATTATTTCTTATTATTAGATATTGACATGTCATAAGTTCAATAGAGACGGTGCGGTTGCTGTTTACAGTCGTCCTAGCCTGTCCATCATCATTGTCATTGTTACATACATATTTTATTTCAACATGGACATCTTGTTAGCATCGGCCTTGTCAACATTTGTAAACAGTCTCGACGAAGAGCGTCGATCGTGAAAGAATCTGCTGCTGTGATTGGTAAATACATAAGCATCGGGCATTAGGCGTGGACGCAGTCATCGGGTGACGGCGGTGTTATCAAACAGGTCAGCGTGCAGCGTACGGCGCCGCAACCGCCCTTGAACTGAGCGCGGAGTCGACAGCCGGCGCGGGGGCGGCGCGGGGGCGGCGCGGGCGGCGGGCGGCGGGGGCGGGGCCGGCGCGGCCAATCAGCGCCCCTTCACATTTTTCAGCCCCCGCCCGCATCGCCGGACGCTGCCCAAAAACAAAAGGATCAAAGTCGGCGAAACCTATCTCTTTCTTTGTGGGGCCGGCGAGCGCGCCTCCGCGAGAGGATAGATACTGTGTGTCGCGCGGGCGCGAATCGATAAGCCGCCCCCGCCCCGCGCGCCGCGCCCCCGCCCGCGCCCCCCGCGCGCCCGCGCCCCGCCGCCGCCGCCCGCCGCCCGCCGGCCATTTGCACGGATGTTTACTATTATTATTTTATTGAACGGCCGCTATAAGTAGCGAAATAAGAATATTTACAAATCGCGAGCGGCCGCAATCACGTGACGTGACGTGTCATTGTGACGCCGTCACGCCGCCCGACGCTGATACTCTGTCATTGAATCCGTCACGGTCGATTCTTGTTGGATGGAGGATATGATTCTCGATTACTGATTTTTATGTCTCTTATTATGTTAAATTAAATTATGTGAAATATTGTTTACAGAGGTATCTTACACCTATATTTTCAGTAGAGACAGATAAACTTGTTGAAGAAAATTATTTCTTCTATTCCCAGTTCGGAAACTAGGTATTTTGATACTGAATTAAATTCTTGAAATGGATAGGTAGCTATTATACAATTTAGTTTTTATTTATTAAAAAAAACCAAACGTGAAATATTCCATTATTCATACAGAAAATTCCTTAAATATTTGTTTTAAAAATATTTTTCGCTTAATTAACAAATTTTCTTGTAGAGTTCATTAATCTCTTGTAAGCAAGTCCAATAGTAGCTAATCTATAAGTATTTATAATTTAAATATAGATACCTACTTAATATTCATGTTATAGAATTGTTTACACACTCTGCTATTTAAAAGTTAACCTTAGTTAAGTTAATTCAATAACTAAGAGTAGGTACAACTTAAATTTAAATTGAAGTTAAATATATTTTACCCAAATTACCTTACATATGATGACATTTCACACCGAATGGCAGTTCACACTTGCAGATAGCATACGATTTTGCGATAAATGCTAGCAACTATTAAAGCCTCATTTTTGAGTAGGTGGGTACCTACCCTACAAATTATCAAATAGTATCTATTCTTGAATTATCATTGTAAATGTATAGGTAAATAAAAAAAAATGTCACAGGGTTTAGTTTAGATTGCCGCTCTAGGAAATGAAAAAATTTAATACTTTTAATTTGTTCGCTCTGGTATCAAGGCAAAGCGCGGTATTTAGTTCCGTTACTCAACACGCAATTCTGAATGCATTTGGCGGAAAGTGGGGAGCGGAGTGTCTCAACACTGGGCTCCCTCTGCCCACCCTGCTACACATGGTGTACAAAGTGAACAAAAATTTGGTAAAACTCAATCGTATATGATACGTTGAATTGCCATTTTCTTTATTTTATTAAGGTTTGTTCTCTCAATTAATTATTAAGACTTACTTATGTACTCTTACGTTATTGATTATTAATAGTATAATAATTGTAATATAATACATTTTTGAATTCAGAGAGTCGAGTGTCGAAACACAACAAAACTGTCAATAACATTATATTAGGCAGAACCTAAGTACTTACTTACACGAAACGACCTTTACCATACCATGTTACTACCTTTAGAAGAGTAAAAGTTTCTACATACCTCTTTCGTAGTAGATACTTAGTTAGTGTTACTAAGAAGTTTCTATTTTATTTTATTTTCTATTTTTAGTGTAGGTTTTTTAATGATTGTGATTTGCCTCTAAAATTAGAAAACTAACAGACAACACAATTTTATTACAGTAGCTTAAGGAGTTTATTATGTTAAATAATAAACATCAATAACTATATAGTCCAGTCCATCCTATAAAGTTCCAAGAACGCTAACTATATATTTTTTTACTTTTATTATTAACACACAGTTTATAACAAGACAAAGCAGCGATTGAGATAGAGCAAAAATATAAATTTAAATAAATATTTCATCTCCTCGAGTGGGGATCGAACCCACAACCAGTTGGTTTTATAGTCACACTTCGTGCTGCTGCGCCACGACTGGCCTCAAACCTCTTATACATATATATAGAATAAAAAGTCAAGTTTTTTCATTCCATATATGTATAATAATATAAATCCATATAAGTACAACTTAAAATCAATTCACTTATAACTGTTAGGCATCGGTTAATTGACAAGTGGTCATATACTTACCAATTAAAGTAGAAATCATATAATTGAGCACTAACGACTGTAAATAATTGATGGTATAAGAAAATACAACAATATTTTATATCGAAAATATTTTAAAGGCCAAGTGGTGTTTAGATTAAGGCCATTTTAGTAGAGACTATAAAGTTTGATGTCTAACAGTTATAAGTGAATTGAATTTAAGTGATCTCCAATCTATATGGACTTATATAATTATATATGGAATAAAAAGAGTTTGGAAATATTTATGATTATTTTAAAATTCTAACAGCGAATTAATAATGAGGTACCTATGCAATTAGTATCTAGGTACCGATAGATCTGTCATTTCTTTTTTCTGATCTAGTTATTATTATTTATTATTAAAAACTAGGTTAGGAATGAAAGCACCGCCGTTGAAATTGATTTATAATATAGAAAATAATATGAAGATTGTAAATTAAGGTGCAGGTTGTGAATTTTTTCACGATCAGATTATTTTTGCTTAGGTATATACCTACCTACTTAGATTAGCTTATGCTGTATCTCGCATACGTATACCAGGGTAGACAGTGGGTTAAACGTTAGGATACTCCGTTTACACTACATCCATTTTCGTAGAAATTTCTAATAATAATTTTTTAATCCTAGCCTAGGTAGGCACCGTAATCACCTATTTATAAAAACGTTTATTTATTTTGAAGACTTATATGACATATACAAAAATATAAAATATTGTATTTTAATTGCTAAAGTACATATATTATCATTATTAGTAAGTAAGCTAGCTAGTTTAAGATTTTTGCGATCATATTAGCTCAACTAAATATTTCAAAGCGACATCTGTTCAATCTAACGTGAAACTGCTGACGTCCTAAAGCCGTTGGCGCCATCTATTAGGAACTATTTAAACTACGTAGTTCAGATGGCACTCCCTGTCTGTGTTGACAGATGGCGCTGGCTTAGGCAAGCGTAATTACAGCATATACTTCGCCTATTGTCAGACAGATGGCGCTGTTTAATAATGGAAATATTTGTCTAAATAACTAAGTAAAACAACTTAATATAGTAGTAAAATATCATTTTTTAGCTTAATAGAAAATAATCGGGCTATAATTTGAATGATTCAACTCATTAAAAGCTTTATTTACAATTTTCTTTGTTTGCTGCGTAATAGACTGCTTTACCGACCTAAAATAACTTCCGCTTGCCGCTCGACATCACGCACACGCAAACGCGAGATAATGTAACCAACTTCACTCCGTAGAAGTTCGATCTCTTTCAAGTAAGTCGAGGCTTGTACGTTTTGAGGATAGCGCTTTTCGGTAATATTTGTTATACATATATTTTCAAGTGTATTTTAGTGATTTAAATTTTAATCTAGTCTTATAGGTGTTATGCGTAAATTAATTGTGTTGTGATATCCTAAAAATTGGCGCGTTGATTTCTGTCAACATAAGTTTAACTGTACACACGCAGTGTCGTATATGCACGTGTAAATTAGAATACAATTGCTATTTTCCGTTCGCAGACATGGCTTTAACAGTTGCACTACCTCTGGCCGGACTGGAGACAGACAATTTTAACTCGTTCAGGCATATCATAGACATAGCGGGCCTATCGCAATCGCAGACGAGCCCCAGCCCATCTGTCTCCAGCGAATCTAGCGGTATCGGCTCATTGGGCTCGCTGAAATCCGAGTCTGTTAACAACGACTCGTTGCCTTCCAGTCCTCAAACAACAGAGAAGGTGAGTAACATTTATAAAATTTGCACTATTTTGTTTGCGTCTGCCCTGGCCTTGACCTCTCTATTTTCATAATATTCCGTAATGGCGTACGTCTTACGCTATCAATGTTGTACACAATTGACGTATGATAATGGAAAGATTTGGCGAGTTCACTTGTTATACACTATGCTGAGACTTTTATCGTGAATTTATTTGATATTTTGATATTTATAAAGTTTATTATTAACTTTATATATAATATAAAATCAAAATGTCCGCCATGATCGAGATAAGACAAACGTGATTATACGCTACAGTTATTTTTATCTTATTTATGTTAACTGTATTTGTTAAAGAATAATAATTTTAACTGTTTTCAGAAAATATTCGAGCCCGTCGTGCAACCACAGCCGCGTCCGAAAGAGCCTAAAGTTGAGGATGTCAAAGTGATTTACGGAGGGCACGATATTCTCAATTTGAGTGCTAATCTGACTGATCCTCGGTGGAACTATCGTGCCACGGTGCTGCCGCCCAACAATCCGGCGTTGTTCTTCGCCAACCGCTCGCAGTACCACCGCCTCGGGCCGTACGGGACCCGCACTCAGTATGTAAAAGATTCTTGCCGCTCCTGTGGCTTCACATGGGTCGTGGCCGCCACGGATTGAATCAGACAACGCCACGCTAAGAGAAGTACTGGGACACAACAGGGTGCTTTTGTCACATAGCGGTGCTCGTACAACTTTGTCACCGACGGCTCCGGTTCTCATACATGACGACCTGTCATTGAAATGTCGGGGATTCCTATTTTCTACCGAGTAATTTATTTATTTATAACAATAATATGAACAAATGTTTTCCATATAAAGAACTGAAGCCGCCGGCCTTGCGACATTTTCCTAATTATTTAGTTTAGTGCCCTCCTGCTGTGGCCCAGTGAGATGGATGACTGTGGAATATGTATGTGGGTATCGTCGCGTGCATTCGTAGAGTTACATTTTAAAAGTGACTTAATACTGTGATCTTAATTTAAAAAAAAGCAAGTTTTTGACAAATTCTGTGAAACATGTGACGATACAGATTTATTTCGTTTTTGTTTTGTTTTTTTTAACTTATTAACAGCGTGATAAACTAAAAGTTAGGTTATTGTTAAAACTTAAAAGAAAATGCCATAAGATATTATATCAGACAAACAAAATTGGCATTTAAAATCCCAAAAATTAGAATCTTAATGACTCGGTCTTTAAAATACAACTCTATAAAGAAATATATATTAATATAATTACAGAAATTTAATTTAATAATAATATATAATACTACATTTAGTTCCTCTTAGAAATATTAATAATTTGTTATCCAAAGAATCTTATTTGTTTTACGCATATTATATATTTTTATAAATTGTTTCTACAATTTATATTGATCTTGTAACATAAAATCAAATGGTGAACTCCATTAGATTTTATGTATCATTAATTTAAAGCAATATTTAAATTTAAATTATGAATGTTTACTTTATCATAATTAGCTATTCCCACCATTACGTAACATATGATAGTTATTTAAATATTGTTTTATAGATAGTTAGTGTTTAGTTACGATTTGAAATATATTCCACAGTCATTTAGTATGGTTTTAGCCAAAAGGCTGCTTCTCGTATGTAATGACTACTTTGACGAGACGGCACGAATTTATAGCAAAGCTGATTTTTAATATTAAGGTCTAATTATGATTGTTGGATTTACCGTCCGAGCGTACATAATATTAGTGATGAGATATTGTTAGAGGTATCTTGATAGCCCCTCTATTCTATGTGTGAAAGCTTAAAATCATATTATAATTAACGAGGAGCCCATCAGGTACATAGTCAGAATGGGTGATCAGTGCATATCATCACAAATAAAGCAGTGATTAGATATTCTAAGGTATTAGTAGATGTTACAGTGTTTTAATCGTATAATGTGACATCGATTTCCCAGATACTGGGCTTCTAGTGGAATTATAGTGTCGTTACAGACTGTCGATATCGCTATGCATATTTAAATTGTATAATCCATGGTCTCTTTATATTATAGTCAAGATATTTAATTAGTGTGAGTAATCTCTTGAATTATATAAGTAATGTAACGTTATTATTAACTATATTGATAAAAACAAATGATACTGTCCTTCTGTGCAATTTCGTTTTGCTATGTTGTGATCAGCTTTAAACTTTACTGGACTAAACAAAGTT
Organism: Heliconius charithonia; assembly: GCA_030704555.1. NCBI lineage: Eukaryota > Metazoa > Arthropoda > Insecta > Lepidoptera > Nymphalidae > Heliconius > Heliconius charithonia. The sequence continues at coordinate 3,758,334 of CM060809.1, read as the reverse complement.
TATTTTTTATATAAAAATGTTAAATATTGTGACAATACAGTTGTAGTTATCAAAAATTTTTATTTATATTGTATTGTGGTACACGGTTCGGCTATTAATCTGGAAGGGACCAACGGTGTGTTGATTTGTTTAAATTTTATAACAATTTTTAATAGCAGAAGTGACTATCGAAATTTTATTTATCATTATTATAAATGAACATTGCATTTTATTCGCTGCTTTATATTTTTGGAGTCATCGCCACGCTTTCCATATAATTACAAACGGGCTATGAACATGAACACAAGTTGTAAACAATAAGTGAATTTACAAAATTATTATTTATATATTTATGATTCAGTGGTCACGACTGAACATGAAGCATGGATCTCAGAATGCAGCTCGCAGTGATGCTTGTATATGCCTAACAATATTTTAGCCTAAAATCGAAGGCGCCCTCTATAGCGCTCACGTTTGAAACCCGAAATGTTGGATGCGTCTTCGCGTGTGCTATACCCTCAGTCACACATACTCACAAAATGGTTGTTACGGTTATTATTTAATCTACGTTGCGTTCAGATTATTATTTAGTTTTAATATGACAAGTTTCAATTGAATTTAGTTCAAATGGATGTGATGGGTTCGGAGCGATACGCACAGTTTTTATTTAAGCTCTCGATTTGAGTTCGCGAGTGGCGTGTGCTAGGCCGAGGTGCGATGCAATATATGCATTCCAGTTTTGTTTAAGTTGTCAGCCGACCGACGGTTAGTTGTTAGTTTTTTTTTTTTTTGCCAAATATTTTGGTTGTTGTGTGCTATTTATTTAAATTGAACTCGTTTGTTTGTTTTTTTTTTTTCAAAAATATCAATTTTTAGTACCTTTTGAAGTGTCTTCAAGTGGTTTTATTATAATGTTTTGATCGTTTTTATTTTCTTCAATTTTATGCATTTTATTTTGTTTTTAGTCAATCATAATCGATATTATACATGATGTGTTGTATTTTATGTATCGTTCATTCGTATTTATAAATATATTTTCTCTCATCGAACTGTAGTCAAATGACAGTATTTTTATAATGAAAATTGTATAGGGATGAAGGGTCTATTGCCTGGACGAGACGCCGCGGGCGTCGGGCGCGTCCCGAGCGTATTACGTATAACTGATAAGCATTATGTAGGTTTAGCGAAATAGATTAACTCGGAGACACACTCCAAGTACCAAAACATATTGGTTTAATGTTGTTCTCTTATTGTGGTGATATAGTGCGTCGCAGTCCTCGCGGCGCTGAGCTCAATATTTTAGTAACCCTTAAGAAAATTAATACCTCTTTTGGAAAGAATATAATATATATATATAAATATATGATATAGTATATCCGATCGATGATCACATGTATTTCCCTGTTTATTTTGATGTGATATCATAAATGACTGATCTGAATTTAGTTTTTAAGTTGGTTATTGATATGCAGTGCTATTTCGAAAATAATTAAGATTTAATATTGAATGTGCCAATGCTCGTAATTTAATATTTATGACTGTTCCTCTATCGTAGCCGTTCGCGGGTTGCTCGCCGTCTACTTCCCGACACTCGGTTCTATCGTTACAGCGATCCGTTCACGTAACGTGCACAATCTCAACAATGCTTGCAATATTATAATATATTTAAATTAAATGTGTAATTCCTCATTTTATAATCCAACGTAATATTAAGAGTACAATATATGAGATAATATATATCATTCTAGTATCAAAATTAACCGAAGATATAATATTATAATTATTAGTTAGGGAAAATTTTAACATAGCTTTGTATAATTGGGATGTTTTAGTATTTAGTAGTGTATAATAACGGTGTAGTGGCAAGCGAAGTGTGTCGTGAGAAGTGAAATAACGTTAGTGGCAATAATACTCGATGTAAGTTTCCTGCCAACAGTCTGTACAGGGTCGCGCGCCAACCAGCGACGCCCGCCGGTGCCTACTTGTACTACGCTAACTGTATCTTCCAAATATCAAATATATTTTTCCTATTTTTTTTGGTAAATGTAACGCACGGCCACCGGCAGCGCTGGGCGCACTCGCTACCAAGTTGGCCGCCGTAGAGAAGTGGCGGGCGACCACGGCGCATCACTAGCGATCGCTGCGCACTAGGCGTTTAATTTGTTGTAATTATAATAATAGCCGTAGGTATTTTGTCGTACTTAAATAATTATTCTTGTGATGCCTTAATTCTGGTTGTCAATTAGACACGTCTGCCTAGAGTGTTATCATTGTGTTAATTTATTTTAGTTTCCACTGTTCCGGCTTCCTCCGCGAACTTCCAGTCCAGGCTGTTCTTTTGAAATAATTTTAAGTCGATTTATTTTTACCTAAGTGTTCTTATTAAATGTTACCAAAATGTTTTTAATAAAATATTTTTATATGTATCTCGGTGTTTTAATTGTACTTTTCCATCGTCTTCCCCCGATATAAATAGAATAATGTAATGCTGAGTGCTGTTCTGTAAACAGTCACACACACACACTACAGTAACGTTCTATTTTTTGATTTCCCTCGTCATATATTTTGTCGCTTACATTGTCACATAACGGTAAACATTTTAAACTGGGAGTCTTGCCAAACAGAAATATGTTATAATCGAAAATTGACTGAAAACGTATGTGCCTTGAGGAAGGTCAATATTTCTTTTTTTATTTTTTTTAAGCACAGGCGGATTGCAGAACGATACCACAAATAAAAATGTACTTATCACAAATGTTCATCATCAACAATGATTTATATACCTTCATATTTGATTTAAGAAGTCAGTAAATATTTTAAATTTACAGCATTTTTACACCAGCCACCACCATGAAACATAATTTTTATTTGTTGGGTGACTGGCATGGAACCTCCTAAGTGGATGAGCCGATTAACAGTATTTTAGTCATGATTAAAAAAAATATCTACTTTTATTCTAGTTGTATTTGCTTAGACCTAAGGTCGGGGATGTTTAATTATCAATTATTATTTTGAAATTTGGCAAAATTTTGTAAATATAAATAAGAACATTTTTTAATCTGAACTAAATCACAGAAGTGACAATACATACAGCCTTTACGCACTGAATGCCAGATGTAGTGTCACGTCACAGACTCATTTTGTTCTTACGAAACATATATAATATTATAAACTTCTGTATGATTATAAGCAATACAATCTCAAATAACAAACAAATTTCCATATAACAATATATAGTGCAAAATAATTTTACTCAAAACCGATCTATATACTTAGGTAGTAATGAGTAAGCGTACTTTTGTAAACAAACAGTAAGTAATACTATACTATAGGTAGGTAGTATGTGCGACGTGTTAATGAATATATTCAATTTATAAAACTTAAATACGTGACTAGACAGATTGGCGACTGGTGGAGCAACCGGTTGTGATTTGTACATACATATAACAAACTGTCATTAAAATTATGCCAAAGTAGTATGGTAAAAGTAAAAAAAATTGGTAAATTTGGCACTAGCCGCTATAATAACAAAAACCTTATGCTATATTATTTTTTTATAAAATTAAATTTATAACACTTTTTGATCTGCTTGGCTTCTTTTACTCCTCAAAAAAGTCATTAGTTATTACAGAAAAATCAGCTTCACGCTGTATCCCGCACATAGCAGGCAAAGGGAAACTACGGTTAAGACACTCCGTTCCCCACTTATTACGTTAATTACTTATTAGTTAATTAATGAAATACCATGATAGAAATAGAAAAAAGATGAATAAAATGTATTATATTTTTTTCCGGCTATGTTCGAGCAACGTAAACAACAGAAGGTCAACTTCAACGCGCCTGCGATTATTGATTCTGTAAACAAAGCTAAGTATATAATAATAATATTTTTCTGGTTACGATTGCTGTAGTGTTTCATTTGGTGTTCTTGCCCTTTTATTTATTTTAGTTACAGATTTCACAACAAACACCTATATTGTTTGTTTTTAAAGACGTAGGTAAGCACGCGATAACAATGTTTAGATATAAATGTTGTGAATCATAAATTGATTATGAAGTTATCTACTTATTGTATTTTTTATCAGATTAACGACTAGGTAGCAATTGTTCATTGCATTATTTAAATGAGAGAATTAAAGCAATAGTTAGAAATTATTATGAACATCATTTCGAGGCTCGAGGGATTACAATTATAACTTCTCGAACTTAAAGTATAAATAGACATAAGTAGTAGCACATGAATGTCATATTGTCCTGTTTTTATATAATAATATCATATTTTGTTTGTAAACAAGAACATTTCTTGGAAAATTTACGTAATATTATAAAGATACCAAACAGCGCCATCTTAAATATTTTCAGAGAACGTTCTAAGCAAGAAAAGTATACTGCGCCATCTGTTAAAGACATACAGTACTACGTACCTTGTGTGTAAACTTTCGTAGAGAAAGTAATGCTTGCATGAAATTATAGATGGCGCTGATGAAACGTGTACGAAAATGCTTCAATCACATTTTCGTGAAAATTTTTCGTAATTCCTAAGCTATATTATTTTATAGAGGGCGTAGTACGTCAAATGGAGTCTTTGTAATCTAGATAGCTTTAAATTTCAAATATTTATAATTACTGTAAGTTGTTTTTTTTGGAAAATTAAACTTAAATTATACCAAATAAGTAGACAACTTTTGAGTAATACTCGAATCGCTACGGTGCTATGTACAAAAATATATTACCTAGCTTATGTATATAGAGTATAGTGTTCCTTGACTTATGTGTTGTAATTTAAAATATCAAAACCATCGTCTTGGTATCTTGGTATGGTAATCACATTTGTGTGCAAAATAAATATTCCTCTTAAAAAACTTGAATTACTTTCGATAGCTTTATATCAAAATAACTAAATTGTAACAAATATTTCTATTGTATTGTATTATATATAATATTTCGTTTATTATCTACCTTTGTGTAAACATAATGGAAGTATTCAGTCAGATGGGCGCGAAAAGTGTCTTTTATCAGATTTACAATAGGCGGGAATCAAAGAAATGACGATATTCATCCTACGATGTCGCCATTGTCAAACAAGAGGCGGTTTCTTATATCTATTAATAAATATGTATTAAGAACTAGACTCGGTTTACGACTTCGTTTACGTACTTTTCAGTTTCAACGTTCAGTACAATGGAAAATTAATCAACATTTTTTTTTATCATCATTCACATAGCAGTCTTAGTGGTGCAATAATACCACATTTTTTTATGTATTGATATTTAGTGTAGTTGCTTCAATTTTACTTTTAATTAATTTGTTTCAATTAAAATATCCGTTATCGAGGTTATAAATTATATTGTATATTTGTTGGCCAATTTTTATATATCAGGTAAATTGTATAGGCGTGTTCAAAAAAAAGAACACAAGCGTCTAATATATCTAATAATTAAATTACAGCAATTCAAAATATATATTGATTGATTAAATTTCATATTTTTTTTGTTCAAAATATTTATTGCCATCGATTTCTGTACATTTTTACAGAATGCTATTGTTTTTGATGATGATTGAAATTTTAAAAACGCTTTTAAATATTCTTATATCCCATGATAGGTATAGGGAACCTCGTGGTAAGGCCCCGTTCCCAACTTTCCGCCTAATTTTTGCAGACGCTACGTGAAGCGTAAAGCTGTGGTGGAACTTATTGGAGATAAATTAACCACCATACATCTAGATATATTTTGTAGCTTCACGCTGTATCACGCCCATAGCAGGGTCGGCAAACGGGGTGACCTCAAACCAACGGGGTACCATATCTGACCAACAATATGAATAATATTCTTAAACATTTTTTAAAGTGTTATTCCACACTTAGGAAAGAAAAATACTTATTTAGAAAACGTAAAAAAAAATTCCAAGAGGCGCGGGTTAGAGTCCCGCTACGTTCAGATTTTTATAAGTTTTATAAATAAAATAAATTAAATTAGCTTCACGCTATATCCCGCACACAGCAGGGTAGGCAGAGGGAACCTAGTGTTAAGACCCTCCGTTCCCCACTTTCTGCCGAATTTTGGAGGCATTGCGTGTTGAGAGGCAGAACTCAACGCCGCGCTTTGCCTCGACACCAGAGCGAAGAAATGAAAATATAAATTTAAGTAAATATTTCATCTCCTCGAGTGGGGATCGAACCCACAACCAGTCGGTTTTACAGTCACACTTTGTACCACTGCGCCACGACTGGCCTCATTTTCATACTACTGGCATAAGTTTTCTAAATAAGTAATATAAATAATAATCAAATGACACGCGTTGATTTAAATAGAATGAGCGTTTTTTTTTTCTTAAATCTCACGATTGAGACGGCACGAGGCAGGAGGCACAAAACGTACACTGAATAAGGGTAAAATTGGAAGAAGCGGGGGCGATTGATTACCGTACTTCCTCACGCATTGACATTCATGGCTACACTCGCTACATATTGCTACGACGTTGAAGTTTGAATTGTAACACAATATATTATAATGTTGTGTTGCATTTTTTTTTATTTACTGTAATGCAGTTTTATTAATTTTATTGGTACTTTAGAACTAGCTTTCTATGAGAACGAGTATTAGTTAATAGTCAGAACACTTGGCCGGCTTTTAAGAGGTGTTGGTCTAACGTTGCTTTTAAATTTTTTATACGTTTTTCTAAACAGAAGTTTTCTTTAAATATGTTAAGCACATAATATTTTAATTAATTAATATACTATAGAATAAACAACCCATCATGGCGTGTACGCAATATTCAACTGATATATTTTTTTTTATTTTGGCACTCTGGGGACGTAGGACTTGGTCGACTGAATTCGAAAAAAACCATCTGTGTATAAAATAATCTATGACATTGAAATTATAACGTTATTATAAAATAAAAAATATATAAAACGCCGACGCACCATTGAGGAATACTCTTTAAAAATATATTTATTTGTTAATAATAATATATTGTTTTATAAGCTACCATATTCACCAACATAACTTCAGATGTATTGAGAAAAGATTTGTCGACTAATATAAAAAAACTCTAGAAATAGATATAGATACTAAGAACATGTGCATTTTTCTATTTATTTTATTTTTATATCTTCTCCTAATATGTTTAGTTATATACAGTCCTCCAATCATAAATCTTTTTATACATACTTTTAAGTGATATTCACAACGTACATACGTACTTACGATTATATTATTCTTATATCTGTATAATATGAACTATGAACACGTTCACTTCAGTCGAATGGCTGCACCATTTAGTGATGCCTTAAATTAAAATAAGCGTTATTATTTCAAAGTAAAACGACGTGGTTCATCCAAAGCATGTAATTAAAAAACTTAACAAAAATAAGTAAATAATATAATTATTTTTGATCTTTTAAATTTATTTCACGTTGTATCTTTTTTCCACAGAAAGAAAAAGAACAGACACATTTGAGCAACAAGTATTGCCACAAAACCCACCACCTTCATCAAACACTTGACGTTGAATTTTTTAGGCTCATAAACTGGATCCATTTCGTAAATGTTGCATGCAGTTTTAGTGAACCGAAATGGCATTTTTATATTTTATCTACGCTACTTATTTCTTTCATGAATTACCGTGGGAAAGCACTCCAAAACACTTAATTAAACTAAATGGAGATTACGTTTGAAAATATGAATTAAATATATGTTTAAATGACTAATTTTATGTAAATAGATAATATGTCAAAGTAGATATCGGCTAAAATAATGTCGTTTTGAAACATAAAATCATAATGAATTGTCATTTAAAACTATAAGTAAGTAAGGTGTTTCTGTTCTATAAATTTGGATTTTTAGGTTTCACTCCTTTTGATTTTTTTTTCTGAACAATGCCGTATTTTGATCAATATTCGCAATTAATTAATAAATCAATTTTCAAAAGTGTGATGAATGAGAAAAATAAATTGCAAACTAAATTTACTGCCAATTTTTTTTTGCTGTTGATATCACTTAACATTTTCGCTATTAATAGTAGTAATTTTTGTTGGTTTGATAATAATTTAAATAAAATATATATATATATATATATATATATAGATAACTAATTCAAAATCGATACTTATCATTTCCTAGCCAGTACAGTCGACAAATAAAACTCTCACTCAAATAACATTGAACGTTGCATTTTATTTTAATTACAAATTAAAATAAATTCCAATATACGACAAAACCTTCAGATTACAATTTACTCATCTCTTGACACATACAGGTACCTACAAAGTTCTTAATATTCCTACATATGCACGTACCTACATGTCAATATAAAACAAAGCGTACATCTTAAGAACAACAATTGTTCCAGTACAATGGTTGACGTACCGACGCTCTTTCGAGAGCTACCAATTTCTGAACATATACTGCTTTCGAGTTTGACGAGGTAAACAGAAAACAGCTCAATGAGAGATTTAAACAGTGGCCCATTGAAAATAGCTGAAGCCTTTAGAAAATCACCCTCCTTTCGAGTCCCTTTTGCTGCCTCTATTTATGTTTTCAACATTTTCCATATACAATTTCGGGCCAAAGCGCCTATTCAGCACTCACACTCGGGACTTGTGCCAATTCAGAAGTAAATTAACACCATTCAAAGATTGAAAGATGCCTTAAAGGTTCACCTCCGACTATGATTTGATATTATGCCGGCATTCATGTCTCAAAATAATAGTTTTATGTTTTTAGTCTTCACTTAAAACCAGTTTTTGCTTATGAATTTCTTAAACCCTTCTGTAGGCTGTAGGTGAAACAACATGAAAGGCCTTTTTATGGTAGTTTTCTAAAGATGTCTCCAAGTTTTGTTATAAAACAAAATGTTTAGGTAAAAATTGACAAAATATAAATAGTGAAATTATATTTTTTTATGGAATACAATACACTTTATAAACTTTATTCAAGAATGTTATAACCAAAGAAACCATCGAATTTCAAATAGTACGAGTTCGAGTATGCAGCTGACTGTTGTCACAGCTGAGATGTTAACCGTTATGAGTAAAATCAGTGACATTTTTCTTGCAGCCGTACAATTATGGACATTACATTTTATATTACGCAAACAATGTTACTTGGGACTTCAAAAGTAAAAAAAACAGAGTGAAAGCTTTTGAGGGAGGTAATGATATAAAATAATTTAAACTTAAATGAAAAGACTGATACGATCAAATAAAAGACGTCCAAAGGGAAATCTTTTAGTTTTTAATTCTGAAAACTCCATTGTACCCAGTTCCCTGTTTGGTGGTGGACAAAAAGTGGCTGGTTGGTAACACAATTGGGCCATCTTTTGTTCTACGTCGCTCCGACTGCGGCTCCGGCTCCGTGCATTCTTTCAGTGGCGCCTAGAACAACTGTTTCTAGAACGATAGCCTCACAATGCGCGCGCGGTAATTGTTCCGCGCCTCATCTACTCGAGGGTTACTTAATAGCTCTGTAATTTGGTGGCAGAAATATAAAACACGCCACCCGCACCGCGCAGACCGCGCTCCGGTTACCACAGATTACACAAAAACAAACTATATTTATATATAAGCCAAACATTTATATTCATTTTTGTTCATAATAAGCTTTATTAAAAATAAAGCGAATTGTGCCTACGTAATGAAAAAGAAAATAATTTGAATGAACTTTGAAATTGGATCTCCAAGTGCGCTCCAACTAAAATATAGAACATTTTCCACAAAGCCATTCATCGAGCTAGCTAAGAAGTGAATCTTTATGAATGCCACCAAATTGTATGAGAGTAGTCCTCTTTCAAAACTTCTCGTGAATAGTGTTAATTCGCTATAGCGAATTTGCTCGGCGCTCGTCAATGGACTGTTTGGAGTCTTGAGAAGCGTACGGCCCCACAAAGTCGCAATACTGTGTATGGAAAACGCGGGAAACGTGAATGGCGCGGGCGGCTCTGGGAAAGTAACACGCAACCGCGTTTTGTTAACAGCTCTCCCAGGGAACGTATCACGGTATAGACGCTCTGTTTGACGTATAACGGTATAGACGCTCCGTTTGATGTTCAATTTATTATTACCTAGCAGGAAATACATGCTCATTGATGTTAATATGAATTTGTTATAAGCAAAGAGGGTAATAAATATATGCCTTATGGCAAGGTAGGCAGAGGGAACTTAGTACCAAGATACTCCAATCTCTACTTTCCACAATTCTGGAGGCGTGATGAGTGCTGAAGATCAATGCCGAGCGATGAACAAAAAAATATTGAACATTTCATTTTCGAGTGGGAATCGATCGAACAACCAGTCACAGTCTTGTGCCACTGCGCCACGACAGGCCCCTACCTAATATTTAGAAGATTTATAAAAAACCTTTTAATGGTTTTTAACACCGGATAAGAGGGAAAAAATATAAAATCGACCATATGCTGCACAACGGATGTGACTTACAGGAACTTAGATGCTACAGCGGCGTGTGATAATTACAGCACTAGTAACGAGTGTTTCATAATTTGCAAATTTCATATAAGTACGTAATTACGAACAACCCTTGTAGCTTGTTTTTCAGTAACATCACATCGCTTCGAAAGCCAAAAGGAAAAAACGGGGCGTGCCTGAACAAAGCCGGCCGTACAATGGGGCCGCGCGAACAATGCTAACTAGAAGAGATGCTGTGTAGCTTGTATCATTCGCAGATAAAGGTGGAGACGTCCGCGGCACTATAAATCATAATCTCCAAAGGTAATTTCATGTAAAAATCCAATATATGACAATTATGTTCAAATTTCAAAATCTGTATTCGTAGGTTTTATTAAATGTAAATATAGCTTAAAGGGTGGCTTTGCACTAAGTCTCAGGTTCCCTGCCTTCCCTGCTATGTGCGGAATACAACGTGAAGCTAAAAAAAAGTAGTTTCAGGATTAGCTTTAGGGGTACTCATTCAACAATATCATTTAAAAAAGTTCTGTATACATTGAACTCATTGTTGCTTTACAAAAAATACATATCTAATAAAAAGAGAAAACACACTTGCTAAAATGAAATGCACTTTTCGAAACAGGCAACACCCCTACAAACTCAAAACTGTACGCCTGTTGCATTAAATCGTTTTATCTCAATCTATATTATATACGTATATCTTTACAAATTTCATTAAAGAGTAAGTTCCAGAAAGAACATCGCAAACACTCGCATCCATCCAGCGCGTCGTATTAAAATCCAAACGACACTTAGAACATGCACATCCGCAAGCTCAGCACTAACAACGGAGTCCGCAACAATGTGCCCTCTGAAGAGCTCCGAACAATCGAATGAAGACAATAAGCAGCGATACTCCGAGACAAAAAGAGGCGAAATAAAGGCTCACTTGTTTCCTGGCCGCATTCATTGTGAGGAACGGGAGAGGGCAGAGACAAAGGCGTAATGTGCCACGGGCCCAAACAATGGGACCGAGCCATTATTGTTACTGTAGCGCCGCTTTAGCGAAATATGTACGCGGTGGCACCAGCGAACTTGACATGCTGGAGCGGCCTTGCGTCGGCGACGAGTTCACTTTGTGACGCTACGAGAATACGACGCACTGACTCGTGTCAATGCAATCGCGCTAATTTTTACGTCAAATGAAATACCTTCAAAATTTTTCTTTTTTCGTCCGCTTTTATTTATACTTTTGTATAATATACAAATGTCGAGTAGTAATTGCGGCAGTATCCGGAACCTTAAGGAAATAGCATATTTTAGATGTAAAAAAGCACCAGTTAAGTGCGAGTAGGATTCGCCCATCGAAGCTTCCGTACAAATTTCAGATTTGTAGGTCAACGGGAAGTACTAAAATTAAAAAGAAAATTATTTTTAATGCATTTATTGCCGATTTAAAATAAAAAAAAAAACTTATTAATGATTGTCGAATGAGAAGTCCTTATATTGTTATTAGGCTGTGATTTTGTTACAAGAAAGCTCTCACGGACCTTACCATTCTAGAGTATAGTCTTTTCTCTGAAATATAGAACTAATCAGTTAAAAAAGATATTAAGTTAATTAATTGTTATCGACATCTTTCGATAAATGGAAAAATGTACTTTAAAAGAAACATTGAAGAAATATTGACATTAGTCATTTTGGAAAAAATAAACTGACTTCGAATATTTCCGTAGCAAAATTTGTTTAAAGATATCTTCAGGAATTCATAATAAAAATAGCTGTTACTTTAAAAGAATAATAGGCAATATCTTGCGCTTAACGTTTTAACAATAAGTTTAAGAAATGCAAATATTGTCATTAAAGCACTCGCTCCGTTTCATTTCGCCATCAAAATGGCTGGAATAAATTATATTGTGCTGGACAAATGTCATCAGTAAATTATATAATTGATCAACTATCGTCAACTTAAATTATATTAAATATTATTTATTATTTATATTTTATTTTTATGATTTTGAAAACAAAAATATATTTTATATCGTCAATATTTTAACTTAAGCACGTTTTTACAAACATTACCAACGGAAATCATTACAGCAGTATCGCTTTTATATCTATATAAGTAGCATATAATTTCATTCAAGTATCTAATGGTATTTATAATTAAAATAATATTTTTAGTTGAAAAATAAAGTCTTATTTCAGAAAACAACATCCCAGTATGAGCCCAAAGAGTGAAGTATCATGTCATTAGTGCGGTCTAAAAGACCGGCCACGTTTGATTTTCGCTTCACGCTGTCGAGCAACAGTTAAGAGCAAGAATACAGGGTCATTAAAAACATATAAAGGCATATATAACCTAGAAGATTTTATACCAAAAAGAGTTACAAATTCAATAGTTTCTTTTATTTCGCGAAAATATAATTATATTCAAGTTAATTGAAATGCGCTTTGGTTAGCAAGTATGTTTCCGTATTCAAAAAAATTAAACAAAAATTGTATAAATATTAACCGTAACTTTAATTAACGCTTAATATTTTTTATCATGGCACATCAGGGGAGTGACTGATCGACGATGGTTAGTTCGATCTTAACTCGGGGAATATTTAAAGAATCTAAAAGAAGAATAAAATTAATATGGCAAGGGCTATAAAGTGTACGCGAAAGAAATTGCGGGCGTCAACTAGTACTTAAATTGATATAGATCTCCCTCCTCCAAGAAAATATCACAAAGTTCCATTTCGTTTATAGTTAACTTATAATCCCCGTCTCCTATCATACAAGATGAAGTTTTGTTCAAAATTAAAAGTAAAAAATGTGTATTATACATTTTATTTGTAACATAATGTCTACTGGGGCTTATTAATTAATCTCAATCTGATAAGATAAAGTATCGCTTTAGTAAACTAAAGACTAGCTGTCATCCAACACTTAATGTATGTAAAATAAAAACGGAGTGACTTATTTCTCAATCATATTTATCATTTATAAAATAGGATCCCACGTATCGCAGTTGGTCCAGCCAGACGTGCATTTATTTATTTCAAATATCTCATCACTCACAGCATCGTATCCCGTGATTAAAAATAAAAATTGAATCTTTTGACCATTTTAAAAATATAATGGCTTTCAATATCTTTATAACTAAATTTATCCGAATCTAGAGCCCGCTGTGGGCACGCTCCGACGATTTTGAATAGTACGCCGAGGGCATTCCAGACCCGACCGGAACGTATCAAAATTCAATCTTTCACTTACACTGCAATATGAAAATTGAATTTAGATACTCATATAGGGAATGTAAAAGCATGCAGATATGTGCTGCGGGATAATATTTGCATTGAAATATAAATAAGAGATTATTTAATACGGTTAAGGTACAGGTTGCGCTTTTAGGAATCTTCTTTTTCAGTGAAAAGTTTTTCATACTATTTTTAAAGTTAGAATTGAAGTGGTTTTTTTTTCATTCAAAAACGCATTTCCTGAATATTATAGGGTAAATAGAAAATGTCTACTCTCTATTACTTTTTTTAATTTTATAGAATGATTTGAATTATGGGCAAGGAAAACATTTATATTAAAAAAAATTAAATACACTATACATTTAAAAAATTAAAAAGTCATAATATCGTTTTACTTATGATTTCAATAAACTTACCTACACTCAACTCTATACATAAAATACTAAAATGCAGCAGGTGCAGTTAAATAAATTGAAATAAACATATGTTTGTCAATGTCTTTTATGGTAAAGTTCACTTTTAACCAAATTGAAGCTCGAAGCCGATGTTATAGCTACGACATGCAGTTCTAAAAACTCTGCTAAATGCTAAAATAGTCAGAATCATCTAAAAATAAGTAATGATAGGTCTATTCATAACAACCCTATCTTTGTATGATTAATAAGATTTCGCTGCGCAGGGGTCCTTTTGTCCATTTTATTCATATGCTAACTCCGGCTACTTCTATTTTACAGAGAATCACTTCATTGTACTTCAAAACAATGGCGAAATTGCGACGCGAATACTATACTATCTCCATAATACATTTCTATTTATAAATCTGTATAGAAACTTACATGCGTAATCAAAAAGAAACCTTTTTTACAGTTATACATTAATTAATATATATTCCGTTTTTATCCACTAATTAAATTGAATTAAACTCACATATCTATTTACAATAGATATATTTAAATGAACGTAATCGAGAACCATCATATTAGATGAAATCTTATATTATCAATACCCATTACCCAAAATATAGAAATATTAAAATAATTAAACGGTATTAAATATTTAGTTATCACTATAATCGTAATATTATATAATCTACACTTTATATAATAATAATCGGTTAGCACCAATAAACCTATATCAATGTTGCCGAGTCACCGCAAACAATGGGTTAGTTCCCAAAGCGCAGGTTCGGTTCTATTGTAATGTATTAATTAATAAAATAAAGGGGGTCAGGGGGACCTTTTGTCCAGCTTGGATTGATCAGATCTCATTAACCAGTCATTGTGAGCAGAACAATGTGATGGTCAGCCCGCACACCGCAGCTATGTCGCGTCATCCTTCTATACAACCTGGCCTTACTGACTAACCACAAAAGATCGGGACAGACTGTTGGAAGCTCTCAGCGCATCTCTATTTTTGTTTAAAAGTAATAAGAACTTTACTATTATGTAATAAAATATTTTTACGAGCTGTTACAAGCATTATTTTATCCATTTACACTGTGAGTCGTAAGTATATAAAATAAATGATAAAAATTTAAAACTAAGTGCTACGTAGTAAACCTCGTAGCGTTACGTAGATTGCTACGCGCTTTCGCGAATAGCGAGAGACGTTTCGTGTTTTGCAAATATATTGTATAGTTTTAGTTTATATATTTCTTTTAGATTACTTTGAAAAGGAGAACTAACATTTTGTTAAGTAAAGAAACGCGTGGATTACTTCAATTTTACTTTTTCTTGGAAAATTCTCTATTGTTAAATCGTAGACTCTACACCTAGACGGTCTGACTTAAGAAAATAAATAGAAAACCTTATACAAAAGTCTCTCTCGGACAATAGATGGCGCTTGATCTAGATAACGATATGTTAACACTGTCACAATAGCGGCGGTAATGGCGCGATTGTACTTTGACACAATGCTTTTAGATGTCACCTTCAACAATGGACTCGTTCGATAACTGCTACTGTTGTGCTCACTCAAACGCGCCAATCTCACGAAAATATTGCCCAATAAATACTGTTTACACGATCTGTATACGTGTAGTGTGTAATTATTGTTATTGTAGATTTAATGACCGAGAAAACCTATTATCCAGACCAGTTGAAGCGCAAGGGCACAAGCGTGCGACTGTTAACGCGAGTCTGAATTCGATTCTTACTTGAAGAAATTAAATATTTAATATATTTATTTCCTCGCTCCGGTAATGAGGCAAAGCACGGCTTTGAGTTCCGCCACTCAACACACAATGCTTCCAGAGTTCAGCGGAAAAGTGGGGATCGGACTGTCTTAACACTAGGTTCCCTCTGCCTCAGGTATGGGATACAGTATGATGCTAAAAAAACAACTTATTATCCTATAATCAATCAATCTCAGATCTAAATAATATACAAAACTTTTCTTTTCCCTAATACATATGTATGTTAAAAGCTATTATTGTCTTGCTTTTTATGTACGAAACAAAGTACTGAAATTTATAACAATTTTAAAAGTGCGTATGAGAATTATTACGTACTCAAAATGTAGAGATTTTGATGATAATTTATAATGTGTGTTTAACAGCTCTAACGAAAAAAAAGCTATGATGATCATTTCAACTTTGATGCTACTACAAGCTGTAATAAACCTAATTTATAACAATCAAACACACGAATGTTGATCTAGTAACTGAAGAACAACAGGTTTTTTTTTATAGGTTTAATGCCGTACTAAAAAGTATGCTGGTAAAATATTTAAAAATGATGTGCTCGTATGATTTTTTAATATTTTATTTGTTTTGACGGCTTAAGCGAAAATTATTTTTTAATATTGCCTCAAGATTAATTTTTATCTAAGTGTTGACGCATAGTTAGTAAATTATTTTATCTACCCTATCAAAGGGAAGGCTTGCTTGCTGAAAAACACAATTTTAAGTTCTATTCATATTTTTCCTCGTAAATCGTACAAAATTTTAAAAGTATTAAGATTAACACCGCATTCTCTTATTTACTCTCAAACTCTCGCTCAAATGCCTTTAGCTACTGACGACTAACATGCAGTAAATAAAACAATAGATAGGCAAAACAAAAATACGAAGATATCACAAATATACGATAATGACTAATTAGGTAAGTCGCTACCAACAATACTATAGGCTACGTTAAAGAGCAATTAGCTGTTTTAAATGTACACGCACTCTACGTAGACGTTGTGTATAATATACTCGATAAACTTATACTACATACATATATTTGTCAAAAACAAACAATTGATAAAATCATTCAATACACGCCTATGACAATTCGTACTCAAAATCGACGACACAACAATGGATCAGCACCAGATAGACTTGATCCCTCCACATCCCGCAGTCCTGCGGATCACATTCTAAAAAGGATATGCTTGTAAGTCTCCAGAGATCTTCCATGGCTGGACGAGAACCAAAAGCCAACTATTCAATGTTATGTTATTCAAATCCGATGATGGATCACAATTTTGGAGAACATTGTATGAAAACAAATGGTGTGGATGAATAAAGCAGTGAATGTGGTATTTGACAGGCTTTGTTAGTCTATAGTAGTTAGTTGGGTTAGTACTTTCGCTCATTGATTTCAAATATAGATATTGTAAAATTTTATATGAATTGATATATTGAAACACAACGTCTTGTCATTTTATTTTAGTAAGAAACTCCTGATGTCATTACTCCATAATGAGAAATTTAATTGTAGAACGATATTTATGGATTTATGTAATTATTATTAAATTTTATTTGTTTATATTTTATCTTTTAAATATATTTTTACAAATTGCTAAGAAAATTCCACTTCATCAATCAATAATTGTAATAAGACGAAGAAATTATTGTATTATAATAAGAACTAAGCAGAGCTTTTATAGCGTTGAGTGAGTAATATAACATTTATTTTCAGTTTAAAATATTTTTGTTTCGTCTCAATAAACGGAGTTTCAATATGACTACTACTATTTCTATGGATCTGTGATAATATTTCCTTTTGTAACGTTTATATACATTCAATATTTGAAAGTGGCGAATAGTTTAAGTCCCACAGTAAAAAAATTATATACAGTAGTTCCGCGGTCAGTTATTCTCTTCTATCACCAAAAACACAATATCGTTAAAACATAATAATATTATATATTACATTTACATTTGCAAAGATAAGAAAAATATTAATACTAAAATATAGACGCTTCAAAATCGATATAAAAAAATAATTTACTTAAAAATTGATTAGCATATCCAAAACATAAAAATTGACAGAACCGCCATACATCAGACCAAGGCCCGTCGATAAATTGACAATTAATTTAACGAACAAATACACCCGTACAGGGGTCGGTGTCGAGATGACCGATACGGGGGATAATAAGGGTCGTTAACATGTGAAATATATTGATTTGTACGCATCTTTAATTTAAATCTTGTCCTATTTTTTATTTTCATTTTATCCCGCTATGCCGCAGCACTCTGTCTTGCCAAAGCGGGAAAGTAAAATCCTGAATGAGGATTGAACCCACAATCATCATTTGATAAACCTTTAATATAAAATGCGTGTACAGAGTGAATGATCACAAAATTTTTCAAAGTTCGTGGAAATAATATGCCATTTTTTGACACAAGCGTGTGTAAAAAAACTGGGAATGCGACGGTTGTAGCTTTAACTCCCACTCGGGCGCATGAAATATTGAGGCAAAAAGCGTTGCTTTAAAAAAATCTCGTAAAGTACAGAACGGAAGTCTTCAGTGGGAAACGGAGTTTTGACACTAGTTTTCCAGGTTCCCGCCGCCTACCCTATTATGTGCGGGATACAACGTGAAACTGAAAAATATTCCTTTTTTTATTAGTATAACTTTCCAAATAATTTAATTTTGTAGAACTTAGCCAAAAACAATTTGACAACTATCGTATACTAGTATTATATATATATATATATATATACCCTATCCTTATTCTATATTACGCTATGTAACATTGACAACATATTCCATTTTAATTATTAAATAATATTAAACATTTTTTTGAACCTGGGAACCTAGTGTTAAGACACTTCCGCTCCCCACTTTTCTCCGAATAAATAAAGATGTTGATACGAATTTTGGCACAAATTTAAAATAACGTTTTATTATCGACTATTCATTAGGTATCATAAATTTGATATATAATAGCTTGACAATAGTAGCATCGTTCCGCTTCAATGATCGCATTAGCCTGCTTTCAACTCCACTACTACAATATAGTAACTAAGAAAACATATATAGAATTAATTATAACTATAAAGGAATTTATTATAAATATTTAATTATGCTAAGATCACATAATGGTGAGAATATAATATGGGGTATATTATTATTATTAGTCACATTTTACTAGGGATTTTCGATCGCTTGAACTTATTTTTATTTTAATATAGCCAACGTGTAATAATAGAAAAATGTATCTATGTATATTTTCAATGAAAAGTGTCCAATGTCCTTTCTAATGCCTGTAAGAATAAGTATGCAAAATTTTATGGTAATCAGTTGATTAGTTTAAGCGTGAGAGCGTAACAAACAAACCCACAATCACATTTATTATATTAAGTATGATATTTTTTCAGCTTCACGCTGAATTCCACATGTAGCAGGGTAGGCATAGGGAACCTAGTGTCGAGACCTTCTTTTACTATATACTTTTGCTTTGAAAATATTAATTAATAATAATAATAATTCATTCCCACAAATGAGCATCGATCACCACAACCGTAACATTACAGTTACACCTTTATGCCCCTGCACCACGACGGCCTCAAGTATGACTATTGAACCAACTAATATAATATATAGAGGTGATTTTTTATTCTACTTCATAAAAAAGTACTTAATGTGCGTTCTAGCGACAAAAAGTATTATTTCAGTAGGTACCTATATCATAAGTTTTATTGTTGTAGTACAAGTGGGAATATTGTTCGCTTTCGTAATTGGGAAATCTGTTAACACAAAAGCAGGGCTATCACCTGTAATATAAAATAAAAGCTACAGGTAACTTTATTTTATAAGACAATTGTAACGTAGTTGGTAAAATAGTATTGATGTATTGTAAACAAGAATATAACAAAAACTATAACATATATAAAAAACCAGTTAAGTGCGAGTCGGACCCTACCAATTTCAAGATTGTAGGTCAATAGGAAGTACAACTAATAAAAATTGACAAACTTAAATTTGCAGGAATATGTACTAATTTTGTATGAAATTAATTACAAATATAATGTAACGTATATACACTTTTTTTCGATGAAATATCTTAAAATTTTTCTTTATTTGTAATGTAAGTTATAACTTCGTGACAAATTTCATAGCTATTGGTCCACGGGAACTAAGAAGTAAAAATACGATTTTTTGATGAAATCATGGGACCGTAGATCCAAGTACCTATATGGTTTAAATTTCAACTCGATATCTCTAAGCACACCCGAGATAAAGGCTCTTGACAAATAGATAGAGACAGATAGACGGACAGACAACAAAGTGATCTTATAAGGATTTCTTTTTTCCTTAAAATGTACTTAGCCCTAAAAATAATATTACCCAAAAAATATATTAAAGAGGCGTACCTACTATTCTTCATCTTCTTCTACATCTTGTGGAAATCACACTTATTTTAAACAAGCATCACCCCTGCGCAGGAACAATGCAGTAAGTTACATAGATCAGGAATTAGCAGTCATTGTCCTTGGCACAATAGATCGCGGACGCCGACGTCGCACAATCTAATTAGATAACATTACTATTTCATACACCTAAGTTTACGTTTTGTCTATACAAGACGCATCGCTATTGTGTTAGATTATCATAATAGCTTATGAGATTAGCGATCACGGTGTAGATAGAACGTGTCTGTGCGTTTGATTGAAATGGTTGCGAGTTCTAAGCGTTGAAACTGAATCAGTGTAGAATATTTCTTTAGTTTCGCGCTGTATCCCGCACACACAGCAGGGTAGGCAGAGGGAACCTGGGGACATAGTGTTAAGACATCCCGTTGGCGTTAAGACATTGTTCTCAACTTTCCATCGAATTCTGAACTCGTTACCAGAGTAAATGAACATGAAGAACATAATATATTTAAACATATAAGGATATTTTGTAACAAATATATTTTTCCCTGCACAATATATTTGTATATTTTAGTTTCTGTACGGCTCCAGAATGTAACAGTATACAGCGTCCCCTTCAAAAATGTGTCTAACGCAAATTGAATGTTTACATTGCACTTCATTTAGCAACTTCCAAGAGCTACCATCAACTTATCTAAGTTTTATTTGAATGTTTGTATAAAGACATGCTCGTATGGCGGGAACTGGAACATATAGTATTACACATTGTTTAAATAAATACACTTTGGTTATGTTATTTGATATTTTTTTTGGTAGGAAAACTTCTGTAACTTTAGCCTGTCGAGGCATTTATAGAACTGTACATCACTTTGATTTGATATTTTGAAAATGAATGGGATTCCCCTTGAGTCTAGTCCAATAAAAAATACTAATACTATTTTCAATGCAACGATGTTATGACATTCTTAATATATTTATAAGATAAGCTCTCTAAGTGTAAGTATTTGTTATATTATTCACTTCACATAAATCAATAAATCCAAACACAATAATAAACTTTCTATTTAATATTAAAATGCAAATAATTCAACGTGTATAAAATATAAATTTATTATCTAAATTCTATACGAGAAACAAAAACTTTTAAACCCTTTTTGTGAGGATTGTGAGGACGGAGGAGTATGATATTTTTTATTTAGCTTAACTCTCTATGATGCTCATAGCAGGGTAGACCGAGAGAAATTGAGATCCTAGTGTTTAAACACTTCCGCTCTCCACTTTTCTCCGAATAAATACAGATGTTGATACGAATTTTGGCACAAATTTTAAATAACGTTTTATTATCGACTATTAATTAGGTATCATAAATTTGATATATAATAGCTCAACAATAGTAGCATCGTTCC
This sequence comes from Heliconius charithonia, assembly GCA_030704555.1. Lineage (NCBI taxonomy): Eukaryota > Metazoa > Arthropoda > Insecta > Lepidoptera > Nymphalidae > Heliconius > Heliconius charithonia. The sequence goes on along the minus strand of CM060809.1, from coordinate 3,736,709 downwards.
GCTTCAATGATTGCATTAGCCTGCTTTCAACTCCACTACGACAATATAGTAACTAAGAAAACATATACAATAGCCATCGATTATTGTATAGATAATGATGGTGCTTGAAAAAAACTGTCAAATGACCTAGAAAAACAAACAGAAAATGTCTTCAAAACTATCCTTATATATCTGCATATTATGTAAATCAAGCCACCGTTTGCTGATGGGACAAGGAAGTGGTATTTTGACTAGGTATACGTAATCTCTAAGCTTGTTAAAATGGAGCTCTTCCTGGACGATATCCACTTTCTAGTTTTTTTTTATTTGTTAACAAAAACTTCCTTCCATACCTAAGAATTAGAAAAAAATTAGATGACAAGGACCATGAAGTCCTCCGAAACGAAATTGCTAGGAGGAAGTTTAAAATAAATACATAAATCAGGTTCACGTTACATCCCGCACACAGGGTAAAGACATTTCGTTTCTCATTTTCCGACGAATTCTCGAGACATTCCGTGTTGAATGGCAGAAATAAACACCGCCGTGTGCCTCAATCCCAGGGCGAAGAAATGAAAATATAGATTTAAATAAATATTTTATGTCTTCGAGTGGGGATCGAACTCACAATCGAGTAAGTTTATAGTCACACACTAGTGCTGCTGCGCCACGACTGGCCTCAAGAGCTCAAAATATGTTATTTTATTATATAGTAACCCGTCCTTTGGCCATGCATGTAACGCGAAATAATTAAATTGATAAGATATGAAAAACAAATTGACATTTAAATACTTATCACTGCTAAAAATCCTTACCATTTTAATTTTAGCGCCACATCCACCACATTTCGACTTTCGCCTTCTCCCTAATAAGTAATTTATTTCATGCTGACAATAGCCTGCAGTCCTCCCGCTCCACTGATTGTATTCACTCGCGGTCACTTTAACCACCGTTATGTGCGGGCCCTTTATGCTCGAAAACGACTTTGTACGACGCGACGTCTTTATGTCACTCCAATTGAAAACATGACCACCATGTTCAAGTTTTGATATTAGATATTATCATTTTATATCTATTGGTTTTTTTTTATTTATTTGATTTTATTTTACTTATATTTCTTTTTTTTTGTAATTTTACTATTATAATACAAAATAATATAATTTACACCAATTACATTATTTTATTTACCACTGCTGCTTCCTTATTTACATGTGTATTGTCTGTCTGTTAAAATACCATTAACAATTTAAATGTACGTTTTATCATTATATTTTTTATTAATTTAGTCAGTTCTTGCGTACTTCAAAATCAGCTTCACGCTGTATCCCGCGCTCAGCAGGGTAGGCAAAGGGAACCTAGTGTTAAGACATTCTGTCTTCCACTTTCCGAATCCTTTCGAATTCTGGAAGCATTGTGTGTTGAGTGGCGGAACTCAAAGCCGTGCTTTGCCTTGAGACCAGAGCGACGAAATGAAAATATAAATGTAAATAAATATTTTTTTCGATTTACAGTTACAGTCATACTCTGTGCCCCTGCACCAAGACTGGCCTCATTAAACCAAATACTTATTAATTATTATATTTTATGAAATGGATAATATTTTTTAGTAATAATTATATTTTATAATATTAATATTTTATAGCGAAAATAATAAAATATGAAAATAAACTTATAAGTAACTAACTATTTATAATTTGGTGGTATTAAATAAATAACAATTCCATGTCATTGTTTAAAATGAATGAATATGATATTCTATGGATAAATGATTATTATCCACGCTGTGAATAGACGCGAGCGTGTGCGTCGCAACTTGCAGAATATACGGCGGCACAAAGTTCTTTTGTCACGATTATCGTGGAAAATCCGATCGGGGGAAGTGTGGCGGTTGCTTTCAACGGCAAACTGCATTATGAGTTATCTGAAAGCTGTACACTATATTATATACAGTTTTGTGTAGCCGACTAAAGCGAGACGTGTCTCCACGATAGGGAGTGATAGATAGCACGTTGATGAAGAGGTGTCGTTACAGAAAGTTGCGGGGAATTACGGAAAAAAAAATATGTTCATCTGTAAATATTAGAATAACACTTTAGCAGGATCCGATTGATGTTATTCGCAACTTTGTACTGATTACAGCTATCCATTGAAAATATCCATAAAAGTCGAACATTACCCGAAACAAAGGAGGGTGGGCCGGGTATTAGGTGCTGCCGCCATTGAACAACTTTTGTTCCATTGTGTGTCCACTAGAGGGAGGCCGAACAAAGACACGGCTCAGACATAGACCGAAATTCATCAGCAACACGATTGTTTGCTACATAAAGGATGCCATTGTCGACAAATATGATATAGTAATACAATGTGGACGCTCTAATTAGAACGAGGAACTTTGCTGAAACAGTACAACTAGCTGTTATAAAGGAAACTTAAGTGAGATTATCTCTTTTGTTTTTAAAGAAAAAAAAAATACAACTTAAAAGCCTTTTTTTTCTTAAGTTTTTATGGGACTGTGGAAAAAGTGGCTGTGCGCCGCCAAACAGCGACTTGGTTGAGCTTGGGAAAGGCGTCTTTTTTGAGTTGACTACTACAATTATGTGTAAAACGTTTTAATTTTTTTTGATTTCCTTATTTTAATAACATTTTTAAATTTAAAATATTCTATTTTTATTTTTCATCGACAGGACGCTGATGCGAGAATCATTATATTCTCTTTACATTTTCATAGCACCAAACGCCGTCCAGGCAGACAGCATGTACCGAAGTGATTCTCGATCACAATGGCTCCAACTTTCCCTTTTTTCCTATTTGAACTCACTTAAACCGACCACGATTTGCGGTTTCTCCCTTTTGTTTACCCTATTTGCTTGCGACGTCCTTTCATATTCGCAGTACTTGAGTAATGTTATTATTGTATCGTTTTACAAACTAACAGGATGAGTGTTCGTTGCTTTCGTATGCTTATAAAATATTAAAATAAATATAGCTATAAGTAATAATTTCGTTAAACAAAAAACAAAGATTGTAGGTTCAATTCTTATTCGGCGTAATGAATTATTCCAGTAACAAGAGATGCAATGTTTAAAAGTGGAGAATGGAGAGTCTTACCACTAGGTTCCCTCTGCCTACCCTGCTACATAAGAAACTTTGCCTATACAATTAAATACAGTATGTTTTGAGATATCACCATATACTATAATGCTCACATATGTTTAATCATCTAAATGTCAAGAAAAAATATAAAAAGTAAGTATCAGTATAGCAGTACAATCAGCATCTTCTGTGGGTACTTGTAATATATTAATACGATACATACGATCCGCATCTTAACATAAGGAATAGGGTTGCCACCATGCCTAATCTACCATCGCTTGTCATTCAAAACTATTGTGTCTCATCGCTAAACCATTGTTTAGGGCATTCGATAAAAATACTCTTTGGCTGTTTTCCAACTGGTGGAAATGTGTCCCTTTGTAATGTGAGGGTAAGGGCATGTCAAAGAACGAACTAAGTGATAGCGTGACAGTTACTCTCCTTTTTATTTTGTCAAGAATCGTATTTAATGAATTTAAAATATATTAATTTAACTTCTTACATACCTAATATAAAAATAAAATGCATATAATAATACAAATACAAGACTTGGTAATAAATATCTCAGGATATATTTAATACCAAGGCTTGATATACTTGTATATAACTTAAAATTATGTTTTTGTACTATAAATACTATACTAAGATTATTACTGTTATATTACAAAAATATTATTATTTTAACATTTTCTGGTTCCAAGCGCAGTGTTGCGTTCCGCCACTCAACACACTATGCCCCCAGAATTCGGCGGAACAAGAGAAACGGAAGTACCGAAAAAGATACTTTCTCGTTAAAATTAATGCCATTAGATTACACTAAAATTTGATTTGTCCAAATTAACTGTGTTATTAACTGTGTTTCCGTTAGACGTCACCTATGATCCACCACGATGGCGTCTTCTTGTTGTAAATCAAACTACAACTGTCATTATGGCTGAAGCCTCCACACAAGGCAATGAATTATTTAAATTTTTCCCCTCTGTTTACAGACGGCAGTGAGCTCATCCACAGGCACAAAATGTTAAGTGTTCCGACAGAATGGAGAGTTATAACACTGCTATCTGTCTAAATTTAACTTTACTCTGCTAAGTGCAGGACGAAGCGTAAAACTACGAAAAACTTAAACCTTCTGTAGTATTCTTAATTTCAATAAACCCCAATATAAAAGGAAACTTAGATATCACTAAACTGAAATCGGAGAAATAACCAATATATTTGATACATAATATCAAAAAAGTCATAATACGCCTCCATGTAAATTTAAAAGTAATTTATGGTGTTGCGTGTTGTTGACCCCTAAAAGTGCGACACCCTTCATTAATGGAACATTAATAGTTCAATATTACAAATTGTACTACGACAACTTTGATTGCAATAGAATTTTACCGTTATATGTTTACGTGTTATTAAATACATTTACGTTATTCATTCAATCATATGCGAGTATACAGCAACTTTAAACAAAATATTAGTAATAGATATTTATTAAGAAGATGCTATGTGGAGAAATTATGTATTGGGATATGTCAATAACATAAAGCTAACCCCTTCTGTAGGCGTCCAGATTTTTTGGTAAGCTTAATTATTACGCATGATTTGCTATCATTTAAATTTATATGTTTTTGAGAACTCTTTATGAGAGTTTTAATATTCAAAGAACCGAAATCGTTTACTATCTAAAATGATTTTTTTGGCGCCTTTTGTTTACCTTTACGAATCTTTACTACATGTCTACATGTGCTTAATCGCTATCGATTATACGGCAATATGTTAACGTTAGTTTTATCTTATACTTGACAAACAATAACATATACATTAAATTATATTTGTTTCGTAGTGCCGAGGAATTTTTTTAAAATTTATCTTTTATTTTATTATGCCTATTACAGAAACACATCTTTCATGAAAGCAAAAGGAAATTTTCGACATCTTACCTTAAAAATTTTAATTTATAAGGAACATTCCATTAAAATTAGGGTATTATTAAATAGAATGAAGAATGTAGAAATCGTCTAGATGTAGTAGATTGACTAATGTGGATATTGCTCTTATTATAATATTATACTATTCGTATATATTGTAGAAACGTTATTTATAAATATAACATTTACCAACAAAACTACGCACAAAATATTATTAGATAATTAAGATAGTATTTACAGTTTAAAAAAAGTGTATACCGCTACATTGGTCTTTGGATGTATCACGGACACAAAAGCACAAAGAATGGTGCCAACATACAAAGGATAATGGAAAATAGGTTACAGTGAAAGGTTGACTAAAATTCTCTTTATTACATTTTTATCTACCCTCTATTATATGTATATACACATATGTACATATATATAGCACCCTCTTTCTATAAAGACGCCACAGTGGCACAGTCGTTCTATATTCGACTGTAGGTACGCGAGCTTATAATGCATTCGACACTGAATTTTTTGTTATTTTTTTATATTTTTGTTTTCGTTATTTTTTTTATTTTCACTTTTCTTGTATATAATGCATAGCATTTTATTGCCTAATACGTAACATAAAAATATATGTATTGTAAAATTCTAATATTATAAATATGTATTTTATTTAAAAGCGTCCTATTTTTAGTGCAGTGTCAACATACAATTTTTTTATCCAAACAATTTACCATAAAAAAAAATGTTTTATGCATTTACACGCCACCAATTAACTTAAACATAATGGTTACTAAATAAGTCTAATATTTGAATATTATCCTCCTTATGATAATGCTGAAATAGAGTATCAGCCACAAAGAGATCCACTCAATAAAGTGGAGATAAATCACAACCGCGATCGAGCGTACACTTTTAAAACCTTAAAACTTCTTTATTAAACTAGTTCAAGTTGTGGCATTGTATAATATTGTCATATATTTGTTTGTCATTTTAAATCCCAATTTTTAAATGCTTATGCGACGTAATACTATGTGTAATCAAAATGATATTATAGGCCAATCGCGGCGCAGGGGCACAAGCGCTCGACTGTTAACGCAATAGGTTAAGAGTTCGATTTCCATTTGAGGAAATTAAATATCAAATATTTTTGTTTCCTCTGGTAACGAGGCGAATCGTGGCGTTGAGTTCAGCCACTCAACACACAATGCCTCTATAATTTAACAGAAACTGGGGAACGGAGTGTCTTAACAAAAGGTTCCCAAGTTCCCCCTGCCTCATCTGCTATGTTAGATACGAGTGTATCTAAAAGAATTTACATAAAAGATATGAATATATATAAAAGATATGTTATGTGTGTGGCAGCCGCGCTCGGATATGACAATTAATGTTGAATTTGCAATACATCATATCATTTGTTTCCGATCTTATCTCTGTTATTTTAGCTCTACTTGATATCTTCAAATGAGCTTACAAGAATAACTACAAAATGTATAACACGTGCGTTTACCTCTATTTTGTAAGTTACAAAAAAGAGGTTATACAAACATGTAGGTACACGGTATTATATGTTCTATTTTTGTTGACCTTCTTCTTCTTCAGCTTCACGCTGTATCCCGCAGATGGCGTTGTAGGCAGAGGGAACCTTGTGATAAGACACTCCGTTCCCCGCCAAGCATTGTGTTCTAGAGACAAGCAACTTAACGCCGCGCTTTGCCTCGGTACCAGAGCGAAACAGTAAATATTACGTTTCCTCGAGTTGGAATTGAACCGACATTATCGCGTTTAGTCACACGCTTATGCCCGGCTCCTTGCTGTTGATGAATTATAATGTCATAAACTTCCTTACATTTAAAATATATATACAGACAGAATCAATCGGAAGAAAAAAAACATGGCTTATTGTTTTGGTATCTGTTTAATAAACAGTATTTTAAACCATGTTTATAACCTTGAATAAAAACTCTATAATAAAGATTATATAAAAGCTCTTTGTAAAGAACAAAATCAGGCTTCAAACATTATTAAGAGACGAGTGATCGGCGCTCTGGTGAATTTCGGTTTATGTTCAACGCTGAAGTCTTTGTGGCTCTTTCAGCAACACAATAGGGACAAAAGTTATTCAACGACAATGCGAGCACCAAATACCGATCGTCCAGCCCCCTACCCCCCCTTCAAGTAGGTGCCTAACCATTGTTTACTTTAATACTCTTCTTTTATGTATATTATCGATAAAACCATCAATGTAATCGCGGAATTAAATAAGCAAGCTAATGTAGGTATATATTAATATTTTTACATTCATATTTTACCTACATATATCGTAACTTTATATTGTCATTACAAGTGAAATTAAGTTCAATTTTATCAACTTATATGCTTCTCTTTACATCACGCTGTTATATAGTATCCCTTACCAATCTATGGGTATCTTTTGCGTTTGGAAATTTATATATTTCAATTATTTATTTTATCAGATTTTAGGCTAGGCTTTCAAAAGGTTTGATAGTGTTATTTTTTTTGTAATTTACGTTACCTCAAACAAGCGTGCTTCAAATTCGTGCCTCAAATTCGGCGGAAAGTGAGGAATCGGAAATGTCTGAATAAGGTTCCCTCTGCCTAAGGAGATACAGCGTGTAACTAAAAGAAAATAAGCAAGCCTGAGTTAGTTTGCAGTTTAACGCACAGACATTTATGAAAATCAAAATACATATTGGAATAAGATAGGTTTGCCTGACTTTTATTTAATGTTATTGACGGTGGGACTCTCAGTTTTTACTATTTGCCTAAAAGTAAAGTTTTTGTTTATATAAGTTCAATAAATTTATTGAAATTCAATTTAAAATTTACATGATGCTAGATAAACAGTTACAATTAAGAAGTTCTCGACGTTCCACGTATCGTATTCAATGTTAATAATAACGGTGTACGTGGATCATTGTGATATATATACTTTTTATAAAAGATTTTTGAGTCACATTTCTGTTTACATCTTAGACCTCTACCAATTGTAGAGTCCATATATATATATATATATATATATATATATATATATATATATATATATATATATATATATATATATTTTTAATACACAGCGATACACTTGCACTTAGTACGTTACAACGTATGTTAAAAGGTTATCTATCTATCGGTCCAGAAATATAAAAAAAAATCCTTATTTTCCACACACCGAAATCTTTAACTCTTCGCAGCTCTACAGTTTCGAACAAAGCTGTCGAGATGATATCATGCTTAACAATATTTCGTCAGTTACTATTCACGACGGCCGCCGTTACAAAAAGCCTGAACGCTCGTACAAAAGCTGCAAAGAATGAATGGGTGTGGGTGGTGGGGGTATGTCGATTCAATAGGGATGTGTAGTTACGTAAGTATGTTTTGTGGTGCGTGCTGGGGAATGTGCTAGCTACTTTTTAAACATTTACAAACAGTTTGACATATTAAATATCGATTGGTTTTTAGTTTTTAACAATTGAAATTATGGATTGAGTTTGAAATCTTCGCGATCACGCACTTAGGGTATTAAGATGGATATCTTAATGGTCTGACAAACGAACTTTTACAAATTTTTAATAATAAAGCTAATAGATAATATTACAGCTGTCGTCATATTGAAATCACGCTTTAAAATATTTAATGAGGATATACTGTTTTTATTGATATACAAAGAAAACATTATATTATCAGTTCTTTTTAAAAAGTATAATAATAATATCGTAAGAAAAAATATGTTAAAAGGAAACCTTCTTTTATGAGTATAAGTCAACAGCTCACATAGTACCTAGTAGACTATTACATTTTCAAATAAGCATGACTAATGAGTTCTTAACAAGTAAATAGCAGGTTCTTTTTAGTCCCTGCGTCGCGGGGCTATACAAAAGTCGTATACTGGCGGTTTCACGAACAACTTTGAGTGTGACCCCACAAAGCTGTGGAACGTCATTTAAATGCACACGTTTCATTGGCTCTGAATGCTTCAGGGAAGTAGAAAAAGAACGGGCCAATTACAAAGCTTTTGTAGCGACGCGACCTCTCGAAGTCTTGAGTGTAACTTTATTTTGTAGGGATTCTCCTTTCATTTTGGAAGTTCGGATCCGCCACATATCAAACGCTATGATAGCCGGAACATCAAACCGGGCTTAATTAGAAATGATCCCTTATCTGCGAGCGAGAGCCACTGAAATGTGACAAAAAGTGCAAAAGAAATAATATTTCGACTTACGTGAAACATTCAAAGGATTTTTTTTTTACTTTCTTAAAAATGCTAAAGATTTTCTTTAAGTAAAGTAGATTCTTTAAATGAAGTACGCAGCAAAGGAGCGCAATCCATTGGCTAGCCAACCGACTGAAGCGAATCTTTGTGGTTACCTTTCCGTTTCTTCGCCTTCTTTAAATCGGATTCTTTTGACTGAAAATATAGACGGACTGTATTATAAATAGGTAAGTATAATATTACTTTGGACTTTCATAAAAGCTACCCACTGAATAGTTCTTTCATTTCGAGTTTTATAAGAAATATAGTATTTATTAAGATAAAATTTCTTTCAGATTTGTCAAATCAAACATTTTATCAGTCGGTATAAAATGAATACTTCTTTTTTATGTATAAGCGTAACTAGTCATATTTCTTCGCTTGTTTGTATCTCATTTATATCATTTGACACAGTGTTTACGTGCCGTATGTTTTGGCTTCAATTTCTACTTACAACATTATAACCATCTTTTTTAGCTTTTTGATATTTATTAAAAATATAATAATAAGATGAAAACGGTAATACATTGATAATCCGTCGTTGCAGCCAACCAAGCAGGTTGTCTGTTTCTACCTCCTAGTACGAATGAATGGTGAATAGGTCAGCGCCATCGATTATGAACGGACCTCCGATCAAAATGCATTTATGGCGTTTGGTCGTTCGTTAGCGAGCCGTCAATGCGGCTCGGTCCACCCGCTATAAATTCCGTATTGAGCGGACACACAACAAAGCGCGTTTTGTCTTGCAAATGAAAACGCGCACATTTCGCGGTATTGTGCGCGGCTGTTTCGGTGCCCGCCATTATTAACGGCGAACATGAAAGACAAAAGGTTCGTCTGCAGCACTGAGGCTGGCCTAGATAGCAGATTATTGTACTAACACAATAGAAGCGTTAATTCCCCGAGTCTACCATTATTTTGTTGTTTGCAAGTTTATCGCGTCAATCGATTTCATCGCGATCGGCTTTTGTTTTGCAGTGGAGTTTCATAATTATTTTATAAAGCATTAATATGAATTGGCTTTTTTTTTATTAATTCTCTTGTATGAAAAACAAAAAAGGTATTGTTTAATACTTGAAGTACAACTTACCCAATGATGTCGAAGAATATTGTGTTGAAACATTTCATTTCATTCAACACGTTCATTATAAAACAAAAGAAATAATATCTACTGCGTATTGAATATATTAACATAAATTTCATGTACTTACAAATACAACATCCAAAAAATCCATATTAATAATAAAAAATATAATCAAATACCATAAACCATTTACAGCGTATATACATAAAATATTTTATTTAATATCTTTTAAATATTACTACTAAATTTATAGATCATTAAAAATAATAACTAAAATAAAAATTATTCACCATATAAAAATGTTTCTTAATAAAAACAACAAAATCATAAAATATATTAATATCAGGCCAAAAGTCTAACTAGAATCCAATAAAACACTTACCGCCAAGTTTTCGCCGTAGGATAATTCCTGAAATCTCCAAAAGTATGCACAACATAAATCACAAAACACGACACATCACTAAAACAATTCAGCCACTTAGTACTCCACAGCCTAAAAATTTAAATGACAATATTTGGCGGGAAATCATTTCCGACGAAAAAGTTCGAGCGAGCTTAGGCTGTATGTTTTGCTGCCAAGCGATCGTGTTCTATGAGATACTGCCACAGACTGCGAGCCGGCCGGCGAATGACGTGCACGCTTAGAGCTTTCCCGCGCCGAATCCTTGCGCACCACGCTTAATCTCAACCATCCCCGATCCACCCTATGCATAAAATGCAAGAATGCATAATGTAAAATGTATAGATAAGCAATCACTTTCAGTTACAAAATATATAGAAAAAAACATAATAAGCATAGCAATTTTACTTACAACTTACTTACTTGCCTTTATATAGAAATAAACATTTAGTATTATTATATATGTATGTATTCAAAATATAACAACATGAGGCTGTAGTGCAGGGGCACAAGAGTGACTGTCAACGCGACAGATTGAGATCTTTATTATAAGAGGGAAAAGTATATTTAAAATTTTCATTTCCTTTCTATGCTAACGAGGTGCGGCGCTGAGATCTGCCACTTAAAACGCAAAGCCTTCATAATTCGGCGAAAAGCGGAGACTAAAACTATCTTATTGGAAATGGAGTGTCCTAATACTAGGATCCCAGATTCCATCTGTCTACCCTGCTATGCAGAAACATATATAAGATAGACCGAGATGAAACATTTATTTTTAAGAATATGAAAATTATACTAATAAACCATACCTTAATAAAGTAAACCATACTATATGAAATTTACACACCAATCCCACATATTAGGGCCGTTTCTACCTCCCATATCGGTACCTTTTCGTAATACCATTCCACGCATCTATGGCACTGAATCCAATCATAAGGAACTAATCTTGACAAGCCATTCCAACTTCTATTGAATTTTTGCTTAATATTTTCACTCTCTTCAAATTCAAACACATATTGACATACCACTTTAGTTGTCATTCCGAAGCCACGACTCGCTATATCGCTAAGTACAGTAAAAGTTATGGTAAAATTTTCTCAGCGTTCTTATCTAATGATGGCTGTTAGTTACTTGTCTTAAGTTATATAATATATTTCTTATTATTGATCCGATTCGCCTCGGTGTCCTATATATATACATATATATATATATATATATATATATATATATATATATATATATATATATATATATATATATATATATATGTATTTCCTAGTAAAGCTGAGGTGGTTTTTTACTTTAATGATAACAGATACTGCTGTATCTAGCAAAAGGATGCAGCAGTCTTTGGTGCCAAAGACTGCTGCAACTGAGAAGTTGATATAAGGTGAAAACGTTGAGTAATATGTCCGATGACAATGGTGCGAATGCGGCACAAAGCGACACGGTGTATTGTGTCAGCCCACACAATACACCTTGCATACACGGCAGCAAATTTATGTTGCGCTGATATACAATAAAAATGTCACGCAATTAACGAATACAAGCATTATGAAAAAATTGTCTATTAGTGAGTTACGGGTACGTCGACCTTTAATGTATTTTGTTTAATAATGTCTAGTAATCACGTTTGTGAAATTTACTTTTCTGTTACATTATAAGTTTTATTTATTAAATAAGTAGAAGAAAAGTTAGAGAAATCCCCTTGTCTAGGCTCTGAAAATAAATAAGTGTTAAGGAATAAAATAAGTTTCGCGGTCCACCATTGTGCGAGGAACCGCCTCCCAGTCCAAACAGTATTTCTATTGTGTCTGCCATTACCTAGCCCTCTTTCGCCTTTTGTATTCGCCTCTTCTATTGAAGTGAGACCTTCCCAATGACGCTTTATGGTCGCTTTGAAGTATGCAAGATATATACTTACGTGCCTCAACATAATTCTAAAATATTACAATATTATGCTGCTAATGACGTATTACTTCTGGTGGTTGGCAAATTTGGTAAAATTCGTTAAAATATTAGTTACTAGATTAGAAGGAGATTACAAGTTTTTTTACAAGTTAGTTATCCTTAAATATAATAAATAATACATAATAATATTTTTTAATAAAAAAAACGTATAAAAACTTTATTCATATTTGCCTAATTTTTATTAGGTATATACTACTATATACTACTCTTTATGTATATACTACTCTTTCATTATGAAAAAATTATTACATCTCATGGAGAGCTTAGTTTCTAACTTTACTCTCTCTATTAACACGTCTTAACGTCACGAAGTGTATCTCTATTTGATCTTATTTTAGTCAAAATGGTCTTTTCTACCACTAGCTATTAATATTGGATGAGTTTTAAATATACTAGACCAAGTTTTAGTTTTTAAGTTACTAGGCCCTGTAGAACATTAAGAGAAAGAAATTTAGCTCTATATGAGATCCAATAATTTTTTGGAGTTTCACTTTCAGAGTTGATTGTGTATCCTCAAATAAACTTCTACAGCCTAAATTAAAGAATTTGGAAGGATTTCTGGAAAAACTAATATATAACGACGAGTTCCAATATAAACTTTCAGATATCATTAAAATTAAAATTTTACAAACTTCCATCCCGTAGTTTATGGAGTAAGGGATAAAATACAAATTCAAGACCTAAAGTGTAAGAGCAATATCAAATTTTGTTCATCCTGTATAGATAGGTAAACCAATCCCAGTTTCTAGAAAGAAAGTTAGTGCCCCATAGCGAGTCGCTTCGCTTAGCTCGTCTTGGCTAGGCTACTACCGTGGCCTCAAATTGAACTTACTTTTTGGTTTCGTCATAGTTGTTCATTTATTTTTTATTTATTTATCAATTTTGTTAAGTAAATATATATATATATATATATATATATATATATATATATATATATATATATATATATATATATATATATATATATATATATGCTTCTCGAGCGAGTTCGGAGTGGTTGTACTATTACTTATTAATCAAATGCCTAAGTTACATATATATATGTAAATAACTCATTTCTCCGGATGAGAATGGAACACAAGAATCATGTATCCAGTCAGACCAACAACCCCTCCAACTGCGCCATGACGGCCTCATAAAATGTCCAATAAATGTAACTTAGGCATTTGATTAATAAGTAATAGTACAACCACTCCGAACTCGCTCGAGAAGCATACTATTCAGGTCTCCCCATCACTTAAAATTGTAAAACATATTCATTTTTAACAAAAAACAAACAAACATAAAGCAAAACTTATTTTACATTTTGTTACAAAAAATAATTAAATAAAGATTTTATAATTTTGAAGTCGGTGTCAAGCTAAATCTGCAAAATTGCTACTTTCTTAAAGAGTTATTTTGTATAACTGTTATATTGTATTGGCCAAATCTTTTTAATGTTTTGTTGTTTGATATTTTTTCTCTATAGGATTACTTTTTTGTCCGTCTGTACGTTTATCAAGATCATTTTGCCTTTAGATTGCGTTGAGGTATAAAACTAAAATAATTATCGGATATTCAGTTTTTTGTACTATAGAAGTGAAACATACAACGCAGTCAAAAGATATGAGCATTTATGGATAGTTTTTATTTCATTTTGCATGAAATTCACCGCGTCATCAAAGTCTATACTGTACTTCATCTAAACCTATAGTTATCAAATTTAGGACAAAGTAAAATCTTACTTATTTAGTAGTTAGTGTAAGATCTTACAATACAAATAAAGGAAAAAAAACCAAAACGTAAAAAAATATTAATTATTCACTACCTCATTTGATACTAATTAAGTCCGCAAACTTAAGTTTTTTAACTTTATTCGTTGCATCATTAAAAGCTATAAGGTATTTAGCAATCACAATCCTGAAACTGGTACAGAACTCTCTGGCAATGAGTCCGACTTGCGCTAGGTTGATTTTTCTTAAATACACCTCAATAAATATTCATATATTTCAAGTGGGCGTGGGCGTGACCGCACAGGGCCCACTATTATCTTATATATATTGGTTAGGAAACTACGTAGTTTCTAATTAACGTACACCTTAACAATTAATGATACCCCTGAATAGTAAATGACGTCCACTGGCCCAATTAAACAAGCGAAAAATGCACCACAAATCTCCGATTGAATAAAAAAAATAGAGATAACTACTACAACTACAATATATAAAAATATAGTCTGTATCTATTTCCTTGCAAGATACAAAATATATATGTTACAGTCATTTACATAAATCGATTATACTTTAACCCAAATCTAATTCAACAAGAAATTAAATTTAGATCTCTCTTTGTTTCTTTTAAAGATAGCCAAATAGATATTCAAATTAAAAAAATATTTTAATACTATACGTATTCAAAATTTGTATATATATACTTTTTTACTGTTATATAAATTTATAACTACACACGGTATATGAACTGTTTAAAACGATTATTATAATCTGTAGTCTATACTCTGTTAACCATATTGTATAGTCTGTAGTTTGCACACAATGTATTACTAAATTTTTTTATTAGTCTGTGCGCAACGCGCACGGAATTCGTTTTTTTGATTTTATTCACGTCACGAGCCTATAGTGAATTGAAGTGTGTTCCGCCATTTTGATGGAAGTGCTTTGTGAATTCATTTTGTGGTTATATTAATGACACTACGGACAATATCAAATTATAATCTAGTGTGGATTAAGTTATAATTTTCAGCCTTGATTGATTTACAGTAAGTATTGAACATTATGTTATTTTATTATTCATTATCACACTGGAACTATTATTTGTTCAAGATGGCGGCGTGACCGGATTTAATCAATTTCGATGCGGTTCTAAAAATATTACATTGCTTCCTTAATGTTGTTGCAGCATATCAATATGGAGCCGGCTCTGGATGCGCCATTGGTGGCGCAATCCATCAACTACCATGGGCAACAATTACAAAAGGCGTGGGAGGCAGAACGAGGAGAAGACGATTTGGGCAAAATTGGTGTAGGACCACTGGACTTTGCAGTTTATCAGTCCAGACATAAACATCTTACATTCCAAGACCGAGGAAAGCGGTTAAATTTACATCAGTTTATTGCGAAAGAAGCAAATGCTTTATTTGACGCTTCACTACTGGAAGAAACCCCATCCTCTTCCAGTTTAGGGGCTGAAGCAACTGCACCTGAAGATAGTAAGTAGTTAAAAATACAAGTATTTTTTTATTATATACTTTTTAATAATTTACCGCCCACCTACCAAAAAACTGTTATGGTCATAAGGTCAATTAGTAGTAGTCAACTTTCCATTTCGCCCACCTGAACAGCATCTAATATATTATTAAAAGGTATAACCTATTAGAAAATATTTTAATGCTTTGTATTATAAATTATATATATGTATATTAATTTTATTAAAATAAATAATAAATTGTTTTTTTTACAGACTTGTTTGCATTAATGCCACCATTTGAGACTTTTTTGAATGTGGATAAAACTGCAAGATTACGACATTTTTTTGATGTAAGTAAAATATTTATGTATTGATTTTACCTTATTTTAAAAAGATCTTTGAATATAATATACTGCATCAGCTAATGGAGGCCATTGCCGTGTATTATCTATAAATACAGTGTTTGGGAGTTTAATTCCTTATTGGGAGAATGAGTTATCTCCATTTTCTCATTCTGGTATAGTCTAACATCTCTGGTATACAAAACTACATAGTTCTACTCCTCAACACCTGTCTTAAAAATTTGACAGCTTGGAAATGGAATGTTATTACACTAGTCTTCTGCTATATATGGGGTATAATAGTGTGAGCATAAATATGTAAATAAATATAGAATGGTCAAAAAATCATGGCCACTTTGAAGTTAGATTTTATGTACTTATGCATATTCAATTAGTTACAGCTAACTTCAGGGAAGCCATGACTTGTTGACCATACTGTGCATATTAAAAAATATATTTATATTTTTTTTATCTTTAGAATGTGAAGACTGGTGAACTTATCATTGGAGCAGTGATCAATAGAACAGCCTCAGGAATGATGTTGAAGGTTCTATGCACAGCAGCTCCAACTCCAAGATATGTTGCTGATATTAATGTTAAGGTATAAGTGATTATTTCTTTTTTTTTCACTTTTCAGCATATAACAGTAGGCAATAGAAACCTAGTGTTAAATACTGCCAATTTTTGAGACATGGTGTGTTTAGTGGTGAAATACAATGATGTTGTTTTATTGTCAGAAGAAGACAATGAAAAAATTTCATTCATTCATTCCTACAATAAACAAATATAATTATTTAAAAGATTTTTATTCCTTAAATTAAGGAATTTAGGTTTACACTAACTGAGACTTTTGAGTGACAGTTTATTTATATGTGTAATACATAGATATATATATTATATAAGTGTAGTTGAGGCCAATCATGTGTAAAGTATCAATGCACAATCACAACACAACAGGATTTTCATTCTCTTTCCTACTTGAGATCATAATTTTTTTTTCTGCACTCTTCTATTTCTTCTCAATCATTTAAAGCTCACACGCAGTGCCTCCAGAATATGGCACAAAGAGGAGAACATCAGAAGTGTCGTAACACTAGGTTCACAGGTTCCTTCAGCCTACCCAGATCTATGTGCAAGATCTGCCTGCAACAAAAAATGTAGTTTAAGGAGGCAAAACATTGATTAGAATTCCAGTTATAGTAAAAGAACCATGTTGGGACAAACAGAGATGTGTTGGAGTTATGTATATGGAACTAAACTTTCACATATTAACTTAGATTTGATTTGCATTTATGCATATTTGATAAAAATATATGTTTTTATTTCTATAGCTAAATAAATAATCAGCCTTTATTAAAGAATGGTTTGATTTAAAAAAAAAAATCAATGATTATTTTTCTTAAATTACAAACCTCAATATATTTAAGTGTTATCTAAAGGCAATCTGCTATCTACTGTTTATTTTATAGATATCTAATAGATATTATTTTTCCAGGCATTTTTGCCAGTTGCAAATATCATACCAGCAGTGGACAAGAAAAATGTGTCAAGAACCTACCTGATGAATGACACAGTTTGCTGTGAAGTTATAGAAGTCATTCCCGACACGGACAAAATGGTCTGCGGCATGAAGGGGGTTACACGGGGACCCGATGATCCCCTGCCTATGCCACCTCTAGGACTCCTCAGCACTGACGACTTTCCCTTAGTGTACAAGTATGTATTGCCATTTATATAAATTAAATCACAGTATTCTCACACTTTGCAGGGTTACCAATCACATTTTTATCACATTATTTTGTTATATCACCTTTTATTGTGAAGATGTTAAACCATTTTGTGAATGTGGAAACAATGTAAACAAATATATTTATGAAGAAGTTGTCATTATATGCTATTAAGAAGTTTAAAAATCAAGATATAAAAAAGTGATGCTGTGAAACAACTAAATTGAAGTTAGTCCAGATTAGAAGAAATTATTGAATAACGGAATATATGAAGAACTATGTTTACTTTGTTTTGTGTTTTATCATTTAGTGTATGTGGATTTTTTTTTTATATTTTTCACACAAACATGTTAGGAAATCAAAGACATGTTCTTTATGTGGATAAATGTTTTCACTGTTTTCTGGTCACTTTTTCAGTATATATTTAAACAGTTCACCAAGTGCCTACTTGCACAAATACATTATTTTGAATTTGTAATGTTAAAATAATTGGATTATAGAAGACATAATATATTATATATGTTGATTGGGATGCGTATTTAGCTTTTATTCTGGATTTTCATCAGATTTAGCAAAATCTTAATGCTTTATGACGGCTAAAAGGTCAGTACACATATTCCTAGGGTCACTGCATTCAGATGTCTGTAAGCAGAATATTAATTCTATATTAAATCTAATATTTAATATTGCAGCATTATCTCACAAAACCTTGATTGGACTTTAATATAATCAACCTTTGTCGGGCGTTGGCGTTATTTTTTATTAAAATGGACTAGCCCTGGCTGTTAATATATTTAGCTGATGTGAGGCTCCCAGAGACGATAACAATAGTTTAACAAAGCGACGGTGGTTTGCGCCGTTTCGTTGGACACTGATTGTGCAGGCTATCAGGCTACCAAAGGAACCATCTTCCTCTATTATTTTAGGGTGTTTTTTTCTAGGTGTATAGAGCAACTTCTGAGACCTATTCATAACACCACATTGTATTGTGACCGTAGCTGAGATATTTTGGTAATATTAAAGTCACATTGTCAAGCAGCATCACCTAATCTATGATGTTATATTTGTGTGTGAAAGAAATAAAATTCAAGTAAAATAACCTTTTTTGAACAGCTCCAAGGGAACAGGTGAGGATGAGTACGTGTGAATTATGACTGACATTAGGAATCTATTCTTGAGACGATACATTCATTTTACTTTGAATCTTTTTACAGTCAAGTAATAGTGGAATGTCTCGCGTCTAAAATCAAAGGTTACAGCTGTGGCCACATTTCTTCCTTATTAATTGATTATTTTTTGACAGGAAAACTATGGAAATGAAGGGAGAAAGCTATGAAGCAATTTTGGAGAAGAGTCCTGGCTTCAATAATCCTAACTGCATCCAATACCTCTCTGAGCTCCTTGGCATCTCCAACATGTACTGCACAAATTTTTCTACTCTAAGGTAAAGTCAAAAATATTCTCTTTTTTTTATCAAATTGAGGAGAATGGGTTTTTGTGGCGTAGGAGCACGCATCGCAGCAAGCGTGCTACTGTAAACGCGGCGGTTGTGGGTTCGATTTCCAGAATGGAAATCGAACCCACACCCCACTGGCTCTAGTAGCAAGGCAAAGCGCGACATTGAGATTCGCTATTTAACACGCAGTGCCTCCAGAATTCAGCGGAAATTGAGGAATGGTAATGTACAGCACATAAAAGAAGTTTAATTTATGTTAATTAAGTAGTAATGCAAACACCACCAACACATTTACCTAGAACATTCTGTGTTAAAAATGATTTATTAATCATACTAAATAAAAAATGGTAATGTTTATTTCCAATATTAAACTTTGAATTTGGTTATTGTTTTCAGAGGAGGATTTTCAACATCAGAATATGCAGATGAACTCCGTCAAGCTCAAGCAAACAAATGGGCGTTCCGATCGGTAGCTGAAGGAATTGAATACTTTAAACTGGGACGACACTCTGACGCATTCCAATGCCTAAATAAAGCACTAAGCATTGATCCTAGAAATGTTGAAGGCCTTGTGGCGAGAGGCGCGTTATATGCTAATAATGGAACATTCAAGAAGGCTATAGAGGACTTTGAAACTTCACTGAAGCTTAACCCTAATCACGCAAATGCCCGTAAATATCTAGGAGAAACATTAGTGGCGTTGGGTCGTAGTTATGAAGATGAGAATAAAATACCTGAGGCACAAAAGGCATACGAGGATTGTTTAGCTATCATTCCTTTCCATGAGGAAGCTCAGAATTCTTTAGATTTTCTTAGAAGCAAGACTTCTACAAACAAACCATTGATAGAACCTGATGAATTGTTGTTACCTGGATTATCGGGTGCAAAGTCGTTTGAAATGCAAGAGACTTTAAAACAGCTACTCAATTTAACAGAGAAAAAAGAAAAGAAGAAGAAGAAAAAGCGCGGCAAGGGAAAGAAAAAACGCTCAAGCAGTTCATCCTCATCATCAAGTGACTCCTCAAGTTCAAGCTCTTCTTCTGAATCTTCATCTTCTTCGTCAGATTCCAGTGGTGAGAAATTAACAGTATATTTTTTTCATATTCATACATATTGATATAATTACATTATAATATAGTTTCGTTAGTAACATAATTGTTAATAATAAAACTTCTCTTTTTGTACTTAGTAGATTCAATTCCTTTATATTATATATATCATAGATACAGAAGTACATGTTTTCAGGATCAGAAGGACCAAATCGTAAGAAAAAACGTCGTTCCCAATCGAACAACAAAAGGCAACGCTCATTGTCACCATTGAGTAAACGTATGGCGATGTTAGGCGACAGTGACGCGGGATCTAGGACACACAACTCCCAGTTCAATCATCCCTATGGGTATCAACCCCCACCCCCGCCCGTGGAAGAACCAGCCACTGCACCTGTGAAATCACAAGCTGATATTGACTACGAATTGAAGGTCAGTATTCATTTATGTTTTGCTTTTTTAGCAAATACTGTCTGCTTCTCAATCTTTTATGTATTTCCTGCATTTTGAAGGATAAGAACTAACATTTTGTTAGATGTAACAAAATTTTGTAAGACACACTCAATTGTATTTTATTTCTTTGTTGTATTTAAATCCATTATTACACGTACCACACATTATCTAATGTATACGCCGGCATTAATGCCAGTAAGAAGAAGACCACATATTATCTAATTTAGTTGACTGAAGGGATTACAAATATTATGAACAGAATCAACAATAATTGAACATATTTCGTTTATAAGCTAAATTGGCTTTATTGCAGTATTTACTATTTATCATCAGGTGCGAAAGTTCCTAGAAATGACTAAGGAAGATTCTGACTATGAAGATAAGGTACGTAACTTCTTAGAAGAAACTGCTCAGTATAAGCGCAATCGCAAAATGCAAGAGCTGGGACAGCAGACACAGCCCGGTGCAGATCATGACAAAAAGAAGAAGAAAAAGAAGGATAAGTAAGTTCAATTCTTGCATATAAAATTTCTATTGAAGCTATTTATTAGGTGCAGTTGAAAGGATTCATACTTTTTGGAATTAATGTATATAAATTTTATGATTTTTCTTCTATCTGGTAAGACAAAACAATGTCTTTTATCTAAAAAAAATAAAATTAAGAAGAGAATGGGATAATATTGGATTTCCTGCCTGCCTGCCTTCCTGCCTTTTTTTTTCTAAGTTTGTAATAAGATTTTTAACATGTTAATAATGTTTCCTGTTGCCCACCTTTTTAAAATTTCACTTTCGCTACATGGAATGTTTTGTATATACAAAATTATATTATGATATAAAGAAATGCATTTAAGAGAAACCTCAGCTAAAGTTTTATAACGTTTAGTAGAATACTTTTAATATCGACAACTTTTGTAAAAGGAAAAAGAAGAAAGAATCAAAACGAAAGCGCAAGGAGCAAGAGCGTGAAGAGAAAAGAAAAGCTAAGTTGTCGCGCACCTCCAACGCTTCTGAGTACAACCTGCGTGATTTGGACAATATTGGTGACAAGAAACTACGTGATGCTATAAGGTACCATTTTTTTTATTCTAAATTTTTATTGAATTTTATATTTTTAAAATGTAAATATCCAGATGCCAATCGTGGTGTAGGTGCACAGTGCGAAACGCGACTGATTGTGGGTTATTTTCACTTATTTGCACTGGTGTCAAGGCAAAGCGCTGCGTTGAGTTGCGCCATTCAACACGCAATGCCTCAAGAAATCGGCGGGAATTCAGGAATGGAGTGTCTTATCACAAGGTTCCCTCTGCCTACCGTGCTGTGTGCGGCATACAGCGTGAAGCTGATTAGAAAAAAACAAATATGTCATCTCAATAGTTCTCAAATCCGCATCTCTTGGAAAGCCTCTAATGCTCTAGTCTATTAACAAATTCTCATTAAAATTCTAATATACTATATTTTAGCTAAAATTATAACAACCTTTATATTTATTATATTTAATAAATACCTTGCACATAGTAAAAGTATTTTTTTTAACAGAAAGGAACTAAAAGGAAAATCAAAGAGAGATCTAAGCTCAGAAGGTGAATATGAAAGAAAACACAATGAAAAAAGGTATTTAGACTGTTCCACGCATGAATTTACATAAACTCTTAACTGAACTATAGAAAATAGTAATAACGTACATGTTTTTTACTTTTAGTCGTATCCTAGATGAAATGCAGGGCTTGGAAGAATTGGAATCCAAACTTAGTGCCTATCACGTTATGGTGGAGAAGGAAGTACTGGGTAAACGGGATGGCAGGAATTCAGTCAGCCCTATTGATCAAGCTCCTCCACCACCACTAGAGAAACCAAAATGGAAGATGTCTATGAATGCTGTTAAAGAACCGTGAGTTTTGACGTAAATTAATTTATTATGCTATGTTTATTATTGCACATATACAAACTCATCAGCTTTATAGTATATTAAAGATTAAATTTATCTAATTTACTTATAGAGGCCAGTCGTGGCGCAGCGGCACGAGGTATGACTGTAAAACCGACTGGTTGTGGGTTCGATCCCCACTCGAGGAGATGAAATATTTACTTAAATTTATATTTCCATTTTCTTCGCTCTGGTATCGAGGTTAAGGGCGGCGTTGACTTCTGCCACTCAACACGCAATGCCTCCAGAATTCGGCAGAAAGTGGGGAACGGAGTGTCTTAACACTAGATTCCCTCTGCCTACCCTGCTGTGTGCGGGATACAGTGTGAAGCTGATTTTTTTTTTTACTTATGCTACATAATTATATTTTAATATAATTCATGTTTTATCAGTGGTGTCAAGAAAAAGGATACTCCAGTACAAAAAGGTTATAAAGAGCGATATGCGTTTGAAGATAGCTCTGACGATTCACAAGATCATCCCAAGGTAGATTATATACTTTATCTTATTTGTTTTTTTTTATTTTGTATATGATATGATACACCAATTAAAGTGTGGCCGTCATGACGCGGCGGAACATCGTCTGACGGATTCGGCGACGGTTATGGGTTCTATTCCTACATTAAAAATGTTGTCACTTCGGCTATTTTTTTACACGCAGACACAGGATACAATATGAAACAAAGAAAAATACATTAAACAAATTGTATCCCACAGCCATCACCCTCAAGCGGCGATAAGAACGTGTCAGTGCGGCGCGCGATGGCAATGAAGGAGCCGCCTCCGCTGCCGTCCGCGCCGCCGCCCAAGGCCGGCCGCGAGCCCGACCCGCCCGGCACCGAGCCCGCGCACGCCCACCAGCACCAGCACCCGCACGCACCGGTGAGGCTTGTTGGAGTATGTCGTTTTTAGAGTTAAGGAAACAACGGAACTCTTATAGGATCACTTTGTTGACCGCCCCTCCATCTGTTAAGATTCTGTTTCGTAAAAATAGTGGAAGTATCGAGATAAAATTAATAACAAATATCCTAGTTTATAGTCGCTTTATAAACAAAAAATCTCAACTAACTTATATTAGTAGTTTAACTTAAGTATTTCAAATCTTATAAGCTATTCAATGTTTACACATTCTATAATTATAGGTCCAATACCATGAAATTTATATATCTACTAACTAATCATATAGTAAGTGGGCAGAAAAAAATCACAATACAATTTGTGGTGAAATCCAACTCCTTATTTTGTTATACCAGAAGGAGAATTTTTTTTTTTTTTGACCTAGTGACTTACTAAAATTAATTAGAAACACAAATAATAATGCAATAATAACCGCTATGGATATATTCAAAATTAAGTTGTATCAACATAAAGTTATAATATATCTGTGTTTCCCAGCCGGTACGCAAAGGCAACATAGTGTTGGACAAGTTTGGCTCATTCCGGTTGGCTAAGGAGGGAGAAACCCCGGTATCTGTCGGCGACGGAAGACCAGAACAGTTTGTGACGCGCATCAAGCCCCCCACCCCGTCCGGGCGCAGGCCGCGCTCGCCGCCCTCGCCGAGGCGGCACTCCTCCAACTCGTCGGACGAGGACCGGCGGTCTGCCAAACGCTCGAGGAGCAGGTCGATCCCGCGCAAGTACCGCGCGCGCTCCCGCTCGCGCTCGCGCTCGGGCTCCAGCGGCAGCGGCTCGCTGCACTCGCGCCGCCGCCGCTCCGCCTCGCCGCGCTCGCGCTCGCGCTCCGACGCCAGCCGCTCCGTGTACTCGCGCAGCCGCTCGCGCTCGCGCTCCGTGTCCAGGGACCGCATGCGGCGCGCGGGCCGGCGCGGCGCGTGGCGCGGCCGCGGCGGCTTCGAGCGCGGCACCTACTACCGCCCGCGCTTCCACACCTACAACGGCGGCGGCAACCGCGGCCGCGGCCGGGGCGACTTCCGGCGCGACGACGGCCGCCGCTTCCAGCCCGAGTGGCGCGACAACCGCTCGCGCGGCGGGCGCCCCTTCCGCCCGCGCCGGGGCGGCGGCGGCCGCGGCAGGCCCTTCAGGTTACTAAATATTCTTTATTAGATTGCATAGCATATATATGGTAATGAACTGTATTAGAAGAGGGAAAAAATGGTTTCTTAACTTATTTAATTATTACAGGGGTGGATTCCGTGATTTCCGCGACAGACGTATGCCTAGATACTCCAGATCTAGGAGCCCCGACAGGACTCGCAGATCAAGATCATACAGCCCTGAAAGACGCGACAAAGATAGAGATAGGTAAAATTGTTTTTATTTTTAATATTTATTAACGTTTTTATATAAATATAATAAAACGCCAGTTAATGTAATATAAAATCCACATTTTATAGTTTCTATGCCACTCAAGATATTTATATTTTTTATTATAATATATATTTTTTTTATTAATTACATAAATAAAACTTTGATGTTTTTTCTTTTACAAAAAAAGATACTTTTAACAAATTTAATCACCCTCAAGCTGTGTCCCGCTGTGCCTACACAGTAAGCAGAAGGAACCTAGTGTTAAGACTATCCTCCACTTTCCGCCGAATTCTGGAGGTATTATGTGTTAAATAGCGGAACTCAACGCTGCTCTTTGTCTCAACAAACAACAACAAACGGCAATATAAGTTAAATAAATATTTAATTTCTTCGAGGGAGTATCGAACTCACAACCAGCCGATTTTACAGTCACACTTTTTGCCATTGCGCAGAGTAAGTCGTGACTTGTAAAAAATATATGTATTTGTAAAAATAAAATTATAGAACAATACTGGCAGTCAATCGGACAAGTCAGCCAATGTTGGCAATAAAAAAAAATATGTTTTAATATGAATTTTTATTTGTTAACATATAGCTATTCGCGTGACAGCCACCGTAGCGAGGGTGAATATGAGGAAGAGAGATACGTCGATCGCAAGGAGTACGACGGCAAGTGGGCGGACGGCAACGAACCAGAACGCAATGCTCACCCCGAGGAAAAGCAAGAAGAACCTCCTAAGGAGTAGAACACCACCCACCTAACTATTATATCATAATGCTATTAAAATACATTTCGTAGGTGACTATGGCAAACAAATCTTTTCCTTTCAATAATATAAGATATACAATTAGCTGTAAATATAGAATAATACGATTTAATCCAAATTCTTGCTTTAATTGTTTTCTTTAATGATATTTGAATTTTTTGTTTGGTGCGGTCTGGTGTAGTCATTCCAAATAGATGTATTCATATGTAGTCACACGAGTGCAATTTGTGTGTGATATGCAAATTAAATGTGTTTAAAATTATATTGAGTTTTTTTAAACGTATCCGCGCGTCCTTACACAAACCGTACAATATTTTACAAGTACATATCGTAGCTGTTTAGTGTTTTTGAAGTTAATTTAAGTTTTTAATTTGTATTTATAAATACATATTAAAGATAAAAAAATGCAACTTTACTCTTGTTTCCGCAAAGTAGTGTTCATTAGAATGAGCAAAATGTATATAATTTTTAAATATATTACAAGCGAGCACTGCTCCATTGCACCACAACGGACTATATTTGTTATTGATGTCATTGATTATATTTAAATTTTGATTTTTAGTACATACTTTGTATCAGATGATTTCAATAGCTGCCCATTTTTGGGCCATTAGAATAATATACAGTACTGAATGTTGAAAGGCCACAAGTAATCTATACTTGTTATGGTAAAATTGTAAATTATCGCTATTAGTAGATTTTCTCACTTATCAGGGATATAAAGAAGTGTCGGATACGTGAGAAAATCTATTATTAATCAATAGTTAATATAATAGAACCCAAAACAACTTTTCCGGTTATTAATATAATTGTAATTGGTCAAATGCAATATCTTCAGCACCGTCTGTAAGTTACAAATCCTTTTTGTTTTAATGCAATCATACAAAAAGACAAATGAAGCAATCGACATCCTAAGGTATTTGAAAAACCAAACCTCCGTGTGTTCTTAGGACAGTCACAAACATACTTAAAGAAAGTGACTCAAAAGAAAAAAATAGGGACTCAGTATCGTCTTTGCCTTCGACGATGGCATCACATTGCGGCATAAAACTCCGAAGCAAATAGACTCCTCCACGTCCATTCTCACTGAACGTATACACTATAATGCCGCGCGCACGTCACCGCCATCCTAACAGCTGAAACGCACGTCGCCCCGCGCTCTTCGGAACTTGTCTAATAATTATGAAATATTTTTAAAAATTAAGTATTTTAATAAAAAAGTATAAACAGATTATGATTAATTTATTAGTTTTTATCTAAATAAATATATAGAATTATAATTTAAAGAGTTGAATCAAATAAATAATAATTTATTTCAAATATTTTGCAACAAAATAAAAAAAATTATAACTACAAATCATGCTTAATTAGCACTAATTGACTAAGCTTGCTTCTTCTTCTTCTTATTTTTGTTCTTACTAGATTTATCAACATTCCAGTACCAGAACAGTTGTAGTACTAAGACTGCGTTAGTAATAGTTGACACACAATAAGTAAGTATTATAATGAAATCTCCAGTCTCTTGTATTGATGTGAATATCCTAGCTATGCTGCCTGCAAACAGCATCAAACAAGTCACGGCGGACAACTGACCTGTGCTCCCACTTCTGTAGTTTGTGAAGATTTGTATGGACTGAAAAATTATTATTATTATCATATAAGATTTCAAACATTACATTACACTACATCATTCCCTACTAATGTAGTTCCATTCCCACTTTCTGTCAAATTGCATGAAAATAAAAAATATTTCATTCCACCAAGTTGTAATCCAAATCCAAATGTGTCAAGATATAAATAAATATAAGATAAACTAGGGTTTTTAATTTTAAGCATATGATACTATATTTTAGTTTTTATAAATGATGTAATTGTATAAAACCATTTATAATTGGTTTTATATATATATATAATTATACCAGTTTTAACCCATTATGATTGGTTTTATATAACTACATCAGTAAATGAATAGTGGTGCAGGGGCACAAGCAGGCAAATGTAAAATTATTGTTTTTTTTTCCATGCTCCGGGAAAACAGGAAAGGCAAGTTGTGGAGTTCCACCACTTAAACATGTAATGCCTTGAGAATTCAGCAGAAAATAGAAAACAGAAGTGTCTCAGTGGGAGGGGACTGATGAATTTGTTGATCGAATATGAGTTTCACACACCTTAGCAGCAACTATGATAGGAACATTGGATGCTTGCAGTGTCCACAATATATTTTCAGGTGTGAATTCACTTATAAGAACAGCAACAAGGCCTATGTAACTAGCCAGAAACAGTGAAGCTTTTCCAGATGATCCTCCATAATACAAAACCAGCACACCAATAAGTGCTGTTTGTATTGCTAAAAAGGTTCCTTCACCCCAAGCACTGAAACAGAATAATTTGATTTCTACAATTTACATTTTTCTTAAATATTATTTTCAACCTTGAATAATAATCAGTGATATAATGAACATCGTAAAGCATTTTTTTATTCATATTATGACGTACTTTTTAATTTTATTTTATAATAAATGGAAATTCTTACCTAAAAGGAAAGTTCATAACATAACTGTAAGTAAAATTGGCAGTAATGGCAAACAGCTCCAAGCACACTCCATAGAAATTTATACCTTCCGCACTTTTACTGCCTATTATCTTTATTATTTGCGGGACTTTTACTAATATAGAACCAGCAATAATACCGATGCCAAGTCCTGTACTTAATGTTGATTTAAAACAAGGCACTAAAATAAAGTGTAATGAAAACTGTAGTACTATCAATTGATTATCAATAAAAAAATAGTAAATTATATGCAAATAACATACCATCAAGGAAGTTATACTTGACCAAATATTCTTCGTAACACTTTTCCGACAATACGGAAAGTAATACACCTTGTAAAAATTCTGTCATTTTAGCAATTTGTTGACTATATAACGTTTAGTTAAACTTACAATATCAATTGTAACTATTTACTATCTAACACCTCATTCGCCGAAGCAACATTGAATAAGATTTTAAATTAATAAATCGTTTTGAACTTTGATTTGATGCCTCGAGAATCGCGGTCGCGGTGCCGCGTTCGTAAATCGTATAACTAAAACTTAAACAGTGTTGCCTTATAATTTAAAGAAATTTCCTCGTAAAAATATAATTTTAGATACTAACCTAAGCACAATAATTCTTAATCTCATGTAATTATATATATTGTTAATTTTGTATAATTATAAAATTTTAATAGTTTTACGCTTTTTTGCGGGATGCACATAGCGCCTTGGAACCTATTGTTAAGAGTCCATTTACACACTTTCTACCGAATTCTGGAGGCATTGATTTTGAGTGGGAGAAATCAACGTCACGCTTTGCCCATTATTAGAACAAGAAATGATAATAGGAAATATTTCATACCCAATCAGGTTTAGTATAGCGTACAACTGACGCTTGTGCCTCTGCGCCACGTCAACCTCATCGCCTATTACCTATTTTTTAAATTTGTGTATATTTATTGTAGGGTAATTTATTTTCTGGCAGCACTTGTATCGTAATCAATATGACGTTGATGCTAGTCTAATGACGTGTACTGTTCTGTTCGGAAAGATTAAATTTTGCCATAATCAAAGAACGATAACAAGTTTACGATGACTCTCAAACGCGGCTCCACACGCTCGAACTTATTTTTATATAATAGTCATAAGATTATTTTCAATAAAAAGAATACATATTCTTAGAGATATTAAACACAACTAAGACACATATTAAACACAACACCTCTAAGAACATGTGTTAAAAATAAAGCTAGTGTAGTTTTATGATAATCGATTGAATATATTTAACGTGAAAGCGTTACAAACAAACTTACGCCAACACACCGATTAGGCCTGTATGGCGCCCAGCTTTATATTAAGTACTGGTATCTGGGCTGGTGCACCCCAGTATCAGCTTGAACCATTCGATCGCATACAACGTAAAGCCGTTCGAAACTCCCAATGATTTATAAAAAGCTTGACACTTTGACTTTTGCGTTTAGGGACGTCGCCTTGTTGTGCGTTCTCTACCGCATTTATTATGGGAAGTGTTCCGGGGAACACTTTGACCTCTAATCCGCCTGTCAATCTGCCGCCTAATTTTTTAACCGCACAGTTCTTCACAAACTAAAACAATGTGGTTTCGTAGGAATTTTCTTCCACGCACCACACAACTGTAGAATCTCCACCTTAAAGGCAAACAGCGCACACATAGGAGGCGCTACAGCCTGTGTTACACGGGGTCGTGACCCGTACGCTCGTGAGCATTGTCTTTTCCCATAAAAAAACTTACATTCACATTTATAATATTAGTATGTTTTTATTGAACGTTATTTAAAATCTTAAATATCAAATTACTAAAAAGACAATTCTTTAAAAGAGACCGTCGGACTGTTAATGCGATACTAGTGGATTCTCATTTAGGAAAATTATTTTATCATAAGTTATTTTCATTTTCTCTTGTTAGCACCACAAAGCCAAGCATTTAACAAAAACACACATTGTGTATTCTAATCACACGAAAAATGGATAATCGAATTTCTTATCACTAACAACTAATCCATCATAAAGTAACATCTCTATGGTCCATTAGCTCAACATAAAAAATATAATAATATTTTTCAAGTAATAAAAAACACGACAGAAAAACTAATTCTGTTCGAAATACTTTCTTTTTTTTATTTTTAGTAGACATTATGAACGTATGAAGTTAGGTCTTCTGCATGAGATTTCACTTTGGTTCCTCTAGGATTTTGTGGAGCTCTGAGCTGTGTATTAAATATAAAAATACAAATTGTGGACATTACGACATGGTGTTTTCTGAGATAAACGTAATAAATGTACATGTCCTGAGTCTCAGGCTAGATACTATGAATTGCATTTCACCATTTAATACCAATTTTTGGTAACTAAAACATTTTTTTAAATAAAACAACCATTTTGATTATGAATTTATTTTTGCTCCTCCGTAATAAAATGATCTTGTGCTTGAAGTAACAATAAGAATGAATATATTTGCAACAGCTCACTAGAGAACTGATAAACATTCACTACTAATGCTCATTTTAAGTTGAAATAATATTTAATTTCAAATTCTAAAATAAGAGTTCTATATTAGGACTAAAGCTGACTGACTGTATATTTTGTTTCGACTGTATAAGAAACAGAAAAGTTATTGAAATTTTCCATTACTGGAATAAATAAGCTACTGTATACATTACCTAAACTTTATAAAACCTATCTTAACACTAGTCTTAACAACTTAAATTTATGCAGACTTTTAATAGTAAAATGGCTGTGATCTGTAAAAAAAATAATTTAATGTATTGTGACCGTGCTAAATTTAATTTAAATATTTATTAGGAAACCTCTAATTGATTTTGCAAATAATGTTAGCAATTATTGATACTTCAACAACTCTACATCTACATAACAATATCTTCTTTCTTTCTACAGATTATCTACAAGTTTGCTTGCATTTCACTGTTTATTGCTACAAAATCCAAGGCCTCTCTTTTTACTATTTAATTAATCAGTATTAAATCAATATATATAAAATGTTTATTATATTAAGATCGGATGTCACTAATAAAAAAATGCACATTAAATAAAACAATAGATTTTACAAATCATGTCATAAATACATGCCAGGTTAACGTGAAAAAACTACAATTATATAATTTAATTTTTTGTGTATAATTCGAACGATACGATGATCCGTCAAACAAAAATGTAAGTTTTCGGATAATTCGTTAGTTTAGGATATTAGATTTTTATAAAATATTTTTTTAAGTTATTGTTTTACATACCTGTGTCAGTAGCTGTTTCGTAATTAGTGATATTTGTTGGTATCCAGTTCCTACTAACTAAAGTTTTTCGCACTATCTCTAGTCGACAGACAAAATTAAAAATAATGTGATAAATCTCATTTAGAATGTCCATTTCCGAAATAATCCAAACATATTATATGAAATTTAGTTAAACTGTTGAAATGTTTATTGCTTATAATAATATATTTTACGTGCACTTACATCAGTGGACGGATTTTAATATCGCTTTCATAGTTCTACAATGTTAATTATTAGTTCATATTTTGTTAAATTCTTCGAGGTTTTTATGTCATTAATAAGAAACGGAGACTTGTTTTTATTTACGAATAAATTTAAGGGCAAAAGAAAGAAGTATTTTGTATTTCCATATATATAAAAAAGTGCAATGTCATCATAAATATGCTAATTATTAATAATAAATCTTAATTAAATATTGTTGCTAGACAAGTAAAATTTTAAGTGTTTCGGAAAAAGTTGTATAATATACAATGATGTAAATAATTTTATATTTTAAATGAAGCTTGTTTTTTTTAAATTATTCATTTATCATATTATAAACAGATTTTCTTTTCTAAAAAATTAAAAGGTATAATAACATTTTACAGTAAAAAAAATTGACAATTTAAATTTTACTAGTCCCTCAACAATATGATTTCCTAGGGTTTGAATTTCGAGTCATTGAAGAAAGTTTTATGAGACTAGATTATATTTAATTTTCTAGTACTTGTTGTCATGATAATTATGACAAATAACTTTTTTATTATTAATTTAATCCTATGCAATATTTAGACAACAGCTTCAATGCCGACACAAGCAATCCACAAATAATATAAAATATATATTGCAAACATTGCATAATATGTATTATTATTTATTCAAAACTATCTCTTGCCTGCGGTATTGCCTGCGTAATTCAGCGATTTCGATTGTACCTTTTTTGTTATAAAAACTCCAAACACTTATTTATACTGCCTAAAGATGAATAAAAAAAAATTTAGGAATTCTTAGAAATTAATCTGTTTTCTCATTGTACAAACAAAAACAATATTTTTTTAAATATACATAATATAACGCTGATAAGAAATTGACAAATAAATACTATTAGATGTATGTAATACATATCAAACCCTAGTTTTGACGCTAAATTACAATTTATGCACATAATTATAATAATAAAAAAACACCTTAATCTATGTAGTTATGCATGTCCTCAAAGTGGTTTTAATGAAAATGATAATTTGGGCCTTGAATTATTCTTTCCTAAGATTTTCTTTTGTTCTTCTTTAACTCTTTTCTCTTGTTCTTTCTTCAGTTTCTGTCTTTCTTCATCCATTTTTCTTTGTTCCTCAATCATCGCAAGTCTTTCTTCCGCCTGAGAGATATAAAATAGTGTTTTATTTTTACACAAAAACTATCAAATCATTCTTGAAATATGAATATTATAAAACAAAAAATATTGGGTCCTAATTAGACTTAAAAAATATTGTGGATGTGCATGTAAACAGAAAAGAAACATGAAAATATTTCAATCCCCTAGTAGAAAAGTGAGAATCAAGCCCAAAAACCATTTACAGTCATATGCTGTCACACTGCACCTCAATGGCATTAAAATTTCCGTATTCTGCACAAAGCAGTGTAGGCAGTGGGAAACTAGTGAAGACTCTGTTCCCCACACTCCCCAATTCTGGAGTCATTGTGTATTGAGTGGCAGAAGTATTTTTATCACACTAAAAAATTTTTTAGTGTGATAAAAATACTTCTGCCACTCAATATAATTTAAATATGCACTCACCAGTTTACGCTGAGCTTCTTCTATTTTTCTATTATTTTCAGCCATTATTTCCTCCAATTCTTTCCTTTTACGAGCTTCTTCCTCCTGTATAATAAAAGCCATGTTAAAAGAAGTTTAATTACAAATTTACAACAAAAAATTATATATTATTTTATATGTTTATTTTAACTATAAAAATACATAATACATATACATTTGTATATAAATACACAAACAATGAGGATTTATACTTTTATAACATAAACAATTTTTGTTTTCACAAACAATATATTATTACACAGTTTGAAATACAAACTTTTCATAAAAACATTGTTTTTTTTTACAAACCTACATTATTTAAGCCTAACGTTATTCCTATAAAACATAAAAAAAGTGTTTGTTATACAAAAAATAGTTTCAAAAAATACCTTCTGTCGCCACAGGGTCCTTGAGCAGCAACTTCTTAAAACTCTTAGGTCTTCCGGATATTCTTGATCTTCCGACCTGACTTATACACTACGTGACTGCCGAGGACAGTCAAGTGAACAATTTTAAAATGCTAGCCACCATTATGGCATTTACCATTAAATTTTTTTTTAGTTTATATCTTGCAATCAGTCTTATGACTGAAGGGTGGTGTTAATCATTTGAAAATAAAATGGCCTTGCAGGTGCATATACATATGACATTTAAAATATTATCATATTTATAATTAAAATATATAAAACATCAATCTTACTATGACTCAAATTAATTATTGAATAAAAAAAATCTTGTAAGCACTCGAACTACACCTGACTGGACCTTTAACAGATTTTTGAAAGTATACTTTAGAATACTTATATTAGTCTCTTCAATGTTGGTATAATGAGCATAGAACTTATACGTAGTGTAGAAAACAGAACATGACTGTTCTTTTGTAAAAGTGGAGTCAAATGTAAGAGCAAAGTCCTCTATTGCTTTTACAGATGACTGGGTATTACAAATCATAGTTACCTGTCTAGCCAGCTCCTCTTGTCGCTGTTGCTCCCTCTGCCTTTCCAGCTCCTCCATCATTTCCTTTTCCATTTTTTTCTTAGCTTCTTCCACGCGTTTAGCTACTTCTTGTTCTATTTCGTCTTTGCGTTTCTCAAGTTCTTCTTCAACCCTTTTTTTTACAAGTAATTCTATTCGCTTAGCAGCTTCCTCTTCAACAACCTAAAATATTTTAAATTTTAATAACCAATATAAAATTTTTAAGCGTGTAGCAAATTTTAATAATATATCTTCAGAAATTTTCAATTTTTACCTTTTGCTCGGCTTCTCTAACGCGTCTCTGTCTTTCCATTTCAGCAAGTCGATCCACTTCATCCATTTTATTGCGTCCCTTCGATTTCTTTCTACTATTCCTGCTTCCGTCATAAGACCCACTACTAGACGTTGAAGAAGCTGAATGTGATCTTTTCCTGCAAGTATCGTAATATTTACAATAAATACATTTAATTCAACGACAAAATACATAATATCATAACTTAGAATAACCTACCTTGATTTAGAGCTTCGTTCTTTAGTTTTTTCGACATGTTTAGAACTTCTGCTTCTTGATGATGACCGATCTTTGGAGTGACTTTTTTTTCTTGAATGTTTGCTACTTTTATGGTGCCGCCTTGGACTTTTACTCCTAGACCTTGAGCGACCCATATTATAAAAAAGTTAACCCTTGTTTTTATTTAAAAAACCACGAAATTTAGAAATTCTAGTAGGCAGGCTTGTTGAAGCTTCGCATTACAGATGAACGCATTTATGATTTAACATTCTATGTACTCTATGGTTTGGCACAGACGTACAAGTCCACAGAACACATATACCCAAAGGGTATAAGGGTATAGTCGATGTAAGAACATTGAATAGGCAATTCAAGTTCTTACATCGACTGACGATCTTATTTTATTAATACCATTGTTGAATTTGTAAAACAATGGTAATATTTTATTATTATTGTATTTAATAGAAATGAAGTTAAGTAAATAGTCGCAAAATGGTGTTTTAATCTAATTGGTAATAAAAAATATTTATTTGTAATGCATTGTTGTTTCGTATATCCTCCATGAATTGTAGTAGTACGGTATTTAAAATCATAAACACCTTGTTTATTTAAATATTTTTAAACATACAGGACAAATTAAAGATCAAATAAGTAAAAGAGTAAAATTTATTTAAAATAATATGTAAAAATATATTAGACAATTTTTTAAATAGCAAAAACTTTTTTCATACTTATGGCATATATAAATATCAAAGTTCTCAAAACAAATCTACTTTTGTAAAACTACATTTTCCGTAAGAGCCATCATCTAATTTACTAAAAATAAATGATTTCTCAGTACCAAATGACATGAAGGGATCAGGGGAGGAAGCACTAGATTTTTTAAATAATGACCTTATATTTGTAACGCTTTGGACGTCCTGAACAGGAACAGGAAGCTTATGTAACCTTCGGCACGAATTGTATACTACAGCATTTATAGAGTTTGTGTCACTTGGATGACTGTGATTTATTAATTGATCATAGATTTTGGTGCTTGAAACTTTCCCGCTATGATGCAAGCAGTTTCTATGTTGGATTGCAGCTTGCGTTTCGTGAAACTGCTTTATTTTATATAAAACCTCCTTTACGTCGTTCTCTTCATTTATATATATACTATCATGTATTTCATCATTTTCAACATTTCTTTCGAAGTATTGGAGGGGCAGTGCAGAGCCGCAGACTACCAAATCTGTAGAAGGACCATAACGTGGCGGCGAAATGGGTTGTTGGTAAATACATTCGAATTTTCCAGTAGAGGCACTTGAATTATTGGCATAGTCCACTACAACTGTAAAAATATAGAAAGAATTAAATAATAATTACTTATTACAAGAATTACCTTGTAAATGTTATTAACATTTACATGAAAATAAAAAATATTATTTAATATATTAACATTTGTATGATAATAAAAAAAAACCTTTTATGATATCAGAAACAACAGCGGGACATATTTTAGCCGTAACTTGTGTTGTGTGTTTTAAGTCGGGGCAAGAATTAATTTCAATCAGCCACGGATTATACTCTTTATCCAAAATGAAATCGCACCCATATAATTCAAAACGATTTTTGCTG
This sequence comes from Heliconius charithonia, assembly GCA_030704555.1. Classification (NCBI taxonomy): domain Eukaryota; kingdom Metazoa; phylum Arthropoda; class Insecta; order Lepidoptera; family Nymphalidae; genus Heliconius; species Heliconius charithonia. The sequence continues at coordinate 3,700,072 of CM060809.1, read as the reverse complement.
ACTCTCAAAGAGTCTTGACAGCTTAACATAATACCAATGATAGTTTTCTTCATTCCCTGATATATTATAGTATCCCAAACGTTTTCTTGGTTGATACTTGCAAGATAAAATTTATATTTTTCCAAATCCCACATATTTTGTAATGGTAATTCAGAATGTCTTCCTGAAGAGTTTTTATATTTTCTTTGAATTGCATTGTTAGTTAAGTGTATTGACTCGTGATATTTCTTTAAACTGTACTTTTGTGAACTAAATTTTAAGTAACAATCTTTATACATCCAAATGACTAGGGGATATGTGCTTGTTACCAGATAATACTGCCTTATATCGAATTTTGTGTCATGTATAAGCAATGGCTCCTCTGAAAGAAAAAAAATCTTTAGTGTATTGCACAGTTGTCAGGTATGTAGGTAGATTTTAATTAAGTACATTTCATACCTATATATTTTTGGATAACATATTTCATATTTGTTTTATCTAATAAGCTCATGATAACTCCTAGCTTAGAAGCTATCCTGATACCTCTCCCTCGAGAGCAATACCCCGGTTTTATTATCCAAATATTGTGACATCCTTCGCAACTTAATTGTGGACGATATTTGTGTATTTCTTTTAACAAATATCTCGCGTAACTTAAATATAAAGGAACTTTATTATTTGTATCGCATTCAAAAACTTCATGCTTAGCTATCACATTATAATACTTTTTTAAAAACGAATTCCACTGTCCAGCACTCACTGAGGCAATATAGCAATCAATATCTTTATTTTGTTTGCGATATATATATTCTTTACATCTATTTAATGCAAAAACTATAACAGTTATTGGAATTTTTCCCGATTCAATAAATATTTGTCTCTCGTTTGCAACCATAGACAGGATCCATTTCAGCAAACTTGTACAAGCCGTTATTTTATAATCTTTCACGAACTCTTCCATTTCACAATGGTCGAACGTATTATAGGATCGAGGTCCTGTGACCTCTGCGACATTTTCAATATAAAACCAATAATTTCTTTTTAATACGGAACAGAGGCCTTGTTTGGAGGTCCACAATCCATCTATTTCTAATTTGTTTATTTTTGTGTTACAATTTTTCGTCAAATCAACAGTGGCATCCCGCCGATGGTCTCTTGTACGCCATATAAAGTTAGGAATATATTTTTCAACAAGATTTGATAGAAGAATACTTTCTAGCTCGTTTTGTAGTTTAGTTTTGCTCGAAAACTTTTCACTTCGAATTTTTGATAAGTTCATTCTATTTGGTGCAATTTTTTCTATCCAACCTCTATCTAATAAAGCTCTTCTGACGGCGTGACATTTTCCGTATACAGAGAATATTTTATTTTCTCTTATAGCATTTGCTGCTAAATTTTTTAATTTTATGTATCTCTTCGATTTACTTTGACAACTACTTATTAGATAGCTTTTTTCCTTCCTAGAGAGACCACTGTTTGTGCAAGCATTCTCGCAATTTACATTCGGCTTGCTATTGTGGACAGCTCTAGGCGACGTTAATGTAGGGAATGGACAAAGAAGAGATTGTACTCCTGCCTTGTCATAATTTACCTGTAAGAAATTAAGTACACTAGGGTGTCGTAATGATAACTTTTATCATATTTATTACAATTAGAAATGTCATTCGAATATGAATAATAAATAATGAAAATCCTATAAAATCTTTGTTACGATAATTTTACTTCAAATAATTAAATTTTGTCGTGGCGCAGGGGCACAAAATGTGACTGTAAAATAGACTGGGTGTGTGATTTACTTAAATTTATATTTTCATTTCTTCACTCTGGTGTCGAGGCAAAGCGCGGCGTTGAGTTTTGCCACTTAACAATGCCTCCAGAACTCAGCAGAAAGTGGAAAATGCAGTATCTTAACATTATGTTCCCTCTGCCTATGCCTGCTGTGTGTGGGATACAGTGTGAAGAATTTTATTTAAATTTTGAATTTGTGCAGACGTACAGTATTTTAATCAAAAGTTATAATTAAGTAGGCCAGTAAGTTATTATCTACTTACTTACTCTTTTACGGATATTTTTATTTCTTTTTCTATACGGCATTATTATTTTTTCTTTTACATTTGTATGTTACATCTCTTCAATTTAATCTTGATGACATATAAAATAAATATAATTAAAGGTATTTTCAGTATAACATTTCAAAAGAGCATCGGTACTCGTAATAGTTCGACACATAAATATCTATAATATTAATATAATAGAATATAAATTCTACCTTATTTTATGATTTTTTCTCATATTTTTTTGTTTTTGTTTGATTTTGTAATAAGTTTTTGATTTTTTTTATATTTTGAAACCAATGTAATTATTTACATTTTGTAATATTGAAATGTGTCATTTAAAAATCTTTTTAACGTGACTGCCAGTACACGTAAGTTAGGTTTGACTTGCTGAGATAAATAAGGGAATAAAGGATTGGGTACCGTACCTGAAATATTGGAATTGAAATATACAGAAAATAAGATTTTAATTAAGTACATTCATAGAATTTGAAAGCTCAACATGGTATTAATTATAAGAGTAATAATATAGTAACAATTAAATAACAATTGGGTAAGTATAATTTGAACACATTCAAGCAACATTTAAAATTTAAAAACGCTACATAGCACTTTTCGTGTTAAGATATAAATTTTTATTATTGTCTTTCAAAGGTGTGACGGTGATTCGATATGGAGTGTATATTGAAGTGCAACTTTTGGAAAATGTGATTGTTTTTTTTGAATAATTTTCGTCACGCAACTTACAAATGCTTTTGCCAATGGCGCTTAATTTTTTGATAGTATTTGCATCTTCAACACAGCTACGCGAACTAAGAGGTTCTAACGCAAGTTTATGATGTGTGGGAACAATTCCCGATTTAGCTTGTCGTATAATTGGTACAACAGTTTCCGTGCGAGCTGTCATTTTATTTTGAACAGATATAGTTGAACGGAGGATACTAGCAGTTTCCCGTTCCCACTCAATTGGATCTATATAGCATCGTTTGTTGCCAACGGATCTATCAATCTTAGGTTTTTCTAATCTACTTGCTGATTCTGTTCTATATTTACTGGTATTGTTTAGAGCTGGTGTGTCCTCTGGGCGGCAGCAGGAATGAGGTACAATTCTACGCTTAGATTCGGCGTTTTTTCTTCGATGCGGCCTAGAAGAGAGCGCGGAGGTTTTACGTTTTTTACAATTTTTTAAAGTTTTACTAGATTTTACAGCTGCTACTGCTTGGCGTACCGTAAGTGACTCTTTAGGGCCTAGCACTAAACCTTCTTTACTCATTGGTAAAGAATCATACGGATTTAACCACGACAGAAACTCAGTTATTATAGGACCATTATATTCTGGAGGCTGCTCTGTATCTGGTATAGTATCGCCAGATAGCACTCGGGGTGCTATTGGCGTGAAATGGCGTTCGTGTTTTCGTTCCTTAGTTTTTTTGATAAGGCGTTTTCCATTGATGCATAAAGATAATCCAAGGTAAGCTGGAGCCTTTGGTATGACTTGACGATAAGCCAACTCGAAGGTTCCAGTATCAGCATCAGGATTATATCGTCTATCAAGTACAACTGTAAATAAAGGTGATTTATATAGAGATTTATCTTGTCTCGTATAAGAAATATAAAAAAAGTATTAAAGAGTTAAAAAGGTTATAACTACTACGTTATTACTACCTTTAATGACGTCTTCAAGGCACTGTGGACACAATCTAGCAGTGACAGATGTAGTCGGTGCTAAGTCAGGACTGGAGTTAATTTCAATGAGCCAAGGTGTAAAATCGTCAGTTAGCATAAAATCCGCACCGTATAATTCAAAACTATTCTGTCTTTTGTCCATTGTTTCCTGACAAGCTAACATTGCCCCAATCAGACATTGCTTCATGCCCGGATAAATTTTTGTATCCCATAATTCATATTTTCCTATCTGTCTTCAAATGTTGAATAAATTATTATAAAGGTACACCGTTTTAAAAATCAATCATTTATAAAAATTACAAATATTCAAAAATTAAGTAAACTATTAATAAATAAATAAACATTAAATTTATGTCTCAACATTATTACATGTGGTCGTGACTAAAATGTTATCTTATTTTAAATTAAATATTACCTACATATAGTAAACTACTATAGGTATCTATATAATATATTTTTAGTCTTTCTTGTAAAGCGCTTTAAAACGTACCCAATGCATCTATACATTTACCTTAGGTAAGCTTTAAACGTATGACAATCCCACATATTTTCGTCTGGCAAGGCTTTATCACGATCGCCATTATTTTTGTACTTCGTTTGTACAGCATTATTTGTGAGATGTACTGATTCGTGATAATTGGATAAACTAAATATTTGTGAACTAAATCGCAAGTAACTGTCCCTGCAATAAAACATAATTCACATGAAGGTTTAAGATACCGTTTCTACTAATTACCTAATGAGTTTTGTAAATGACATACTTATATAACCAGATCGTTAATGGTTGGCAATTTGTGATTAAAAACCATTGCCGAATATCAAATTTGGTGTTATAAATTATTAAGGGATTTTCTGAAACAAAAAATATTAAATTATATTTACGTAGGTATATGATATGTACCTAATAAATATAACTAAGTGTGAAAATTGGTATGGTACCAATATATTTCTGCACCACATATCGAGTTTTCTGTGCTGGAATATTTATCAGGCCAACGATATCCTTAATGTTGTTCATTAATTGGATGCCTTTTCCTCGACACTTATTTCCTGGTTTCACGATCCATATATTAAAAACGCCATCAATGTCTATTTGCGGCCAAAATTTCGTCATTGTTGCTAAAACTTTTGCAGCTTTACGCTCCAATTGGCTATAAAAATATTTATTTAGGTATTATTGGTCGTAAGATCAGAAACGTTAGGCTGGTATTATAATAAATTGAAAAAAGATATAACGCTTTAAACATGTGTATTGGTAAAAACATGCAATTATAATATATCCATTAATTATAAATCGTATAATATATAATTATACGGTATGAGTGATCCATTAATGATGGTATCGTTTACCTTATATTTATATTTTTATCTTCTAAAAATTTTGTGTTTTCGTGTACCAATAAATAATGATGGGTTAAAAATAGGTCCCATTCATGTTCCCAAATATGTTGTGCTTGATCTTCTGTATCATCAATATCCTTATGGGTAAAAAATGAAATATACTCATTTAATCGGCTTATTGCGAATTCAATGGCACTGAATGGTACTTTTCCATTATTAGTCACTAGATTTTGCTCATTATTCTCTTGTAGTGTAATAGAAAGCCATTTTAGGATACTTATACAAGCTGTTATTCTAAAATCATCAATAAATTCTTCTAAGCTGTCGGAACTGTGGATATTATAGGATCGTGGAAATTTTGTTACCGCAACACCTGGCTCTGTATACCAATGCATTTGAGTTAAAGACGATGTTAAACCTTCTTTGGTAGTAAAAATAGATCTACTGAATCTGAAAAAGGTTACTATTATATTATTAGAACAATTATACGCTATATCTTAAACATGACACATATATTTACCCATTGTAATATTATAACTGTAACAATTAAATTATTCCCTATATTTTTACCTGCTTATCATAACTTCCTTATTACTCAGCAACCAATCGTATTTATCGCGTTTCGTTGTCCACAAGAAGTCTACAGAATGATGTTCCATAAATTTAAATAGGATCATCCTTTCTACCTTGGACAATTCTTTTCCAGACACTCTTCTTGGATCAACGTTCGCAGGTGGATGACGAACCTTAAATTAAATAAGTTTTTGTAGCACATTTGCCGCCCATAATCTGGCAATTTTTCTTGTTTGTATCGAAATACAGGTGATCAGAAAATGTTGACCATTACAAACTTTTGTTATAGTATGTATTACTACTGCTACTATCCTATAATTGTGTGGCCGTCGCGCAGCATTTAAAACGACGGTTGTGAGTTTGATTCCCATTCGCGAGAATGAATTATTATTTCTTAGTATTTCCATTTCTTCTCTCTGGTCCCGAGGTATAACTGCGGCGTTGAGTTTTGCCACTCAACACGCAATGCCTCGAGAATTCGGCGGAAAGTAGGGATTGGAGTGTATTAACACTAATTTCCCTCTGCCCACCCTGTTATATGCGGGATAAAGCGTGAAACTGAAGCTATAATTTTACATAAAATTGTTTTTCGCAATGCTTATTAATTTATAATTTATTAATTCATTATTATCGTTATTATCTACGACTGATTATAATTTTTCCAATATCTCTTAATTGATTACAAAATATTTTTTCTTCACACAATCAGTATATGTATTACCTTGTGTGACTCGTACTTTTCCACCCAACCTCTTTCAAGGAGCGCTCGACGAACAGCTGGGAATCCCCCTCCTTTTATCATAAACACTTTTCGATCTTTCATTGCCGTTTCCGCTAATTTCTTCAATTCATTCCACCTTTCATTACTTACCCAGCTTTTATACTGTTTGAGCTGCTCCAATGATGTTGAAGTTTCAACTTGAATGTAATTTTTTTAAATTTACTTTAATATTGCTTATAAATATAACAATAATATTTGTAAGACATTTAATGTTTACTATCTATAAAAATAAATGTTTATTCTAGTCTATTTATAGTTTTCTTTTGAACGTTTTTGCTATATTTTAAATTAAATTGGCTTCACGCGCTGTATCTCACACACAGCACGGTAGGCAGAGAACCTAGTGTTAAGACACACCGTTCCACTTTCCGTCAAATGTTGAGTGGCGGAACTCAACGCCGCGCTTTGCCGTGACACCAGAGCGAAGAAATGAAAATATAAATATAAATAAATATTTCATTTCCTCGAGTGGGGATCGAACCATAAGAAGTCGATAATTTTAAGAGGCAAAGCGCGGCGTTGAGCTTAAAGTGAGAAACGGACGAATGTCGAATAGGTTAAATTAACGGTTTCCAGCTTCCTTCTGCCTACCCAGCTATATGTGGGATGCAGCGTAAAGCTCAAAAAAATGTAAACAGTAAAAAAAAGTTATACACTTATCTGCTAACTAAATGCAACGTAAACATTACGATTTTTTTATTATTCTTGAAATATAAAATAAATATCCTAACCTGGTCCATGATCCGATTTAGAGAAAGAAACTGCGCTTGACGGTCGTAATTCTCTTTTTGCTAAGCTTTCTTTGAGAAATTTTGAATCCGACGCACTCTCTCCTAAGTCCATCGTTATAGCCATAAGAAAACTTTGTTATAATCCAAAATTCTGTAAGCAAATGCATCAAATGCAACAAACATTTTAAGAACTATTTCATGGAACGTGTTAACTATTCAGGGTTCAGTGATGAACTGGTAACTACATCCGATTATAATACCAATAGGTAGTGCAATAACCTACTTTAATTTAACCTAGTTTAGGAGTCCCTGAACATCATGAACATCCGCGCACCTTCGCGCCTGGCACAGTATCTGTGACGTCACCAAGTCAAATTGTCCTTCAATAATCTTTCAAAATGGAATACGGAAATGAAACATAATTATTCCTTACCCGTTAAAGATTCCGGGGAACGATAAATAAAACTAGGTTAAGGTAGCACAATTAATTTATTATGATAGTATCGATATCCTTTTACTGAAAATTTATTAACATAAAATAACAAGCGTATTGCGTTCAACTAATCATTTTTGACAAAATTTATAAAGTATGTCATCAAAAAGTAAGACGTCCCAGCTTACTAATTATATAAAAAATATAAATAATTACGAATAAAGCGGCAGAGTTATTAAAACGTAAATATAATTCAATGAAGAACAAAAAAAAACATTAGGAATATTTAAAATTTAATAAATTTTATACTCCAGCATGTATATCCAAATAAGAGATAGTTTATATGATCATGCTTTGATCACCTTAAAAAATACGAATAAAATGCTTTTTAAATCAATGATAAGCAGAATATAGAAAAAAAATGTAACAAGAACAGGTTGTGAAGTTGTGTTTTCTCCATTCAATTTTGTACCTTGTAACTCACTACCTTATGTGTTGATTAATAAAATAAGTAAAGGGATATTTTAATTATAAAATAATATGCTTATTTACAATTAATAAATATTACGCAAAGCCAATAAATTTATAACAATAAACATTATTTAATATTATTTACTAATAATGAGACGACTCGAATATGTTTCTAAACTAAATTTGATAAGAAAATATTTATGGTTTTAAAATGAATACAGAATGAATACTTCTTTTTTCTTCTTACGTTATTGTACTGATTTTTGTATATATTATTATTTTTAGCTATAAAATACCTATTTTGTACGTTATGTCTGCCTTTTATGGTAGTGAATAGGATGCCTTATAGAGGTACTATTCATTTGCTATGTTGTCCAACATGACAGCGCTTGACAGCGTTGGTTTTCTATGTTGCCCATACTGCCTGTGACATGAAGCAAGATGGCGAGTTCATCTCCGGTTGATCGTTCGTTCCGTGTTACTTCATCGAGCATTTGATGACATTTTTTATCCGTTTTCCAATTCGAAATGAGCTAACATTTTAGATAACGATATAATAAATTTAGTGCTATAATGATAGTAACACTAAAAATTTGAAAATAATTTAAAATTTGATGTGCATCTATCCCACCTGAGGAATGTTGGTTTTTTTTAAGTGATTTGTGATTCGGTCAGGTGTTTTCGTTTTAGAAATATAATTTTGTTCTTGCGCAGTGAGTGAAGTTACTGAGTTCAGATGTATTTGTGCCGTGGGGATGTTAGATGTCGGGACTGTTTTCAATGTTGGGAAACAAAAGCATAAACTATTTGTTTTGATAGATCGTGATAAAATTATTTAAAAGGTCGGACAAGTTAAATCTCCGGCCTAAGTAATGGCCTTCAGTGAGGTGAGTGTCATATAAATATCTTAATAATGTGTAAGAATGTGTAAACTTAGTATAGCATTATTAAATTAATGAACAAATTAGTTTTAAAAATTAATTTTATAATTGGAAATATATACTGGTTCCAACCACTGAGCAAGATAATCAGTGAAGTGTGTCTGAACAATATCAGTTTTTTATCTACATTCTTATACATGTGTTTACTTATTTCATTATCAAGTCAAAAGCCACCCAAGAATGTGTCATATGATTGTTAACTGATTATATTATGCATAAATTTGATATTGATATTCACTTTAGTACTAAATATAATTATTACTTTAAAGGAAAATTTATGCCAATTTATGACTTAAAACATATAAAAATTTAAACCATGTTTGTTTTATTGTGAGCTATTTTAGAAAAGACTAATAATGGATATTTACTACTTTAATATAATTCACATATTTTTTTCTTGCCAGATTTATTATTATGTAATCTTCTATAAGATTCCCTAAGGTCCATTTTAAGTTTTGTTAATGTAACAAGATTTTAGTCTAATTGTGAATAGAGATAATCATTTGATACAGTTACAAATGTAACATAAAATATTTAAAGATAACAATTTCAGAATGACTGTAAAATATTCTAATATCTGCAAATGCAGTCATTGTGGATTCAATCCACACTCAAGATTATGAATTATTTTCATTTTCTTCCTCTACTTGACAAAGTATGGCACTAAGTTCTGCCATTCGACATGCATTGTGTCAAGTTAAAGTGGGAATCTGGTTTTCACAGAGAACTGAGAAGTTCTTAAGTATGTTGTGTCTGCCTTACCTGCTATATGTATGAGAAAGTACAAACTACATTACATTAACTAAAAATTAATAAAACAGTTTCACATTGTATCTTACATGCCACGGGGTAGGCAGAGGGCAGAGAGAGGGTGCCTAGTGTTAAGATACTCTGTTCCCCACTTTCTGCTGAATTCTGGAGGCATTGCGTGTTGGGTGGCAGAACTCAAAGTCTCACTGTACCTTGACAATAGAGCAAAGAAATGGAAATATTCATTTTAGTAAATATTACATTTTCTCGAGTGAGGTTGAGTTGGTTTTTTAGTCACACTTTGGGCCTCATTAACTAAAATAAAAAATGGACCCTGATTGTCCTTTATACTATTATATTTTTATAAAAAATATAACTTCCCTATGCAGTAACATAAACAACATTGGAAATGATTTATTAAGCAATATATTAATCATTTGGTTGGATTTCGAATAGTATTTCGCTGTACTTTATCTAAAACTTTCTATAAATAGTATATAAAAAAATGTTTTATCATAATATTTCACATTCCATTTTCAGTTAGAAAGAATATTCTTATTTTGTAAAAAATATTTGATTATATATTTTTTTATCTTCACATTGTATTCTACATGTAGCATAGTAAGCACAGGGAACCTTGGGTTAAGACCCTCTGTTCCCCAGCAACCGTCCAATTTTCGTAACTTTGAGTTCCGCCACTCAATACGCAATGCCTGCACAATTCGGTGGTAAGTGCTGACTAGGCCCTCTATGCCTATCCTGCTATATGCGAGAGCGTCAAAGCAAAAAAATGGAATATCGATGTTATAGTGTTTATTTAGGTTCCCACGCTACGATTGTTATTCCTAAAACCAAAGTGAGTGTGCGTGCGTGGCCGCCGAGGTGCCGCTATCGCCCGTGAGACTTCGCTGTTACGTTTTCGGAGGTCAAGCTGTACTGTAACGAGTTTATTAAATGCATACTAGTTGACCATGCTAGCGACAGTCAATGTTATCAATTCAAGTCGCCACAAGTACCTACTTACTTGCCAGTACTGAGGCCAGTCGTGGCGCAGAGGCTCACTTTTTTTACTCTAGTAAATGAAATATTTAATATTTTCATTTCGTCGCCCTGGTGTTGAGATATAGAGGCAGCGGCGTTGAGCTCCGCCACTCAACACATAATGCTTTCCAAGTTCGGCGGAAAATGGAAGTCTGTTAACACTAGGTTCTCTCTGCTGAAGCTGTTTTACAAGTACCTACTTAGTCCGCGTCGCGTGTCATTGGCGCTTATTAACCGTACGTGATCGACTTTGAATAAAGTTATAATTCAATGCGGGAGGTTAACGCATTGGAAAATATTTAAATAAAAAATTATAACGTTTTTGTTTTTGTTTCAACTTATCTTAATTGAAATAAGTATGATATTTAATAATTGTTGGTTTGCAGTCTCAATGGTATTAATAATAATAATATACAAAACATATGGTATGTTAAGGTTAGTAATGTTATGTTTACAGTGACTAGTCCGTTATCTATGTGGGCCGTGGTTTCCTCGTAGGTTCCCCGCTTACACCCGCTTGTCAGCAATGTAGTAACTATCATATAACCTCACGTGGACTATTATCCTAGTTGTATTTAACAAACGAGCTACTTTTGTGAGTGTTCTCTTTCACTGGGTGGTTTATTTGAACTGTTTCAAACTATGTGGTGCTATCACTATTCTATGTATTTGAATCTTGCAAATATTATATAATATACTATAATGCCACAAAGTTCCGACACCTAATTCCGGCTAGTTCTATTTATTTTAGTTATATTTTACTATGATTTTCGTTGAGATTGTTAATTATTATGAATCTTTATTATAAACTTGAGTAATTCTTGAAAGTCATAGAATAATTTAACATTATAAAAGATATTAACCCGTCTGACCTGTAATCGATTTATTCATAAACGGTTTTTAAATTTTATTCAACATTAATTGTTTGTGTCACATTCAACATTCATTGGTTGTATAAAATTGTAGTACTATTTATAAATATTGTGTTTATACCATTTCTGAATTTAGCTCTTAAAATACTCTAGTCTTGTGTTGAAACTAATTTTCAAAAAGTCTATTATAAAATCGAATATTCCCGTCATTCATCGTGTCGATTTGAGTAAATCGCAGTTGGCAGTCGTGCGCGCAGGGTCGTTGACCCGGAATTATCAACAATCAAATCGGAGCCCTCCAATTTTATGGAAAAACTTGTATTTACATGTATATTTGAACTTTTCCATTATTGACAACAGTAAATGACGCTCATTTTGTATATATATGTGTTATTTACATTTTCTATGTATATTTTCTACGTATGGTTAGATTTAAAATTTTGGATACCGTCCAAATTTAAAAGACGTCAGCAGTTTTGTAACATTGTAATATTTGTCGTGTAACGTAAACACTTATCCGAGCCAGACGGGCTTTTGTTTGACATTTCTGGATACAAGTGCCGCGTGTTCCTTTGATACGCTATTTACGAAATAAGTATTTTACTTTCGTGACGTCCAAAGTAAATAGCCTTTACAGCGTACCGTTTAGAAATGTTGCGATTTGTGTTGACTTTTTTAATATATATTTTTTTAAGCTTTAATTTTGTATAAAATATGAAGTATTTCTAATTTTGTAATGATATAAACCTACCTATTGTTACCTATATTCCAAGCAACTCTTGCAGCAAAGAAAAGCTGTATTTATATTAGTCGACCTATAAAAATTCGATCTTTGACCTCCTCGGTTCGTGATTCATGTAAACTAAGACGGTGGGTGAAAGGTGGGGTACACTGTTGTACGCCAGCACAGGCTCCGTAACAAGAATTAAAAGAGGTTATGCTATGTAGAAATTATATGACGAAAGTGGTAAAAGTACCTATACTATACATATATGTATAAATTGTCACTAAATATAATTCCTGTTTTTTAACATATACTAATGTTTATATTAAGACAGGAAAAACAATTTTATTTTTCTTAATTACACTTAAAATATTTTGACCTTATATAATTATATCAAAAGGGATTAAAAAATAACACACAACATTACAAATTGAAATAACGGAAATAAATTATAAAAGAACACGCATCTAAATTACGTACTTGATTATTTCGCAGTAATAAATTAAAAATTCTTAATTTATGATGAAACGTGGTTGCATAATACAGTTTATTGCTACATCGTCCCCACCGGTTGGCCTACTTGCCGATCATTTAACAAGTCGCCACTTTATTTTGAAGTATGGCCGGTTAAAAATATATTATAGAAATACTCACCGTCCCTAAAAGTGATTACGTGAATTTTAGCTTAAGTATTTTGATGATTTGAAAGTTTTATTATGATTTAATGAAAGAAATAGTAAAAAATAGGTAATAAATAAGTTTAATGAAATTTAAATCTATTAGAAAATTTGTCTTAATTTAAAAAAAATGCCTCGGTTAAATTTAACACAAGTTTTTTCAAATATCAATTGTAATCATAATATTACATGAATCTTAAACCTTAGTAAATTTTTTATTTAAGTAAAAAAATCTGCTTAACGCTGTTTCCCGCACACAGCAGGTTAGCCAGAGGGAACCTTGTGTAAAGACACTTCGTTTCCCACTTTATGCCGACTTCTGGAGGCATTGCGTGTTGAGTGGCAAAATTCAACGCCGCGCTTAGCCTCGACACCAGAGCGAAGAAATGGAAACATACATTTAAGTAAATATTTCATCTCATTGAATGTGGATCGAACCCACAACCAGCCGGTAGTTCCACGATTAGGAATAACGTAATCGGTAGCTATACATTTTAACACCGTTATAGCACATTGTCTTTGAGGCGGTGAACTTTTGACACGCATACTGCTCTAACTAACACCGCCTGTACCGTATACCGTCGCATGGCTTCCTCTGTGGCAGCTAAGCGAACTCTTGGAAACGTATACGCAGCGTAAAATACAAATAGGACAACCTACAAATATAATAAAAACTCTTTAAATTGCTGTTTTTTGTGGAGTTTACAGAGAGAACCTTGTGTTATGATATTATGTTGTGGTTATTTTAAGTTATTTTAAAACAGATTTAGGGACAGAACATAATCAGACTTTGGTATCATATTCATAATCATTGTTTATACTCAGACGTTTGACAACTGCTGATGATGGTGATGGCTTTTTTTCTAGCGCATATAGTAGCGGGTTCAGGTTTCCACCTGGAATCTAGTAGGCTCTATATAAGACACCTTTTTTTGCCAAATTAATAAGGTATTGCGTGTTGCAAATTAATTGCGGAACTCAACTGCGCTTTGCCTGTACTCTGGTCGCGGATATGCAAATATTAAAAATTTCATTCTCCCAGTGGGAATTGAACTCAGGACCGTCGCGTTTACGTTTACAGTCGCACGCTTTTGCCCCTGCGCTATGATAGCCTCATTGCTTATTAATATATCGCTTATACATATTAAAAACATTCCTAAGCTATAACATTTTTTTACTAAGTACATAAAATACATCTCGTTGAAAATATAATTTTCTCAAGGATTTCATTTGCCTTAATGCACTATTCATAAGTAGTTGACACAATGTCTGAATCATTCATATTCATTGTGGTCTTGGTTGCCATCGTCTTTGTTTTATTTTTTTTATTTTTTCTTATTTTTTTTGTTGTAAAATATTTAGATAACTGTTTTCCTAATTTCCTTTAATTAATAAAATAAATAGCTTATACTTATAAATAAATATATAAGCGTATTTATATCTATATATCAGATACATACAGACATACGTTCCGACTAAACAGTATATAGTTACTAAAGTGTCAGGATTCCGCGCATGTTGTGTTGAAACTAACATGATAATTTTTTTTATATATTTTGTCATTATCATCACTTTCTACTTAACTAGCCATCAGTATATCAAATAAGTTGAACGTCACAAGTAAAACAATAAAGTAAGTGGCGCTGCTTGTAGAGACCTCATGTGAGGCAATCGACCTAGCAAGATAAATAATTCCGCAATATCATATCGATAGCGGTTTATTAGTTATGAGTTTGAATGGCACAAGTGAAGGCAATAATATACCGTTGCTTTTATCTCAATAATAAAATGAAACCTAATTGACTCAATTGGAATAATTGTCAACGTTTGACTTTTATATTTCTTTTGACCGAACGACGACGGCTGTTTTATGAAAATGCATGCAGGTCACAGATGGTAGTCTAGGTTCTTTAATGTATTATTAAATTATTTTAAATTACCCTATTATATTTTGTGATATGGCTAATAAGGCTAGTGGTGGCACTAGCGTGTGCTCATTCCAGAAAATAAAATGTTTTATATTCTCATTTACTCGATTCTCATTTACTAGTGTCGACTTAAAGGGCAGCGTTGAGTTCTGCCACTCAACTTGCATGCCTTGTCTTGGGAAGCAATATCCCTTTTTATTAAAGACTTCTACGTATACGTACGTACGCAAGCTGACGTATTTAAGCTCATCTATCTATTGTGTTTGTGTTATTTTTAGCGCATTTCAATACTGTACAGAACAAACAAAAAAAAGAAAATCTAATGTTTATAAACTATTTATATTTGTTCAAACTTAATAAAATTTGACTTCAATGCTGTAATTACTTATTAGTATTATCAGTATACGAGCAAATGTTTATATTTCCTTAAAATGTATGATATGTAACTAATGGATTGACCCTATGATTAATGATGGCTGCAATAAATTTATATAAAAAAAATCCTACCACACATAGCTACGCCGTTGTGGACTATGGGGACATGTTGGGATAGCTTTGAGATCAAATTAAATTCCGATGAATGTCTATGCTTTAAATAATAATAATAAAAGTAAGTTTCCTCACAATATGAACCGATACTAAGTAAGTACTGTTGCAGCAGCAAGCGATAGAAGGTTCTCCCAAATAAAAAATATAAAGCATTACTTATTGTTGAGATTACAAAACAGTTTTACTAGTTTAACTGGATTACGTTAATACCATGTCGTGGTTTCGATTTATTGAGAATGACAACTGCATTTATTACGTTAATTAAGTTAACTTGTTTATGAGACCTTGGAGAGCTTGAGAGCCAAGTTCAATTTCAGTAATAGGACAACATAAGAATTTTAGTCATTATATATTACATTACATGAGTCCAGCTGTTGCGCATGGGCACATGGGTGAGACTGTAAACGTGACAAGTTGTGGGTTCGATCCCCCACTCGAGTATATTAATATGTAATTTTTTTAGTCCTTCAGTCGAAAAAGGTAACATGCAATGCCTCCAGAATTCGGCGGAAAGTGTGTAACAAAAGTGTTTTAATGCAAACCGAGAGTAAATAAAAAGTATATCATTTAATGAGGTGACGACTATAATAACAAATAAATGTTTTAACAGTTGATCTTGGAGTACCAAAGACAACATGATGTAGAACGTACGCGCTTTTTACTTTTGAATGTCTCTTGAATACTTGCTGTTAGTTGACTTTATTTGCATTGGATTTTGAATTTAATCTCCATTATGAAAGATTTTATCGCCCATTTTATATTTTGATCATGACATGCTCAAGTGACATTTATGTTGTATTCGGAATCTTGCTCTTAAGTGGGTCACTAAGGTTATAGGTTGCGTCGACTTCAAGTATTTCGTCACGGCCGTGACTGTGTGTAAGCGTATACCAACCAACTCACTTATACACCAAACAGCTGTAATTCATGCTAATTACTAGTGTTGTAATGACCTTGAAAGTAGGCTTCTTGTGCATATTGCATGGACTGGATCTTCTTGACTCGACTCTTGGTTATGTAAAATGCACTTCATTAGTATTGGAATTGCAGTCTAATGATAATTAACTCTCTGGCTCTGTGGACAGGTACTGCCGACAAATCCATACACTGAGCTATAGATATCTATAAATTAATTATTTTACAAGCTGATAAATATTTATCAACATTATGACGTAGATTGTTAAATAAATACGTTGTATTTTTTTTTATTTCATTATATCTTTTGTCTATTGCCTTTTGCAATAGAACAAGACTTTCCAATTAACTTAAAATATATTATAGTCTCAAAACATGCCATGTATTTTCATAATCGCCGCTTTGGTTGAACATTTAACACTATATTTCTTATACTTGTCATTAATTCATATTGCTCCTTTACTCAATCGATGTTGCGTGACCGTCAGACTTAGCGGCCACTTTCCAAAATTACGCTCCATCAGAACTGTCCTCACAGTGATGTTGAAAAAGTTAAATTAATAATGACAATTATTTATGTTATAATAGGATAATTGAAAAAAAAAAATGTTTAGGTACATGCTACCTTATTGTACATAGGTTAGATATACAAGAAAAAAATTATGAAACACTTTTTTCTAGTTGACTAACCCGCCAGGAATAAAGCGTAAAGCTAAGTTAAATTTTTTTGTAGTTATTTCAATAAACCAACTTAAAAAAAAAACCAATAATTGCCACATTCAGAAAAAAAACATTATAAACTACGTCTATTGACATTGAATCAATAATACATCTAATCAATGGCAATGGACGTTGGTTTTAAATATTTGTTAATACGTATTTTCACTATACAAAACATACATACATACCCGACTGATTTGTTACGCGAAGTGCGCGTGAATGTTATGTTATGCTTCAACGAATACTTTGCGCTAGCGTGTCTACTTTTCGTTTTGTGGACTGTTTTTATTAGAAATTCTAAATGAAATTTTAATGTAAAAACTCGCCTTCTACCAGAAATAGGCTACGATCAATGATATGTCTTTTTTTATAACTTAGTACGCAGGTATTTTGTACTATTACAAAAATATGTATTTTGCAATACCAATATGATACCATGTACACATTTCAAAGCAATCATCAATTCTTTTGAAGTAGTAATCTTCACTGTGTGGGCTGTTCTGTGGAATGTTGTAAGTACACCAACTCTTTGTTGATTAAATAGCCGTATAAAATACAATTTTCTTTTATAAAAAAAGTAATCATATTATTACAATTAAAAATAGCTATGTTTGTTAGATTGATTGCCATCCAGTTGGGTGGTATGGATTTTTTTTATTTATAATATATTTAATTTAAATTTAATTACGTAGCAGATTTACTTAAATCATATAGACAAAAACCACCTTTTCCATGTTTATTGTTTGAGTTTTAAAAGATAACTCTGACAAGACATCGATTTTCTCATTCGCGCTTCAGGTGGAAATAGCTCTTTTCGGACCATTGCATTTGCTCTCGTTGCACGAGTCTGTTCAGATCAAATAAATCGAGTGCTCTTAAATAAGACGCCGCTAGACTGTAAACATTTTATTGGATTTCTTATAGACTTTACGCGATGTCTGTTGCTGGTAATCGAATTTATAAAACGTGGTGGAGTATAGTTGAAACGACAAAGACCATAAATATTTGCTTTTGACGCTCAGTCGGCTTTCATACATTTAATTTTATATAATTTTTAAGAATTATTAGTCAGTTATCCAAGTCAATCGATGCATACGAATAAAATTAAGCTATAAATCGTAAACCAGCTGTATATTATACCAGACATGTTACATTCGAAATCAAGCCAGGTCTACACATTAGCACCGGTACAGTATGTTGCCGGTCGGATATTGCGCTCTTATGGCGTCGTCGCGTTCGCTTAATGCGTTTCCGATGTGACGCAAATGGGATGTTTAGTAAAACTACAACTTCATTTATAAAGTGTCCCGAATGTCCTCGGCTAAAGAAAAATACCAAAACGCTTTACTTTATGTGAGAAATATAAAAAAAAATAGATGTAATAACATCTAAATTCAAACTAGGACTAACGGATCGTAAATCATAATATATGTATGCCGCATTGCCCAATGTCAACAGTTATAATGAAGTTTGCCGTCGTAGAAAAGGTCGTCCAAAAGGGTTGGCATTCAAAGCACGATTGAACGGACGGTGACTCCTCAGAACGATTCAACTTGCTGACACTGCCATCAACGGTATGGCACGGAATACAAATGTTAGTGTGTAATGAACTTCAGGTGAATTCATTATTATATATATATATATATTTATAAAATCTATATAACAAAATTATACAAGAAAAAAATCGTTATAAAATCTTATAATACGATAAATAAGACGTTTAAACCTATATCATACATTTAAGTATGCCAATTAAAATGTTATAATTTTTAAATATATGCGTTTTTTTTATTTAAATGATATATCTCTTGTTCGGTATGCACTATAACTAATCACATCCACTCTGGGAAAGATATTGCATCAAGCATTCGATGAATAGTCAAGTACCGCGACGCTGCTGCGGCGTAGCAAGCAGCTGGTGCTGCACGGTCCGCTGGCGCCGCTCACCGCCCGCCGCCCGCGCGTCTGTCGCTCCACCGCTCTCCCTTGCGAAAAATCGTAATGCAATTGCCAGGACGGCCGATGTGGAACGCTTAACGACCATTGCCATCACGCAACCAGTCTACACTCAAGTGCGTTGTAACTCACACGCCGACCATCACGATGGATTAGTTGCTGTCGAGAGAGATTTCTCTCGAGGTGTCCGGTGAAGTGGAAACTAGTGACGGTCTAAGTTACCATTGGATTCCGATATTCAGTGATGTGAACTTTATACCGGTTATAGTTTAATTATATCTACTGCTACTCGACACATATTACACTTCGGTATATATTTTATTAGTAAACCGATAAGATCGCGGAGTAATGTTTCATATAGTCGTCCATATACTCTGAATACGTTAGGCACCTTTTCGTCGAAACAATTGTTCATCAAACAGGAATTTATTCTTCACGCGTCTCGCTTACGTCCGGCGGTTCAGGCTTTCCAAGTGGTTGTGTTTTGAAGCAGTCTTTTCTTCGTGAGCCATTGCCCAGCTCGCCTGCTTTTAATTCATTCGCGCAATGATATTTTATCAAGCGATTAAAATATAAACGGTAGTTATCGGTTAATTATTATTCCTAAATAGATAAAACTCCTAAAAAATGTGGAATACTTCGTCAGTGGCTTTTTATCTTTTGTGTAATAAAGTGATGTGTTTTAAATAGTGTATGTAAATGATCAGTGTTTAGTTTTGAAATATGTGGGGTGCTGCAGTGTCAAATCCTCCACATTACCATTATATACAGGGGCATAGTGGCCCTCCTAGTGGTCCTCCTCAAAGAGGTCCCTCAGGACCCATATTGTCAGGTCCTAGCCCCCGTCACTTGAGACCCCAATCTTCGTATTCTTTGCCTCATGGAAGCAATGGACCTGGTAGATGGAGCTGGTCTGGCAGCAATATATCTTCCTTTGACAGGAGGCAGTTAAAAGTACCACCTCAGCCAGTCCGACCAGCTCCCATTCGACCTGAACAACAAAAAAATACAGCTAATAATATAAATGTAAGTTAAATATATAGAACATACATACAATGTTCACTCTACTGTGTTTTTTATTCTAAGTTTTTCAATTTACATATTTTTTTTGTTTTGATAAATATTTTAAAATTAATTGGATTGCTATCGCTTCTTCAAAACGTTGCTTCTTCGCTTCAAGCTGTGTCTCGCATATAGCATGCAGGCAGGCAGAGGGAACCTAGTGTGGAGAAACTCCGTTTCCCACTTTCCCCGGAATTCTCGAGGTATTGCGTGTTGAATGACGGAACTTAGCGTCAGGCTTCGCCATTTTACCACAACGACATTAAAATATTAAATAATTCAATCCCTCGAATGGCAATCGAACCCACATCCGTCCTATTTACAGTCACACGCTTGTGCCACTTCGCCACGACGGCCTTGGCTAATAGATACTTACGAGTTTCTAAAAGCCGCCCAGATTGTATTATTTTTATTTTGATCTTAATGCACGTTGATTAGAATCTGCTGCTACCACATGCGCTGCTAGCAGATTGTATAAGAAAGCAACTCTTACTTTTATATGGCTTATATTTGTGTCATATATAAGAGTATACTGTAAGCGTAATATATCATTAAATTTCAATACAAACTTGTTCTTCTGCTCCGAACAATAAGATATATAAACTACTAAAACTTAGATCAATAAGTAATGTGTTAAATACTTATTTAGAAAACGTATAAAAGTTTGAACGTAGCGGGACTCGAACCAGCACCTTCCAGGAGGCGCGGTTTTTTTCCTAAGTGTGGAATAATACTTTCAAAATGTTAAAAATAAGTTATTTGTTATAAGTAGCTATTGACAATTAAAGAGTAACTAAAGGAATTATTGATAATTTATTTTATTTTATATTGGGAAACAAACAGTGCTTACAATACTTAAAGCTAATACATATCAACTTTACATAAGCCAATAAAGTTTGCACTTATGCATCAAACATGGAGTGAATACAAAAAAAAAGAACTATACATAAAAAAATATTAAAAAAAAAAATATATATATAAAGGAGATAATTATATACTTATTTCGTTTTTATTATTTACAATACGTTAATTTTTGAGTGGGTATTAATCTATTACTAAACAATAGCTTTTTAATTAATAGTACATATAAGAAGTTTTCTATTAATAACATTTTTGCCTCGCCTAAAATTGATAGCCTCTTTTTGAAGTTTGTAACAAAAAACACCAACCTCGCTTTCTTTGAATATGAGAGTTGTGCAACCGATTAAAGACTGTGCGGACAGCGACAATTAAACATTACCGGCAAGTAAATTACGATTTCATCTAATTATTATTTATTAAATCCCGTCTCTCTCAGTTTACCAGTGTAGGCTTTTAAAGACTAATAATCTGAAACATATCTGGGTGAATTGAAAAAAAAAATTCATTTTATTTGGGTAGATTGTTATATACCTATTAGTTACTGATTTAATATACTTTTTTGAGTAATTTTTTTTATAATTTACTATTTTTTACAAATATATATTTTTTTATTATCATTTTAGTGTAATATTTACGTAATACTTATGACAGTATGTGTAAAAATATTCGCATTCCAATAGATCTTGTTTATCGAGCGGTTTCTATATAGGGTAGAATCTAATGAATAGTAAATGCAGGCGTGAGGACAAGCGTAGACTGGTAGCCGCGAGGTTTTCTACCGAGATAGCTGTTTATCTATTTTGCAAGTACGTATGTACAGTCAAAATCACTTAAGCGCAAATTTTCTTGATCATTGAAAAGTGTATATTCAGATTCACGCTGTATCCCGCACACAGCACTGCACTTAATAGGTATACAAACCAAAAAATATAACTAAATAAATCTTTTAAAAACAATGACTACCTTTATCTGTGACGTCTTTTTTATTCTGATAAGATTATGCTTTTGGCAAAAACATGACAAATAATGAATTCTTGATGGATAATCAACTATCGTAAGTGATCTCTTCATATTGAACATATTATAATAATAAGATATTTATATTTGATGTAATAAAAAAATATTGAGGTTGTTGTTATATTAATTTAAAGATACAAGATCAGCTTAATAGACGATATTAATACGAAAAGATGAAGGACGTCTTGCTGTGGCCATAGTAGAAACGACCCTGACTCCATTTATGGTGGTTGTTGGTTTATTTAGTATATTTAAAGGAATATTTTTGTTTGAATAATTCCATTGCCCTGATCTTTTAAGACAAGGTGCCGCATATTAAATTGCTGTTCTCAAAATAGTGTGTCTCACTATTTCTTTTCCATTAAATTTCACAAAATAAAAGAATTTAAAAAATAAATAATATATATAGTAAAAGTAATATCATACTTACGAACTTCATCGCGACACCATATTGAAGCACTTGAGACAGTATAATTGTTACTATTTGAAATTTCTTTAATTTTTTATTACATTATTTTAATTTTTTTTTTTCAAATGGCTACAAGTAAAGAAATGCGTATATTAATGTGTACGATGTGCATAATCATTTTGCACTCATCATAATATCTTTTTAAAAAAAAAAAAGATTTTATATAGAACAACTCGAAAATCTTTTCGATTTTGGAGCTACGTTCATGTGAATGTAATAGGATGATGTAGTTTTTTAATCACGTCTCCACCGAGCAAACTTTAATTAAAGCATAGGATTCTTTGTATTTACTGAAAATTTCGTTACCATTTACAAAGGAAATTTTAATCTTGCCCGTCGTTATCCGATTCCGCTGTACACGACCACCATTTTTTAATTAAAATCGGAACAGCGTCTCAACAAAGGCGAGATTTCTATTAACTTTTTTGAGGTTTGTGTAACATTCGTCTTTTTCAATTTCCACAAATCGGGCTAATCTCAATATCTTTATCCATCTTTTGTTCTCAATATCTTTCTAAAAGGTTCATTTGGAACTTTTGGAAAAAAGATATGAATGTCATTTGACTCAATTTAGGCTTTATATAAGGTTTTTTTTGCATCGCATAGTAAAAATTTTGTTATATACATCGAATATATTAGTTATTTGGCTCAACTTATTGCAGCAGTGAAAAATATTAGACCTGGGGTTCTCAATAACTTGTAAGCTTCGTACAATCTGGTCACGTCTTTCGGCATGTCCCCCGAGTAACCCGGATAAAATGATCCACGTGCTACCAATCTAATATTATTTTTTTATTTATTGTATCTTTTATTTTATATAAAATATATAAATATATAATTGACTAATTGTTATGTTAGAATAAAAACTGAATATATTTTGTTATGATTTTAGGATCATATCTTGTTTATTACTTGACACGGAAAGTTAAAAAAAATAGTGAATTATCCTTCGGTTAGGTCTTCACATAATCATTTAAAATATATATAACAAAATAAAAGTGGAAGACCCCTCAATACTTTTATTTATCAACGAAATAAAATAACACGAAAGAAAGCTATATTTCTATTTTACATTTATGTCTTTAACTTAGTTATATAATTTGTCTTTCTTCGTATAGCAACAAACATTTCTTCACGACCAAAGAATTTAAACAGTGCGAACTAATGAATTCATGAATAATTTGAAAACAATTTAGGACAAAGTAAGTTAAAATTTGAATAACAATCGATTTTTCACGCGGTGACCGTATGTTTTGTAAATCTGTCACGTACTACCCAGCCCGCGAGCCTTGACTCTGCAGCAATGTCATCTAAATGCCAAGAGGGCTTGACTCCTCAGCTGTCTCGGGCTAAATTGTAAAAATGAAAATTTTCTTATTAAGATATTTGTAACTAAAAGAGTTCATTAGCGATGCTCAATTAGAGCTCACATTAAGTTACGTAAAGTAATTATTTTTCTTTACTCGTTTTTTTTTAATTGTCGTTATTATATTAAATATTAGTGGGAATATTTTATAGGAATTGCGTTGTTTATAAGTCCATTTAGATATAGATACGCTTACTACTGGAATGTTATCTTTTAACATTTTTGAGCAATTGTCGCGACGTATCTATTACATTCCTTTGCGATTATGACTTTTTTCATTTTAATTATATAATATATATATTTTATACAATATTTCTTTACTAAACAGTAAGTTGTAATAAATTTATATTAATTATGAAAATAATAAAATGTATTTTCTTTTACAGAAGGTCGACCCCGAGCTGATCTTCACGAAACAAGAGAAGATCGGCAAGGGCTCTTTCGGTGAGGTGTTTAAAGGTGTTGACAATAGAACACAACAAGTTGTTGCCATCAAAATAATTGACCTCGAGGAAGCCGAAGATGAAATTGAAGACATTCAGCAGGAGATTATGGTGCTGTCACAATGCGACAGCCCGTATGTCACTAAATATTATGGATCCTACTTGAAGGTAGGTTTCTTTCTTAAATTGCCCGGATAATTAATATTATTTCGTCATGTCGAAACTATCAGTATAAACGCCTTCTAAAGAAAATAATAATGTTACATAGTAAGATTCAATATCGAGCTCAAATCACGTAAAATAGAAATATTCCTACCCTGCATCAATCACTGTCCTCACATGTTTATCAGCTGACAAACGAGGATCACGAGTAATGGGTTCTAGAGCTATTATGTGTTATACTCTAGCTTAAGAAAAACAGTTCCAACTCAAATATAAATATACTGGTATATCTTTTGACGAGAGTTTCTAGTTTTTATAATAATGTTTTGTCATTCGTTTTAAATTTATATTTGTTTGTATGTATGTGCAGATATCATAACAAAAAACGAACCTCAAGCCACGAACGAACAAATATCTAGATATAATTAATTTCTTAGCACACTTCCAGATGTGTGTCGGGAAATTGACACGACACAGCCTATTAATCACCGTCTCATTGCCATTCTAAGCTGAAGTGCCGTACGGCGTGATTCTATGTGGGCGATTTCGTGAATGGCTTTGAAAACAATAGTTCACCTATTGTTGCGTAAAACGTTTACTCACGAGAAAGTCGCCTTACTTGTGATGAAAAACGCCTTTGATATTATACTCTCTATTAACTGATAACAATAGAAACGATGTTGTTGTTGATATCATATGGTTCCATTGAGCGGATATCAAGGGTGGCATGTCGCCAGAGCTGACTGACAGTAGCGTCTGGTCCAGTCTGGATGTTATGATCGATATTTGCATTTTCATTACCTTTTTTTGTTTGCCGTCCGATTCCATTTAATTTGTAATATTTTTTTTGATTATTATTTAAAGCTTACAATCTTTTAACATATTACTCAGTGGATATAGGTAAATGATGTTCTCGTGTACGTATTTCTAGTAAAGAAGATACATGTCAATTTTGATATGTTTCGTTTTCAATTGCCTCGAATCATGTTGTAGCTATTGCAATCTTGACACACTTTCGAACGCCGTCGTTATGCGTGCCTTGCAAAATACGATGCAATATAAACGACTTGCCACTCGAATTTGCAATAAGTATTATTTCGTGCTAAGGTAACAAAGGATTTAGGAACACAAATGAGGCACATACATTCATAAAAAAAAACAAATGAATTTATAATTTCATTATTGAATTTATTATGTAATTTCTGCTCTGCTAAATTTACCGACAGTGTCATTTGAGCAAACTCTTAATACAAATTTACATTTTATATATATATTACTATACGTATTTAGGTAGGTTCATTACTTATATTTTTTCATTTACTTAATTATATTTTAGTCAATTACTATTTTTTATATGTTTTTCGTTTACGTTAGCTACATGTTGACAAAGTTTTTACAAACAAAAACTCAATGACATTCACGACATATTACAGCGGATTCGTCCTCCAAACTATTCATTTGTCGTATCAAAACAACGTAAACCTTGACTCATATTAAGTATTTCATATATATTAAAATAATGTTAGTTTTTGTTTATACAATGCTGTCCTTCTGTTTTTCGATTTAAAAATATCCATACATTTCGCCTCTGTACGGGCGGATAAAGCACAAATAAAATTAAATTTATTTACTATAAAGTTACTATTATTACAATATTATTTAATATATTTTGTAATAGCTGTTAAAATATGTGTGTGTGTATTAGTAATTTTTATTATAGGTTGAACATTGACCGTTGTCGTTATTTGCTGCTTGGTTACTTAGTTATGACCTGGTGGTTGTTTTAATACAAAAGGATTTTAAAACGCTATACAAAGTACGATTAATAATTTAAAACCATAAACGCGTACTATTTTTTTTAGTAATATATAACGAACTACAATGAATATTAAAATAAATAAATAAAACAGCTTCACGCAGTATCCCGCACACAGCAGAGTAGGCAGAGGGAACCCAGTGTTAAGACGCTTCACTCCCCACTTTCTGCCCAACGCATATTGCATTTTGTATTTTATATATTTTTTACATTTGACAAGTTCCTTATTGTAACAAGAATACGTGTGAAGTTGATAGGTTACATCCGTGTACGTATTGTATCATTTAATTTAATGGCCCGTTAATCGCGATTTGTTCTTGGTGAAAGTGCACAAGTGTTGCTTTCGTGCTGTTGACACGCCTCGTGTATTGCAGATGATTTAGTTGTGATTGGGAAAAAACACTGGCATTAGACATTATTTTAAATTTTGTGTATATTCTCTAAAGCTTTACATTTGAACACTATTTTATTTTGACGCTTTTATCCCCGTATTTTTTTAACCTCTCTTAAGTCAGATCGGTCTTTAGATTCCATATACATTCATAAATTACATATCTATGAATGAAAACGGCATCGGAAGGTCGATCTCAGACTTGAGAGCGATTTATAAATGCGAGCCTTAAAAAGAAAGAAATATTAGTGATGCGCGTGTATCACATACTCAATCACGTCACAGTAAGTGTCTTCCGTGATATTGGATTGAAATAACGTTAAATGTTCTATGCGTTTTGTAATTACATTATTTTAATACTGAAGTAAAAGCAAGAATGACGCAGAACCTTAAGTTTGCGTCATCACGTTGAACAAATTAAAATATGACGTGGCTTTTACCTACCATCGGCTTACTTACGTTTAAGCTCATCTGGGACGTAATCATGAATTAGCCTAGAATAAAATTAACTTTTTTTTATCGTTTATGTAGATCTATAGGTGCGTGTTGTTTTACGTACTATATATTATGACATATTTTTTAATTTGATTCGATTTGATTTGATTCAACAATTTAAAAAGTTAACTGATAATAATATGAGGCCAGTCGTGGCGCAGCGGCACAAAGTGTGACCGTAAACCGACTGGTTGTGGGTTCGATCCCCACTCGAGGAGATGAAATATTTACTTAAATTTATATTTCCATTTCTTCGCTCTGGTGTCGAGGCTAAGCGCGGCGTCGAGTTCTGCCACTCAACACGCAATGCCTCCAGAATTCGGCAGAAAGTGGGGAACGGAGTGTCTAAAACACTAGGTTCCCTCTGTCTACCCTGCTGTGTGCGGGATACAGCGTGAAGCTGATTTAATTATTTTTTTTAACTGATAATAATCGACGTTGATATTATAACTCAATAGAATATTTTTAACGATGTTATTATTTTAAAGGAAATACTCCAAAAGCGATTTATACAAAATCGAGCTTTCATATGCGTGCTGCAGACGGTGTTGTAAGTTACAATTTAACCACCAAAATTTATGGAGGCGGATATTGAAACGACCGAGGTGAAGGACGTTTGTGACTCATCGGGTTTTTTACTGTTTCTATTTGGGAGATTGGTGTGATTTATAAAATATCCATTAAAGGGAAACATCATTTTCAATACCATGAAATAAGCTATTTTTTACCATTGTAGGATTGTATTTTTTTTTAAACAGCTAACGTTTGTTGGCTTGTGTATAGAATTACATACATACATACAAAGTACATAAATTAATGTTATAGAATTAAATGGTAGTCAAAATATAAATTATATTTGTAACAAGTTTCAGCGAACTCTCGAAGTTCTATGAAGTCAAAGGTCCTCCGGAAACTTTATTGTAAACAAACGTATTAATTATATGTGCTTCGGATGTATTTTCACCGTAGGTCATATATTTACTTATATTTTAATACTGTCTATTAATTTATTCTAAGTTACCATCATAGTCTTACTCGTTACCTTATTTAAATATTCTTGACATCTTATTTAACAAAGGTAAAGATAAAATATGAAAAAAATCTACAAATAAAACCTTTATAACTCCATATTATCCGTAACAGGAGAAGACTTTCGGCCATATAAAAACTATAAAGTTTACGTGATTTTAAATGCAGTGAGGCCAGTCGTGGCGCAGTGGCACAAAGTGTGACTGTAAAACCGACTGGTTGTGGGTTCGATCCCCACTCGAAGAGATGGAATATTTACTTAAATTTATATTTCCATTTCTTCGCTCTGATGTCGAGGCAAAGCGCGGCGTTGAGCTCTGCCACTCAACACGCAATGCCTCCAAAATTCGGCAGAAAGTGGGGAACGGAGTGTCTTACACTAGGTTCCCTCTGCCTACCCTGCTGTGTGCGAGATATAGCGTGAAGCTAATTTAATTTTTTAATTTAAATGCAGTGAACTTTTGACGTCGTCACTTGTGTTCAAAGTTTCCTATAACTTTGTTTTATGACATTGGAACACTTTGGTCACTTACTATGGAATGGTGTTTTTTATTTCCAAGCTATAGCTACTAATGCTCGATTTGCTTAAAATTCCACGACCTCCATGACATGGTAAAGATGCATACATAAATGATATGTCTATAAGCGAGATCCAAAGGTTTGAATAACGTTAAAATGATGTGGGTTTGGCTCTGATTTTATATAACTCCTTTAGCTTGCCTGCAATGCGGGCTCGCGGGGCTGAACGAAGGTGGGGGTACCCTCGCTGGCTAACTTGGAAGGTCAAGAACATTGGCTATTTGTTTTATTGGCTATCAGCAGCCTTGCTCAGCACGGGACACGCTATAAAAAAGTTTGAATTATCGCCTTCATTGCAAACATTTGTTGGTAAATTAATCATGTTTAAGATTTTATAAAAACTACACAAAACATTATACATTTACAAAAATTGTATAAGTAGTTCATTTGAAATCTTGTTAAAAGTATGATAAAACGAAATTAATTTGCAAAATTTTTACTTGCAATTCTCGGATCAGTTTACAGTCGATGAGATTACATTTGGAAATATTGTTTATATATTATCTTATCTATGTACTAATGTTTAATATAACAAATAATTCTAAACCGTCGTGCTGATAGTCTGTGCCTCAGCGCCATTTCGTTTTGATATTTTTTTTCTCTAATTTATAAGTATCATTTTGTGCAGAGAAACATACAAGCATTTGTATAAAGCTTTGCAAAGGAATCTTGTGTAGGGCTTCGTTGTTACGAATTCGACGGTGACTTGTCATTGTCAGTTATTGGTTAAATTCCAAACCTTCCCCAGCTTGTTATGATTGATGACAGAGTTAATTTGAGTTTATATTACAATTATATATTAAAATATCTGTTCGTTTTTGTCAGTTTGTGTTCTTAATGTTAGAATAGATTTGGTTCTATATTTTTATTTTATTTCAGAGGAGGTATTGAAAAACTTTTTTTTTTCAACCATTGCGTTAAGTTAAGTATCTAGATTTATTGATTGAAAGTTCATATCAGATTTTGTCACGTTTACAATAGTTGATAAGTTTCCAGTCGATAGCAAATAAAACACGAAATACAATCAGTAGGAAATATTGGATTAAGATATCCATGGAGTTTATTCTTCGGAAATCAATAATCCTTGATATATTTTTTTATCAATTATGATATAGCTAAACAGTACCATGATATAAGTCCCTGACATATAAGTAAAAATAGAAAAGTTTATTAAAAAATCGAATAACAACATAAATACTCAAATAAAACTTTTGCTACGAGCTTAGCATAATTGTTTAAAAAATCAATGTTAAATTTATATTGAACCGTTACAAACACACGTCTCCAACTTTCTCTTTTGTCCGCAAAAACAGAAATGTATTTAATTATAATAAAATACGACCCCAAGAAACTTGTGTATAATTTATGCTGGAGTATTCTCGATATAGGAGCTGGTGAGGTCCTCCGGGGCGGTTTGTACTCAACGAGAGCGCTTAAAGGTCATGGCCCTAAAATTGAGCACTCGTGCAGTGCTGTTGAGAGGTTGCCGAGGACACTTACAAGTTAAATAAATAAAACCGTGTCTACACCGGGGAGGGAATTTACGTTTACCTCCGCAGTCGTCGATTTACGATAATTCCTACGTATGCACATACTCGTAATTATGTGTTTTACTATTTTAACTCGAAACAATACTTTACATTACTACTACTAAACTTTTAATTTTCTATTTTCAAGCTAAAATATAAACATTTGTAAAACAATTTAATTATTCTATAAAAATATGTGTAAATAATTAAATGCGCTTGTACAATTAATTCACCTGCTTTTAAAATTCTAGACGTTCATTAGGAAAATTTATATTCATCACTGACACGAGGAAAGATAAATAGTTGAACAGGATATATTACACATTTAAGAACAACTGCTTGTAAATAATAAATATAATATAAGAGTTACATACATGGGTTCGTAAGTGTCAGTACTGTAGTAGTCCAAATTTTTGTAAAATCTGTTCTATAAACTACAACGCCTCAAGCATTTATTTTTATTAGTTTTTATATTTGAGTTTAGCTATATTCATATAACGAATTGATTAATACAAGTTACTGGAACTCAACACTGCGCTTTGTCGTGTTACCAGAGCGACAAAATTTAAATATTAAACATTTCGTAACCTCGAGCGGGAATCGAATCCACAACCGTCACGTTTACAGTCATAGTACACGCTTACGCCACTGTGACACGATGACTCCAATATCACAAATTTTAACAAAAGTGAAACTATAAACATTTGCTGATGTAGGCCGAAAATACTGAATGCATGTTTCGTTAATAAAACATTGGGCAATCACACAGTGGCCTACTTTATTGTATCGAATATGACGAGACCTGCACTCCGCACTGAATTTTGAGAACAAACTGTCAATATTGTCGCTTTTAACTTGCACGTTTAACGGATGGGAAGTATCGTGGTAATAATATACTATCAAAAGATGAAGGAACGGTCATTTGCCTGCTCGCTGATCGCGCGAGTTGATACGTGCGTCTCGCTTGTCATACCTCAGGGCATACTTAGATGTAAATTGCACTTTGGAGTATTTCCTATGGCGAGTAATAGGCGAAGTCGTTTTTTTTTTTATGTTTTCTTTTTGGTAACATCATGTTGTGCTTGCCTAATAATATTAAATTTAATTTAATCTCGACGCAATATTCCATAGGATCATGTTTTTTTAGTACTGAATTTACTACATGTCACATATGCTAATATATTTATTATAAATAAATTAACAACATCATATAGACCTCGACATTCTTCACATATATCGAAAATCCGTTCCCAAATTGCGAAAAATAAAGTCCACGTTTTTGGCGTAAATTTTACTTAAAAGGCCTCGGCCACACGTGATATTGAAGCAGGATTAAGATAATCTGCTAAGAGTTGCGCTGTGTGAAAGAACCTTTGTACCAGTCCGAAGTCGGTTTAACTTAGGTCACGTGGGTCGAGCAGCGGTTAATCTCATTAGAAGACATGGCGAGGCTTCCTTAATAACTTAAACGTTGCAGCTTCTAATTCCGGACTTTGATGAGTTGATGAAGAGTCAAATTATATATGTTGTCTCAACAAAGATCATACTACATTTTAAAATTTAATTCATTCAATTACATATTTTTTAAGATATTATACTTAATGACTATTATAATTAAGAAACTCGTTTTAAAAAAATATCTATATTTCTTGGTTTTATATATTGCGTATCCACAAATACCTTTTTGTTTACATTTATTAATAATAACAAAATAAAACCCAAGAAATCCACAATATTGTTTTGTTGTGAGTCATATAAAATTTATTTTTGAATTATTTTTTTTTTTGAAATTTGATTTTATCAAAATGAATGAAATTCTATTCATATAAAAACCCATGAATATCAGTGAATATAGCATTTAATAATGTAACTATTGGCTTCAGGCACAATCGAATTACACGACAGAGCTACTGCCTGCATATTGACTAAATTGAAACTAATGCTATAAGCGTAAATTAACGTTAACTCGATAACGACGAGCCTTCGACCGGCCAGGTTTAACCTGTAAACTGAGGTTATGTACAGATGAAACTGGACTCCGCCCATTAGACTAATGCATTGTGTTGTCCAAGCAATGTTCGCTTTGTAGAACAACTACGTCACGTTTTATTATTATTAAATAATAAGTAATTCGAAATTCTATAAATTATAAATTATATTATACTTTTATAATGTTTACAAATAACTTGTTATTAATTGTTTTATATGTTCTGTTCTATAAATATATGCCCTATATTTTAGTAGAATTTTGCCTGGAACCAATGCTTGTTGTTTAGTTCAATTACTTCAAAAACTTTCTTTGATTGGTTAAAAGTTACCCTTAGGCTAAATTTGCTCTTTTGTTGTGTTTGTATAGATTTTAATTTTTTAGTTATTTTTAAATTTATAATATACATTACGCATGTTCGTATGAGAGTTTATCATGTTTCATTTCATAGAGGTACCTATCACTAAAAGATTGTTGAAATAACAATATGTGACCTGACCAAAATATTATTTCTATATTTTACTACAATAATATATATAGAAAAATCAACTATCAATACGCCCATAGTTTTTTTTATTACATATATTCTCACGGAGCAATAAGTTACATACATATGTACATACAGACGTCGATGCTGTATCGAGTGTGTATGGTTTATGAGGACGGTTACACCATCTTGTTTTGTTTTGCGAAACGAATCGGGCCGTTATCCTTAGGCGACCTTGCGGCTGCTATAAATTCAGTAAATTGTCCGTAGCGCAGGAGAAGCGCATGCGTCACCTCTGCCAATAAGGCTGATGATCTCTAGTGCCTTAATATAAAAGATGATTTTTTTTTATAATTCTGTTATATCTGCCTGAGGCCAGTCGTGGCGCAGCGGCACAAAGTGTGACTGTAAACCGACTGGTTGTGGGTTCGATCCCCACTCGAGGAGATGAAATATTTACTTAAATTTATATTTCCATTTCTTCGCTCTGGTGTCGAGGCTAAGCGCGGCGTTGAGTTCTGCCACTCAACACGCAAAGCCTCCAGAATTCGGCAGGAAGTGGGGAACGGAGTGTCTAAAAACACTAGGTATTCCTCTGCCTACCCTACTGTGTGCGGGATACAGCGTGAAGCTGATTTATTTTATTTTCTGTTATATCTTCTTTGTTAAATTTATCAAAAAGGCATACAAGAATGTAATGTGAATGTTCACCGACGCCGGCCCTCTGTTCAATGCGATAGAACCGGATCCCTCCGCGCTTCTATAGTAACTCGATGTAATTCCACTTGTGCTGATACTAGTTTTTACAGCTACAACTGTAACTTGGATATGTACACATTACCTCACGACCGTCGCAACCGGTCTCAAGGTAGGTTTATTATTTATAGCATTTAATTCCTTCATTATAATTTTTATCTATATAGTGACTATTTCGTTTTCTGTACAACATATTTGGTTTAAAGTTTATTTACTGTATAGTTCTGTTGATATTTATTGATATATACTTTTTAAAACGCTTAAGTATTTTTTTTTAAATAAAATATTCTTTTAACTTTGTTTTTTATACTCGATAAATTCCTGTGCTTCGAAAATTCTATTACATTTTTGTCCCTCTTTGACTGTTCGGGCAGGTGATTGGAAGGCGATGTACGCTCGTCCGTTTCAAGAGCGAGATAAATTCCGGGCACAGCTGATTCTTAGAGAAAATTGAAATTGGTACCCCTAACGTGTAGCCGACACCCTCATATTTGCTAGAATTTGGATAAGAAACTTTAAAGACTATTAAATATTGGAGATTATTAAATAGTTGGGAACGTGTCTAAAACTACGGCTCCTTTGCCTACTGCTGTATGCGGGATACGATATAGCGTGAAGCAGTTTTTTAAAATAAAATATTGGAATAAGTAATATGGAAATTTCTTTCAAAAAAATAGTAAAAGTACACAATTTAACTAGGTCAGCATGGAAACGTCATTAATACGGGACAGCAGGCAATTAGGCCAGGCCAATAAAAGATCGCCATTAACGAACACAGGTCGTTTCTCCGCGCTTCGTGAACAGACCGCCGATGTTTTCTTCTTTACGATTACAGTATGATTATGTTTATTTAAGACACTGAACCGAAACTGTGACCTCTATAACTTTGATGTTGGGAAACGATTTTCTTCGGCAATTCTCGTTATATATGTTACATTCACCATTATTATTAATTAATAAACCATCGTAGTCGTGGCGCAGCGGCACGAAGTGTGACTGTAAAACCGACTGCTTGTGGGTTCGATCCCCACTCGAGTAGATGAAATATTTACTTAATATATATTCCCATTTCCTCGCTCTGGTGTCGAGGCAGAGCGCGGCGTTGATTTCTGCCACTCAACACGAAATGCCTCCAGAATCCGGCAGAAAGTGGGGAACGGAGTGTCTTAACATTAGGTTCCCTCTGCATATCTTGCTGAGTGCGGGATACAGAGTGAAGCTATTTTTTTAATAAAACTGTTTTTTTTAATCTGGGCCAGCCAGTGTGGATTTGTAACGCGACTAGTTATGCGTTTAATTCCTACTCGAGGAAGTAAATATTTAATATTTTCATGTCTCGAGCGAGACGTGGGGAACGGAAGTGGCTTAATGGAAACGGAATGTCTTTGCTCTAAGTTTCCAGGTTCCCTATGTCTTCTCTGCTATGTGTGGGATACAGCGTAAATATAAAAAGAAAACTTAATTAAAATTATGCTTCTGTATACTAAAGTTAAAGATGGCTCCGTGTGAGTGGACGAGGCCGTTGTCACCATCGCCGATGTAGTTAAGTGGTCATACTCATAGTTACTAACACAAAGGCCACTCTCACCGCTTTGTTCTACATCTTTGTATGACTCAAGAAAGGTAGTATGAAAAACAATCTTCATTTCTATTACACATTTCAATTTTTTAATATTTACGTACGATATTTACTTTACGGAATATTCATATTTATTAGGTACTCTTTATTTTATAGCCTGTTGGATGAGTGTCGAATTAAACTAAAAGGCTCTTCCTCATTGATGAGATAAGACGGAAGTAATCCATTGTCATCCTGCCCCACCGTCGTATGGGGTCTGCGGCTGATATCGCTGATGTGTGGATTGAGTGTCTCATGGAGTATATTCACTTAAGTCGTTATTTGTTTCGACACGTGAGAAACTTCAATTAACGTGTTTTGCTATGTATCACATGGATATAATGGAGAATGGAGTGTAAACATGGTTGACTTTAAATTGAGTTGAGCTCTAAGTTACGTGCCCGTGATGATGTTCATCGTATTTAGTATTTATGTGTAAGCTAAATTCCATCTTAGGTTAGATTAATATTTCAAACCATGATGTGGGATTACACAGAATTCTTAAATAGGTTATGTGTTGTCTTACAACGTTCAACATTTTACATTAACGTAACTTATTTAACAAAATAATGAATTACTTTTATATTTTACATTAAGTTTATATGGTAGTTGAAAATACTGAACAACATTTGTTACCTTCTACAAATGATGTGAAGAAAACTAATATATTTTATTATACTTAGATTGAAATATAAGTATTTTTGAGCTTGGAACAGTGCCTGGGACTTGCGACCACAGGTGCATGCTTCAAAGGGCCCCTTGACAATGCACGAACACTCACTTTCACTGTTCCAGCCCAATACAGAAAATTACCTCAAAGGAAATAAATACAGCCTGTTATACATTTTTAAAAACATCGCGTGTCTATCAAAGAACAATGTTACCATAGCATACTTGCAATAGAATATTTATGAGAGAGGCGTTTGGACATTAGCTTTAACAGATATGTTCGCGTAAACATTATTCTTTAAATTTTTCTGGACAAATATTTTATTAGTCATATTTCTGGGGTGGGCACAAGATTATTCTAAAGTGGGAACGAACCACCTGGCCTGCCCTATATTCACGCCAATGAGCATATTACAAATATGTTAGACGTATATTTAAAAAATATTGCCATTAAATACGGCACGTTAACACATTTATCTTATAAATATAGGTAAATATTCTCGTTTTTTTTTACGATTTCCTTATCTACATTTCACCCATGTCACCCAGAGTCAACGACCGACCGTTTGCACGGCTGACCGGAGCCGCGATCTGATATTTGCACCAATAAGCGATTTGCATGCGTTTGCGCTTGCATTGGAACCATTTGGTCGCCATTTATTCTGTTAATATGTGTTGGCAATTAGTAGTTATGTTGCTTTGTGTTAACTGATGATTGTATTTCTCTTTTAATTTTATGTTCGTGTGTGATAGTTTATATATCATTTTCAAAATTAGACTTAAATTTCAAAATTGAACATACAACAATAATAATATACAATATGATTAGATGATTATATTTAAAGTAGTTTTTAGTCAATATATTTAACTGTAAGCTACTTTCTTGCTTCTTATAAAAGTTAATTTAGGTTTTAAGGACAACTTTCTACACCAAAATGTTTTAATGTTTTATGTTTATTGTGTTAAATTGTATTTGGCGAATTTATCCATTAAGTAATCAAATTAAAATTGTATTATAATGATTGAACAAATAAACTGAAAATGTT
Source organism: Heliconius charithonia (assembly GCA_030704555.1). NCBI lineage: Eukaryota > Metazoa > Arthropoda > Insecta > Lepidoptera > Nymphalidae > Heliconius > Heliconius charithonia. Next base: position 3,663,168 of record CM060809.1, on the reverse strand, counting down.
ACAAAAAAAACGTATTATACAAATACCAAAAGAGCTATACCAAAACGGCCATGAGTAGAAGTCAGTCTTTACTTACCGAAGCGCCTCGCTATCCCAATAGCAGATATTCATTTGTGGTTCTATTCAATAACAAAGGCAAACGAAACAGATTGGACGCCTGATGGAATTTGGCTTCCTTTCCCCTTAGCGACTTATGGCGTCACGAGGGTTTATATAAGGCTTAACGTACACTAATAAAACTTGAGTTACATTCGCCTGGTAAGAATATTCGTAGAAATTCTTATGTTAATGAAAATGCTAAATAAATATATTACAATTTTTTTCTTATTATGTAGATTTAAAAAAAAAATCTTGTTAACAAGTAACTTATCATTTAAAATATTTTATGGTATTATAAGAGATTATGTACGCTTAGTGGTTATTAATCGTTTTCTATAATTACTTTAGATATGCCCATTGCTGTATTTTGTAATGGAGGTCTTGACTTTGGAATGATATATTTTATTATCAGATCACTCCTGACCGTAATTGTAGCTTTAAATATACTCTGTAATGTATCAATTATCTTGAATAATGGCCTACTTGAGATTTTGATGTTCATGTTTTTTTTTTATTTTGAAACGACTTATGCAATTACATGTAAATTAAATTTGAATGAACTTAAATAAGAAACCGTCGGCTAACATTTTCGTAGTGAATATCCCGCTAAAGCTTCCAAATTTGGTGGCAAAAAAATACCGGTAATCACAATTACTTCCAATTTGACCGTTTTCGTAATTCTCATTAGGCGCGCAGAAGCCTGTATTTAATCGAATCTGTGTCGCGTTCCACTTGGGAGAGCCATCATTTTTTTGTTATCCTACTTTTCTTTTTTGTTATTATCAGCAATAACACAAATTTCGTCACGTTTTATGACAACATAGGTTTTACGATTTGTGTGACTAAATAAAGTATCCCGTCTGTGCTTCACTTTGTACCTGGTAATTGCAGATTAGATTGAAAGTCTACTCTTTATATATAAATGTGAGGTCAGTCGTGGCGTAGGAACACAAAGTGAGACTGTAAATAGGACTGGTTGTGGGTTCGATCCCCACTCGAGGAAATGAAATATTTGTTTACATTTATATTTTCATTTTCTTCGCTCTGGTGTCGAGGCAAAGCGCGGCGGTAAGCTCCGCCACTCAACGCACAATGCCTCCAGGACGATATTTCTGAAGTACTCGTAGAAAGTGCTTTAAGTAACATAACCACTGATTGGAATAAAAAATTACATATATTTTTTTATTTTTTTGAATCTTTATAGAATACATTATATTCATATTGTGTTGTTTAGTTAACATCTTCAGTAAACGATGACATGAATGGAGAATAGAGATGCATATGACATCGAAATGTGAAAATCAATTAGTGATGTGTCATCGCCAGTGATGCATTACACATAGTTCTGTGATTTGTTTACGGTATGGCGTACCATTCCTTATAATATTATATTTCAACCAATATCGAAAACAATAATTTTTATATTTTTTATTTATAGTTTCTTCGTATTGTTTGTTATTGTTCGTAAAGGTAATATAAAATATTTGTTAACATTATTAATAAGGCTATGTGAGTTGTTATTTTGCGTTGCCCCGATATTTATTTAAACATTTTATTTGTTAGATACAAGTATAGAACATAATGGATTAGTTTACCTAAGTGCGTATATAGTATATATTGCGTCGTTTTTTATTTATTATTTAATATAAATAATGAGGAAGTGATTTAGAAAATAAATGTTTATTAAATAATTGAGAATATGAGATAGTAAGTTCTAGTTGATTATTTGATAGAAAGAAGACCAATGTCGCAGGGATAGTTGTTATTGACAGATGTGACGTTCTATATATATTCTGTCCTTCTGGTTACCAAAAAAAGGTTTTATTTTATATAACTCTTTTCTTCGGAACGGAGTGTCTTAACACTAGGTTCCCTCTGCCTATCCCGCTGTGTGCGGCATACGTGTGCGTGAAGCTGATTGTTTTCCTTTAAATGTATAATTATGTTAAAAACTTAACTAACTTATAAGGGATTGAACGCAATGATGCAACGTTGCAGACAATGTTCATATGTATACAAGCGTTTCTTATGATATTGACAACATGTCGGTATTGTTTTCACCCGCATCGATTGATCTGAAGTACTAGAGTGCTACACAATGCTATTTAACCCAAATACGACGCGGGCGGTTGATCATGCCGTGAGTTGACTCACCGAGAAAGGGCTGCCCTGTGTAAAATTGATATGATATAAGAATTAGCTATATTTCTAGTAATGTGAGATAAATTTATTTATATTTAATTATGATTAATTAATTTTTGCTGCATTTTGTTTCTTACGTTTCTAAACTATAACTAAAACGATAAACATTATGATGGGCTTAGGACATGTCTACTTATGCTTCGACGTCTCCCAATTTTTTTTATATCGAGAAATTGATTTAAAAATTACGTTATATTTAGTTACCTTGAATAAAAAGAAAATCTTCCGGAGTATTGTTTTATTCAAGTCGTGGTTTCAATGCATGTAATTTACTGATCCGTTGTACTGAACTGTATTTAGTATTTGGTAAAAATTTTCCACAAAATAGGTTATTCTAATGAGTTGTGTCATTGTTTATTACAATTAAACCAGTTGCGCAAGTTCAGATTAGCTTTAAAGAAATACATCGATAACTTTGTGATATAACATTTTATACAAAAGCTCTTTCTTATCTTATGTTTCAAATGTATATTATGATTTTATTAATATTCAGTGACCGTATGCACAGGAAATTTCAAAGAAATAATATAAAAAAAAATAACCATTTTATTATTATATATTTTTTTGTGCCAGTAACACTTAAAGAAATATATTAGCTAATGTCATATCAAATGCTAAATTTGAGTCCTTTTTTACGTATCATAAGGAGCTATTTGTTATATATTTTAGTTGTGTCGCATCTATAATATTATCATATTATGCTAGTGCCCGTCGAACCTGATGGTAGAATGACCTCAGTGTCAACCACCCCCGAGATTAGGTCTTCGATCTCACGTACGCATACAACAATGCCTTTCTATTCCCTAGCAGAGCGAGTCGCGTTCTGAGTTGAATTCTCCACTGATCGATGGAGATGACGCATAGGCGCCTATGCCCGCATACAGCACTACCACTATCGAAACCTCGGTATAGCATATCGGCCTTATCAATATCACTGGCAACTCTATATGGAGATTATTTATTGATTTATTAAGTGTAAACGTGAGTTGAGGCGTGGCGAAGGGGAAATAGTGTGACTGTAACCGGGACAGGTTGTGGGTTCGATCTCCGCTCGAGGAAATGAAATGTTGAATATTTTCATTTCTTCGCTTCTGTGTTGAGATAAAGCGCAACGTTGAGTTCCGCTACTCAACATGCAATGCCGCGAGAATTTGACGGAAAGTGAGAGGCGGAGTTAACTTAACACTAGATCCCCTCTTCCTACCCGCTGGATACATCGTGAAGCTGAAAAAAAATTGGTAACGTAATTTCCGCAACACAATTACGTTGGTCGATATATCTACTTATCAACGTTTGATTAGACGCTAAATAACGCATGCTAAATTTATCTTGACCTTTTCCGCGATGCTTGCTATAATTAGTGACGCGTGCGGTTGAATTTATTTACGAAGGGATGCGATGTCGGCTCCCGGCACGGCCTCGCGACCTATATTATTCATATGTACGTATGTGCTGCTTGGGAAAAATATCCCGCGTACGTAAATAAATAACAACAAGTATTCAAATTATATAAATTATTATTATATAACTTATATATTTTTTGTTTCGTCTGTGTAGTGCAGGGATAGATTAATAACAAATTGAGGCGGTGGGGCGCACTCGTTTAATTGTAAACGCGACAGGTTGTGGATTCTAGCCCCACTATAGTATAATTAAATTTTCAATATTTTAATTTTCCTCGATGAAATATTTACTTAAATTTATATTTTCATTTCTTCGCTCTGGTGTCGAGGCAAAGCGCGGCGTTGAGTTCTGCCACTCAACACGCAATGCCTCCAAAAATTCGGCAGAAAGTGGGCAACGGAGTGTCTTGACACTGGGTTCCCTTTGCCTACCCTACTGTTTGCGGGATACAGCGTAAAGCTAATTTAATTTAATTTTTTTTAAATTTATTTTTCCTTAATTTGGTAATGAGGCAAAGTGCGGCGTTGAGTGCTGCTACTCAACACGCAATGTCTCCAGAGTTCGGCGGAAAGTGGTGAACGGACTAGGTACCCAGTTTCAGCATGAACCAGCTATATTTAAAATAATTATATCTATGCATTGTGGATAAACAATTTTGTTTACTACATATACATACTTCAGTATCGTAAAACATACTAGTACTATATAGTCCTAAGCTTCTCTTGAACAATTAATTTTGGACCATCTACGACGCCAATTTTCAATATTGACTAGCTACATCGTTTTCAATGAAATGATTAACGGTCTCTGTAAAATATTGACATAATATCTTAATTGTCAGCCTAATTGCGTTAATAAATCACTCCAAATGGACCAATTGCCAACCATCTGAGTATTAATTGCGTAGCAAATATTGTTTTCAGTAAAATTGGAGCTCGTTAGATTTCTCATACGTTATAATTCGGCGGTCCCTAGGTAAGTGCTAGTACTTCAAAACAGCAATGAAACATACTTAAAAATAAAAAAAAAAAATTAGCTTCACGCTATATCCCGCACATAGCAGGGTAGGCAGAGGGAACCCAGTGTAAGACACTCCGTTCCCGACTTTCTGCCGAATTTTGGAGGCATTGCGTGTTGAGTGGCAGAACTTAACGCCGCGCTTTGCCTCGACACCAGAGCGAAGAAATGGAAATATAAATTTAAGTAAATATTTCATCTCCTCGAGTGGGGATCGAACTCACAACCAGTCGGTTTTACAGTCACACTTTGTACCACTGCGCCACGACTGGCCTCTGAAACATACTTGTATACAATAATTTTAGATAATTTTTCACGTTCCGTACTTTACCCTACTAGGTACCGTCGATATATTGTCGCAATTATCCGCTTTGGTGCGTTGTATAGCGCGTGCCGAGCTGCAGTGCGACCGAGTACTATTGTGCTTCGATGAGAATAGTTCCGGTGCTAATTCAAGGGCAGTTCTCCATTGTCCCGTTGCGATACAAACCTCTGGTGTGTTACGCCATCCTGTAGCCAGAATTATCTTGTAACTGATGTTTGTGTGGCTGGTTTAGTATTAGTTTGTTATTTATCAAAGTAATTTGTATATATCGTTACGATGACACGAAATCATGTCACGCAAGATGGCAGTTTTGACATGTTTTATTATTATTAGAGAGACATTACGTACTATCTATAATTTAATACTTTTTTATAATAAGTTACTCTAATTTGATGTATAATGGAAATAATAAGGTATTAGCAAAATTTTCAAGGTAACTGTTCTAATCAATAGTGAAAATGTAGAAATAATAGAATTTTACTACATTTTACACTACACAGCGTTACAAGCAACATTCTAACACCCTCTTATAGTGTTGAGTACGGCTTTTCACTATTAAACCTTTACTTGTAATAAATATCACTCAGCACTAATACAACGATCCGAACACAGTAAAAGTTACTTTCAAAGAACTGTCGTAGAATTGTACCCTTAGGGGGGACATATAGGTGCCAAAGAAGAAGTTGAAGTAAATGAAGTTGTTTATTACAAAGTTTTTTAAATATTCTCCTTAAGTTCGTTATATAATTCTCTTCTATAGTTGGGTAGATAATTGAAAAAAAATGATATTAATAATTTTACAGTTATAGAGCCTTAAAAAAAAACACCTAATGGTAACAAAGAATTGAGATCTTAATTAAGATCCTTCAGTGTTCAATATTACTAAAACAATATATCTTTTGATTCTATCCTCAGACTATCCGGTTAAATTTATTAAACTTACGCTGGGTACTCTGTGGTTGTAAACATTAATAAAACTTAGATTCTTATTTGTTTTGATTGAAATAGAAAACATGAAAATACAATATTTACAGGAATCAACGTATTTGCTGGTAACACGTAAAGTCCCTTAAATTAGGCGGAAAATTTTAACCCTAGGCACCCTTTGCTTACCCAATAGAGTGGCCATATAACATATATATACAGAGTAAAACTAAAGCAAACGATTTAGTTTGAACTTGGCCACTAACGTCCTCTTTGATTTTGTTTCTAAGGCTTATTCACTTTATACGAAAAACATGTTGTATTTCTGCCATTTTTAATATGTCACAACATTAAAACAAAAAAAATCAAACCAATTTTTAAAAGATAAAAGTTGTAGCCTTTAAATGATTTTATATAAAATCTTATCACACTATAAGTTTCCTAATATTTAAGATAAAAGAGATAGTATCTTATCGCAAGAAACAAAGGAATGTAGTTTTATCATCACAAAGATTTTCCAATTTTAGCAACTATTATCTGATCACATTGTATATATGCGTTCTTCACATTTTCTATAATATTTACTAAATTATATTGTTATTTTATAATATAATAGAGCGTAACATATGTACGTGTATTACTTCCACTTAGTGTAACTTTTATTTTGGGAAAACTTTATTAAGACAATAATGTTTTTTTTTTGTTACTAAATTATTGGATGTAATCATTGGAATTGTGGTTTTTTATGAGTTAATTTGGATAGGTAAAAATAAATAAGTTAAAAAAAAAGATTTGTTTATAATTTCTCTCTTTCGAGTATGCCATCTTTTGCTTTACGTATTAATAAATAGATATTTTAAATAGACTCATGCACGAGATGTATACTAAGTAGGTATCTAGTATAAGTATTATTTACGAAATTTCTGTGCACCAAATATGTATGTACATGTTCTTATATTTGTATTCTGTTTTTTTCTTTTTTGGGGTATTCAATAAAAAGTTTATTATTATTATTATGTCATACTTAAATCATTAAAACAATACGGGTACCGCATTGATGACATTAAAATTAAACTATGTACTAGGTAATGTGATTTGCGGTCTATTTAATATATTTTTTTTTAAAAAGGTGTCAATAATATAATCAGACAATCGAATTTTAATCGAATTTAAATTGCTTTGTTTGTTTTACAAAATGAAAACGTTAATAATTATACACTTAATTCAAGATGCGATGCCGCAATCACCATTTTCGTGACATATTTTTTTGTAACATTTTTTTTGTGTAGGTGCATAACTCGATCTTAATTTGTAAAAATATCTCTAAATGGTATATATATCGCAAAAAGGTGTATGTTGAGAAAAGCATTTGATAAGAAAACTTCAAAGTAATATTATTATTTAAAATGTATTATTATTAAGATACTATAGATAACAGCACGTAGACAGAACATAGACAGCACACCTCTAGACCATAGGGCAAATTATCTTCTCTAGTCTTCTACTAATAGCAAAAGTTGTTGTAAAAGATCTGACGGAGGAACGACATTCATTACAAAGATATCCGACTGGGAAAATTGTTTAAGTTTTACTCGGAACATTGATAAATGTTTCAGTCTCCTAATGCTCTCCTAGAGGTTAAAGTAAAGTCCTTGTTATTGTATATATTATGGTTTATTATGTAACGTGTTACGGTTCATTTTATTTATATTTTTAAATTAAAAAAAAAACGCGAAAAGTAAAATGTTTTTTTTTTACTGTATTTATTTTATAAAAATCACAATTAATTTATAGTCTGTATGGGACTGTGTGCGCCTGGTGTAGGTACATGCTGTAGCAAATGGTAGTTATATTCTATTCTATTGATTTACTGGACATCAAGCCAATTTTGTATTAATTTTCTCCTAAATTGCTTTCGAATACTCTGAAAACTGATTTGTAATGCCTTGTTTGGCTTACACTTTACAATAAGCGCCATTAAGGGCGTTAATGTAGCGACATGATGTTATAGAAATTATGAGTTAGATTTAGTTTAAAGTGACTTTATTTTATATATTTTGGGACATTAAATATTATTGAGGCCAGTCGTGGCGCAGCGGCACAAAGTGTGACTGTAAACCGACTGGTTGTGGGTTCGATCCCCACTCGAGGAGATGAAATATTTACTTAAATTTATATTTCCATTTCTTCGCTCTGGTGTCGAGGCTAAGCGCGGCGTTGAGTTCTGCCACTCAACACGCAATGCCTCCAGAATTCGGCAGAAAGTGGGGAATGGAGTGTCTAAAAACACAAGATTCCCTCTGCCTACCCTGCTGTGTGCGGGATACAGCGTGAAGCTGATTTATTAAATATTAAAAATTTTAATTTCTTCGCTCTGGTAAAGAGGCAAAGCGCGGCGTTGAATTTTGCCACTCAACACGCAATGCCTCATGAATTCGGCGTAAAGTGGGAAATAGTGTTTCTTAACTCTAGTTTCCCCGGTTTCCTTCTTTACCCTGCTTTGTGATACAGTGTGAAGCTAAAAAGGAAATAAAATGTTATTTTCGTTTCTTTGGCAAGATATTGGACGGAATGTACAGTGTCATAACAATCAATTTAACTCTACTCTCTACTATCTGCGGGAGAGGCGTAAAGCTATTTTAACGTACATTTTGTTGATGTTGCCATGTTATAAATATTGTACTATTGAATAATATATCTAAACAATGATTTATTTTTTTCAGGTAATTAAAGCAAACTCCCAAAACTTAAACGTTTCAAGGTTTGTAACGCAATTCGTGTTAGTAATGTGCGCGACCACTTGTATAAATATTTTTTTAATACAATTTAACGTTTACACTTACTGTCGATGTTTTGATTGTATATTATTATAGTCTATACAAAATTTACGGAGAACCTCTAAGATTTTTTTTTATATAATATCTATATAAAAACGATAGAGGTTTGAGGTAGTGCTTGTGTCAATCGTGTTTCAATCAATTCTTTTATACTTTAAATCTCATTTGGCTCTTACCTTTACATAAACATTTAATGTAAAAAGCAACGCAAAAAGATTCTACAGAATCAGCTATAGTAGGTAGTTTACTTATAATAAAGTGAAGTAGTAGAAGTGGTACTTATGCTATGTATTATGTATGAAATTGAATCAACTCTTATTTTTCTAATTAAATTTATAACTAACAAGAGAAGCTAATTTATAGACTTGTTATATTATTTATTATATTAATTCTATCTAACTTTTGTATAAACTCGAAAGATTTTTTACAAACTTTGAAAATTCTACCATCTCCTTTAAAAGGAGACATTTGCCTGCAGGCGCTTCGTTCCGCAGTTTAGGATGCGACTAAGGGAGCTGTAGTTTGTTTGAAATAAGGTAGAAAAATTAAATTATAATGATCTGTAAACTCGGTCTTAGTTTAATGGAGATGTTTTGATGCCGAGGTTATATTATTGGTTCTATGAAGTAAATATGTGTTTATATAATAAATTAATATCTTATTTCAAATATTTAAGATCAGCTGTGGCGCAGGACGTGTGTCTGTAAACGCTCTCTGGCGTCTGGCAAAGAACGGAGTTGATTTCCGCCAAATTAACACGCAATACCTCCATAATTCGAAGAAAATGGGAAACGAAGTGTTTTGTGACACAATTTATCCCTATATCATTTACTCATTCTTTCCAACCTATTTTCACATAGGTTAATTTGTTTTTCCGTATATTCTAGATCAATCAGCAAACAATTATAATACTTCGCTTAGAACCTTAAATCAAGCAAAAAAAAGAATTCAAAAATATACCTTTTATATTTTTGAGAAACAATTTTAAAGATTAGAAAGATTTTTACCTTTGTGACAAGTCTGTTTGGCCTTATTTACCTTGCGCTTCTCTATTTGTTAACTATTCTAACCATAATTTCAACATATATTTTTTATCTACTTTAAATGTTACTCTATCACTTATTACTGAAAAAAAAACCAGAATTTTTGATATTTAGACGAAATTAGAAAACCCTAATACGGCATTATATATAGGTATAGGTAGATACACCTCAACAAATTATACATAATATGTACTGAATGCAACGAGCGATACCGTCCGTTATGTTGCGGTCGCACGCGATACTCGCGCGAACTCGGAAACATAATACTAGTGTTGTTAGATTTCTCTTCACGCTATTTCCCTTGCGGAATAGGAGCGGGCCATTAAGGAACAAAGAACTTTGGGTCAGACTACAAGTTTCGAGTTTCAACTACGTTATTCCCATCCGTATACTGTACAAATAAATATCTACTTGGAAAAGAGTACACCCGATATTATATTTTCATAAACTTGTTTTTGTTTCGGACGGATCGGGTAATTAATTCGAGGTCGTCGTGGTGAAGGAGTTCATTTCCTTGCCCTGGTAAAAGTATGGCGTTGAGATTTCGCCATTAGACATGCAATTTCTCAAGAATCCGGCGGAAAGTGGAGGACAGTCCACTATGACAGTATGGAGAACGGAGTGTCTTAAGACTAGGTTCCCAGGTTTCCTCTGAATATCTTGATTTGTGCATGATATAGTGTGAAGCTAAAAAAATATATAATTATCTATTAATTAAATTGTATAATTCACTGAAATATTTATAAAAGTTATAGCTTACTTAAAATATGTTTGATAGAAACAATTATGTTTTTATTATTTAATTTTATGTAGAGCGACGATACGTAATCTCTTATTTGTAGTATTAAAGGGCCTACATCAAAAATGAAAATACAGAGTTTAAGACCCTTCCAAAGTAAATTACTAACATTAACTTATGTTATAAAAACAAGATAAATCTTTTATTAAAGTATTAATGTGACAAAAACATTGAATCACATTTTATTTAGTATAAAATGCGACAGTGTTATATTTAACGGCGTCTGGTAAAGAAATGTGTTTCATCTATATTTTATGAGTACCCAACATCAATCCAAGTTTCGCTGGTTCCAATTTGGTCGATTTATGAGGAAGGATTTCGGTTCTTTGAAAATATATGGGATGATAGTGGACATTTACCTGCTTCAACGAAAAGTAAAGTAAAATATTACTGTAAGAAGCTCATGTTTTTTGTTTACTTTTGAATTTATTATCAAATTAACCAACAGTATCAGAATTTTCACAAGCCAGTGATGGAAACTCATCAAGTCCAAGCGACACAGGTCCATTGTATCAACATTAGAAAGTACCGTTTCGTCATGAACAGCCGTGAATTGGAATAATGGGCAGTAAAGCGACATCACAAGTACTCACCAGGCAATAACAAGCGGGTGGGGTTACGCGTAATACGTTCGTTGTTTGCGTGGGAGTTGTTCCGTTTTGCTAACGTTTTGTTTGTACTTATATTACCTATACTAGGTGACGGTGACACGTAAGTGATTCTTCGATTCTTCATAAGCGTGATTACGTCATATCAGTAATGAATACTCGACTGCCGGTTTTACACGTGCAATGAGAAAGGTGTCAATGGTGTCATCATATACAAATATCGTGACAAATTATTTCTCATTCTCTGTATTACATATTTTTGGGCCTTTTCTTTATTTATTTATGTTTACTACTGGATATAGAAAATAGGTTCCTCGCGTATTAAGTTATAGATTTTTTATCTTGCTTTATCTATATTAAATATTTTGTAACTCTGTAGAACAAAATATAATAATGAATTGTTATTACTGATTCATCTAATCGTAATTTACATGCGCAATAGCGAATAGCGTTTGTCTGAGCTCACGGTGATTCAACCGCAGTTTCGACAAGTAAAAGTGCACAAACCGGCTAGGATAGGTCAAGGACCAAACGCTTTGTCTGTATGCAACGTGACATTAATTTATCTCTCATGATTTACCACTAAAGTTATTACTATGCTAGATAGAATATTGTGGTTAACGGTCGCGTCGGCTATTACATTTTAAATTTTATGGTCATTATAATTGAAACTGCTAATATTATGGTTTTATACAAAGTTTGTCATTTATTTGCTAAATTGTAACTAGTAAGTATTTATTTGCTAAATTGTAACTAGTAAGTATTTATTTGGATTGTGATTAGGTTTAGGTGGGTAGTTTTAATATATGACTTTTACTTTAAATTTTGTAACATGTTAATACTTGAACAAGGTTTCTGTGTGTCAATTACGTATATGTATATTAAGTTATTAATTCTTAATTTTCCTGTCACCACTAAAAAAATAATATTTTTAAAAATAAATAATTTTTTTTACATGCCTTAAACTTTGTTAGTTGCCTTCAGTAACACCTTCTTACTAAACAAGCGATAAAAATGATAAGATTTAGTAATAAAACCGAAGTTTATCTCATTTGAGCTATTTGATCTTGGCTTCAAAATATTCATATCGGACGTAATGATGGTGGATTTACTACCAATATCATAATAAACCATATCCATCGTTGCCGTACTCTCATAAATAGATATCTGGGTTATCTTATGCTGAAGTGGCGTGTGTAGATACTCAAGGTTTCTTATACGTTACTGCGTTTTATTGCAAAATAAATATGGATTCTTGATATAGTAAAACGGGTAAAATAGTTTCATTATAGATTCTATCTTTTTAATTTAATTTTTAGGACTTTTTAAGTTTTGTTTTTAATAATAAATTTATGTTTATTATTATGAATTATAAAAGTTTTATCCTTTTTTTTAATGAAACCTAAAATAAATAAGTGAGTTTATTTACGATGTTATATTTTCCCGTAAAAAACAATTAAAGTACAACTTGGGAAAAGTATCTATAAAGATCAAATGTAACGTTGCTAAAGTGTATAATGCCTCGTTGGTGCTGCTCCTTTTTATTTCTTAATAAACTGGAAATCATTTATGTTATGGTGATCGAAAGGCGATAAACAACCGTTCGAGACGTTATTTTTGCTGTGACTTCATAGGCCATTTTGCGTTACATTTACATTTTACACAGTGACACCAAATTTATGTTACAGTAATATCGCTATACTTTTATATAAAACCACAACTTTGTCGTAACGTTCTAAAAATAAATGATCTGTCTATTTATTTCGTTTGTCATCTTTTAAACTTCTTATAGCTAGTCAAGTTGTGTCTGAATTTCTCGTGAATTTTATCCTATACAAAGTCAAGTGAGCACCGCTATTAAAGTTTTTATTCTTTACAAAGATGCAACGACATCTTCTGTTCAAAACTTGAGGCTAATGTAGCGAACGACATTGTTGGCATGATATTATGTCTGTTTTGCTTTATTTTGCCTGAAAATTTAATACTGACTTTATTCTTATAGCTAAATAGGTATATGAAAATATAATGGATCGCAAAACAGCTCGTCACGATGGCAGTTTATTAGTTTATATTTGCCTCTGAAAAGAATAATGTTATTTTTTTACAACAATTTGAATTTGATACTAATGTTTTTTATGACCTTATAAAGTTATATATATAGTTCATCTTATATAGTATATATTATATAGTTTATATTAATATAGGTAACTTCTTTAAAGATTAAGTAGCTAACAGAAATGAGTTAGTGTAAGTTACACGTGGAATGTATTATAAGAATTGTCCATTTATAGTTTCCACTGTACGATGGAAAGCCTCAAGGATCCTTACAGGGATTTTATGGGATGGTACTGGCGGTTTTATGGCTGCACGCGAAGTGCCCTCGAAATGTTCGATCGAAATCTGCAACTCACATTTATAGCTTTGCAGTCAAATTTTATTAGAGCAATAAAATACTTTTGTAGATTCAAAGTGTATGTTCATTTCAAAGTATACCACAGGCTCGTCACTCTTATACTTACTTACTTTTTTAATAATAAAATCATATATCTGTCGTGGTGCAGGGAAAAAACGTGTGACTGTAAAATCGACTGGTTGTGAGTTCGATACCCACTCGAGGATATGAAATATTTATTTACGTTTATATTGTCATTTGTTCGCTCTGGTGTGGAGGTTAAGCGCGGATCGAGTTCCGCCACTCAACACGCAAAATTTCCAGAAATCGGCGGCTAGTTGGGAACGGAGTGTCTTAACACAAAGTTCCCTGTGCCTACCTTGCTGTGTGTGGGCTACAGCGTGAAACTGATATATATTTAAATGTTAAAACTAATCAGCTTCACGCTGTATGCAGTGGGAAGCAGCATGGTAGGCAGTGGGAACCTAGTGATAAGACACTCCGTACCCTATATATGTTATATCTATGCCACGGCTACACCTACTATATATTTATAAATATTCCCTAGCGCTGCTCGTTGTTTATGTGAATACATATAATATTCCAGAGCAGCTCTTTACGTGACCGTTAGGCAAATAGAAGTAATGAAAAAGCTCTTAACGCCTTCCCGGAGGAATTAACTTTTAACTTGTATTTACGCAACATAAGAAACTTGTATTAAAACATTCGTCCCGATGGTACCATTTTGAAAATGCTAAGATTGTGACACTGGCTGATTTTCTTCAATTGTACTTTATAAAAGAAATCACGTAATGGAGAAATCGTTTTTATTATTTTAATTATGTAGTAAAGGATTGCATTAAAGAATATTAATCTATATTTTCAAATAATTTATTTTTATATATTGGGTTACCATTAAATGCACGTTATTTTATTATGTTAATGTAAATCTTGAGTTATGTATTTTTGAAAAGAAATCCCTATGTTATAACGTTTTGTCATTAAAAAAATAATTAATTGATTTATTATTAAGGTGTAATATATAAAAATTAATTTAAAATATATAATATAAAAAATTGTTAATAAATACAAAATATTTAGTAGTCTAGGATATGGCGCAGTCAAAAAGTCACTTGTAGTGTATATGTAGTAAGAATAGAAGCCTATCTTTGCAATTGAGGTCTCTCGATACAAAGAAAGGACCTGGACCGGACAACATACCACCAATATTTATAAGAAGAACTGCATCAACATTGGTAAAGCCCTTATATATCATATATTGTAAATCTATTAAAGATGGCAAATTTCCTACGTATTGGAAAAAGACAAGAATTGTGGCAGTTTTTAAAAATGGTGATAAGAAGTGCATTGAAAATTATAGGCCTATTAGCATTTTATCAGTATTTGCTAAAATATTTGAGTCCCTTATCTGTCCGTATCTGACTTGGCACATTAAACCTGTGATATCAGACAGTCAACATGGTTTTATAAAAAATAGATCTACTTCAACGAATTTAATATCTTTTGTTGAGGATATCGCATTGTCACTAGACTCTAATAAACAAGTTGATTGTATTTATACAGACTTGACTAAGGCGTTCGATGTAGTAAATCATAAACTTTTGTTGAGAAAACTTTATAAATATGGAATACATGGGAAGGTGCTTGGATTGTTGGAAAGTTATTTGGAAAACAGACAGATGAATGTAGTACTTGGGGGTTATGAGTCAAGAACATTTTTTTTACATTCAGGAGTGCCACAAGGATCTAGACTTGGCCCTATCTTATTTTATATTTTTTATAATGATGTCATTACTTGTTTACACCATTGTAGTTTCTTAATGTATGCAGATGATTTAAAAATATATAAAAAAATTGAATTAGTGAATGATTGTCATCTCTTGCAACAAGATTTAGACAGGTTTGCCGTGTGGTGTTCTATGAATAGTATAAAATTAAATAACAAGAAATGCCAGAGTATATCATTTAGTAGAAAGACATCTGACATCAATTATAATTATAAAGTGAATGGTTATCCAATAAAAAAGGTTACCCAAGTACGAGATTTGGGGATTACAGTAGACGCTAAATTGAATTTTGTTCCACATATTGATGATATAGTGAGTAAATCATTAAGCACATTAGGATTTATTATACGATCTACTAAGCCTTTTAAGAAGTCCAGTACAATTATGATTTTATTTCATTCATTAATTAAGAGTCAATTAGAATATTGTTCAACAGTCTGGAATCCCTATTATGAAACACATAGAAACAGATTAGAACGAATTCAAAAAAAGTTTTTAAAAATGTTATCTTATAGAGATCATGTCAGTAACGATTTTCGGAAGTATGATGACTTATTAAAACATTACAATATGTTAAAACTATCACATCGCAGAGATATAGCTGATCTTTGCTTTTTACACAAATTAGTATCTGGAAACCTTGATTGTCCAAAGATTTTAAGTGAGCTAAATGTTTTTGCCCCTAGATTGAATGCAAGATTATGTACCCAAAATTTCAAAACGAGGTTCGCTAAAACAAATTTAGGTCTAAATGCACCACTTAATAGAACTGTGAATCTTTATAATAAATTAGCACAAAAATCCAAATTTGATATATTTAATGACTCGTTACATTCGTATAAAGCTCAACTTAAAAAATATTTTATACACCAAGTAAAGAATTCATAGACGAGTACCTCGAACATATATCTAAAATTTTTTTAAGATTAGCCATTTTTAGTAATACATATTTTTTTTTTGTTCATTTTTATTTTTATTTTTTTTTAATTTAAGAATTAACTTTTCTTTTTTTTTTTTCTTTCTTTTTATATTACTGAAATTGTGTTTATATTATAAGATTAAGTTTATAAGCCTGTTGTTTTTAGTATTTTTTAGTTAAAAAAGTTATTTAAAATTTTTTTTTTTTTACTTTAGATGTGAGCAACAACTTGAATACACATGTAAAGTTAGCCTATAATTGAGACATACTTTGTATCAAAATAGTTAAAAATGTTTGTAAATTATTGTGGTCTTAGTATGTAACGTTGGCTTCCTAATAAATAAAATAAAAAAAAATAAAATAAAAATTGCCACTTTAGGGATAAACGATTTCGGAGTCTTAAGCTCGTCTAATCAAACCTTATGCGTCTCGTGTCCTCCCCAAGGATTTGTTATAACAGAGTCTTCAAAGTAAAGCCCTCGAATGGTGTCCGGAATAAGGAAAGAGAATAAAATTTGGAATACGAACGGAATACACAGATACGGGTTCAAATATACGCTGGATGGACGTCTTATATTTAAAAAAAAAACTTTAGTTTCATTATTATAACATATATTAAATCAAATAACTTTAACAAATAATAAAGATTCAAACATGTGTTAACTAATATGAAATATCGTATACGATATTAATTCGGCTAAAATAGTTTTGCTTACTTTGATTTACATTTGAATTATAGGCCTGTAGTTTATATTCAAATTAAAGGATTACCTCGACCTAGTTAAACAAAGTGGGGCATTGGTTCCTAACATCTAATCCAAAATTTAGAAAATCATCTGTCTTCAATCATGTCAATCATCATCATTTCTGTAGTTAAGATACGTCTAAAAATGCGATCTATGAAAAGTGCAAAAAAATTATGTGGAAAACTGACCTCAACTTTTATATTTAATAGTTATTTGAAATATTCCTATTATTTGTATTTTCAACAAGAGTAATTTCAGTACATTAGAGAAGTGAATTGAAATAATTTAATCCGTGATAGAAAAGTTTGAAGTATTGACAGCGATTGTTGGAAATTTCGTGATAGAAATCCCATCTTGAAAATGGAATTTCATCAATTTAAAACTTAGCAAGTGAATGACCCTAATGGAGTTGAGTTTTTCATATTTTTATTATGGTTTTTTACATTATATTAAAACTATTTTATATGCGTATACAATAAATATACACAACACAGATATACAATAAATTAACTGTTTATCATGAATAGGTATATTTAGAAAATATATTCATTTTTTAAAGTTAAATGACGTGATAGATCAAAAAGGTATAAAGATACAAAGGGTCCTTCACACGTCGTCATGGCAACACGAGGCTTGAATTAGTTAAGCCGATGAACCTACCCTTTGTTTTTAAATGTATATAATGCTGTATATTTTCTTTTAAACATTAAAATATTTTCGTTTTTATTAAAATACACATTAATTTTAATAATGTTTTATAAAATTATTACATTATATCTTAGTCTAACTGTAAGATTATAATTAAATCACCATTTATAAGTTAATCTTCGTAAAAAAAAACACTAAATACATATTTTTTCTCAAGTTAGTTGAACGTTTTAATTATTCTTTATTATAATTCATTATATTTCATTAAAAATGTTAACCCTCCCTCTGTGTCTATAGCTAGTCTGCCACTTTCTGGTGCCGTCTAGGATGTACCCTTATTTAAACTTCTCCTAGATTAATAGTTCAACATTCTTGTTTTACTTCGGATGTCGCGACGGGGAGGTCTTTGACCGACGCCTTGCGTTGTCATGACAACGGGAATACCTACGTGATGCATCTAATAAATTGAGAAAGGAGGAAATATTCCATCTTCCAGTGAATTATACCTGTTTTTTCCTCCTTCTGTATAAATCCTTGATATTTATGGTGCGAAAATAAAAAGGAACTACGTTGTATTTTTGTGTTACAATTTTATTGTACTAACTACAAAATTCTATCTCAAATACCATCACATATCACGTACTCTTATGATGTCTCATCTTCATTAACAGTAATAAGTATATTTTCGTTAATTTTCACATAAAAGATTAGGTTTGTCAGTTGTGTACCGTACCTTAATTTTGGTAATGCAAATAAAACTGCTAAAAGTTATTATTCTTGTCTAATATTCGAAATGTTATTGAATAATGTAGCTTCTGTTACCTTTCATATAATGTAAGTAGCCTATATGAAAGGTGCTTATAAAATTTTAAAGATAAAGAAATAAGGCCGTTGTGGCGCAGAGGTACAAAAGTGTGACTGTAAGCCGATGGTTGAAGGCTGGTTTCAATGCTCGGTTGGATTGAATTTATTAATATTTTCATATCTTAGCTCTGGTACCAAGGTAAAATTAATGAGTTGAGTTCCGCCAGTCAGTACAATGACTCAAACTTTCGGTGGAAAGTATTGAACTGGGTGTTTTTACACTAGGGAACCTAGTGTGAAAACACCCAGTTCACCCACCACTCTGCTTATCCTGCTATATGAGGGATTGAGCGTGAAGGTTAAAGAAAAAATAAGCTCCTGACATCAATGGCATCGTTTAGTTCGTTGAATATGTAGCTTATAAGCGTGCCAGTAGGACAAAAATTTGTTATGCCAATGTCTTAAATGAATGTGCATGCTGTCACGTAACACTTAGGTGGATGTTTTACAAAATTAGAACACTAAATTTATATATTTTAGAAAAGAAAATATGCACTTTATGTATATCTATGTCGATGCAAAGCGCGGCGTTGAGTTCTGCCACTCAGCACGCAATACCTCCAGAACTCGGCAGAAATTGGGGAACGGGGTGTCTTAACACTGGGATCCCTCTGTCTACCCTGCAGTATGCGGGATACGGCGTGAAGCTAACTTAATTTTTTTTTATGTATATCTATATTTTTTTAATAAGAAAAGAATAACGTTAAAACATTTCCTTTTGATGTAACCAGTATGTTTATATAACCTTTTATTTGGCTGACGCTATTTACGCTGATTCTTGTTGCGGCAAAAAGGAATTATTTATCTTGTTTTCCCATATCATATATACCGCACACATCTTTAATGTTGGTGTGCGGAAAATTACGGGGTATGTGCGGTTACTGTTTCCGATGTGGTGAATTTTGTTAGCCTTTTCAAAACAAAGGTTCCACCCAAAACTTTTTGAAGGAACCCTTTTTCACGATAAGTTTGATTAACCTGTTTCTGGCTTTGTCCTGTTCAAACAACGTGTGGCTCGTTTAGCTCCCAGAATGTGTTTTCTGAGCAAACATTACAATAGTAGATAAACGCCTCAAATGTCGTAACTATGTGATAATTAAATTTTAGATTTACTTAGCGTCGTTTTATTTGTTGTCTTATAGGCTTATGACTTACGTAACGTAATAATGTATGAGTAAGGTACATTAGTAACTTTTATATTAAATATTTATTTTCCTTTAGTGGGAATCGAATTCACAGTCTGTCCAATTGCAGGCGCACTTTATGCCACTATTAACCTCAACTGATTTATTGATAGTTAGTTACTTATTTTAATCTATGTTTTGATAAAAAATGCCTTACTTACCTACTGTGTAAGCTATAAGATGAAGCCATATTTTAACCATATAGAAAATAATCGAAATATGTTTTCTTTCGTCGTAAAATACCAACCACGTTCGTATCATACAAAATATATAAAGTCTTTAAATCTGTTTTACCGGTTTGGTATGAGGTAGCATAATCAAATAATTCCGCTTTTCGTTAAACCATTCCACGGCACGACTGGCTTAATACGGCAATATGGGCTATGTCGTTTACGCAAGCTTAAACTTATTAATGAATTGAAACTCACTGTTTGTTATATTAAAGTGCCGTGCATGTACAATTTTGGTGGTTTTATTATTATTATATATTATTCAGAACTTCCTAAATTTGCTTTTGTTTATATTATTATTGGTTACAAAAGTATGTTAGTATGTAACATATTCTATCATATCATAGACAGTGTTGTATAAATTATAAGAGCAATTTTATAACCCCATACCATCAGCAGATGGAGCGTAAACGGCTCACCGGATCCTCGGCCCGTTGCTCCCATTGTCGTCTTCCGCATCACATTACGTTACACGGGCGCACGTACGTGGGCTATGAGATAAAATTCATAACTTAGACCAGCCAACGCCCCGCGGCGCTCCCGCTTCTTTTATTGTCTCTCGCGGGTTTTGGCCGCGATCCGGATAGATTTACGAGGCGTATCCACCAGGAGCTCCAATCGATGCTATAAATTTCTGCTCCTAAACTGATGGATATAAAATAAACTCTGCCTTCTTTTTTGGTCTAAAATAGCTATAAAGATTTCACATTTTAACAATCTACTAATTCTGTGCGTATGGTGGCCGTCCTACACTTGGACTTAGATGGCTGGGCAGATTTGATTTGATTTTAGGATTTTTCTAATTTCTGTTTATTTTATGCCCGAGAGAACAATGCGCGAAACTTGCTGTTCGCAAGGCTAATTTTAGGGCCGCCACGACTTTTAGACCGTACTGCATTTCTAATTTCCATTATTTTTTTTATGGTCAACCTACTATTTAATTTTTCCACCTGCCTAGTGTAATAAATTTATGTCGTTTTTTATATACATACCCACATAGTATTAAGGGTAACTAAGCACATCCTATTTTTTATACAAGAATAACTAGGTATTATGAGTTACTTCGATTTGTGTTGTTAATTTTCTCACGGGTTTTTGTATTAGCTATTATAGCAAATATTCTTTTAAAAAATTATTTATATTTATACATATAAAATTTTGTTGACACTTTTTATTAAATATGTTTATATGTCATTAACGTGTTGCAAACAAGGGCGTCAGTGGCATTTACGTAAATAGATTGCGAAAATGTCAAGGCTATTGCGTACTATAGACGATAACTCGGCCGTTATTTCTGTTAAACTATCGCGCTCATTATGTACATAATATGACAAACTGAGGGAAGGTTATCAAAGTGTAAACAAATATAAAATACCTAAGCGATGAAAAAATATATTTATAAATTGCATTAATATGACATGATGATCACTTTTTTATTAAAATAATATCAAATCTTCATAACCAACTCCAAGATCAATTTTTATTATATTCTATTACTGTAATCAATAAAGTGTTAGATGCAGATGTTTAAAACTATTCAATTCAACCTTATTTTATCTATATATTATATTTTCTTTTCAGGGAACAAAATTATGGATTATTATGGAGTATCTCGGCGGGGGGTCTGCCCTAGACCTAATGAAGGCGGGAAGTTTCGAAGAAATGCACATCGCAGTGATCTTACGAGAGGTCCTGCGAGGCCTCGATTACCTGCATTCGGAGCGCAAGTTGCACAGAGATATAAAGGCAGCTAACGTTCTTCTTAGTGAAATGGGCGATGTCAAGTTAGCTGATTTTGGTAAGTTATCTATTTATCTATCTATCTATCTCTAATGAAGGAATTCTTTTTGCGTTACGTATGTAACACACAAATATTAACACAACCTATGTTTAAGTATATTTTTTTTTAATCTAATTTTATATAAAAAAACGGAACTCGACGACTTGTCCAATATTTCTCGGTACTATACTTTCATAAATTACAGTGACAAACAGGGACACTTTCTCCTCTTTCACGAACAACAGTAACAGGAATGTAGATAATGTAACCGAACCGCAACAAGCGTTTGTTGTGCATTCGTGTATATGTATTTACTGGTAGTGGAATTGAAACCGCAAACCGTATAGAGTAGATTCTATTGTATAATACGCAATGCAGTCACACAAATACACAAAAAATCTGAAAATGGACAAGCTTTCTATTTTTATCAGCGCCAGCCATCAAACATAAATGTTTAAAATAATTTTCAGATAGCCTCAATGCGAAATTGTTACTCTTTGCGTAACCTCTCTTATATAACCATGTATTATATTATTATTTTAATTATCACGATGATTAAACTACGTTTGAATGCAACTTGAAAGTAAAATCGAGCTGTAAAGTATGTAACTAGGAATATTTTATTTGACCTTTCTAATTATAATGAAAACAATAAAACTGCAGTCGTCAATTGTTTTCATTATGCAGTATTGGAAATAGTGCTGTAAAAAATATGCTGTGTAATGCTATGTGGAAAATATTCACTTTTTGTAGAATTTTATGCAAAAGTACATTTTCTTAAGAATCAAAACTAAACGTTATTATCTCATGTTACGTGAGCGATTACGAAGTTAAAGGTGCCGTTCATCATCTTACATCATGTTATTTAATCTTTCACGTAAATTGCATTATTGTACGTAATTTAATATGCAATAGAAGATGGTTTGTACAAGGTAAATTAAGGTTGTTTAAAACATACGAAACTTGAATATTTAATATTTATTACATTTTATGGTTAGGTCTAAATTACCAACACTTAAAGACACTTACACTTACACTTTTATATAATGCTATAGTAAATAAAGATACGTGATATTTGATTTAATAAAGTTTTCTTACGGATTATTGTCCACATTCTTCTAAAAGTAATCCCTTACGGCAGCGATATTGGTTTTTGTGCAGCGATTCGATATCAAACGTGAGCACGTTATCAAATTGTTGAGTGTCAGCGGTTAGAAAGGATTTTGTAAACAAAATTCAAGGTACGTCATACATTTCTTATCTGTTAATGCTTTTGTAAATATTTTTGTTAATATTATGAAGTCTTATTATTCAGTTTATCGTTTCCGGGCCGCTATGTTATAAATCTTTGAAAATATATTTTTCATATTAAAACTGGTTTTCTCCTGGACAACTACAAGTGATTTGTTCCTCGGAGAATAACTTCAAAAGAAATTTTTACTTACTACCTTTTTTTCTTTGAAGAAGCGAACGAAGGACCGTTCATAATAAATACTTTTCCGTAAATCATTATTACAAATAAAGTTACGTTTAAACATGCTAGTCCCTTTTCTCTTATAGTAATGTAAAATTAGTTCTCCGCGCCCATAATAAACCTCTGGTATTCTATTATCGTATTAAAAACGAGTTTTTTGTTTGGTAGGATATCAAACAGTCGTTAACATCAGCCTTGAAGCTATTATGTTATAATAGCTAATATTTACTTAAATAATACGCCTAATATACTGTTGCCAGTAAAACAGCATATCTTCATACTATCAAATAGTATATATAGATGGCTAATATTTGGTGTGGAAAAGAATGATTTCTTATAAAAAATCACAAGAAATTCATGAATATTTTATATATAAAATTTATATTTTTTTGTGATTTCTCATCTGTGTCTCGTGAGAATCCAATCAGGAGATGATTCTAGAATTGAGTAGGGCTGATTCTTTAAACGAAACTTCTTTAACAAAATCTCGTTTAATGTGTGATTGTTTGTTGGTTGCATATCAATTCTATATATCAATATGAGTAGGTACATGTTTAGTAACACCGCTAATAAATTAACTGACATCTACGACGGACGGAACTTCGTACGTACTTAATAAACCGCGACGTGTCACTGCTAACATAGTTTCACTCTGTAATAATATATTGATAACCTCGAAGGTATCATTACAAGGTACCTATATTAAAATCAATAATTTTATCACCATAAGCCCTTGATTTTTTGGTGATCAATCCATATACTTAGTTGGATATTCTTAAAATCAGTTGTACACTGTGTTTCGAATGCTACATGCACAATAATATACATATTACATTGCACTATGTACGTATAACACTTTGCAGATGTTATAATTTTTTAATTATTCTATTTAAATCCAATTGTTAATCTTTCCAATTTTTCTTGTAACTCAACAATTTTTGTAGGTGTTGTTGCTCTATTGATATATGAGTAGAATTAGCGTTACTATCTATCTTATTAAGAGCACTCAATGATTATTAGATACTGTTTATATTCAAGGTATCTTATAATTTCACAAGAACATTTGAATATATCTTTAAACGAAATTAGGAAAAATAAACTGTGTGTAATTCGTCTTCATTATCATACAGCGACAGCTTTAATGAAATGAGTAGCGCACTATGTAAACCGATATATGGTCACGTTTTCTCAATTTACGTAAGTGAGGCCTAAAATAAAAGTAGCACGACTCTTATAAAAACTTATGTAATTTTCTCTCTTATGTTATTTTTTTTGTTAAATTTATTCACTTGGTATAAATTATTAAGATGTTTATAAATATTTGTTTTGTATGGGTGTTTATCATAGGCCTTACTATTTACTTTGTATTAACATAGTCAGTATGCTTATAATCCCATCATATATGTACAATATTGGATCGTTACATAATAAAGAATCCACACAATGTAGCCACGTTCTAAAACCAAATACCTTCCTAAGTAAATCCCGTGTGTAGAGGCTGGCTTACCGCCAACATTCAATATTTGAGCCATTTGCGCCTTCTTTGTGCACTGTTAGAGTCAACTTTAAATGTGCTTGAGTTGTCGTTGGTGACGTAAAACTCTGTGTATATTCCCACTGACTTATAATATTACGTTGAGTGGGGGTGAGACATTTAGAGTGCCATCAAGTCTGAACAAGACGAGAAGGACGAGTGCCAAAGTGGTCTTGTTCCTTAAAGAATATTTCGTACTGTTGTATCGTTTGTTGTAAATGTGAAAGGAGTTTTTCGGGTTCTAACGTTTAAGCACCATTTTGGGTTGCCATTGTAACTAAAAATAGAAATTCATTTATCATTTTGTAGTACACAGAAAGTACATAAATATATGAATGTTTTCAGGTGTCGCGGGCCAATTAACAAATACTACTAGCAAACGTAACACTTTCGTCGGTACACCTTTCTGGATGGCGCCTGAAGTTATCAAGCAATCGTGTTACGACAGTAAAGCCGATATATGGTCACTTGGCATAACCGCCATAGAATTGGCTAAAGGCGAACCGCCTAACTCCGAACTTCACCCCATGAGAGTTCTGTTCCTAATACCTAAAAACAACCCTCCACAACTGACCGGCAGTTATTCGAAGCCTTTCAAAGAGTTCGTCGAGGCGTGCCTCAATAAGGATCCCGAAAATGTAAGTGCTGTCGAATGTGATTGATCGCTCGTCTGAATGACAATGTATTTCGATTTACCCTTTTCAACTGGGTTTATTTCGGCATGTTCGTAGTCGATTAGTGTATATATTTTTCCATTTCAATACATTTTTTGTGTAATTCTTTTTGAAAACTATTATGGAACGTAATCATTTTTTTTTTTTCATATTTCAGAGGCCAACGGCGAAGGAGCTGCTAAAATTTCAATTTATAAGAAAGGCCAAAAAGAATTCTTATTTAATGGATCTTATAGATAGGTATAAGAAATGGAAAGCACAGAGAAGCGAGGAGAGTGAGACAGAATCAGAGAATTCAGATTCGTGAGTATTCTATTTGTAAAAAAAGCTAATATTTTTGCGAAAACATGACAATTATCTTCTACAATTTTTTTTATTTTAGTAGGAAGCAAAACTTTTGAGAAACTACAAATAGTAAAAAAACTAAACGATCTAAGGATATTTTTTTTCCTCTGTTGTATCTTATTACTCAACGGAACGTATTGTTATATATTTGACAATATACCTGAAGTGAAGAAACTAAATTGTATATTGTATTAATACAATGCAATAGCAATCTCGTTATCAGAAGAAACTTGAGGACGTAATTAGTTCTTCGTGAATTCTTTAAAATCACACATTCGACACATATAATGATTAGTTGAAGCCAGTCGTGGCGCAGAGGCACTCAGTGTGACTGTGAACGCGACAGTCTGTGGGTTCGAATCCCACTCGAGGATATTCAATAATTAATATTTACATTTTCTTCGCTTCTCCCCGTTAACGCGCTCCGCGTCAGAAATCACTGGAATGTGAGCAGCAGAGTATCTTAACGCGGCTCCCTCTGCCTACCCTCGTATGCTTAAAGTAATGCAGAAAATCCAATTATATATTATTAATATATTATATGTGTTTAATATAAATCAACCGTTGGCCCTGGATCTAATATACTATTTAGATAAACGCGATATGCACGCGCACTACTTAAACGATAGGATACGTCCAATAAATAATAATGACCTTTGCATTGAATAATATATGCATTGGAAAGATTATGTTATTAAATGATCATCACTTCCCTATTTATTTTAAATAGTCAGTTAAAATTGTGTTTTGTTTGTTTTGTTGTAATTTTTGATCATAGTTTTACATGATGTATGTAGATATATATGATATGTATATACACAAAGAACGTAATTTACCAACACCGTATAATTATGAAACTAATTTTCAATTTGCGTCAGCTTTTGTTGTATTTTAATTAAACACGCTTTGGTGTCTTTATGTGATTTAAAAAAGAAAATTGCGATCGTTGTCGATACGAGACGTCTCCTTATCGCTTATTATTGATTTTTATAGTCATTCTCGTCAAAAAAAAAATCCATTTCCCACACTATATTTTTTTTTTACAAAATTAAGATATTTTTTGAGCTACATGCTGAAACGCGCCAATATAGTACGACACTCCATTCTGCACCGTCTCTTTTCGAGACGAGACTCTTTGTCGTTGGATCGAACCCACAACCATTACGTTTACAATCAAATGGAATCGAAAATTTATGAAAGTTACTTAATACATTTCATTGAAATTTAATAATGGCCCCATAAAACATTTACAAATCAGGCTACTTACTTGGGCAACACATAAATTTATTTCGACAGCGGTTTATCGTAATTGTATTCAGTGTTCTGACTCATTTTGTATTTGTATCAAGGATAAACGGCTAAATGGCGCGATCTATTTTGGCATGATCACCGAATTGCGTGCGTTTGCGAATCACAAAAGGATCCTAATGCTGAGATATCCTAGTTTCTATATATCGTATCATGTCGAGGCTGTCGTAACGCAGGGGTGACTATTGACTGTAAACACCGACAGTTGTGGATTCGATTCCACTCGAGGAATGAAAAAAATATATTTCATTTCCTTGCTCTGGCAACGGGATGGCCTTAGTTCTGCTACTCAATCCGTATTGCTAACGGGATTTGGCTTAAATTGTGAAACGGAAGTGTCTTAATGGAACGGATCGACGCATTTTAAGAGTAGTTTTTAGAAATAATTGATATTTTATATTAAATAAATATATTTTGACTACATTGAAATAGATCCGGTAGCAGTTCGTGATTTCGATAATCGTTTTTTTATGTTAATATAGTTATTTATTGTAAGTAAAGGTAAAAAAATATTTTTAAATTGTATGTAATATAAAAGCATATTCGTTTTATTCTATGCTTGTAACTTATAAATGTAATTGTCATTCCATTTACCTTTATCATTGTGTGTATTGTTAATACGCTTACAATGAAGATTATATCATGGAGGTCTAGTTTTTTTATTCACTTCAATTAATTTCTTAGATACTTATGTTCTATTAAAATATTACATAATCAGAGTATTTGTATACAAGCGCCGTTTAATAGTTAAAAGTAGGTTAGATAGAAAACAAACAGTAACTTCTATATGTAATAAACAAAATTTTGTTAAATAACATTAATGAAACTTAAAACTTTGTTACTTTATATTATTTTTTTAATCTTGTACGGTGTATCAATTATCTAGTAGACTAAGGCTTTCCGTCCATTTAACGCTCCGATTTGTCGGCTTACCAGATGTGGAAATCAGAATACTTTATTTCTCCGAGTGGAAATCGAACTCACCACTGTCGCTTTTACAGCCAGACGTTGTCCCACTGGTCTTCACCGTTCCCCTAAATAGTTTTAAATTACAATCGCTACGTGGTTTTGTGTTTGCTGATTTTATCATAAGTAATGTCACAAATAAAATATATGCATTATGTGTTGTCAGAGAGGAGTGCAGCCGCGGCGACAGCGAGGCGGACGAGCCGTGGATCATGACGGTGCGCGGCGGCGCGGGCGCGCGCGCCTCGCACCTGCCCGTGCCGCTGCACGCGCACATGGCGGAGGACAAGCGGCGTACCCTGCACGACGATGCGGGTAAACATATATATTTTTTTCATCGTCACGCTGTATCCCGCACATAGCAAAGAAATCTTGTGTAGACACACTACGTTCCCAATTATCCACAGAATTTAGAAGGCATTACGTGTTGGGTGGTGGGACTCAACGTCACATTTTACGTCGGCACTTGTGTCCTTGCGCCACCGCTCGCCTCAAGTAAATATATATATTTTTTTATATAGAGGAACCCATAGCCAAAAAAACAAGTACAATAAATAAGTCTTTAATCTAAGTCATACTTATAAATTTAGTTGAAACTATAGGAACAGTATCAATGATCATATAAACAATTAACTTATTCAAAACTATAGTACACATAAAGTGATCTCCAATGGAATTATTTTTTTGTGTGTTTTTTGATAGAATTTAATACAACGTTTTATCAATATAACCCAACGAAACTGGTATATTATACATTTATAAATATTGTCACGATTGAGATCCAAACCCATAATCATTATTACGTCAACTGTATATACTGTACCATTTAGAAGTTCAATTCAATACAAACGAGGCAACTAATATTAATGTACTGTTAATATGAAACACTAACGATTAGTAGATTCTTATAAACAGTTTAGTGACTCATAAATTGTCATCATAATAGTGACGGCTATAAGGAATGAAATTGTGCAATCAATCTCAGTTTATGTATCTTTTATTTTTTCTTTCATGTTTTAATAATACAGCATTGTATATTATATTGTTTGTACGTATTTATAATTAGGCCAGCCGGTGTTTGGGCATACGTGTGCGTCCTTAAACGTGGCAGATTGTGGGTTCGATTCCTACTCCAGGAAATTGAATAAATAGTTAATATTTTCTTTTCTTCGCTCTGATAACGAGGCAAAGCACGTCAAATTCCGCCACTCAACACACTATGCCTCCAGAATTCGGCTGAAAGTATGGGAACGGAATGTATTAATAAAAACGGAGAATCTTAACACTAGGTCCACAGATTCCCTCTGACTAGTAGTACGAAATACAGCATGAAGGTAAAAAACATATTAAGGCTTTAGTGTAGTATATTCTACACTGATAAAAAAAATTGTTGGACACAACAATTTGTGATTGGATAATACATTAATAGAAGATAACGACAATTTATCGATGTTAAAATATGTACGAGTAATGCAAAGTTATATCTTACATATTACTAGTGTTTATCTTAGATTTTATACCTACTTACTATTTATTATTAACTTTTATGATCGTTAAGTATTTAATGTTCATAATAAATTCACATGTATGTGTAGTTGTGTAGTTGAGATTGAAAGTGATTTCTTTCAACGTTTTATTTTATACTTTTAATTCGTAAAATAGATTAATCGTATTATAAATATTTTAAAATTAATTTTGTAAAATTTATAAAGAACATATTGTAATAATTTCAAAATAAACAATGTTTCTTAAGTTCGGAGTTTATATACTATACTTGTTACATCGAAATGTTCAACGTGATATACTTATAACTTAATTTTTTTTTTATCTGAACCCAGACGGGTTGTCTCTAGTGACGCAAACGTTTAACTTTCCAGTAATACCGTCCCCCACGTCGCCGGTGTCGAAGCAGAACGGCGCGCTCGCGCGGGACGACGCGCCCGCCGACAACCACAAGCCGGCGCCGCTCAACAACAACACCTCCGAGAAACAGCCGGTGAGTGCTCCACTTGCAATTGTTTGAAAGAACACCGAAATGCACTTTCGGTGAAGCACAAACTTTCACAAAATATTTGACGAGAGCTCTTCCTTATTGCGACGGATACATGACTTTTTTTTTTTTCAAAATTAAAAAAATATATATGAAAGAACAAAAAGAGTTCTGACATGATTTTTGTATGTGGTGTAAAATAACGAAAAAAAAAACCAATTTATGGAATACCATATACCATTGACTAATTGTATTAGTTCAATATCAAATAAAATAAAAAATTGACAAGTAGTAAATTTCTAATACTTTTTTTAATAGAAGTTTTAATTTTAAAATATAATATTATATATTGTTATTGTTTCGCCTTCCAGCCTCGACAATCCCCGATAGTGTCGACGCCGGAGCCCCGCAGCGCCAAGGAGCGCGAGCGCGGCGACCGCGACGACAGGAAAGACAGGGAGCCTTCCAATAGAGACAGTGTAGTCTATAATAATAAAGCGGTGAGTCATATTATATCTATTAAAAAAAATAGCTTCACGCTGTATCCCGCACACAGCAGTGTAGGCAGAGGGAACCTAGTGTTAAGATACTCCGGTTCCCGCTTTCCGCCGAATTTTTCGAGGCATTGAGTACCGGAACACAACACTTTTTCACGGCCTTAGCCTTGGTGCTGGAGTGAAGAAATGGAATTATTCGCTTATTAATAAAAAAAAACAAAATAATATGTTGTATTATTATTATTATTATAATTTACGTATATATTTTGTAGATGTTTTTTTTTTTATTATATATTTTTAAAATATTTATAGTTGAGTTAAATAATATTTGATATAACCGTACACTAAGGTGTAGTAGTGGCATAAGTCTCATTCATATAGATGAAAAATGTTTGCGTTGAGTTTTGCCGGGTATTCAACGATGACCTACAAAGTTATAAAATATATTACCGTAAAAATGTGATGGATGTGGATTAACCTCTTTGATTAGATATCATAAATACAATAAAATACAAATATTACAATAACTATTTGAGTTAGTGCTTATAACTGATCTATAGACGATGACTATATAATGATAGAAACGTTTTGTTATCTAACAGTCGTCGCCATTGGACCACAGAGGGGCCAACAACGAAGAGAACAAAGTGAGGCGGCACGCGTATTTGCAGCAACTCATATATCCACTATTGAATGAGGTATGTACTACAGACAATTTTCGAGGGTTTTCTAAAAGTGTTTACTTACCTAAACTGTGAACGCCGTCCCGCAGCTGTCGCGCAAGCACGGCGCCGGCAGCGCGGCCGCCGTCGACGAGCTGCGGCGCGCCTTCGACGGCGCCGAGCGCGCCGCGCCGCACCTCACGCGCGCCTTCGTGCAGCAGGTGAGCGATCTTAGCTGAATATTCGTTTTTGGAATAATATGAATTGTATTACAAAATGTATGTCACTTTATACTTACATATAAAATGAAATGAATGATAATATAGGTTTATTGTATCTTTTCTAGATATCGTATTCCTCCACATTCACATTTTTTTTAATAGTGTACAAAATTTTCGCTTAACATATTAACATATAGATAAATCTTCCAGGTGGTGCAAAGGGTGGCCACGCAGTCGCACCAGGCGTCCCCCCACAACTCGCAGCACTGGATGAGGTAGGTACGGATCTATTGTATCGTGTTTGTTTATCGCTTTATTTATATTTGTTTTTATATTTTTATAGTTTTTACTAAATAGGTTTGTTGGTGTTTTGTGAGTATATTTTGTTTGTCTTATTATGTATTTTTATAAATGGTTACTTTGACTGTATTTCTTTTTAACTTTGTTTATATTAAAGCTCGTGATCAATTACGAAAAATATATTGTTAAATAATATTTATAGAAATTTTGTTTTTTCTAAGCTAGCATTACAAAATTTAAGTAACACTATAAATAGAAATATATTTATTTTATATAAGTATATTAACACATAACTATTTTGCGTACAGGGACCTATAATGCCAGCGTGGTCGCCGACAGCGTGGTGGCGCAGTGACGTCACACGACACGTCGACCGATGATGATATATTTGCTTACACACTTTTATTTATCTTTCTTTATATACAAATGCAGTAGATAATTTTGTTATATACTACATGTTTTGTAATTGTTTCGGTCACTTATATTGTCATATATAAATGATCTATATGTTCAATAGCTTTATATAGTATTATATGATCGTTCTGAGACAGCAAGATGTCATTATTGGGCGAGCGCCGCACGCACTGCCAGACACGACGGACTATAAATTATATTTTGTTACCTTAACATAGTTGCTATTCATAAAAAATATTCCTGCGGTAAATATTTATAGTATTAAAACTGTGGTCAGTGGCTTATGTACGTCTAAAATAGATATATACCGTTTATCACTCGCCTATAAGTGAAGTGGACCACTAATTATAGTCAGCGTCAGCGTGCCGCTTAGAACTGTATCAAGTTAAACTAAATTTCACGTTCCTTCTCTTTGAATTTGTACTGTCACAGCGTTACACGTTAGTGCGACAAAGTTCCACGTGCACACACTGATGCTGGCCAGAGTTGTCGATGTACACGGAACCGCGGGGCTTTTAATAATTCTATATATTTAAAAATACGTTTTTATATTAGTTGTTTAATTGGTTTTTGTTTTGTAAAGTTAATTGTTGGCGCCGCGGCTCTTGTGTGCATCTGTCAACGTCACGGAGTTCAATGATATCTTATGATTGACGCAATAATGTGAATTGTTCATTATAAATCTAGTATTGTATGTGAATTCGATGCGCTTTAAATTTAGCCATTTGCGTGTAGCGAGCGTTGTAATGTTTCTTAAAATATATTTTTTCGACCACGAAAAATGTAACCGTCGCAGAATAATTCTAAACCATATTGTAAGATATTTATAATCTCCCTTGCGTTTGTAATTTGTACTCGCAATCGATAGATGATAATACAATTACATGAAACTACTAACTATTAATACTGTACATCCATACACTGCGAACTGAAACTGTTTTCCATATTTATAATCGATTTTACAATTTTTCCTAATCGATTTTATCGATTACGAGTATGAATTATAATTGTAAAGTTAAACGAACAAATCTATCCACAATCCGTCTTCTAGTGACCTTAATATACCGATCTTTTGCAATGTAACGTTCTATTGGTTGTCGTCAGTTCGCTTTTGGTGTTATAACAGAGCGAATGGTATGATATTTGGGACTTTTTTAAGATTTAGAATCGCTTGCCGATCGTCTTTTATTTTTAATATACTTTAATGAGACTACCGCGTACCGTACTTTTTGTTTCTGAGGAGTCGTCATGTTCACTCGTTTATTCGTTCATTCACTTACGTTTTATAGTTAATTTAAAAAAATGCATATATTTATTGTCAGAATAGGCCTTGCATATGTAAAATTCTGATCATATTGAGATATTTTTGCACGCATAAAAAGACGTCAGGGGAAAAAACGTCGGCTGTTATTCATAAATGTTAATAATTATCTTTTTGCGATAAATCATTAAATATTATTTTAATTTTTATTAGGAAAAATTAATATTTCGATTTGTAGTACGTTTTGTTTGGCGTTTACAGTTCGCTTGTTGAATATTTGTGAAATATTTTGCCATAATTTTTGTTCTAAATCCCTTTGTTTTTACTAAATCGTTGTGTGGAGGCGAAATTTGTAATGTATTTATTATAGGAATACGAGTCGTACAAAATTAAAGCTTATCTACTTAGTATTATACACGTTATTTTTTTCAAATGTGGCTTATTCATTTTTATAAATTTTATTTGTATTTTAATATTGTGGCTTCCATCTTATTTTTAAATAAACTTGATGAGTTTTAATTTTGTTCGGCTCGTTATTGTATAATGTTTCAAATTTCTTTTTGTAGTTTCCTCTTTAGTGTCATTCCAGACAAAAGACAAGATTGTCGGCATTTATAGATTTATTTTGTTTTGTTGAAGCCTTTCATTTGATTCATG
Source organism: Heliconius charithonia (assembly GCA_030704555.1). NCBI lineage: Eukaryota > Metazoa > Arthropoda > Insecta > Lepidoptera > Nymphalidae > Heliconius > Heliconius charithonia. Next base: position 3,629,036 of record CM060809.1, on the reverse strand, counting down.
TTTTAGGTGTGTTATATAAAATAAATTAATTAATTTAGTTATCTTATTAACTTTAACTTCGGTCGGGTCTTTACCGTTACTAACGAGATGTTCTAAAAACTATGTGTAATTAATTATTTGTTGCAATTTTTTTTATCTAATTTAATTAATTTTAGACGATGTGATGTTTAAGTATTTTGTGAATTCAAAGTATTCGGACACCAGCGGCCGCGAGGTGTCCATTTGCTTTATGATGCGACAATATTTAGCAATCGGAACTATATAGAGTATAATATAATGGAGTCTACAAAACAATTATTATTGCTGTGTAAAAATGTAAACCTATTGTAATTTGTAAATTGTGTAGAGTAATGTAAAGAAATACTGTTTATGAAGAATGTTCTTAAAGTGTGATGGAGGCGGGCGGTGCGGCGGCGGTCCTGGCGGTTATAGGAAACAGTTTATATGTGGTCGTTTGAAATTTGAAGATTTCCATAAATTACGTTACATGTTACGAGAGAGAACAAAATTATATCATATAAGCTAGTGTACATTTTACTATATTTTTTTTGACAGGGTACGCAATTTTTTTTGATATCGCATTTAAAAATATAAGAAGTTAACTATTAAAACCACTAAATTAACGTTTTGCAGAACTGCAGATTTTTTAAATTTATTAATTTCTATATAAAAAAACAAAAAAATAGTGTGACGTAATTTATGAGTGGGGCCACCCAGAAGAAAAGAGAACCCATGGATAAAAACTGCTGTATGACTTACTACAGTTGTGTGTTATAACTTCGCCCGCGGCCTCGCCGTCTGCCTTCCATTTTGTTTAAATGTTGAGTTGATTTCGATGGAGAAACAAAAAAAATATTTTTCCACTTGATGGTATTATATCGTAATAACGCGTGTAGTGTTAGAGTCGGGCGATAATTGTTGATTATTGATTAAAATTAGGCGTTCGTGTCTTGGATCGTAGAGGTTTGTAGTCGTTACCTGCGAGGGCGCGTTCCGGTCATGGGGTATTGTGATCGTACTTGCATAGTGTAATATAATTAAATATGTTATTGTAATATAAACTCGGTGAACAAACCGGTCGCAGTAGTGCGCCCCCCCATCCTCCCCCCTCGCCCCCTTCGCCTTAACTAACAATTTGTCGAGTAGCTGTGATATAAATATATACGGTGAATTAGAGAATGTGTCGCAATAATATATTATATGGCGTCCACATGGGGTAGCCCGTACTGCACGTGTGAGACAATAGTTTATTTTTGTTACTTCGTTTTTGCGTCTGTTGGGAATTGCATTTGCGTGACGTAACAGGAAATTTGTGAAATATTTCATGCATGGAAACTTATTATTTAAAACAACTAAATTATGATAGTACACATTTTACATAACTGCTATTTAAACTGTTTGGTGCCTTATATACAAGTAAAGTAATCGAGAACTATTGATTGACATGTTTCCTCATATGAAAACAAATTGTTATAGTATTTGTTTCTTTACTTTATAAAATTATCCTTAATCGCTTGGCTTCTGATCTCAGATTTTTTTAAATTAAAGTTTATATAAAGGACGGTGAGAGAGCCGTGACCGCCTTGTATAATAAAAATAGGTAAATCTGCGTAGCCATCTATCTATATCTATTTTTTGTAGTACATCCAACGCGAAGGCTGTGAGGGGGTTGTGGGGCAGCGCTGAGATATGTTCACTCGTGCACAGGTCACGGCGCGTACCATTAGTTCAATGGTCAATTGATGATACCGCGTCATTCTAACACCCTTATGTAGGACAGATTTGACTCTGAAATAAAAGAAGTTATTTAATTTTGGATTTGTTTGTTTTATTTTTATTTATACCTTTTTGCGTGTGTGTGTGTGTGTGTTTCTACGTGTTTGCAGTTGTTGAGAACATATAAGATTTTTTTAACGATTATTTACGTACAAAAGATAGGTAAAAGTAGCTTTCTTTAATACTTACTTTACTTACTACTGAAACTACGATTACGTTAGTATGCTATCCTACCAATATTTAGTAAACGTACGTTATATGTATATAGGTATCTTCTATTAGATATTCATCAATAATGAAAATAAATGTAATTGCTAAGCTACTTTTTGATATAGTTTGCCAAACAAGGCTTGGAGTAAAAAAAAGGGTTTCTTCAAATAAAACAAAATATTTTAAATATTAGTGTTTATTGACTAGGTTCTCCTTTCAGATCACCCAGAAAATCGATTGGTACAAATTTTGCAAACGTATAAAAAGTTCTTATTTTACTTCAGTCGTAAGACGTTCAATAATTTATAATATATCTACATTAAGCTTTTTTATGTAATTTTCTTTTTTAATATATAATTTAATGAAATATGAACAAAGCGATGATGAATGTTATAATACAAAATTTACATAATATAATACGAGTAGGTATGCAATATTAGAGAAGTGTGATGTAAGAGCAAAAATAAATTGAGTTATCTAAGTTACATGTTACACACTAAATTAAGTAAAATTAGGTTATTGATATATTTACAAATACATTATCAAGTACGATGCAGTCGTCATAGCCTAAACACAATAACAATAATGCTTATCTTAATCTTAAAATAACACGAGTCTATAGTTGTTAATTAATTAAATTTATATTTTGTATCTATAACATGTTAAACATTTTACTAGTTTGGCTATTAACATAATATTGGAACTAATACACTATTTTTGATTCTCTTTTTACTTAAAATTATAACAGTATAAAATACAAATGCTTTATTATAGAGCCCTAAAAGCGGTTTATATGGTTGTGGAAATGTTTAATACTTTTATGCATATACCCAGTAATATGTTTAAATTACAAAGAAAATAGTAGAACAATGTTGTATGAAACTGATTTCAACCACAAAGACAATATATAATGTATATGCTTTATAGGAACATTATAGTAACATATTAATTAACACCAATTTTCGTTCTATATAAACTGATTTATATTCAATTGAAACGATTATCGAATGGAATTGAACGTCAATGTCGCGTGACTAGCAAAGATTAATGGAATTTAAAAAAAAAATAAAGTTTATTTACAACAGGATATAAAACTAAATATTACCTTACGGTACATCTCATTATCGAGATTAGATTTAAAATAACATACTTAATAACAACCGATACAAGGTAAGTCGTGTTATTTTAAACCAGTTTTATATGTGTCAGAGTTCGGCTGGAGCCCGTTAGTCGCCGGTTCCGCCGCGACACAATCAGCCCACGAGCTGAGATTCATATCACACAAACACAAACCACAAACGTTGTCATAAAAATTAGTACACTCGACTTTCCAGGTGCTTTCACTTAAGAGGTAAGACCTATATTGGCAGTATGATTCATTTGTTCAGGCTGAGCCACCGGCGGCTTCGGCCGCTTGAATTTTCTTTTAGACTACCCGCTAAGAATTTTTTCATAAAATGATGTAAATCGCAGTTACGTATTCCCAATGCAAACTATAAACGGAACCCTCAGTTAACCTAATATATATACTTATTTAGATATAGTCCATTTATAGGATAACACGGCGAAACACCCACCATTATAGATTGACATTACCATGACAAGAAACGATTATCCAAATAAAACTTCAACAATAATTGTGGTATAATTTTGTAATCAAATACATAATTTGCTTGTAAATTGGCTTTGAAATGATAGAGCTCATAGTATTGAAAACAACATCCAATACAAACGTGACTTTATAATAACTGCGAATATACTAAATATATTTTTATTTGTACACAACGTGACGCAATGGTGATGATAAATGAACTTATAGAACTCTTTTATGTTAGTTAACATATTTGAAAGGACATTTATCGTGTACATACATACACACATACATATATCAGTTAGTCACAATGGAACATAATTTTTATAATCATTATCACTTCTAATGTATTTTTATGTACGATAAACTTAACAAAATGGATAACGGAGACACATTTACATAGAAATAACACAACTAACGCTCTTATCGATCATACCGCAGCATTCTATACATGGCTGGTGTAAAATCTAAGGTCGCGCTCCTTATTTCACCATTAACCAGATTACTAATCAAAACACACGATAGCGAGTGAGTCACCGCCAGCACACAGCACTTACCTTAATCTTCTTAAATATCACAGTAGCGTTACATAAATCGCATATAACTAAAGGTATCCACTATACACAGTAACAGTTTGTGACGCTGACACCGGACGAGAGCAATTTCTTCATCATGCTGATGTGTTGATCACGAGCAGTGCTGGAATGGGTAGCGAGACGGGACGCCGGGGTCTGTGGGTCTTGTCGCAGAGCGTCCCGTTGGCCCCGTGGCCCCACGCCCCGTGTCCACGATGATTCAGGTAACATCTATGGGGAAAAAACATATTAAGTTAAATGTATGCCATGTGAGTCATTTAGGATTTTCGTGACGCAGATGTGAGTCAGAGGCGCGAGCGGTCACAGCCCGAATGCCGATACCGACGACTTCTGTATTCGAATCGTATTTACCTTTTCAATGACGCTTTTGTCAATTTATATGCGTAAGTAACTAAGTCCGGAAAATGATATGATTTCAGTTCCTTACGCTAATTATTACGTCTCGTCGTATGTGTTTAAGAAGTTGAATTAGTAGTAATTGAATCAATAACGGAAGTTGCAATTTGTAGATGTTGATTACGCAATACTTAAATGTGGGTAGAGACACACTTCTAATGTATAACTTTAGTCAAAAATAAAAAAAAAATATATAGATTAAGCTTAAATTGTAATTACAACAATCATTTATCGATTATCTTAATTTTCATTATCTAATGACGCGGTTACATCATTAATTATAACAAAACAGTTGTTGTACTATCTTACTTAGATAATGCAGTCTTTGTTCAGTAATATACATATACTTATAATTCACTTATATTATAAACGAAACTATTTATAAAAAAATATATATTATAAAGTTCAAAGCAAAACAACATCCTTTTACATCACAAGGCGACGTTCACTATCGTTGCAGCGAACGTATCACGACCGTAACACGTAATCTTCGATTATTTATATGAACAGTTTCATTCAGTTCTTAATAAGGCATACCTATGTACCTAGTTGTAGCCGGCTGTACCGCGGAGGTAATAAAAACAGATATTGATAGGTGAGGATGTCATCTTTATTACTTTGTTCGGGAGCAATCGCTGGCGGGACATGTCCTTTATGCAGACACTAGGTACTCGCCGGTCGCCGGAGTTCTGACCTTTTATCGCGGCTCGTATCGTGCGTGTGTGTTAAACTAGAACTGTGGATCTCTATCCTAATATTATGTCAGTTTAATTTTAATTAAAACTTTAATTATAATTTTTTATAAAAGAAAGAGCGACTAGACATACGGAGAGTATAAAGTAAATTCTTCAACCAAAAGAAACGTTAACTTATATAGAACTTTAGGTATAAACCTTTTAAATACTTCTTCTTCATACTAAACAAGTACGTTTACTTACATTACAAGGTATATTATGTCCTCAAAATTTAAATTTAAATGCAGATAGGTATGTAATTTTATAAATTGCAAAACTTTTTGTTAGAAAAAATAGCGTGCCGATACAGTCAATGTGTATTTTTTTCACATACATCATATTACATTTTAGTGTTAGTTGCATTTATCTGTATTGTTTCCAGAATTCTTCTCCACATATTGCTTTCGATCAAGAACAAACATCGACCGGTGACTCAAGTCGGTTGATTAAATATGTAAATGTTAGTGTCTGCAGTTCGTGCGTTATATCGTTATCTTCTCTACAAGAGCTAAATAATTCAATAGAAATTCAACTTTGTGTTAAGTAAAAATAAGCATTACATTATTATATTGGATATATCCGTTTAAGATATGTTTGTGTCCACACGATTTGTAATTATGTGTTAGATTGACTCTTTGTCTTATTGATTTCGAATATCCTTGCATGACTTATTATGTTATAAATATATTTTGACGGCTGATATTTACTAATGGGGAGTCGTATCTATAAACTTTATATTATGGATGGAGCAAGGTAGTTGGAAGGCGAAGGAAAAGTATACGCAAGCTGGAATGTCCTCCCACACGCCATATCTACAACGGGAAACACTTATAGCAGCGCTCTAAAATAATAATTTACTATTTGGAACATTACACAAGTAGTCCCAGTTTGGTTATAAACGAAAAAAAACGTAATTTTATTTGCATTTGTTTAGATGTTTTAGTTAATATAATCAAAGTAAATTTTTGCAGTAGGTTAATAAAAAACAATAGTAGGTTTCAGTCAAGACAAAATGAGACGTGTTACATATCACGTAAAACATGTAAACACGTGTTTTTAACTAACATGATTTATTTATTTAGAAACAATTAAAAGTAACCGCAGTGTTAATATGGCTCAAATTTCTCGCAGACGTAAAAATAAAATGGAAAAAATATGTAATACATTTTCACCGTATAAGAGCCCTTGTTGATATTTAAATAAGGTATATAATATCGTAATAAAACGAGTATTTAATGAAACTTTTTGTTTGGTATGTACTTATTGGAATTATTCTCCAAGTACCGTTCGTATTCCAAGAATACCGCTGGATTTGGCTTCTTGTGTTAATTGTGAACTGTCATGATGTCACTTTGGCGTCAAATATATAGCGTTGATTAAAATATTTTATATATCTGTTATATATGTATGTATACGTAACATAATTTATATTTTTCTCAATTTTATTTTAAGTTATAAACTCCAGAGTTTCTTCTTTCGTCTCTGGCTAGTTAAGAGCTTTTCTACTACATACTTAAAAATTAAAACAAGAAACTTTTATGTGAGTGAGCAGAGGGAGTTCGCGATCGAAGCGAGCAGAAGTGCTTACATTATTCTCAATTTTTATAACACAAATATTTTTTTATTTATTTACTTTTTTATGTAACTGAACGGTGACTGAAACTGTATTTTATGAATCTTTTAGTACCGTTGCATTGTGTAATTTATACTAAACGTAATTCACTGTTATTTAAAGCAATTGTTTGCTTTGTAAATATTTAGCAATATTTGAAGTGAATTTCATGTAAACGCAGCGGAAGTTTATTTTACGTTCACCGGTTTTCGGTGAAACAACACTTAAAGTAATGAGATTCTAACCAAATATATTCTTTCTCTAATTGCCCTTCAAAACATAAGAATATTCACTTTACATAGTTCTTTGTGTCATCTCAATTAGAGGAGAGGAGCGTAAGCCGAGTCATTAAATTTTACCTTTTTTAGGATGTATTTTCATTTACTTTTAAATTTAAGAACCCAGTATCAGCTATCAGTCAATGTCGTAACGTCATCAATCATTTTAATCTTTACTGATTGTTTTTGATGGGGTAAGAATAAAGAACGGCTGGTAAATGAAGGAAGTATCTGCTACTATCAGATAATTTTCTATAACAAATAAACTATATATTGTTTACGTTTCTCCCTTAGGTCATCGTCAACATATTTGACCTACAACTTAATTAATGATATAGTGACAAATATTTTTATGTATACAATTCCAATTTCTACTTAAATTGGCTACATAACTGCTCCTAAAAAATATTCATCAAAAATATAAACAAAAAACAAAGACTATAATTGAATAGAACATGATGTGGATATCACTATTTGGTTATCAATGGCAATAATAGCTGTCAACGCGTGGCGAGACAAAGGGGGCTCTCGTGAGGTCACCTAAGGTCACTCTGACCGGCCTTCGTTGCTTAATCCGTATCTGAGATCCAGTGCTTAGATATAATATCATCGTTACGTATTTACTATTAGTGGACATTAAAATGCTGCGAAAAAAAATACCTTAAAATACAATTTATAAACAACCAATTTAACACAAATTTATTTGAGAAATGTAATGTATCCTACAATATTCCTACAATATTTTTTTTTAATTTATTTATTATATTTTATAAGAATGAAATTCGAAAAGAACGAGAAACAGTGCTCTAAAATTGTCAATTTTTGTACATCTACTATCCGATTTTATAATATGTATTCAAATTAGGTAGTAACGACGTATGTATGTACATAATAACACCACATAATATTGTACTTGAAATCTGTGTTGGATATGTTGCCACTGCGTGACAATTTACAAAAATTCTAACGAAAGTACGTTATGCAAGGTGTATTGTTTTGTTCGTTCGTCGTGGAATATTTTGAATCGCCTTTACCCTATCGTGAGCATAAAATCGCTAATATGATGAGGATAGGGATAGGAGTCCTATTTTGGTACCCACAAACTGGTCCAACCACCGAGGACGCTAAAGACCGTGCAAAGTGGAGTAGGTTGAGTAGGAAGGCAGACCCTGGCAAAAGCCGGGATTTAGGCAGGGAGCCAGGAAGAAGAAAGAAAAGAATTTTGGTAGTTATCAAAAATATTAAGAAGTTTGTACGTAAATTGCAAATCTAAATTTCTTTAAATTAACAATTCCAACAAAACCATCTTCACAATAATATAAATTATTATTAATAATTCCTAAAACTTAAACAATCAGTATACAGGAAATAGGTTGCGGTTAATGTTTTCTCAACTTCTGGCCGCTGTCGTATTACCAGGCTATGATATGACATCACCGGTGGTGGGTTTGACGCATTTCTGACATCTAAAGTCGTAGGAAATGTTGACAAAAACGTAACTATTAATAAAAGCCTATGAATTCCCGAAGCAATTCCTTAATACGCCTACTTATTGGTCACTTCATTGTGAATACCTGTCACACGTGTTTTGGACATGTATTAGGTGCATTGAACCATTAATATAATTTACAAGATAAGGACAATTCAGTTAAAAAAAATGATTTTTGGAAAGCTCTACTAAAAACTAAAATATGTAGATATTTTGTGAGATAAAAAATACGTTATTGATCGTCGGCAAGGAAAAGAGTCAACACGTGAATTAAATCATTTTTAAGTAAATTATGTTTAACTATATATTTAAATAAATAGAAATGATTAGAAACAGTAAGCATATTCTGTTAGAGTTAAAGAAAAATCCCATTACAAATATTTTAAAATAGCTTGTGGTTTACGTACGAGTACACTAACCAGTAGACGCTTTGTTTTGTTATTATTGAAATGTTAACTTGTCAACGCATGGGTATTTTATAAGTCATTAATTTATTTTCTTTTCCTTAAGTGACGTCTTTTTATTTGTAGCCCGAAATTTCATTGATATTCCCCAAAATACCGTAGTACAAACCTGGAACGATCCAGGCAAGTACATGCCTGCACTGTGTATATTATCACATTTATTTAAATGTTAGGTATTTTTTATAATCTTTATGAATAATTCATTTAGTTTAGTATATTATAATTTGCTTAATATGAATTATTGTTAATTATTATTATCGAATAAAATTATAAGGGAAATAATTTTAAATGGCAGTTACAGCCATTGCCCTAAGGCCTAGGCGTGTTACTTGTTTCACTCAAATGATTTCTGCATCATAATGTTCTCAAATTATATAGTACAACCGTGAAACATACCAGTTGAACCATTTTATATAAGATACAGTAGCTTATAAATATTCCACTTGAGTTTACACAATGATATAATCATAACGTTTATGTACTTTATACCTACTACCTGATACAAAAGTAAAAAAGACTTAATATAAATACTTCATCAGTACAAATATGACAAAATTTTAGTTTTTTTTTGTTAATGTGAAATTTTAAATTTATCACTTTTTGAAAATTCTGTTAATAATCGTTGGACGAAAACTTTGACTTCTATTGCTTCTTAAATCGTTAAAAAACAGAAAATGCAAATGTCACGCGAAATACAGAAAAAATATTTTTTTTTTCAATTTCATTGGTCAACAATAACTCTACTATTATTATACAGTTTTCCTTCAAATCAAATTTTTCATACCTCTAGCGAACCAAAGACCAACGACTCTCGAAGACGTTCACACATAGGTACGTTTATCGATATACCGATTTAAATCACGTAACAGGTTAAAGGAATACGTTTTATTATTCCCTACAAAACAGCCGCAAGCAAAATCAATTAAGCATAAAGTATAAAATGTTTACTGGCGGCAGTTGTAAGTACATATCAGTTCGAACTATTTGTTGCACAATCTCTCATTGGTTGTAAAATGCAACCTGTTTGAATTATAGCTTTTGTTGGGTTTAAATTGAAAGCGGCGTAGTTAAGGCGTTACTGCCAACCAATATACAGAGTGGTAACGGCTTCAAATCATATGGCCTGGGATTTCTTACAATACTTAGGTATTTGTAATATTAAAGTGTGGATTTTTTTTCGTTAATTATAATTAATGTGTCTTGATTGTTGTATTAACCAACAGTTATTATAGTATTGTAAAACATATTTCACCTTCACTTTCAAAATTGGTAAACGCTCAAGATTTGAAATCTAACGTTTCATATAAAAAAGTTATATTTTTAGATGTTTTTTTTTGCGTTACGACATTTTTATATGAACAAAAATGCTCCTATATGAAGAGAGCTAGTTTAAAACAGGAAATATAATCAGATGACCCATTACGTGGGTGTTGTAAAAATATTAGTGACCTAACCTACCGCTACCGTTCGTCGGCTGCCTCGCCGTTGGTACAGATGATTGTAACCTTGATATCTGAACTGTCTCGTGGCCGCCACTTTCACGACTTTAACTTTTAATATTCGCACTTGTCAGTTTGATAAGGATCGAGACCGGGGACTTATAGTATTAATATAATAAGTAGCATTAAATTATATTTTTAAACATAATACGAAGGTAAAAAATAATAAACACAGAATACTCAGTCCAAAGTAATTCTTCCTCTTCAATTAAATAAAACAACCCGTCATTATTATGTTCAAAGAACATTACGAATTTTACCTTTTAAGGAAGTAAATGAAATTATAAAGACACGTATGAAACCAAAAGGAGAAACTTGTAATTCTACTATATATAGCACTATCAATAGCCTCTGTATCAAACAAGTAAGGTTGAAAATATGATATTTATAATAATCCAAGGATACGGAAATAAAAGGTAAATATGAGCACAGCGTGTGCGGAAAGCACCAAATTCTTTGCAATTCCGATTGCCATGAAATTAAAATCAAATATCAACATTGAATATAATTAGATGTATTATTGTTGTTTAAATGCCAGTCGTGGCTCAGAGACACAAAGTGTGACTGCAAAATCGAATGTTTGTGGGTTCGATCACCACTCGGGGACGTGAAATATTTATTTAAATTTATATTTTCATTTCTCCGCTCTGGTGTGGAGGCAAAGCGAGGTGTTGAGTTCCGCCACTCAACACGCAATGCCTCCAGATTTCGGTAGAAAGTAGGGAATGGAGTGTCTTAACACTAGGTTCCCTCTGCCTTCCCTGCTGTGTGCGGGATACAGCGAGTAGCTGATGATTTTAATCCAAATATCATGATAGAATTTCACACGTCCAGCTTTAATATAATATATTCAAATGGGAGTTTTTGTGCTTTCGTATCACTCCACAGTGTAAGTACGCATAAAAAACCATTAGTGACTTATCTGAAGTTGCCTAATGATTTATTGGTTAGATACGCGATAAAGTATGTCATTTAACTTAAAAGACATGTCTTGCATTTCTATTAACTTATTATATAGACGCATTAAATATAGAAAATATATATATATATATATATATATATATATATTATATCTACTTTATTGTTTAATTTGATTTTTTAAATGTGAGTCAACTACTAATCTAAGGACGTGGGTTTTTATATTACAATGACTAAAATATACATTAAAAAAATTCTACACTTATACCTACAAAATTAATTAAAAACAATGTAACTAAGTCATGACAAATAATATATTATTTGAAAAATAAAATAAATTGGGATTTTACCAGACCTTATATATTGTAATAGGAATAAATTAATAACAATACGCACTATTGTTTTATTAAGTATCCATACTTTAAATTTCACTAGAAATTCCAAACAAATTTAAATCATTCTCAATGTATTACATACCTACCACTGAATATACCTAGAAGGTATAGGTAGCAGGTACCTTCTAGATCTTTTATTAAAAAAAATATGATTTAAAACAAACCATAAACTATTACTTCAGGCCAGTCGTGGCGCAGTGGCACAAAGTGTGACTGTAAAACCGACAGGTTGTGGGTTCGATCCTCACTCGCACTCTGGTGTCGATACTCCAGACCTCCAGATATCGCCAGAAAGTGGGGAATGGAATGTCTTAACACTATATTCCCTGTGCCTTCCCTGCTGTGTGCGGGATACGTGAAGCTGATTTGATTCGTAAACTATTATGTTGAAGTTCATTTCAATACAGTAACACAACGACATCAAGCCCTTATCTGTACCTACGTGACGCTATTCCACATTTTGCATTTAATTGATTTATAATGCGTTATAAATTATAGTAGTTAATGTATAGTTTTACTTTACTTGGAATAAGGAGATATCTGCTCTCTTCCTGATGTTGCAGTTGTAACCTATTTGGTGCCTTTATAATTATTACTAATTAAAATTGCAATCGTAATAGTTATTTTAGTCTTGTAAATATTTCTTTATAAAATCTTATATATTACCATATTTTAAATCGAGGCCAGTAGTGGCGTAGGGGCACAAAGTGTGACTGTAAACGCGACTGGTTGTGGGGTAGGAAATGAAATATTGATTTAAATTTATGTTTCCGTTTCTTCGCTTTGGTGTAGAGGCAAAGCGCGGCGTTGAGTTTCGCCACTGAACACGCAATGCCTCCAGAATTCGGCGGAAAATGGGGAACGAAATGTATTAACACTTAACAAGGTTCCTTCTACCTAACTGCAGTGGGCGGGATACGTATATTTTAATATGTGAAAATCTATGTCGTTACTATGAACGTCAACAAACATTATAACCATATATACCTACGTTATTTTAGCCATACAAATTAAACGCTCACACTAAATAAGATGATTCAGAACTTTCTTTTTTATCCTTCTTTAATAAAGCTAATTGAACGTTCGAAATTTTCGTTATGATTCAATAATAGCGGTCCGAACAAACACTGGGCTTCGTCCGTCTGTCCGTATGTGTCATAAATTATTCATAATATTCGATAGTAAGAAATCAATCACTGATGTTTTATTTCATATTTCATAAATAAGACGGGTTCTACTACAAAAAACATAAATATATACTTCTTCAAACTTTGTGAAGTCGTTCATTTTTTTAATTTCAATAAACAGAAAATGTGAAGTAAAGCACCAACAGCTGTGAACACGGATGGTGGTTAAACAAACAACAGTGTGTGGTGATTGACCAGTATTATGAAGCGACTCTTGTAAACAAAAAGTAATCAGTTAACATTTTTTTTGGAACTTAACAAAAAATTGTAATAAAGAAGGGAAGGAAATGAATATAGAAATATAAACAAAATAAAAATTGTGTTCTGTATATATATATAGTACGCCTTTTAGAGAATGGCTCCGTTAAAATAAAATTTGGCACCGGTTTAATTGAATCTCAGTTGTATATGACGCTAGATCATTTAACAATTCTAATATCATTTAAATTAGTCCGGAAACAGAGGGGTCATTGACTTAACAACTTTGGTAGGAAAAAAACCAGTACCTAATGCAGCTGCAAGACTATCACGAAAGGTTGTGGACGTTTTCTATATTGCCCATACACATACATATATCTACAAGGTATGAAGCGTGAAAATGTTTGTCTTAATTTTGAACTGACATCCCCATAGCCGTATATTGACGAAAAAGTAAATAAAAATATATTTAAAAGCTCGTATATAAAAAAAATAATATAAATTAATAACTTTATATTTTTATAGGCTACGATAAGAAATAAAAGTTAAGTTTGTCAAATATAAGTGACACTATCGACCCGGGCGTCGCCGCTCCGCATCACGTAGCCGGCGGCGCAGGCGCTGCGGCTCGGGCCGCGCTGTGACCGACATTTCGCAAGGCTGTTGCCAAGACCAAGTGCAGTTACAATTATTTAATTTATTATTTTCTTTTATAAATATTTGTATTACATGATCTTACAAAAGCCATAATATTTTTGCATCTCAGAACCGTTTATTTTACTTAAAAAAATTGTAACTACATTTTTTTACAATTTTACACTGTGGTGTCAAAACACTACACTCATTTTCCGTTGAGGCATTGTCTGTTAAGTCGCAGAACTCAACGCCGCGCTTTGCCCATAACTATCTACGTTAAAATAATTATTACTCCGTCCAAAACAGAAACCATTTTATTGGACGGAGCTTTCAAAACGTAAACATGAGCATATATACAGTTATTAAGTTAGTCATATATTTACAAAAACATTAACCTAGTCATACATTTGGACTAATAATGTATTTTTAGCTCCATAGAAACATGACATATTATATTGAGTATGCATTATTGTCCTCTTTGTTACAGTAAAGTATTAAATATTTTAGCATACAATTTGTTAGCAATCTCAATAAAATTTTCCACTTCTTGCTTAAATGTTAAACTTGACCTTTTTCTTCGATTACAAATTAAAATAAACCGGCTGTAAATACTGTTTGTTTGTACGGTAATACCCGGCAATAAACGTAACTTACCGCTATTTAATGTTTATTTGAGAAAATGTACTATGCATGTGCGAACTTATCGTATAAGTGCGTGTTTTTTTTTAAATTAGCTCCTCTCCCGCGTTGTAAATAGAAATGAGAAAGACAGAAATTATTATCTACATTTTTAAAGGATCATTTATTCCACACTTACAAAAGATAAATACTTATTTAGAAAACGTATTCAAATTTTGAACAATTGGTTGTTAATAAGCGAGGCAGAAAGTAAATTTATATTTAGTTATAGTATTTTTTTGTAATATAAACGTTATTTTTTCTCAATTATTCGATGAACCAAAACAAAATTGTCCAAGCGTAAAATGTAAGTACTTAGAGGAAAACCGTCCTACGTTTTTCCTTATGGTGCCTTAAACGGTTCTTATTTATTATTTTGATATTGTTATTCCCGGCATTTTTTTCATATTATAGTGGTGGTTGCAATTTACACCGTAAAAAAGAAATTAAGCAAACACAATACCCGAAATATTTTTTTTAAATATTAAGAAATTCTCTGTTCTTCCATGAAACTATCAATATCTATCGCATAGTCTTTTATTTTAATAAGATAAAATAAAAACGAATTATTTATACAAATCAGGTATAACGGCTATAATAGTTAAAAGAGATACGATAAACACTTACCAATCTACCATTTTCCGTACGTAGGATTTTTGAATGACGACGTTGGGGGTTTATAGAGAGGGTTTTCCCCCGTGCAGTCCTCAGCGTCGATGTTCTGGTACATGGGGTCGGTGAGGGGCACGGGCGGGGGCCGGTTCTTCCACATGACGTAGCCGGCGGTGGCCGCGAGGGCCGCCACTATAGCGATGACCCCGAGGACAATTGGTAATGTCACTGGAAAAAATTGCATGTTATTTTTTGTTTTGGATGCTAATTTCATAGAAGTAATGAAAGTATAAATGTAGCTTATGACGCATTTTATATGGTAATAGATGAAAATAAAAGTGCTTATTTAGAAAACGTATAAAAATAAAAACGAGGCCAGTCGTGGCGCAGCGGCAAAAAGTGTGACTGTAAACCGACTGGTTGTGGGTTCGATCCCCACTCGAGGAGATGAAATATTTACTTAAATTTATATTTCCATTTCTTCGCTCTGGTGTCGAGGCTAAGCGCGGCGTTGAGTTCTGCCACTTAACACGCAATGCCTCCAGAATTCGGCAGAAAGTGGGGAACGGAGTGTCTAAAAACACTAGGTCCCCTCTGCCTACCCCCGGGATACAGCGTGAAGCTGTATAAAAATTTGAAACCGACCATGAGGCGCGGATTTTTTTTGTGTTTCCTAAGTGCGCTTAGGAAACACTTTAAAAATTATAAAATATTTAAAAAATAGTTTCTCTCTTGCCATACGATAATTCTTAGTAATTATCTTTGGGTAGCGGAAATTTGTAAAAATCTCCCTACAGAGATGCTAACAACATAAATAAGTTGTAACAAGCGTATAAAAATTACGACGTAGTGACGTGATTTAGTGGTCAGAGCGCCTGGTCGGTTTCCAGGAGGCGCGGGATCGAGTCCGTACATAAAAAAAATTATACTTTTTCTTATTAAGTGTGGAATAACATTACAAAAAAAAATGAAAGAAAAGTGATTTTTCTTTTTAAAAAATAAATCATTAGTTGATTCTTACTTTTTAAATCATTGAATTCTACACTTAATTACATATACATACTTCAAGCATAATATTTAAACATTCTATTACATATGTTATGACAAGACTTTTTTTATATGGATTCTATATATATATCATCATCGTGTTGAGTGAAAGAGACGTCTAATTATTTACTTAGGATCGAAAGAGATAAACAATCTGATGTAAAACATATGGTATTATGAAGTGGCGAAGTGAATTAATGCAACTGTGTAAACTGGACTTTTTGATGTTTTAATATTAAAATAACAATTGTGTCATTATTGTGTTATGATGAGGCCAGTCGTGGCGCAGGGGCATAAAATTTGACTGTAAATTCAACTGGTAGTGGGTTCGATCCCCACTCTAGGAAAAAAAAATGTTTGTTTACATTTACTATATTTTAAGTTATTCGCTCTGGTGCCGAGGCAGAACGCGGCGTTGAGTTCCGTTACTGACTCACACACAACGGACTCACACACGGAATGCCTCCAGAACTCAGCGGAAAATGAGGAACGGAGTGTCTTAGCACTAGGTTCCCTCTGCCTACCCTGCCGTGTGTGTGATATAGCGTGAAGCTGATGTTATCATAAGGTTATGTATAATTTATTCGATTTATTTAATTTCTGGGAGCTATATTGTTGTTATTTCGATAAATAAGTAGTAGGCAAAGTTACGCGGGTAAAGAGATTATTATAAATGAATCAATAAAAAAAATGTTTCGAAAGGGAACATAGTATTAAAACACTCCGGTCACCAATTATTGAGAACTCAGCACCCCGCTTTGTCTTTGTACTAGAGCGAAAAAATTAAAACTATTAACTCCCCCAAGTAAGAGCAAATGAATAATTGAAACAAAATCGAATTTAATACATTTAAACACAAAGTAATAATTTAATTATAGTGCCCTTAATTTGTTAAAGTATAAAATTACACTGAGCGGCTTTCATTGCAAATGTCCGAACAAATGCACGGTCTATTTTCGTCTCTGTTTCCAAGAAGCGACTGAATGCGCCTTATTCGGCTCGAAGGACCAATTCGATGATTTGATAATATATGAATTTATTAAATTTACTTATACTATTAAAAAAAAGCTTACCACTAACTGCACCAACTTGTTCCTCTGAAGTAGATTCAAGTATCATGAAGAACGTCTCATCTCTATGATCTCTCATGACAACGTACTCTATATATAGCTCTTTGACGGTAACATTGCACTTCACCCAAGTTTTTCTGCCAAAATCATCTCTTTGTTCCAAAACTGATACGTTATAATGTTGCTTATACAGTGGGAAGTGGCAATCCCTGCACTTTCCGTATGGCTGCAGGAAGCACACGTCGCAGTCGTTGGTCGTCATACAAATATCTGCGCAGTAGTTGTCTCTGTCGAAGTACTGAGATCCCTCCCTGTCGGTGAAACATTCACATTTGTCGCACAAACCGCACACGCCGTTGCCAGAACACTCGCCCTGAGAAATATTCCTCTATGTACTAAAATTATTGGTTTTAAATTATTTATATTGAGTTAGAAAGATGCTTTTATATGAGTCCATATTGTATGTCGTATTAGGATCCATATTGGAGGTCGTCGGGGCCCGGTGACACAAGGCTGTGACCGTAAACGCGATGGTTGTGGCTTCGATTCTCACTGACGGGAACGAATTATTATCTATATATGTGTTTTCATTTCTTCGCTCTGGTACCAATGTAAAATACGGCGTTTAGTTGGAGCACTCAACATGCAATGCTTCAAAAATGGATAATGTGAAGCTAAAGAAAAATAAGCAAAATACTTACATGATCCCTAGAAGAGTCCATGCACGGCACATCTCCTCGCTTTTCTTCGCAAATTGGTTTTTCACAGAATTTTCCAGTCCTAAAACATTTCAATATTTTTATTATTTATGACAATCTACTATATGTTACTTTAAAAAAGGGCCTAATTGATATAAATATATGAGAAACCTGACAAGTTCTTTTAGATTATGTGTAAAACGATGTCAATGTTATCAACTGTTATTTATACGTACTTTAAAAAAACGTTATTTCTTTGGATACATATTAAAGAAATTCAAGCGATTAGCACAATTTACTTGATTTATATTCTTCAATAGTCAAGAAGTTTATCGAATATTAATGCGTAGACGCGTAAATCTGATAAAATGTGAGGCTGCGAGTGTGTAAGAATGCATACTGGCACTTAACAAACACTTTAACCTGTTTGACGCACATTATCTTTAAAATTGTTTTTTTAGCATCACGCTGTATCCAGCATATAGGCGGATAGACAGAGGGAACCTGGGTGCCTAGTGCGCAACGAACTCACAACCTATCGCGTTTACAGCCGCTCGCTTGCGCCCCTGCGCCACGACTGGTCTTAGTTTTAAATATTGAGTATTATCGTTTTCAGATCAGTCAAGGATTGTGTGAAAAAAGTGTGAAAGCTTAAAGTGTTAAGATAAGTTTACGTTATAAGTACTATGCACCACTTAAACATATTTCACTCAGAAAGAAGTATTATGTAAGATTTTTTTCAAGAAAAAAACCATAATTAACCTATATGGAGTATAATTAGAAACGGTATAACAATCGTGTCAAGTGTATGTAAACCACTTTTAATGGCGCACGAAGAAAGTAGGGCCCTTGAGTCTATAATTAGGTTTGCAGCGCCGGACGCACAGAGATGTTTTTGTTCGGAGCGTTTGTAATTCCGATTGATACCGCAGTAACAGTTAGGAAAGATCTTATTACAAACGTTTCGTTGCTTGGAGAAGCAAATTCGAGGCAGTTATGTGATCACCCTGTATCGTAATATTAGATAAGCAGTTTATGTTTGGAAAGGTGGTTTTTTTTAGTTTCCCGCACATAGCTCAATGCAGTGATTCTGGGATTCTAGTGTTAAGAGATTTCGTTTCCATTAAGACACCGCCTAATTCTTCACCGCGGGCTGAACTCAACACCGCGGTTTGCCTTGTTAACGAGTGGGAATTGAACTCACAACTTGTCGAGTTTACAGTCGCACGCTCGCGACTAGCCTCTCCGGGTAGTTATTTGATTTAAAATTTTTAAATTTAGAACCCAATAAGAATAATATAATATCAAACCGTTAAAATAAATAATAACATTTAACTGAGAAGTTAGCTAGCAAAAGCATTTAGTGTTATTAACATTTACGTAGAGACAATTACCACTAGGTCACGAGTGCAACTGTTGACTAGAATAGCTTAAGAATAAAGTTCAGGTAGAACAAAAATAAATCTTTCTTTAACAGAAGGATCTTATGTAGCTCTCTAAATATTTTAAATAATACATAGTTTTATATTCTTACCATCCTTTATGACAAACGCATACGCCGCCCACCCGATTGCCCTTTCCGTTACAGGAGAAAATGCTTTCATCTATTCTATCATCAAAAGAACAGGCGCAGGGCACGTGGATTTTCAGCTCAGCTTCTTCTTTGATTCCTTCCACTGAGAGTTTAACATTAAAATACTCAGATGGACTGGCGTCGAAGCCACAAAAATTAACTTTTGGCTTAGCGTAGATGGTAGTAGTGCAACTGCCGCCGTAACAACTCGTGGTGTTGGATACTACGAAATCGGAGCTTTGTGTTGAATTCACTATTAACTGCGTCTGTGGAATTAGAATAATTTTAATATCAATTGAATTATAAGAAAATAAATAAATCAGCTTCACGCTGTATCCCACACACAGCAGGGAAGGCAGAAGGAACCTAGTGTTAAGACACACAGATCGTCAGTTTCCGCTGAATTCTGTAGACACTCAACGCCACGCTTTGCCTCGACACCAGAGCAAAGAAATGAAAATATTAATTTAAGTAAATATATCATCTCCTCGAGTGGGCATCGAACCCAAAACCAATTTCTTTTACAGTCACACTTTGTGCCACTGCACCACGACTAACCTCAATAATTACAATTTCTTTGTAGTCAAAAAAACTATATTTAGGTACACCGTGTCTATCAAAAATATAGGAGGTAAGCCGTAAATCGTGAAATATTCCTTTTCCCTTATGCAGTGTTAGCTATAAAAATATGATTATAATTAAATAATATTTTTCTATAACTATAAAAATAAAAATATATAATAAAAATTGTCTGTTTACTCGAATGCTTTGTTTATCGTAATCGTATAAATGTCACATAATGGTTAAGCAGAGGTTTTGCGGTTTTACGCCTCTATGTTTACGATTGGCCTTCATCGTAATATGGTAACTTTATGCTTGAATAGTAGATATCAACACCTTTTTATTTGTCGATTCCGGGAGGTTTCAGAGTAAATTTCTAACCATTTTTTGAGAAAAAATAGTTAATAATTACATTTTAATGATATATATAAAAGAGGTTAAATGTGTAGACTGTTAAATGTAAACGTTTTTGTCATTTAGAAGTTGAACTTGTAACTACTGTAATTATATTTTTCGTCGGATAGCTGTGCCACAGGGCCGTAGACTAATTTCAAATGATATAAGTCATGATTATTTTTAATCTGTGGTCGTTATGATAATACACTAATAACAATGATTACGGGAGTCATCTGAATTACACCAGAAGCAAATGCATTTTGCATTATATTATAATTGTAGAACACAACCATTTATATGATTATTCTTTAATAATTTAAGTGTAATGACAGCATTTAAAAGACTTACTTCCATTGTGTAAAAGTAAATGTCAGTTGACTTTAGAAGGGCTTTAGCAATAGGTACTTTTACCAAATATCTTATATGAAAGATAAAATAAATAATTTCTTGAATATATTATAACGATAACAACATTTTTTAATAAATATTTTTTTTATTTAAAATTTAAAATTACTGAAATTTTGTTCTCTTAATTGAACTCTACTATTATAATCCTACAAACATGTTCCTCATTTCGCGGGCACAACAAGAAATTAGAGCACCATTTTATCATAATTTTTTTACCTAATTCATTATACTTTGTCTTATCGAGCCGAAGAACTTGAATTTTATAATCTTCCCAAAACAGCACTCCAGTTTTAGTGCTTAGTGTGAAACATCCACTTAGCAAAGCGCGACGTTACTACTTATAATTCCTTACGATATAAAATATTTTCTAGTTCAAATTGTTTGGGAACCTGAAGAATAAAAAAAGATACCTTTGGATTTTCCATCTTAGAAGAATACACAACGCTAAATTTATCATCATTACCAACTTTCAGCGTTTGTGTTTGAAACAGTGGATTGAGCTCTCTACCTTCCTCTTGGTTGTTATTGACGTACAATAGTTCTTCCATGTCGTGAGTACACCAGTTGTCGTAGGCCAATAGAGAACACCGACGGTTCTGAAACAAAATTATTTATTTGTATCTTTTATATGCTTTATACAAAGCGTGGCTCAGGACTAGAAAAATAGAGACATGTTTTTTATTTTAATAAAATAGTTGTTCTTGGCGTGTTTGAGAAAAGGAAAATGGAGTATTGTCGCCTCAAGTTAAAAAATCAAATAAAACTAGGTAATGTGTAAAGATCTATCTTATCTATCCAATTAGTAGATGCGTCCACGTTAGCGAAATGCTTATATGGTAAACTAACGCGTTCTCGCTCTATATGGACTAGAAATGGAATGAGGTTTTACTTCTCATAGTGCCTTAATTGCGTCACTCATAGAATTAATGATAAATTGTACATAAATTAAACAAAACGTTTCAATTTCATATATAAAATGTTGAAATTATTACAAAATATATAATCATAAAATTCATGAATAGTTGATTAAAATTATATAAAGGGAAGGTAAAAACAGAGTCTCTATATTGCGACGTAGCAAAAATCAATACCATGGTAGTAGGTTCAATATTTCTTTGTAAAGAAATATGGCCCGCAATATCTCGAAACAACGGTACAATGGGGTAATATGGACATAAATATATGTGTTAATTTATTTTCTTTATCCGCTCTCTCTAAAATGCATGAATATGTAGGTAAAAATATAAAAATAAATTGAAATAAAGTAAAATTTAATGTAGAGTATCTACATAAGTTTCATATCTCTCGATAAGTAGTAGTTTAATTGAAGTTTTTAACTGACAATTGAAAGTACACTACATTTAATTTAATAACAGTTTTTTTTTATTTACAACGTTCAAACAATAAATTTAATTGTATTTAGTGGAAATTAATGGCGTGTGATCTTTACAACGATAAAAATATGTTGCAAAAGTCGAACTTTAGTATCATTGTTAACATTTTTGACTCGAAATGTGCAACTAATTTATATAATATATGGTAGTGTATTTTCGTAATAATAATAAGTTTTTGTTACCGTAAATATTGCGTTTAAGGCACTGATCACATTGAAAAAGTGACACATTCTACCTAATGACCCTTATTTTTTTTACCTTCACGCTGTATCCACACATATCAGAGTAGACAGAGGGAACATGAAAACCAAATGTTAAGATACTTTCGTTCCCCACTTGTTGCCTTATAAGTGGCGGCACTCAACGCCGCGCTTTGTTTTGACACTAGTGCGATGAAATGTATGTAAATAAAGACTTCATTTCCTCGAGTGGGGATCGAACCCACAAACAGTCGATTTTACAGTCACATTTTGCGTCCCTGCCTCTTCTTTTTTGATCAATGGCTTGATTCTGCAAAGGCAGGCGCAAAATAATCTACCTGTCTCACATTTAATAAAATGAGCCTTTTATTATGACATATTAAAAATCTATTGAGTTGAGTACTCACATTAAGAAGAGAAGATTTAAAGTTTACTATCAAAACAAAAATATCACATTGGGTCACAAATCGTAAAACAAAATCTCTATTTTATGGGATAAAACATCTTAAATATTAAAGTACAAACTTGACCGTATATCCAACACTAGTAAATACATTTGCTAGCAAATGAATTGCACAGATACGTAATTAGTATGTAGATAATATGGTAACAATTTCAATTAATTAAATTACGAGTGCAGAATGATCGTTGGCGCCAATAAAGAACGCGGGGAGACATAAATTACGTACCGCTGGCATTCCACATATCTTTTAATATTGTTAAACTTCCATTTTTTACACTTCATTTTACAGGAAAATTCTTATAACTATCAATTATTTGTAATATTAACTGCCATATTAATATGCATATCTATCACAAGGCAGTAGCGTAATATAATATGATATACGTGCTAAACACATCCTATATCTACTACTACTACTACTACTACTACTACTACTAACTTCACACTTTATCCCTAGCGGGGTAGTCAGAGAGAACGGAGCGCCAAACGCTACGGTCATACCTACTAGTTGTAAAATATTTTTAACATTTTTAAAGTGTTATCCCACATCTAGGAGGTAGGTTTCTAGGAGGCGCAGGTTCGTTTCCCGCTACGTTCAAATTTTTATACGTTTTCTAAATAAGTAGATATCATTCTCAATAAGTATAATAACCAATAATGTTCAGTCAAACACGTCCCAGCTTCGCCATGTCACTAATAAAAAATGAATATGTTTTCGAATCTAGTCGTAGCCGAAATAATTGAGATGTTTATCAGCGTGTAGGTACATGACAAAATACGAATAGAAACTAAAGTTTTGTTATAGTATTAGCGAACTAGTTTAAAAGAGGGTAGATTTAGGTGAAAATAATTATAAAAGCAGTGGAGTTGTGTCAATCGGGCGCAGTTGCTTGTAAGTGACCCCTATTGGAAGGAAACTAGTGTGAAGTATTGTTAGTAGGTGATACGTCTCACTTATTGCAATTACATAGTGTCCCTGTCCAAATAGTTTAGGACCATATAGACGATGTGTGTTTTTAACGTGTTGTATTTTTAAGTATAGCTCATTGAAATAGTAATCACTTTCCAGGTACAGGTACCAAAAATATTATGCACAGTAGTATTATATACCTACTTTAAATATTCATATACCTATTTATCTTCAAACGTACGATATGTATATGGATTTTAAGAGGAAAATAAGAATACGCCTTAAACGAGATTCCATATTTTAGTAGCTTATAAATATTACGTCTACATTATTATTTATTTTACTACTATTTTGTTCAATGTTAGTAAATTAATTGGAAAGCCGGTTTAGTTGTACAACAATTTAATTTAAATCAATCGTTATTTTTTGCAATAACCAATTGCAAAGGACGTTTTATAAAAAATACAGTTA
Source organism: Heliconius charithonia (assembly GCA_030704555.1). Lineage (NCBI taxonomy): Eukaryota > Metazoa > Arthropoda > Insecta > Lepidoptera > Nymphalidae > Heliconius > Heliconius charithonia. Next base: position 3,604,576 of record CM060809.1, on the reverse strand, counting down.
AGATATGCTTAAGAATAACAATGTAGAGTTGTGGCGCCACAAGTTAAAGTAATTATTACAAGTATTTAATTTACTTTTTTTGCTACAGTATTGCTTAGTATTTAGCTAATAGCTCGTATTATGTTTTTCGAGCCAATTTTAAATTGTATTAAATAATTTAATTCGTAATAAGTCTTCGCGCACTTCGGCTGAGCATAGCTTTTATTGTCGACATGGATAATATGTATGGTAAAAAAAAAATAATTAAATTAGTTTCACGCTGTATCCCGCACACGGCAGGATAGGCAGAAGAACCCAGTGTTAAGACACTCCGTTCCCCACTTTCTGCCGAATTTTGGAGGCATTGAGTGTTGAGTGGCAGAACTCAACGCCGCGCTTTGCCTCGACACCAGAGCGAAGAAATGGAAATATAAATTTAAGTAAATATTTCATCTCCTCGAGTGGGGATCGAACCCACAACCAGTCGGTTTTACAGTCACACTTTGTGCCACTGCGCCACAACTGGCCTAATATTTTAATGAAAATTAAATAGTTTTCAACTTGTATATAAAAAGTATGTAGTAAAAAATTATAAATATCATGTTACTAGAAATTAGGCAGAAAAAAATATAGAACAATACATCAAATCAATTAAAACAATTTAGTTACATCCATTAAAAATGTTAAAATTGATTCAATCTCACACAATTTAAGATGATGATGAGATCAAATTACCCAATCCAATTTACAGTGCATTGCAATACACCCGCGTGATTACTCAAACGTCATGTTTTGAAAGGTAATTTACTAGATCTAGCTAGCTCGCTGGGTTCTATCGAGCTAAGGCATTTTGCGTGTGTAGTGTGTACAAGTAAACACCTAATATTCATAACTGGAAATGATAATATTTTTATAAAGAAAACATATAGAACTTGTTTTAAAATAAATTTTAGTATATAATATTTTTGAAGGTTGCAGAAAAAGCAAGGACATTTAACGCGAAAACGATATAGGTACGTGTATTTTTATAGCGGCGAGACATGGTAGTAATTAAAATAAATAATGTAAAAATTTTGTTTTTCTATGAAACTATAAAGACTGCTTTAATCCATTGAATGTTATATTAATATTAAATAAATTAATTTAAGTTATAACGAGTCATTCATTTGATAATAATGTAAAATAGCAAATAAAATAATAAAATAACATTCACATATGTACGTATGTACATACGAAATAATTTTAAAAAATATACCCAAACAACATTAAAATATTTTCATAAAATATATAAACATAAAAGTTAAAAAACGCGACCGCTTTTAATGGTCCAATTTAATAAGATGAGAAAGTGCGATGCTGTAGTTATGAAGCAAGCGAGGGCAATAAACCCTCGGGGTGTGGGAGTCGCAATAATAGACGTCGATTATTCCCTTCAGCCTTATTCTGATCTCTATCTCACCTCGTACCGTCTCTCGTTACGTTCGACGGTAATTAGTTCATTATATTATATTATATTATACACTTATTTAATGGGAAATTATGTTTTGGTATTAATAGTTTAGTATGAATTTATTGTATGTTTATATATAATTATGTAGAGCTGTTAAAAAAATATATTAGAATATAATTCATTTATTTTTAAAATGTTTTTTAAAATACCCTTTAAAAACAAACATTTTTGCTTTGTGCAATGTGTTGCTTAATAATAAATGAGAATCCACAATTTATAAGCAATTACTGCATTTTCTTCATAATATGTTTACATATACATTTAAAAATATTAATACTTAAAAAGAATATAGCCTTTTTTCATTAAAAGTATAATATATAAAATATTGTATAATAAAATTCATTAAATACGAAAGCAAAAGATGTAGGCGTACCACTCCATAGAACGTTCAATGTTCCTATCAAAGCCTGCATTCAGAATATACCTGTTCACGTGTGGGTGGTGTATTATAAGTAATACTTAGGCAGGGGGGAGCATTACGACACATACTAGTTAAAAACGAGTTACCAGTTACATTATAAATGAAAAGGAATATAAACAAGAGTAAGTAAAAGAATCTTGAATCTTTATAAACAACATAATTAAGATGCCAGTTAACATATATTTTTTTAATATTTTTTCGCATCTTTTACATTTTGTATGTATAAATTGCTATCCACTCCGAAATCGCTCTCAAGAGCGATTGCTTTATAAATACGGGCCCTAATATTCCTAAAACATTTTACAATATCAAAATATTAAATAAAAAAAAGGAAAGGAAAATCAAAATATTAGAGATTAGTGAAAACAGCGAAATGAAAATATATCATTAAAAAGAGAAGTTTAAATATTTGGTTATAAAATATATGTACATATTAATTAATTCGTTTCTCCCGTTGCCGTATGAATTTAAAGAAATTATTTCTTAATGCTTCCCTACGCCTATTGTTCTAGGAAGGCTACATGCCTCATTTCAATTTTCTAAGTGCTGTAGTTTCTATGCCTTGTCTGTCAGCCAGATCCGTTTTTAATATACATATGTTTATAATGTGTAGATAATAAACTTTGAAAGCACTGTCTCAAAATAATATTTACGTTGAAGACTTTTTGTATGAAGAAGAAGATGCATAAAATTTATAAGTCAATACCATTGTTCCGCCCACACTCTCGGGGGAATGTAAATAAATGCGATTGTAAAATTGTCCGTCTGTTTTTCTTTTCTCATATGATGCGGATTGTGATTAAGCACACACATATTATATTATATACATATATTTAATATTACAAGAGTATAAGTGAAGTACAAAAAATAAATAGTGTCAATTGATTTATCTATTGCACTTGGTTAGCTTTAGATATTAAAGAAGAAGAAGAAAGAAGAGAAAATTAGAACGTAACATTTGAACTGAAAACATTTTTGTTCCACTTCTTAATATTACTACAACAATATAATTAAAATAAGTAAATGAAAATAAAAACAAATGAACCTTCCTCGATCTTTCAATACAAGCGGACAGACAAAAGATCAAACTATTATTTTTCGATATAATGAGCTCACCCGCATCTCCACTCTCGAGCAGTTCCCGGTAATTCCACACTGTTGACTCAGAATAAGCTGTATCGGTTTCAACTATTATTCGCTTTTTGCGTCGTATTTGGCACTTTGTAAAAACGGTTTCTATAATAATAATAATACTGTGTCATAGCTCAATAGATATAAAGTACACTGGTAAATGGGAAATGATGGTTTTTGTTATATTATGATTTTTAGCACGTTACTTATATAGTATGTATAATAAGTAACAATATATATTAGTGTATTGTAGCGTTGATTTCCGCCCCTCAACACGCCTTTAGATTTCAATAGAAATTGGGACACAGAAGTGTGTTAATGAGAACGGAGGGTCTTAGCACTAAGTTCCTAGGTTCCACTTTCGTATCAATCTATGTGCGGGATACAGCGTAAAACTAAAAAAATATTTATAAATACTTATATATATTTATTAAATAAAATAGGACGATTGATATTTTAAAGGAGGATTGATATTTTTTTGAAATACAAATGATGTCTGTAGACAAATGTCGATAGCCATTATATTTCCTTATTGAATTCAGATTGACACTCCGTAAAAGCTTCCGGAAAAGTAACCAAAAATAAAATAAAAGTTGTATTGTAAGTTCAACGCCCCGAAAGAAAGACAACAGACGATTTAAATTGTTAGTAGAAAAATGTTACACGTTGGCTTATCTCCAAGCAATTCATTTTAAGAGCGCAATTCAGCTTTTATTGATACGCTAGTATGGGTGGTACTACTTTGTTTACGCATTACGAAAATGGGTATATTATTTACATTTTGTAGTAAAAATTATTTGATGCACTTATATACAAATGATATATAAAAAAGTAAAAAAAAAACATATACTACATGTGTATGATGTTTAAATACAACACTTTTGGCCATTTTCCATGCGCTAAAGTGCTAAAGATATTTTGTAAATTTTTTTATATAGATTTAAAAAAAATTAACCAGCTTCACGCTGTATCCCGCACACACACAGCAGGGCAGACAGAGAGAATATAGTGTTAAGACACTCCGTTTCCGACTTTCCGCCGAGTTCTGGACGCATTACGTGTTGAGTGGCGGAACTCAACGCCGTGCTTTGCCTCGACACCAGAGCGAAGAAATGTAAATATAAATAAATATTTCTTCTCCTTGAGTGGGGATCGAACCCCCACCCGGTCGATTTTTCAGTCACACTTTGTGCTCCTCCGCTACGACCGGCCTCGAAAAATTAACCATTATTTTCATTTACGACTTAGACACATATTAAAATATGTTAAATATCATAAACTACTCTCGACTCTAAAACAAAATTCAAAGTAGTTTAAGTATATGATTTTCATATCACGATTGAATAAAAAAAATATTGCCTTGCATATTACATTCCTAGACATTCAGGTGTAAAAATATCTGTACTATACAATGTTTAATAATATTTTTGTTTTACTTTATGAGCACAGAAGGGCCTTACTTTTATCTCATTATCCTCGAATGAAATATAACGTCCTTTATTAATATTTTTAAAGGTCTCTTACGCGCCAGCTGCGCATTGCAGAATATAAATGGCATTTAGTTTTTAATGTAGAGCAACAATTACACTGATTTACAGCCGATGCCCTGTGACATACTTCATTTACCGTATATAGTAAATGTTAATCGTTAATAATAATCGAAGTAATTAATACACTTGTCAGTGTAAGTTTATACTGACCTGACTGAAGGAGTTACGTAAATTTTTGATTAATGGAATATTACATGAAAAAATTAAAGAGGAGAATCTTTAGTAGATATATTTAAATGAAGTAGGTAAAGCTAACATGACGGCTTATTTATATTTGTAAATTTTGGAAGACATTTCATTAAAATACCAAACAAGTGGCTACTTAATATTTTTAATAGATTATAATGATTACTGCGAAATAGAGTCACGGCCAGGCACTACAGTGCCGGCCATTGCCATTTTAAGCATTACTATTTTTTGTTTGGTAGTAAAAAGTACATGAACTTGTTCGAGCTATTAGAAAACGAGTTTTCTAATATGATGTTTATAATATTCACCTATAGTCCCTCTGTATGATATATTATTAGATGTTTTTTTTTAATAAATTGTGTGATAAAAATTAAACTGTTTAATTTTATTAAAGAAATATGTTCCGAGTACTTTTATATTTTCCATATCTAAATATTCCACTAAATCTGTATAGTACCTTTGTCAGTTGAATGCCCGGATTTTATTGGCTTCCAGCCGACTTCGATAGTAATACCCTCTGTAATTGGATTAAGTCTACGCATCAACATATACTAGTATTATGGGTAATATTACCCATCGTACGTCGGATAAATGAGGTAATGTGGCAGACGGATTAGTAGTTTCTTCACTCAAGCTGAACGTCTCAACTGAAAAACATATTTTTATTAGCTTCACGTGCTGTGTGTCGCACATATCAGGGATCTTGTGGACTAAGTGATAAAACACTTCGTTTCAATTAACTTTCGTTTCCCATTGCGTGTTAAATGTCGGAACGCTTTACCCTGTTACAAGAGCGAGGAAATGAAAATGTTAAATATTTTATTTCCTCCAGTGGTAATCGAACCCACAGCCTGTGATGAATTTTCTTTGATATAAAAATAACTGCCTTTATTTACTATCTGATTTGTTATCAACTTTATATTTAAATATTAAAGTATGTTATGGTAAATTCATTTTGTGTAATGTTTTTCTTGTTATTTCAAAATAAGGAGTCTTCTCATTATTCAAGTCTTTTGTTTTTATGCGTAAAAATAAACACATCCTAGTGGAACAAAATTTGAAGTAACTTATTGAGAGTGAAAATCAACTTTCAAAATCTGAGTCTGTATCCCAAATATTTTTTAAAATCACCCACCCTCTTTATCGTTGTAAATGTACAAATGAAAAATATAAAATCACTTTCAAAATAAAGTAAGCATTTATAATCAACGAACTACAGGTTAATTATAAACATTTCACCTAATATTAATATTTTCTATTCCATCTATTACTTATTAACGTGACAGATGGAACTTTTTTAAAATACCAATAAGCTGACACACAATACTTAAGCAAGAACTGCCCACGATCTATCATAACTACAGTACCTACAGTTTATCATTATCCTCAATTACTAAATGCAACCAGATTTATTTCTTGCGAAACTGAAAAGTTCATGTAAATGTCTTGTTTCAAGTTAATTATTATTTAAATATTTTTTTGTGAAATTATTTTAGTAAAAAAAATTGACCTTTTTATCTAAATAGTTCTGAATAGCATCTTTAGTGGTGGAATTTTTTTTAAATATCCATATCAAGAAGTTACATAAAATTCTCTATTAGAAATGCTAATGAAATGATTTAAATTTAAATACATTGGAAGTCAACATGTCGAGCGTCTACGATTGCAACGTACAGATTTAAAAATTATGCAATATTTTATGACCAAAACAGGACTGAATATAGGTCAGCGGGTTATATTTATGATTTCTCAGTAACGGTGTGATTGTATGGATGTTTGTTGATGTACTTTACCGCACACGATGCGTATGCGCTCGTCGGAAGCCTACACCCGGTGGATTACTTTGTAAACTATGTTAAACAGTAACTGTTTTGTAAATTAACGCTAATTGTGAATCAAAACAGTTGACTTGTTCCCAGAAAAGTGGGCAAGCACGCAGTACCCATTGGAGAAATAGTTAAATTAAATTTTAAAAGGGGACTTATTTTATAATGTTAATCCCAAAAATCTTAATAAATAGACATCATTATTTTAAATACTTCCAAGGGCTATTAACGACAATAATAAAAACAAATGTATACCTAATAGTTTTGCTTTAAGTGTAGGACGAAATAAGTGACTTGGGTCCCTAGACGACTTCACCATCTATCTGGTCTTATATAAAAAGGGTACACATATTGTATCAAATATTTAAAAAAATGTGTAGATTAAATACCGCATATTATTACTGGGCAAATAAAAAAAATATTTATTGTTTCAGCTGAAACAATAAAAAATTTAATAATATATAAGAAGAAATAAATTTCAGTATGCAGTCTTGAGCGTAGCAGAAGGTATGTGATAATATGTTTAATAGTAAGCAATTATTTTATGCAAATAACAACAATAAACAAACGCGTGTAATATAATGAGAATGGCAAGATGCCAGCAGTTTATCCTTTTATGATTCACTGTGTCGCCAGGATTCACATAATTTTACTTGACGACGTTTACAAAGAGACTGCTCTTTTATATGACATTTTATAAAAGGCATTTATTAACATTTTTTAAACTATAAAAATAAAATATACTGGCTTATTGTGGTTCAAAAGCACTTCCTTGAATCTTGCCTACGTAATATAAAATATTTTGTAATCTATGTGCAAATGTTTTAAAACAATAATGCCAACGTTTCCTTTGATTTGGTAAAGGATAAAAAATATATAGAGAGCAGAACATAAATACCGTCAGAAGTTTCCAAAACATGTTTAAAAGCTAGAGGAAAATTTATCAATATTATTTCTATTTAAATGTAAGAATTTAATTATAGCACCTAATACACATACGATGACAACGGAAAAAGTAATATAACTATATGTCAGTCAGTAATACATAGGTTTTATTAACTGATAATCTTATATATGTACTTTAGGTAGGTATACTTATTTTTCGCTCATCCAAAACCACCAAACCAAGGTAACGGCTACTAATATATTTATTTAAAAACTAACCGTATTGCGTTGGTTTTTAAAACAAGGACTTAACTTAAATGAGTACCTACACTTAAGTATATTTTCCTCCGGATATTGGCAAATGGGGAAGCTCAGGAAATTTGTCTATCGATCCGTCCAACAGCACTTCAGTTGATTATGCACAATCATCAAGCAAAGGAAGGTACTCAAAAGTAGAAAAGTAAATAATGAAAACCTTTACGTGTTCCATTATGTATCAAATAGGTAATGAAATGCACGTTGGAACTCGATAACTAGGGTCTTTTTGCTGACTCTATAAAATGATGGGTAGAAGAAAAAAATAAACAAATCGAAGTATATAATGCGTATAAGTAACCTTTAACCCTGACAAATAATAAATTTCATGTCGTAACATCCTCATTTTACCCAGTTACATGCGTAATGTGAAAATTAGTTGATCATTAGTGAAGGGCAATTAGTAGTTCAGGTTCACAAATGTACATAAAACACAATGCACCAGCTGTCTTGTGTATTTGATGAATGATTGCTAAAATGTGAAAATATAGTGTAATACTGAGAATTTATTATACATTTACAAATTTCATGACTTTAGTAATGTCATTATTATCAACTCGGGTCGGTTTGATTAAGATAAGCCAGGACATATTTGCTATTATCAATAGTCAATGATAGTCAATAGAGGTACTATTTTCTACATATTATGTTAATAATTGTACATTGTCTATGCAATAATTGTCTGAATGGAGAGTCGAAAGCGCGGCGCTAAGGGCTTTCACCTAACATGAATAGTATATTTGATTTCTAATATTTTTTATTTTAATATCCAGTACATTTAAGACATTAAATATTTTAAAGATCATTTTAAATTAATTGTTGGCTGAATGAGTTAATGCTGCTGCTAAATGTAAAAGTAGAAAACCAAGTTGGCGGGAAATTATACAAAAATATTAGAAATTATAATAATTATATTGTAATGTTAGTCTAAATGTAAATTTGCAGAGTTTAAATTAAATACGATGATAATTTTTATAATTACTTATAAGTAAAATATTTCTAATTAAAATATTTTATTTTTTTGTATGTAAATTATTATAGGTACACATTATATGCAGATCTATATCTGCTGCTATGTTTCTATAAACAAGAAAAAAAAAATCAAGGTAGTTCTGTAAGTCTTTCATATTTTAATTAATTATTCATATATTTAGAGGCCAGTCGTGGCGCAGTGGCACAACGTGTGACTGTAAACCGACTGGTTGTGGGTTCGATCCCCACTCGAGGAGATGAAATATTTACTTAAATTTATATTTCCATTTCTTCGCTCTGGTGTCGAGGCTAAGCGCGGCGTTGAGTTCTGCCACTCAACACGCAATGCCTCCAAAATTCGGCAGAAAGTGGGGAACGGAGTGTCTAAAAACACTAGGTTCCCTCTGCCTACCCTGCTGTGTGCGGGATACAGCGTGAAGCTGATTTATTTATTTATTTTTTATTCATATCACATTATCTTTATGGTTAGCCTCTACATTCACCTAAGTTCGTAAATCGTAACGCGATAGGTAGCTATCATAGGAAGTGCATATCAACGTAATGGGCGGAGGTCTATTAATAAATTAGGATATAGACTGTCGTAAATAAACAATAGAGATTTGCTTTTGTAATAATAATAAATTTATGTAGTTATTTGAAAAAATAAATATTTTGTTACTAATTTTGTTTCATAAATATATTTATTCTATGATTTTAGATATTATTTCAAAATTTTAAGTTGATTGAATATATCCTATTCTTATTGCATTATTTTCATAAAATAATGATATGTTGTTCTTTTTATTTGTTGAAAGTCACCAGGCTTGTCTAATAAGAATTGCAAAGTTATCTTTAACCGTTTTCGTCGCGCCGACTATGAAAGCAAATAAAATAACCAATAAAGTTCATGGCTGACAAGATCAAAAATAGATTGGCGTTGTATGAGCATCATTATTGACTCAATTGTTTCCTTCCGTTTGTATACTTGTTATTCCTTTAATGACGGTCGTTCATTAATAATTATTAGCGTAATTATTTCATTTTATGAAATATAACATGTATAGACAATGTGACAGTACCTACCGTATAAAAAATAATAAAAAGAAAAAAAACATATACAATTTTAAATATTCGTCGTAGTGCAATCACTACATTGATCAATATATTATTTCTGTATTTGTAATTGTTAGTAATAAATATCTACTGTGTAAGATTTTTTTTTCAGAATAATATTATGAATTTATATAGCGGGGTTAATTTAAAAAAATATATATTTAAATTATATTAACAAATTAATTAAGTTTGACACATTACTTGTTATCTACTATATTAACGACTCTTATCTATTTATTTGAGTCAAATATTTACTATTTATAATAAATATAAGTAACATATGAAGCTGCAATTTCTTAAGTGCGGGTAGAAAACCCGTTTTTCACCGGTACGTTAAATGTTCATGAAAAAGCTTACCTCATTTTTATCTTTGCACCAATTTCCGCCGCATCTGATGCATTCGTTGCAACTTTTTAAATTATCGAAATTCGAACAATCTCGTTCAACTGCGATAACTTGTTGTATTAAAACTGCAACTACCACTGCAAACCACAAAGTCGCCATATTTTATATTTAAATCAAATAAGTATATAGTATCGAAATTCACACCGCACAATTTTTTTTTCGATAATATTCCGAAATCGTCTTAAAAATTAGCGTTTAGCGCAACTACTAGTGCATGTGCTCGTCGACGCGAGAGGGCCAAGACTGTGGTCTGTAGTTGGTGTGACGGCGCTCGGTCGACCTCTCTCCCACTTGATCTGACAGCGCGGAGATGATTCATCAGTAGAAGGAAACTCGCGGATGTGGTATTTTCTCAGAAAAATTCTAGCTTCGTAAAGTGATTTATGTCACCATGTACTATAAATTATTTTTCTATAGAGATATCTAAGGAAATCTAAAATATGCTTATTTCCATCAAATTTATTTTTTGATTAAAAGAATGGATTCCTTGTTTAGTTTTATTCATGCAAAAACACGCATAGATTAGGAAACATGAAAAAACATAAGCAATGTTAATAATAATTTAAAAAAATCAAAAGAGAGTCAAATTTTCTACAACAGTTGGTAGGAGGATCGCAACGTCGGTCCTCGTAAAGGGAGGAGTCACGGCTGACCAGCTCATGTTCCCTTTAAACCTCTATGCTGCATCACGACGTAGCGTGGTGCAGTGAATCTCCTCCGCACGGCGACCAGCACGCGCGTGCGTGGTGCGGTGAGGTGCTCTAAGAAGCTTGTTCAGCTTTTCTACCCTTGCCTTCCTGCTAGGCTGGACTTTAACCACCTATTAAGTCCTGCTCGTAGCGGCGGCAGCGTGACTCGAATACAAACATTTCTACACAAGCCCCAGACAAATTGTGGATTCATTTGCATCGGTGTCAAGAGCTCCTATGCGACCGCGAACGACTCGATAGTGCCACATCTACACACACGAGCCGTTGGGATAGAGACGGAAACAGTTCTATCCCAATCCTGTTTAACTGTGTAGAAACGGACTCCCAATCTACAGATCGATTTTTTTATGTATATATCCTACCAATGGAAAAAACTTTAATAGCGCGATTCAGGAATATATGATGATATGTGATTTTATTTACCGTTTTATTATAATTAAGTAATTTTAATTTGTTAAGAGTGTGTAGTGTACTATTTACGAAGTATAAGACTATTTCAAGTTAAACTATATACGTAAAAGTAAAAGTTGCAGAAGAAAAGCAAATTAAATGGTAAGCAGCGCCATCTAGTCACACGAGTGTGTACTTTATATATTTATTATCACAAAATTACAAGCAAAAACATAACCTAAACAAAAAGCATTTATTTTAACTTGATGTATGTTATTTTTAAAGTTAAATATTTTATTATAGAAAAACTATTCCGTTTTATTAAGTGAAATATATTGATAATGTAACTAAATAACAATCAAAATAAAGTAAATTTTCTGTCTATGATAATTTCTCTTTAGACCACTATCACTTTTATGCTTTTTCGTAAGGCAAATATTTTTGCAGTTGTCTTTAGCCAAATTGTTCTCATGTTATTTATATCTTATATTTAACTTTATTTAAGCAAGTAAATAGGTTAGTTAAATGTTATATACATGTGCTGTTAATAATTTCACCAAATTATTTTTTTAACTTCACGTTGCATGCCGTACATAGTTGAGTCAGTAGAGGGACTTGGAAAACTAGTGTTATGACACTCCGTTCACTTTGAGGCTCTTATATTCCGTATTGTTTGCCGAGTTCTGAAGGCATTGCGTGTTCAGTGGCAAAACTCAACGCCGCATGTTTTAAATAACAGATTTCAATGGAGAATCAATTTTAAACATGTTAATATTGAGTTTTAGCTCACAGCACCTTTAAAATTATAATAGCAAGGTATTATTTTGTGTTCTTTAATAATATGCTATTGTAAATTATTATATTATATGTACTAACGTTAAGTTTTGAAATATTTATTTGAAGAATGTTTTTTCTTTTACTTATTACGTGCACAAATCTTTTACTTCACTACAGGTTTATTCAAAAATAAAACAGCAAAATAAAATCACATTTATTTATTAACATGTTTAGGATTTAAAAGATCTTTTGCCAAAAGTAGGATTTTGGAAGGTATTCGTGGCTGCCAGGAAGATGGGATTGTCACACATCACTGATGCGGCCACTTCCTCCTTGAAGCGTTCAAATTCAAGACGGTCCCGACGGTCAGTCACGTACTTCCATGCAATTAAAGTTGCTAGTCCGATTAAAATCAACAGAATTAAACTCACTCCCCCTAGTACTGTAATGGATACAAAAATATGCTATTACAAGTTACTTAAGAATCAAGTATTATAGCAATATTTGAGCAAATACTTTGGACTCTTAGTTTATTATTTTTATATCTTATATGATTTAATCTGAAAATAATGTAATGCAAAATATTGCTGCGAAATTGAATTTTGTAAAAATAATTAAGATATTAGAAATATATATCTACTTTTCTAAATCAGTTCATTTTCATTGACTGTAAACCGACTGGTTGTGGGTTCGATCCCCACTCGAGGATATGAAATATTTACTTAAATTTATATTTTCATTTCTTCGCTCTGGTGTCGAGGCAAAGCGCGGCGTTGAGTTCTGCGACTCAACATGCAATGCCTCCAAAATTCGACAGAAAGTGGGGAACGGAGTGTCTTAACACTAGGTTCCCTCTGCCTACCCTGATGTGTGCGGGATATAGCGTGAAGCCAATTTAATTTATTTTTTTATTCATTCAATAGTAATTTGTGGGTGTAGGCTTGTTAGTCTAAAATATACATACACAAAAATGCATGTCGTTATATTTTTAGTTTAAAATAATTAAGTGCAATAAATGTCTGACATTGAGTAAGAAGTACTTACGATAATACGTCTCAGCATAATCGAAGTCCGATTGAATTTTTACGTTGAGAGCATATTTTTCTTTGCTGTAACTGTATATAAATTTAGAGTAACACCCGACGTCAATCCTTAGCTGAGGACACAGGTTCCAGGTCGAATCAGATGAGTTATAGACAGTTAAATTCTTTTCCATTGTAATATTTATGTTGTCTTCGAACTTATAGCCATCTTTTTTTAAATATGATAGAACTAACGACTCTAGTATGAGGCATTGTCTTTCGTGGCAAGATTCTTCAGAGCATGTCACTTTGCAATATTTATCCTTTTTCGTCCTCGCGTCCCAGTTGGCTGTATCTTGACATTTGCACTTGCCGCAAATACAATTGCCTAGTCCATTACATATGTTCTGTTGCAAAATAAAAGTTTTGTTAGTGATTTGTATAATTATTGGCAACGAGATATTCACTATATGATATAAGAACATGATCAATAAATATTTAATAGTTTTTTTACTTTAAATGTTAGGCATATTTTAACATGAATAATGTTACCTCATACGCACAGTCTGGCGGTGAAGGACACTGGCAAAGGCCGCCGCCCCACCCCGGCCTGCACTTGCACGCGCCGCATACGCACTCGCACCTGTCGTCCGCGCCTTGTGGACACGCCACCTTACACTCGCAGTAGTCGCCTTCGTATCTTCAATGTGGCAAACAAAATGTAATAAGGAAAATGTTTATTTAGTGTATGAGCTTAAAAAAAATTATATTATATGAAAAATAACTTGATATTTCACCGCCCGCGACTTAGTGTCATATTGAGATTCCAATACTAAAAATTTAGAAGGCACTATCGTAAGGATTATGATTATACCCCCCTTATTAAGCTCTTCTCGATCGTCCATTAGTACTCACAATCCTTCAGGGGCAAGAGAGATGCTGTGAAGACTATTCCATAAATATTTTTACTGATCAGAGATGGTCAAAATTTCAATATCTTCACTATGAATTTCTATATGTTCAATTGTTTACAAAATTAGACGTTGCGTTTCCAAAATAGTGAATTTACTAAAATTATTGATAAATAGGAAAATTGTAAAACAAAATATTTACCCCTCTTTACAAGAACACTTTCCGCGGTAACAATGTCCATGGTTGCTACAAACCGCAGAAGTATTAACAGCTATGCAAGTTGAGAAGTCGTTGGGATTGTGACATTTCTCGCCATATCTGTAAGAAGGTTAAAAAGTGCAAAAATATATTATTTTATAGAAAATAAACTTTTGAAAAAAAATATTTATTCCTTTTAAAAGTGTGTTTTTGTAAGGAAATGTTAGAACATTATACTTACTAATTAAACGTTTTTTTTTATTAATTAACATCTCAACTAGTCAGTCAGTCTGTAGTATAAATGGTACAATTAACAAAACTAAGCAAAGTTTCGAAAAATTCTACAACTTACCTATCACCGTAACAATCACACACTCCACAGTTCAGTGTACCGCCTCCATTGCATAGAGTAGAATTAATCTCTCTTTCACAATCGCAATCTTTTATTACGTTCACATTAATTTCTATTTTCTCTTTAAGACCTTCAAATAATATATCTATTGTAGTGTTTTTAACTTCAACATATTCTAATAATGTAATAGTGCAAGTTATTTCCTTTTCTTTCCCTTCCTGAACTCTACATTCGCGGCCTCTAGGGTGATTTAAACAGTCCGGATTGAATGAAATATTAAAATATTTCTGGTAACTGTTTCCAATTTTATAGTTCAGTATTAACATCTGTATAATACCCTGTAAATTAAAATAAAGATATTAAATATTTGTTTATTTTATAATAAAATATAGTAAATTTTAACTTAATCTGAATATAGTAGGTAATTATAATTGTCTAGTTTGAATATATGATATGAGAAATATTCGTTTTTAAGCAAGGAAGCTTTATATATTGTTGAGAAAGAGGATACCCAGTTTATCAAGCCGTTATTGTACCTTATAGCGATTAACGCGTAAAGTAAAAATATGATTATAATTCTTTAACATTTTTAATTTTTTATTCCATATTTAGAAAAGAAAAATACTTATTAAGAAAACGTATAAAAAATTGAACGTAGCGACGTGCGACGGTTTTCGGAGAGGCCCCGGTTGAACTCCCGATACGTAAATTTATTTATGCGTTTTCTTAATAAATCGGCTTCACGCTGTATACCGGACACAGCAGGGTAGACAGAGGAGAACCTAGTGTTAACACTCCGTTCCCCACTTCCCGCCAAATTCTGGAGGCATTGCGTGTTGAGTGGCGGAACTCTACGCCGCGCTTTGCCTAGACAGAAATGGACATTTTAATATTTTTTTCATTTTCTCGAGTGGGGATCGAATCAACAACCAGTGGATTTTACAGTCAAACTTTGTGCCCCTGCGCCACGACTGACCTCATTTCTTTGTCTCGTTTTCTTAATAAGTATGATTATAATTACACTTACCTTATATATGTTACTCAATATTTTTGTTATTTTGTTGCCATTATATGTCGCATATCTCGCGCCTCTTATATTTTCGCTAAGGGCTTTGTAAGTATTTTTAACATCGGTCTCAATAGCAAATAAAACTATGATTTGTTCATCTGATGCCAATTTATTGATGATACCGACGGACGGGTAATCCATTTCTAATTCTTTGTAATATTTATCTTTTTCCAAGTAACATCCGCCGTCGTAAGGTTGAAAGATGCCTGCATACTTTCCGTCGCCGGCCGCGTGATACGGCTGATTAGTTAAAACTACGATAATTTTTGTAGATTCACTACGCCAACCTATTTCTTCCTTGCACACCAGGACTTGTGCAAGTCCATCTAAAACACCTTCTTGCGGATCATAATTGCCACCAAATGGGGCGTTGTTCATTATTTTTTTAAATAACTCAAGATCACTGTTTAGTTTCAATCGATTTTGAAATGAATATGTGCGCGTACTGTTCTTCAAACTGAAAATCAATTATAAATTATTAATTAAAAATATATATAAATTATTAGAGAATACTATAAATTGTTTTTATAAAAAGAAAAATAAGGAAAGATAAACAAAACTTACTGAGTAAACGGTAGAGCATTTTTATCAACAAATGATCCCATTCCTAGAAGAATATTGTTTGTCATTTTGAGCATCATATTATATACGTCTTCGATCTGATTTGCTGTTTCGTTTTGAATCTTAATCATCGACTCAGAACCATCGAATAAAAAATATAAATCCACCGGGTAGTTGTCAGCTCGTTGAAACGCAAATTTAAAATCAACAGAACTTCCAGGTCTTATATTAACATTTAATATCTGAGGTTTCGTCTGCACCACGTTACCAATAGTTGAATTAAAATTTAAATCCTTAACTACTTTTATGGTACTATTGGGATTCAAAATATGACTTGGACACCAACTTTCAGGGATATCTTTAGCCGGTATACACCTCTTCGTTATTTTGAAGTTGTTCTGAAATTAATATATCAAAATTGATTAATATAGAATATAAAAGAATATAATCTAATATATTGTGTATAAATTAGAAGCAAATAAAATAATTCCATTTCAACTCTCTTTCAAGTTATTTTTATTAAAATATTTATTTAAAAATTTCCTTGATAGATTACAATGACATCACCTCATAGCACCACGCACATGTCTCAGCATCTCTCAAACAGGCATCACAAGATTTATGATCACACACTTGAAAACTTAGTCCGATGGGAATAAAAAGAATTAAATATAGATTCATTTTAACACTACAAATTATTCTGTTAACAATTTTAGTTTAGTTGTTAAACTGAAACTGGCAACAGAATATTACCTCAAAGCTTTTAATTGAGGATAAAATAACAATTTGATTTGTAGACAAGTTACAACGTTAATGAGCTACTGTACTCTACGGAATTGCTGATAAGTTATTATTATCAATACCATTTTTTTATGATCTTTCGAAAATATAATGGATTTCAATCTCAAAATGTAAAAATGAAAAGAAGCAGAGGCAAACCTTTTTATATTATGTGTATTTACATCATATAATTAATTATTTACAATAGGTTCTTGTGTATTTGTTATATTTAAAACCAATGACGCCACCGTTTGAGTGATTCAACATCGTTCAACCCGAGCCACGAAAGGTAAAAATAAAAATATGAAAAGTACGAGACCAAAGTCCGGAATGTAATAAATAACATTTTTTCAAAGTCGTCGTGTCTTAGGTATAAAAGGCCGTTTGCTCAATGTACCGGAGAAATGTAAATAATTATTAAAATTATGTAGCAGGATTTGAACCAACAATCATTGTGTGTAGGTACAATCAGATACTTTGAAAATGCTCCATGACGGTGTCAAATATAATTATGGCTATAAACGTTGTTTACCCATAATATTTTCCTGTACTCCAAATCTAATTTCTGTATTATAATGAGGATATTAATATCCAACTACATAATATGAATAATAATCTCTATGATATTAGTCATTTGAACGGTTTAGTCGGGTTGAAGCTGTATCCTAAAATGAATTTGTTTCTTTTTCTATTATTAATAGGAACAAAAGTGTTTTTTATTGCTTGTGAATCTAATTGTATAAAATTTAGGACATGTGGCGAGTGTATCGGTTACGCCGATGATACGTGTATTTGGTGTGCAGCAGTAAGAATATTATACTTCATTAGATTTATTAGATTTTTAAATAGATATAAGTATGTTATCTTGAGTATAATCGTCATTTTAATTATGTCATGATACAGACACGAATGTTGATTTGTAAAACATTATACAATTAATGGAACTAATGTATTTTTCTTAGGAAGATTACGACGGCAAGAGATGTCAACCGGAGAGTTCGATATTAAGTAATGTAACATGGTGCGAGGGGCAATTGTATAATCCAAAAATGTCAAAAGAAGTTGTTACAAACAAAGATTTTAACAGAGGAGAACACAAAGCGAAGGTGATTCAGTTCAAGCCTCAATTAGTAAAAATAAAGGCGCGGCCAGGGGTGCCCGTTAAAATAAACATGTCATACAAACCAGCAAAAGATTTTCCATTAGACGTATATTATTTAGTAGACTATTCTCAAACGATGATCAGCCAAGTGAAAACACTGAGAGAGCAGGGGAAAAGTATTTATGAAGGGTTGTTGAATTTGACAAATAATGTAAGACTAGGCATCGGAAGCTTTGTTGAGAAACCATCTATGCCTTTTGTAGAGTAAGTGTTCTTTATATTTGTATTAAAATTAACATATTATCTAATTTAGAAACTAATGATTTAAGTTCATCACTGGGTTTTTCTAAATAATATGATGCAAATAAATTTCTATATAATTCGCTTTCGTCGATGTTTTTAGAGTTCCGTGTCTAAAAATGTAAAAACGGAAATCTTATATAATCAAACTGTTGACCATCTGTCCGTCTGTCATGATGTCATCTCGAGATAGCAAGAAGGTGTCGAACTGTAATTAATATAAAACATTTAGCACTAAGATCCCTTAAAACACAGAAAAAATCAAGTTGACTTAGGAAAGTCAACGCAATCAAAAGATACGAGCAGTTTTGCATTGATTTTGTTGCATTTTGTATGAAATTCGATTTAAATTTTTATTAGTGAAAATTTATAGGTATTTTATAGAGACACGATTATAAACTTATAATTGTAGTTAGTTTTATACAAGACGAGTCTACAAAGTCATACAAAGTTTGTCTACTTTTATAAGTTTTACATCTCGTCGACCTATAATCCTATAATTGGTACGGATGCCTCGGTGGGTGCGTCCAACTCGCACTTAACCAGTTTTTTTATATAAAAAAAAACTTAAAATAATTCCAATTTATTTCAGCGTCACTTTTCAAAATTCGTATTCATTTAAAAATCATTTATCGCTAACCGACAATACTGCAGCATTCGCGAAGGCTTTGGAAGCTGAACCTTCAGGTGTTAACTACGATCTTCCTGAGGCCGGCTTAGATGCTCTCATGCAAGTGATGACTTGTAAGAAAGAAATAGGATGGAGGGACATTGCAAGACGTATTATTGTACTAAGCACTGACTCCACATATCACAGTGCTGGAGATGGAAAATTTGTTGGGGCATTTATACCGAACGACATGGCGTGTCATCTTGTAGACAATATGTATACAGAAGATTTAAAATTTGACTATCCGTCCGTAAGTCAAATAAACAAAGTTGCGACTGCGAACAATTTCATGATTATTTTTGCAGCCGTACCGGATGTAAAGTCTCATTATGTAGCTTTGGAGAAATATATTCAAGGTGTTAAATATGCACCACTGGAAAGAAGTCCAAAACTTTTGGAAATGATCAGAACTGAATATTTGGTAAGATTTAGCTCTGATTTAGTTCCGTAAACAATACGGCATGTAAAATATATTATAACAGATTTAATTTTATTTTGCTATAAGATAAATTAAACTTGAGAATTAAAATTAAGAGATTAAAATATTGATAACTGTTAATCCACATATAAATCACATTCAGCACTTGATTAAATGAAGTTCGTTATAAAATAATCAGCTTCACGCTGTAGGCACACAGCAGGGTAGGCAGAGGGAACCTAGTGTTAAGACACTCCGTTCCCTACTTTCTGCCGAATTCTGGAGGCATTGCGTGTTGAGTGGCAGAACTCAACGCCGCGCTTAACCTCGACACCAGAGGGAAGAAAATGGAAATATAAATTTAAGTAAATATTTCATCTCCTCGAGTGGGGATCGAACTCACAACTAATCGGTTTTACAGTCACACTTCGTGCCGCTGTGCCACGACTGGCCTCAAATTATAAAATAAAAGTTGTGAATATGAAATAACCTAATACATTTTTTATTTTAGAGCTTAATCAGAAATATGCAGCTGGAGTACGACATTCCAGATTTTATGAGATTCACCACTAGCCCGGATTGCAGTAAGCCCGGGGAATGTATATTACAACACGATCGACATATCGATATCGAAGGAACTTTAGTAATCGACTCGTGTCCGCCAGATAATGTTTTTACTCATACACTAAAAGTCGGACCTAGATTTTTAGATGAAAAATTAACAATAATAGTTGAAGTGGATTGTCAATGTGATTGTGAGAAAGCTTGGAAAGGCGAAATGAACTCAAAGAAATGTAGTTCGAGTGGAACTTATCAGTGTGGAGTGTGCAAATGTAACGAAAACAGGTACTTTTAATATTTATCAGTTGTCATCATTTAATGTACTTTATAATTAATTATAAGTAATGGAATTTTTGCTATAATATATAAATTTGTGTAATTTTTGTGTTTGGCAGAGAGGTAGCTATGTAGGTGTTGCATTATTATGTTGTATATTCTGTCAGTATAGCGTTAACGAATGACATCGCTTGTAACAGTATGTACCTCCGATATAAGTTAAAATTAAATAAATAAATAAAATAAAATATGCATGGCAATACACATAAATAACGTACTTAATTATGAATAATACAATCTATATATTTTTGATAACATAATAGTCGAGACGAGTTCGTGTATCGTCGTCCCGAATGTCGCGACCGTCGTTCTGTATATATAGGTGGTGGTGATGCTGGAAGGCAGCGGTCGAGTCGAACTCTAAGTACTACGGTACTAATATATATGATGCACATAAAGACTCGTACCAAATGTATAATGAATATAATATGATAATTCGAAGTCTATGATGGCACGATCTTTTAGGATCGAATTCCTTATAAAGGAATTATATGTGTAGGAGCGACACATATTATGGATTAAAGTTATCTTTGACCAATGTTATAATATTGAATGTTGCTTGACGTCGCGGAAGCTGACGTGATGGGCTTATGCGAACTGTTGCAGTGACATTAACTATGTCTTGGCTGATGCCGTCTCGCAGTACGCTCACAGTACGTAAGCTGTATTTGTATGGCGTTAGCCATTGATATATTGATATACCACTTCTACGACTTGGTATACGACTAGTAGGTGTGTGGTGCTATTTTATGTCCCAGCTCCGGTGTATGTAGTAGTGTCCGCCTGTCTCATACGGGTGTGTGGTGCTATTTTATGTCCTGGAACTCTGGTGTATGTAGTAGTGTCCGCCTACGGTTCGAGACACGACTGTGGGGTGTGTGCCGTGCGTTTATTTAACATATCGGCCGCCTTGCGGCAGTGCGTTCGTTCCAACGACTTATATTGATCTCACAAATCAATTAACATCACGAATCACAATTCTAATATAATAATCTTAATATAAACAAGCGTAACGAGTACCTTCAGACTGATCACACACAAACGTCCCGGAGAGTTCAATAAGACTGTTGCAGCCGCAGTCTGGAAGGAATTCACGGTGTAGGGCGGGGAGGTGCCCGTACTCTTTCTTCCTTTTATTATAACTAGTTCGCAGTTATAGTGGAGAGGAAGATAGGACGCGCTCTTGGCTTTTCTTCGGACGAGCTTCGAGTTATGACAAT
Organism: Heliconius charithonia; assembly: GCA_030704555.1. NCBI lineage: Eukaryota > Metazoa > Arthropoda > Insecta > Lepidoptera > Nymphalidae > Heliconius > Heliconius charithonia. The sequence continues at coordinate 3,582,902 of CM060809.1, read as the reverse complement.
GTCATATTGTCGAGTTTCCAGTTATGTAAATAACTGACACAAGAACACCTTCTGATGGCAAATATATTATTAAAGCGATACCTTCTAATGGCATAACATAAAATTCTTAATACTGTTACCTCTGATTCTCTAAAAGACTTTGGGTTCTTCACGATCACAACTATAGACGGTTCTAACCACTAGACACATCACGAGCCAAGGCATTATTTATTAAATAATATTTTAAAATGAGTTTGGGATAACAGTTACAATTTGGTGCCGTGACCAGGATGGTCAACCGGCTTTGTAATAAAATACATATATATACAAATAGGCATACGCCTACAATTTGTTGTCCGTGAAATGGAGTGAGATAGAGGAGGTTAACAGTGTAAGGAATATTCATGTTTGGGGATTGTCACAACAAAGCATAGTGAGGTTGGGGGGTTGCCCAGTCTGGGGGTTGGTAATAAATATATAAATAAGTAAATGTAAATTCTATTTCGATGAACTCCATAGAATTTAGGGGGTTGAATGTAACAGTATGTACCTCCGATATAAGTTAAAATTAAATAAATAAATAAAATAAAATATGCATGGCAATACACATAAATAACGTACTTAATTATGAATAATACAATCTATATATTTTTGATAACATAATAGTCGAGACGAGTTCGTGTATCGTCGTCCCGAATGTCGCGACCGTCGTTCTGTATATATAGGTGGTGGTGATGCTGGAAGGCAGCGGTCGAGTCGAACTCTAAGTACTACGGTACTAATATATATGATGCACATAAAGACTCGTACCAAATGTATAATGAATATAATATGATAATTCGAAGTCTATGATGGCACGATCTTTTAGGATCGAATTCCTTATAAAGGAATTATATGTGTAGGAGCGACACATATTATGGATTAAAGTTATCTTTGACCAATGTTATAATATTGAATGTTGCTTGACGTCGCGGAAGCTGACGTGATGGGCTTATGCGAACTGTTGCAGTGACATTAACTATGTCTTGGCTGATGCCGTCTCGCAGTACGCTCACAGTACGTAAGCTGTATTTGTATGGCGTTAGCCATTGATATATTGATATACCACTTCTACGACTTGGTATACGACTAGTAGGTGTGTGGTGCTATTTTATGTCCCAGCTCCGGTGTATGTAGTAGTGTCCGCCTGTCTCATACGGGTGTGTGGTGCTATTTTATGTCCTGGAACTCTGGTGTATGTAGTAGTGTCCGCCTACGGTTCGAGACACGACTGTGGGGTGTGTGCCGTGCGTTTATTTAACATATCGGCCGCCTTGCGGCAGTGCGTTCGTTCCAACGACTTATATTGATCTCACAAATCAATTAACATCACGAATCACAATTCTAATATAATAATCTTAATATAAACAAGCGTAACGAGTACCTTCAGACTGATCACACACAAACGTCCCGGAGAGTTCAATAAGACTGTTGCAGCCGCAGTCTGGAAGGAATTCACGGTGTAGGGCGGGGAGGTGCCCGTACTCTTTCTTCCTTTTATTATAACTAGTTCGCAGTTATAGTGGAGAGGAAGATAGGACGCGCTCTTGGCTTTTCTTCGGACGAGCTTCGAGTTATGACAATGTCATATTGTCGAGTTTCCAGTTATGTAAATAACTGACACAAGAACACCTTCTGATGGCAAATATATTATTAAAGCGATACCTTCTAATGGCATAACATAAAATTCTTAATACTGTTACCTCTGATTCTCTAAAAGACTTTGGGTTCTTCACGATCACAACTATAGACGGTTCTAACCACTAGACACATCACGAGCCAAGGCATTATTTATTAAATAATATTTTAAAATGAGTTTGGGATAACAGTTACACGCTTCACATCGTTTCCGACAAATTTTCGAGATGTTGCATGTTAAGTTACAGAATCCTCCGTTTTATTTATCGAATCGGAGAAATTAATAGTTAAAACTATTTAAATTAAGGTCACATTGCCCTTAACTATTGTGTGTTAACCTAAAAATGTGTTCAATAGTATTGATATTAATAGGTAGTTTTGTATATTTAAGTTCAAGCGGGCGATGCCGCACGTAGGTCGCTAGTAAACTATAATATATTCACATTTTGCAAATTTCATACTCCTCCGCCTGCACAACATTTGTTACAAAAGTGGTCATAATTTTTGCAAAAGAGGCAACATTCCAGTAAAAGAGGTAACAAATAGATAAAACAAGACTAAAAAACCAAAGGAATATTTTGTTAATCGAGGGCAGTTGCTCGTAGGCGACGGCCCGTATTGGAAGAAACTCGTGTGAAGTATTGAGTGATATCACTTTTTGTAATTACATCTTTTTCCGAATAATTTAAAAACATATAGACGGTATGTGTGTTTTAAAACGTAGACCGTTTTCGATGTGTAACATCAGGAGGCGCCCTCACAATCGTCGACCCCTCTCAAGCAGCCAGGTAGTGCTTGCATTTCTTCTGGGACAGAGTACCCTCTTCCCTACCCACCCGGTGTCGCTGTAAAAGCCAATAGGGCTAACAGCATTAACCTCAGTTCGAAAAAAAAAAAAAAAAAAACGATGTGTAACAGTAGATATATAAACTTGCAGTCACGGCGACGCGTGCCAGTGCGCGGGCGGCCGCCGCGACGCGCGCGACTCGCACAAGTGCAAGGCGGCCGACGACGCCGTCGCGCTCTGCAGCGCGCGCGGGACCTGCAGGTACGGGCCACGTGTACATGCGTATTTATGATGCTTATTTTGAAAATAATTTGGCGGGGTCATCTTGACCTGCATTTGAGAAAGAATTCGATGTCAATAAATAATTTCATTTAATATAAGTTACATGCTCCATTTTATCTATATTATATGCTGCAGTATTTCCCAAATTGTCTATAAAATTTTGGTGGCACTGTGTGTTGAAGAACTAAACAGATGTGTATTAATGTGTACGGAGTGTCTTAACTCTACATCTCCAGGTTCTATCTGCTTACCTTGGCTATGTACGGAATACAGTGTAAACTTTTCAGCTGCGGGAAGTGCACATGCGATAAAGACTTCTCCGGCCAGTACTGCGAGTACGACGACCGCGCGTGCGCGGCGGCGGACGGGCGCGTGTGCTCCGGGAACGGGAAGTGCAAGTTCGGCAGGTGTCAGTGCGACGCGCAATGGCTGCCGGAGCACTGCGCGTGTCCCGTCGACGACCGCCGCTGCGTAGCGCCGCAGGCGCAGGAAGTGAGTGCAGTCGAAGTGTTGTCTACTGCTTGTGTCGAATAAATTTACTATAGGTTTGTGACAAATCACAAAAAACCTCACATCTCTATGATTAGTCCTTTTTGTAAATTCCTTATGAATTTAATATTGTGACGTTATTTTAATTTAACTAGGACAGTAGGATTAATTTACCTAAAACAATATTATTATTTAAAAAAGGTCTTTTAACGATTTTGTTATACAGCAGCATGTTATATTTTTATATTTAGTTTATTGATAATTTCCAGGTATGTTCAGGGAACGGTAAGTGCGTGTGTGGCAAGTGCGTGTGCAACATCAGGAAGAGCGACCACGGGAAGTGCTCGGGGACATTCTGCGACGACTGCGAGGAGGTTGCCAAACGATGCAAAGAACTAGAAGATTACGCGTACTGCAATTTGAAAAATAATAAAACCGATTGCGACTCCCAATACAATATAACGGCCGCTAAAGTTACTTTGGTTAACAAAACGGAGATAAACTCTGATGAATACTTCGAAGCTAAGATGTGGTGCAACAAAATTGTGGAAGACAATAAGATTTTCATGTTCAAATATTATTATCCGAATTTGTCGACTTTGCGTTTGATTATTCAAACTGAGTTGGAATCGCCGCCAGTACCCAATTATATAAGTAAGTAAATAATTAAAGTATGCGATATTGTTTGTTTGTAATTTTTAAAATATATATATCGCCTATATATATAGATCGTATATAAGTATTAATATTAAATGTACGTATAAAGTAACATCAAACTTAGAAATAAAACCGGAAACGGCGAGTCGGGATCCCGTATTTTTCAGGAAATCAAGGGACTGTAGATGGTTTAAATTTCAGTTCGATATCTCCAAGAGTTCCTGAGTTTCTTTTGTTACCAGAGCAAGGAAATGAAATTAGCACATTTTCCCTTGTGGAAATTAAACCCTCAACCGTCGCGTTTATAGTCAGACGCTGTGCTTCTTTAATTTGTTCTCTCTCTGTTCTCTTCTCTGTGTATTCTTTAAAGTCAAATAGATCGAAATATACCTAATAACATCGTTCCCCCCTTTTCGCTGAATTGCATGATGAGTGGCGGAACTCAACAGCACGCTTTGTAACAATTTATTTTTATTAATATCAAATAATCTATCATCAGTTCAGTAAAGTTAATGTCTCATAATTCAGAAGAATCGATGCAAGAGAAATATTTTTAATGTCCTCCAACAGTCGCTGCCGCCAGTGTCATAGCCGCTGTGCTGTTAATTGGCATCGTCACAGTCGTCGTTTGGAAGATCCTGGTGGACTTGCACGACAAGAGGGAGTACGTGAAGTTCGCGAGGGAGTCCGAAATGGCGGGGTACGACGTCACCGACAACCCCCACTATGAACCACCGACTATGAAATTCACGAACCCCGTCTACACTGGTTAGAGATTGTTAAAGTTTATTTATATTTAATAAACTACTATATAATATCTTAAAACTATTGTTTTTTTTAAATATAATAAGGTACTAGGAACTTTGTCTAAAAGAGCGGAATTTATACATAATTATAAATTTATTTAAAAAATAAAATTAAATTAAATTAGCTTCACGCTATATCCCGCACACAGCAGGGTAGGCAGAGGGAACCTAGTGTAAGACACTCCGTTCCCCACTTTCTGCCGAATTTTGGAGGCATTGCGTGTTGAGTGGCAGAACTTAACGCCGCGCTTAGCCTCGACACCAGAGCGAAGAAATAGAAATATAAATTTAAGTAAATATTTCATCTCCTCGAGTGGGGATCGAACCCACAACCAGTCGTTTTCAGTCACACCTTGTGCCACTGCGCCACGACTGGCCTCTATAAATTTATTTAATTTTAAATTAATAATTCCCTGAGAGATTATCGACCCCTTCAACCATTGGTTTTAACAGTCAGACTCTAAGCCATTGCACCACAATGATTTCGTAATCATTTGCATAAATATTATCATGAAATAATTAATAATCATTTCATTTATTATCACTAGAAACATCACTAAATGTTTCTAAAAAGAGCCCTTTTTAGATACAGCTGTCATATAGTCCATAGTATCTATCATAGTATTTTAATTGAAATAAAGGAAATAAAACAATACATCAAATGCTCACTCAATATCACCCACTTATATAATTTAAAAAATAAATAAAGTATATATAATAAAAAAAAAACACATGTAAATGTACATAAAAACTCACATACAATGTACCAAAATAGGAAACCAAGGAAATTTCCAAAGAATATAAATTAAATTATTACAAAAATATTATAGTTCCATAAAATATATATTTTTTTCTTAACAAATTTTAAGGGACTATTCACATTTATGGACATTTAATGTTGACTATAAATATGTTAAGACACTTTCTTTGGTAATGTTATTATTTCTTGTGCGCGCGTTTATCGTGTGTTCTCTTCAATTTGATAGGAGTTTCTTCGTTATAAAGAGATTTTTCTATTTTTTCTTCACTTTTACGTCTAGCCGAGACTGCCTAAAATAAGAAATAGTATTTTATTCATACAACTATATTGTATTATTTACTCTATATTGTACTATTTATAGAGGCCAGTCGTAGCGCGGGGGTACGAGGGTTCGATCCCCACTAGAAGAGATTAAATATTTACTTAAAAAATATATTCCTATTTCTTCGCTCTGGTGTCAGAATTCTATGAATTTAACTCATATACAGGAACATAACTTGTTCAATACCAAAAATATATATAAATATAATAATATTAGTTATAATAACTACATTTTTTTACACTTACTCTATTAATTTCTTTCACACGCTTCGGCTTCGGAAGGTCTCCTTCTGGATTGAGTAATGTTTCCTCTCCCGGAGCAACGGTACAGCAAACCGCGTCCGTGTTGGTACTAAGCCAAATTTTATCGATGTAATAATATAAATATGTTTTATTATTTTCACGCTGCTAGTTGTAAATAAAGGATTCCAGGGAAGATTTTTGATTTATAATAAAGTAATTCTAATAGATATATATTCCCTTTCGCTACATAAAGTGACAATGTTATTTTTTAAAAGCGAATTACTCAAGTGCAAGCGAATTGTTGTTAAGCGCGGCGTTGAGTTCTGCCACTCTCAACACGCAATGCCTCTAGAATTCGGCAGAAAGTGGGGAACGTAGAGTCTTAACACTTAGTTCCCTCTGCTAACGTAATCCCTCAGCTTCAGCTTCACGCTGTATACCTGTTTGCGGTGTACAGCGTAAAGCTGAAGCTGAATTGCTCAATATATAGAACATTTTATTATCTTTTGAAAAATCGCTTTACTTATCCCGTATGTAAGCGGGAAAGCAAAGCGATTTTTCAGCAGGATAAAGTGTGAATCTAAAGTGAACATAATTAGGGTACAAATCTCTCACATACATGTCTCCCTCAGTCATCGACACATCAACAATAGTTTTCTCATGATTTTCGTCGACTTTGGGTGAACAACACACAGCATCCCTCGCCTCTTGCAATCGCCGCCACTCCTCTGCCACTCTCCGGTCTAATTCTGCCACTGATTTAATATAATTAATAGTAGGAGCAAACATTCTTGTTTTTAAGAAAACTAGTAAAATAACTTCTAAAATTTCTCCACGGATCGGTAATAGTTTAACAAATGTTAAATTTGAAACTTTTTTAATGTTACAAAAAAATAATAAAGTTCGATTCGATCAACAAAAGCGAACAATAAAACAATAAAAGCGAAATAATTGTACATAAACGCGTGAAATATACATGTTTGATACGCCTAAGTACTTAAAGTTAATTAATTAATTAATTAATTAGCTTCACGCTATATCCCGCACACAGCAGGGTAGGCAGAAGGAACTTAGTGTTAAGACACCCCGTTCCCCACTTTCTGCCCAATTTTGGAGGCATTGCGTGTTGAGTGGCGGAGCTCAACGCCCCGCTTTTGCCTCGACACCAGAGTGAAGAAATGAAAATATAAATTTAAGTAAATATTTCATCTCCTCGAGTGGGGATCGAACCCACAACCAGTCGGTTTTACAGTTACACTTCGTGCCGCTGCGCTACGACTGGCCTCACTAAAGTTTAAATTTCAATATTATTTGAGTATATTTTAAAAGTAAAATAACTAACTGTGCTTATGTGTTTGTCGTTGCTTATTGACTAATTCAGTTTCTAAGGAATGCATTCGCCTTTGTAGAGTATCCTGCTTGCTTATTTTCGCTTTCCAAGTCCGACACACCTTTAAGTGCAGAAATGATAACTCTTGCGGGTCCAAAATCTGATAAAAATATACAATTGGTGAGTCAAGCGCACAATACTGTTTTAAGTTCTAATGTATTTATAATATTATAGTATATTCGTAAATTATGACTTTGGATTCCAACGCATAACATAAAATACACAAAATAAGTAAAAAATTTGTACAATGTGCGGCAATACTCTAAATCACTAGTTTCAAAGAGAAAAGCTTTATGTATGTACATATTTAGATCCGCGATATACTTATATATTTAAATATAAAAATATATTGTAAATAAAAAAAATGTGATTTAAAACGTCGTAACTCCTAACACAAATTACTAACCACTAAAGAATATCGTTTACCCAATAATATCTACATGTTATAAATAAGCAATATAATCTCACATCAACATTGTCATTCAATATTTTATTCGCGATATACTTCAAATATGTGTGTTCGTCCATTTTCCTCTGTTCCATGTTTACTTGGTCAAATATATTACGTATAGTGTCCGATACATTGATATCTACAGTGCAAGTGCAAGGTCCATGAGCTCTACGTTTGGGTTTCACGTCGGCCAATATCATATTGGTTTTAGTCAGTATTTTGTTATCGAAACAACATTTGACTCGCTTCCTTTTGATTTCCGGTGTCGGTATTTTAACAGGAACCTTTTGAAAAATTTTGTCAATTGAAGTTATGTACAAAATTTGAAAATAATATACGTATGTGCATATGATTTCGATATAACTTTGTATTAACTAAAACTAAACTACCACCAGTCGTAGCGCAGCAGCACAAAGTGTGATTGTAAAACCGACTGGTTGTGGGATCGAACTTTTCTAATTCGCCTTTCTGCATTAATCTCTCATTCGTATCTTTCATCTCTACTGAACATACTTCCTAAATATACCATTTCATTAATTTGTTTTAATATCTTATCATTTACATTTACTAATCTTGTATTTCGTCTTTTCTTCATGTCTTTTAAATATCAGAACCTTTGTCTTTCTTGCATTCAGGCTTAGACCATTATTTTCTAGTAATCTACCCTTTTTTCTAAGTGGTGTCTAATATCTGTAACTTGCATTCTTGTGATGCAATGAGCACTGTATCATCTGCGTTAAGCGGACAATTTACACTGAAGTTGCTTACTTTCTCGTATGCCACTTTGTTTCACTTTTGGAGTCAGGTATAATTGAACAACCCAGACCAGCCCAGACGCGTGGCCCACCACATTTGAGCATCTCGGCAGTAACTCCATCTGCTTCCGACGCTTTAACACATTTCAGACCTCGTATTGCACTTTTTTATATTGATTTTGTTATTAGCTACATCAAGAATCAGCGTTTCGCTGTTACTTGAGACTGGGGCGTTGTCACATTCATACATCTCCTTGTAAAATTCCGCTCATCACCGCAAAACATGTGGTTATCCTGTTCAAATTTCACCGTCTCTCGAAAGTACCCCTTTTATTCTACAGGTTAGCGAGTAACCACTAACTCCTCCCCAGAAAAGCTTCGTGTTTTGCCTGAAATTGTTCGTTAACCTTTCATCTCTTTCATTCTCTGACTTTTCACGCATTATTTTTATCAGTAGTTTCGTTTGGTAGTTTTGCAGCTTATTCTCTTTTTTTATCCCTCTCATAATTTGCTCCTAACTTACATACTGGTACTGGTACTATTGAAAATTACCTCCAATATTATTTGATTGCAAACTGAACACATTTTCTTAAATGACAACAGAAAGTTACATTACATTAACACCATAATGTGCTTAATGAAACAAAAATACCATAAATCAGTATATAGTATTCAATATTTCTTTAATTACCTCATCCAAGTTTGTATGTTTATTGGTAAGTTTCGATCTAAGGTATCTATTTTCATTTTCCAGTTTTTCTACTTTGCGTAACGCCTCAATGCTGATTGTTCGTAAATTTTCTATCTCATTTTCGTGAATCTTTATTATGTCATATAGCCTGTCTTCATGAAGACTCTGAATACTTTTCACGCCGTGATTGTGTTCGCTAATTATATATTTAACGTTGCTATCGTATTGATCCTTGATTGCTTCTATTTTGTTTTTATAATCTTTTTCTATACTTTCCAAAGTATTTGTCAATTGAAGGATTTTATTTTTGTAATCATCTATGTCATCCATTTTCGCATAAACTTCACGATCGTGTACAAATTTTGTCTGTTTTTCACTTATAGATATGGTACTAAATTCGGAAGAATTTTGTTTAAAATATTTTTTTTCTATGGTTTTGTTGGAATTGTAAATCGTATCATCACTCTGTGATTTACGAAGTTCTTTATTAGAATCTCTATATAAATTTTGGTCACCCTCATCATTTGATATAGCGGTCGACGATTTATGTTGAAGCGCACGTTTTGTATTTGTTTTATCATATAAATTATCTGAACTACTAATTGATAAAACCTTAGTCGTAGCATTTATACGTGTTAACTTAGAGTTGTCATCACTATCTAAAATAGACTCATTTGCATCTATTGTGTGCATTTTAATTTTTTTTCTAGTTTTCCGATCAATATTTACATGGTTCGAATTTCCATTACCTGTACTTGATAATTTTAAATCTTCATATGTAAGGATATTTTCAGTTTTAGGAAAAATGTTTATATTCTCACTAGTTTTACTTTTCATGTCACTTTGAATATCTTTTGCTGTAGAAAAAATGTTGACATTATTATGTTCATGAGCTTTATTTCTTATATCTGTATCAGAGAAAACTTTTCGTTGTGGAATAGAATATTGATCTAAAGATTTTTTGTCATCATCCGATAAAGTGACTGTAGAGTAATTATCTGTATCTAAAGCTCTGGGTAGATCGATATTGAGCTTTGGTTTTACACTATCATCTTCAGTTTTGTCATCACTACTGGGAACACTGCCTTTCTTACGAGGATGCTGCAATTTATGAAAGGCCTTTTTAGCTGTTGCGGAAAACGGATTTTGGTTCGTTTCAACAGTAGCTCTCTCAATAATAACTTTATTATATCCATTTTGCCAATATTTGTTTTCAATATGAGATCGAGTATCAGACGTACTTTGACTGTCTCTATATATCATAAACACATCTTTATCTTCTGATATAAGAGATTCTCGACCACCTGTGTTGTTTTCAGAACCATTATTATTATCAAAATTATAATTGCTTAAAATTTCATCTGTAGCGCTTGATTGTGTATTATCTTTTTTATTATCATTTAAATAATGTACACTGCCATTCATATCATTAGTTAAATTCGTATATATGTTTGTACTATAAATGTTTACATTACTTTTCTTGTATAAAGATAGATCATTCGTTTCTTGAATATTAGAAGTTTTAAAATTAGTACTTGAAAGAATTCTTGTATTGGTTTGTGTCAAGCTAATACCATCAATTGAATGTTGTTCCATTTTACCAGGACTCAGTCTTTTAGATTTGTAATTACAATAAAGAAATTTTATAAAATCTATATTAAAATTTTCGTAATCTTTAGATATTGTTTCTGAAACAATAATATCATCATTGTTTGCTTTATTTGTAACATTGACTGATCTTTTAGTGCCACTATTGTTTTTTTCTAGTTCCAGTATGTCAGTCTCAGTGGCAACATGTCGGCAATTTATGTTTGTTACTTCTTGATTTGTTTGCGTGCTAATTTCTGACGTAGCTTTTTTTTCTAATTGTTTGATATGGTTTTGTAGCGATAAAATGTGTTCATCTTTCTCTTTTAATTCTAATTTTTCATTTGCAATAGCTTCTTCATTTATTCGATTAACATTATAAGTGTCATTAAGTTTTTCTTTGAACTCATTTAACTGTATCAATAATTTCTCATATTCTTTTTCGAGAGATTCCTTTTCGTCTTGAAGTTTTAATAATTCGTTGTTTTTGTTTTGATTCGTTTTATCAAATATTAATGTTTGATTTAACATTTCACCTTCTAAGTCTTTAATTATATCTTCATAATAAGTTTTGTCTTTTTCAGATTTATTTTGTAGGTCTTCTAACTGTTTTTCTATATATTTTCGTTCCTGCAGCATTTCTTCCTTCTCGATAGTTATTTTACGTCTTTCATTTTCGGCAATGTTTTTGGCTTCATCTGCCTTCGACTTAAGAATTTCATATGAGCTTTGCACATTTAACAAAGTTTTTTCTAATGACTTATTTTTATAATGAAGCTGTCTGCCTATTCTATGTAACGTTTCAACAACTTGCTCAATTTCACAATGGTCTGGTTGTAAACTGCTTTCGTTAAAAACTTCTAGTTCTAATTGCCTTATTTCTGTAATGATCTGATTTTTGTCTTGGATCAGTTTATTTATTTCCGAGATGTAAGTACTTTTTTCCCTAAAAGATTCATGTGATAATGATTTGGAATAAGAAATTTGTCCTTCAAGTTTAGCCTTTTCGCTTTGCAATTTTGCCAATTCCATTCTCATATTATGCGTTGCTTTGGAATCTAAATAGATAATAATAATAAGTGTACGTTGAAAAACGTTATAGTTATACGATAACAGCATTCAAAAACTGTTAAGGCTACACTACACTGACAGATGTAAGTTAAAATTTGGCCCTCTCTGGTAGAATAAGTTGCTTTTGTCTTACTAAGTAAATATTTGTTTTTCGTCTTAATTTTAATTAGTTTGGAAAATGTACAATCTGTTTTAAAAAGAAAAATCCAATAAGTGAGTAAATGAGCAATTATATTTTCTTATACGTACGATGAGCTTCTAGGCTTTTTTGAGCTTGGCTTAGTTTTTCGAAGCTAAGCTTTTTTATTTCTTCTCCAGATTCTACAACTTTATCTAAACTATTTTGAAGTCTTCTTATTTCATCTTCTAGACTGTTAATGTGATTTTCTAAACTGGCAATCTTTCTGTCTTTGGCTATTATTTCCTCATTCAGATTAACAATATCATATTCCTAAATGAAAAAATATATATATAAAAATATTTAGACTACACACACAAATTCTGCAACTTTATACTTATTTACCGATTCATTCAATTTATCTTGTAGTTCATTAATTTTTTTATTGCTAGACAGTTTTTCCGACTTCAAAACATCAAGTTCTGTCTTTATATTATCGTATGAAACAGAAAGTGAGTCGGATTTCATTTTCTGAAACAAAATAATAAAATGTTGATTTCAAAATTTTCATAAATGTGTTTATGTTAATGTTATTATTATGATCATTACCTCGCTGCGCGCCCGTATAAGGGCTTCTTCTACATTATCGTTATGTAAAAGAAGGTCTCTATTTTCTTTGTTTAAATATACAATATTTTTTTCTAACTTTTTAATTTCTTCTAACTTTAAATTTATTTCTTTTTCTAAATTTTCTTTTTCATAATTCATTTTACTGTGAGCTATTTCCAAGTCATTGTAATTTTTTTCCAAGTTTTTATAATATTTGATCCGTTCTAAAAGCTCTAGATTTTCTTTCACTGCATTGCTCAAATTAGCGTGTAAGTTTAAGTTTTCTGCTTTTAGCACTATGAAATCATTTGCAACATTTTTTTTTTGATCTTTTAATATATTAAAATCATGAATTAAAACTTGATTTTCTGCTATTTTACTTTCCAAATTTTTATTAACTTTGCTTAATTCTGCTGATCTCTCATTAAATTCTTTCTGCAAAAACTCTTTTTCTTTTTGTAATCGATCATAATTTTTGTTTAAGTCTAATAACCTAGTTTCTAAATCATTAACCTCCTGTGCTTTTAATAGAAAACGTTCATTTTGTTCATTTATTGTAGTGTGGCATTGCTGTAATTCTTGTGATATATTTTCAAGAAGTAAGCTTTTCTTTTCCAAGTCATCTCTCTCCGATATAATTTTTTGGTAAGATTTATTTAGTCTCAAATATTCTTTTTTTATATTTTCCGATTCATTTAGATGATTTATTAAATGCTCACTCTTTTTACTAGTTACCTCTAAAGCATTTAACAGCTTATTGGCTTCATTTGTTTTGTTTATTAAATCGTGTTGAAGTATAATTTTTTCCTCTACTATGCTTTCATGGGATTGCGAAAGCTGCTCAAACTTTTCCAATAAATGTTCTTCTTCTAAAGTTTTCGCTTTTAATATTTCGCTTTGTTTTCTAGCTATATCTAATGATTTCTTCAAGTCTTCATTTTCCTGACGTAATATATTTATATTTTCCGCGTTAATATCGCGTATAATTTTAATCTCTGTTAAGAGATCAGAATTGTTAGAATTATTTTTATTTTTAATTGATATATCTTTTTCAGTATTAACATTATTTATGTTTACATAGCTCCCGATATTTTGTAATATATCTAAACTATCTCGTTTAAGTGAAAGTATTGAATTAACGATTGTTTCTCGTTCATTTTCCAGTATTTGTAAATTTTGATCAAAATTGTCATTAACATTTTTTACTTGCTCTCGTAAATATATATTTTCATCATTTTTTCGATCAAGCTCTTCCGTGAGGTTATTTATTTCCTGAGATTTATTGTGTAAAATCCCATTTAAATTCTCTATTGCATTCACTTTATTTTCTATCTCTATACTTAATAACTTACGACTTTTTCGAATGTTGTTTATTTCTTCATGGCATTCTTCTAATCGTGATTCTAAGTAATTATTACTTTGTAAAATATTTTCATATTTACCTAGAAACATTGAACAATTAGTTACTATTACATTCAAAATTTGTAAATACCATCTAAATATTTTATTACTTTTCCAATCTTCAACATCATATTTTAATTGATTGATTACTTCAAGTTGTTTTTGAAGCTCTTCTTTGTAGTATAACTTTTCCTCTTCATTACAGCATAGAGCGTCCTTTAAATTTTTTAATTGTTCTTTTTGTGTTTCTATTTCATCAATAACTTCTAAATACCTTGTTTCATCCTCCTTAGTTGATATCTATCAAAAAAAATACATTAAAAAAAAATGTAATTTCATAATTTTAATGTTAAATCATATTAGTGTCTGACTTTGTTAGTATCTTTCTCCAAGAGAGTGTCAATTTGCGCTGACAAGCTTCTTATCTGTTGCTCCTGACACATCAATTTACATTCATATTCTTTTAATTTACATATTAAACAATTTTTTTGCTTTTCACACGCCAAGGATACCTCAGTTAGTTTATTATCTAACTTAATGTTTTCATTTCTTAATTCATCTATAGTCTTAGATTTCATCTTATTAATTTCTTGTTCAGCCATTAGTTTTGTTTCTATACTGGATGCTTCATCAGCTAGTATTAAAAATTTTTCTTTAAGCTTGTCCAGATCTTCCGAACGATGACGATAAAATTCTTTTTCTTTCCATAATTCTTTATATTCCTTTAATTTATTTTGGAGGCATTCACATTCACTTTCCAGTTCAGCATATTTCTGACAGCGCTTGTTCAGAAAATCTTTTTCATGTTTTAAATTTTCATAAAATGTAAGTAAGTCGTCATAATTGGCTTGTAAGTTCTTTAAGCGTTTAAGGTTTTCTTGATCTGTATTATAATTATCTATTACATAACATTCATCTATATGATCATCGTCCAGCTTAGTGGAGGAGTCTTCTTTATCTAAAATTTCTTTTAAATCATCATTTTGCATTATATCAGCAATGAGGTGCGCTCTTTTAATATCTAAATTTGCGTTATTATTTTCTGTAGACGTTAAAGCAAATTTAGCTTCAACGTGGGTTAAAATTTCAGCATGGTAGCAAGAACAGTCATTTGAACTATTATTTTGGGAACAAGGAGCGATAAGGGCGAGACTAAATTTTTCCAAAACTTTCAATTTAAAAAGTATCTTTCCTTTGATGTCAATCACCCTAGTGTCTTTCCCTGCAGTCTGCACAAAAAAATACAATTTAAATCAAATGTAAAAATAATAATTATTTGAATAATGATAGTTAATTATTGATATTTATTAGAAATATTAAATTAACAATAACAAACCAATAAGTTTAAATATTCTTTATACTTTGCATTCTGACACAATGTATTAAATATTTTTGCTAACGCCGTATAAATATGTGCGTAAAGGCAATAAGGTTCACATACATCATTTTCCATTACCTAAAATGTTACGGCTAAATTATTTTATAAATCAAGTAGATATTACATAAGAAAAAAAGTTTTTTTGAAGCTGAATACCAACCGCTATAGTATTTTGCATTGCATTCAATTTGGCGTCTTTACGGATTATTGTTCCTTGCAACTCATCAATCCTCGAATCGTATATAGCTACGAAAAAAGTAAAAAAAGGTAAAGTAAATAAAGATTTAATTAATTATACCCTACTTAGGTACTACCTACAATTAAGGCTTAAAAATATTGTTTTTGTTAATACATATTTACCTACTTACAAAAGCAAATCCTATTTCATAGGTATAGGTCAGTAATGTCAGTCGGATACTATATAGATATATGTATGTATATTGACATTATTTATTTTGAAATTAAAATGTCAGAATTAAGGGAATCTAGTGATGCATCAATTCATCCATAACTATCATCTCATATGGGCCCGTCTTTATCTCATACAAATCAACTTCACGCTGTATCCCGCACACAGCAGGGTAGGCAGAAAGAACTTAGTGTTAATACACTCGACACCAGAGGGAAGAAATGAAAATATAAATGTAAATAAATATTTAATTTCCTCGAGTGGGGAGCAAACCCACAACTGGCCTCAATGCATTATTTATCTTATACCATACTATATTTAAATAAAAGTCAAAAAATACTGTAAAATGAATTATACTGTAAAATATTGTAATTAATAAATTATATCATACATGTGCTTGCATCACACGTGCACGACTCTCCGAATTGATTGCTTTTGGTTTCCATCCGCGGAGTCGATTCCTTCTGGACATCCCACTGAAATATATATTTTAAAATATAAATAACATTTATTTATATTATTTGTATAAATTTATAAATATTTTTAAAGACTTCTAATCTTGTTCTAATTATCCGTAACGTTAGTGGATTTACCTCATCTCCTCGAGATTTCTCGATCTGAAATTTTATAACTTAATGAATAAGTTTTTTTTTATTGAATTAATTTATATACTATAAGTATAAAGTAGAGATCATTTAGTCTTAAACAGAACTTACAAGCACAATTATGTATAATTACAATAACACGCAGATCACCATTTGCCACTCAGTAAATGTCGCAGCAAAGAAATATTTTTTTTATATATATAATAAATCTAAATCTATGAAAAAAAGACTATTGTAGGCATTTATTAATGTAGAAGAAAGTAGAACCCAAAACAATTATTTTGAAAAGTTTTGTCAGTTCGTCTGTGCGTTTGTTTTAGCTAATCTGAGAAAATGCGAAATCCATTTAAATGCAGTTTCCATTATCATATTTTAGTATTTCATGTTTTATTTCAGTTGATTCATAAGTAAAAAAGTTCTCCTGATTGAGTTAAATCGGTTCATAAATAAGTAAGTGTTAAATTGGTCTTAAGGTCTAGTATTAATAAAAAAATACAATATTAAATCGCCTTTGAAAAGGAAACGAATTTGTCTCAAATCGACATCACACGATTTAGATGCTAAAATAAAAAAAATTGTACAAGTTTTGTCCGAAAAATATCTTTGGACGCCTATATAGAAACTTTCCGATATATATCGGTTTTTTAAACTAGAAGGTTGTTTATTAAAAAGTCCTACAATGAAGAATATTTTTAGAAATAAAAATATTAAATATTTCATGTCCTCGACTATCGAGGGAATCGAACCAGCAACCTATCGCGTTTAAAGTGGCCACTCGTGCCCCTGAGCGATTGGTCATCAACTGGGACTAGCGAAAATGTTAAATATATCTTTACTAATGCTATTTTTATGTCATTGTGATTACTTATTTATATGTGTTTGTAAGGTTAGTAGATCATATGGTATTGGGTACTTAATATATTATCTTATCTTGTAGGATATCTTTTATATCTTAAACAATAAGATTTCTATTTATTATTTGCTATTATAGTGCAGTTGACAACCGCCTGGCATATGTGTTAAGATAAAATACATATATAAACAAAAATTTAAATTACCTCTTCCATAAATCTGATCTGAAAAATTAAATATTATATATATAAAATAAAATAATTCAAGTAATCAAATAACATGAAATATTGAATGTCAATATACCTCATCACCTCTCGATTTACCGGTCTGAAAATAAAACAGTTTAAATAATTATTAATAAAAATAAAAGCTTATAGAATTTCTTTGAAGAAAATGCCTTCGTCTAACAACTAATACCTGATGTCTAGTAATCATCTCTAATATTTTCAGATATAGGTTTAAATTACTGTATTAAAAACGTTTAAAAACTTTCTACTATTGATATTACTATATAAAACTTTATTTTACGTTTTCCAGTATATCGCCATACCTCAAATGTTTCGGAATCTATGGCCTGAAAAAAAAAGATACGTTAAGTAAATATATATTAAAATCATTCAATACGATCCTTCAAATTATTATTTTCTCTTAATTATTGTTTCGTACTTACCTCCGTGAATCCAGAAAGATTTAAATCCAAGCACTGTAATAAGAACGTTTAACGTTTTTAATTAACATTTTATTGTGAACAGAGTTTCATGAATATATAATATATATTATAATATTATTATAGTTGGTACGTCTGTATTATAAGTACTTACCATATCGTCGAGCTCCTTGTTCGCAGCTTTTATGGCTGCATGCTGTAACATAATATAACGTAAATTTCTAAACTTTGCACATGCTTTATACATGTTTAGAAAAAAATGTGTCGTTTTTTTCTTCCGATTCACGCTGTATCCCGCACAAAGTAGGGTAGGCAGAGGGAACCTAGTGTTAGGACTCTCCGTTCTCCACTTTCTGCCGAATTCTGGAGGCATTGCGTGTTAAGTGGCAGAACTCAACGCAGAGCTTAGCCTCAACACCAGGGCGAAGAAATGGAAATATAAATTTTAGTAAATATTTCATCTCTAGTGGGGATCGAACCCACAACTAGTCGGTTTTACAGTCACACTTTGTGCCACTGCGCCACGACTGGCCTCAATTAGTTCAAAATACATTAAAGTTTGTGCATAAATAATAAATCTTACTGCATTAGCAATTTCACATTTCTGTTCACATGTCAGATCCAATTGGTCGTATGCGGCTATCATCTGTTCAAACTCCTCTATCTTGCGCTTCAGGCGCGCGATCTCAGCGTTCTTGGACATCATTAGAGTGCTCACAATCACTTCAGTCGGTACGTACTTGGGTCGAACCGTCTCATTGTTCCTTTTGATCAGCTCCACCAGGTGTTCAGTTTTGTCGGTACAGAAGTGAGACCAGGCGCGCGCGTCCGTGCACGACGCGTACGCCTTTAACTTACCCTCGTTGCGCGCGGGCAAGTCGAACAAGTCATATTCATTAAATACACGTTCCCTTTTAGTTATAAATGACATAGCCAAATCTTTCTTTCAATGTTGCTTTTAGAATTTTATTTGACATTAAATTAATACTTACGACCCTACTTTTCACTGCCATCCATATTCATACTGATAGACTAGGTTTATTTTGTATTGCGATACTTTAAATGTATATAATAAAATTAATATATAAAATGTTTATGACACGAAATCGAGTCTGATATGTGACTTTAGTAGAATGTCAAATTTTGAAATTTTTCTTTTCATAGTTTGTATGTGCTAAGATATTTACAAACATTAATTTAAAGTAAACCTAACGATAGGTTGTATAATATATTTTTACATCTATACAAAATCAATCGTCAATTTGGTTTCAGTTTTTGACACACAATATATTTACAAATTAAATGTTAGTTTCAATATGATTAACACAAATTTCAAGTTAAAAGTGCAGAGAAAATTCAATGTTTCATAATAGTCAAAAGAATATTAAGCTATTAGGACGTAGTGAGGGAAAAATTAAATCTTTTGAATCATGTGTAGATGTAAGAGCTTGGAGTCATGATGTTAGTGTTCGGAACTGCTATCTTAGAGATTGGATAAGGAGTGACATGCCAGTTTGTATCTTCCCTGTACCTGCTGTGACAAATTTGCTTAGAGCTATGACTTGGAGACGACGTACTAAGGTTAAAATTATATATATGTATATTTTTGAAAATTTTCAAATGTTATTCCACACTTTGGAAAGAAAATTACTTTTTTAAAACATCAAAAAATTTGAACATAGTGGCGTTTACAATTACAATTGCTGACAATATAAAGAAGTTGTAACAAGTAATGTAATAATTTCTACGTATAGTTTAGTGGTCAGAGCGGTTGGACGGTTCCTAAGAGGCGCGGTTTGAAATCCCATTCCATTCTATCTACATTAAATTTTTTATGTTCTCTAAAAAAATATATTTTGGTAAAATTTCAAAATAATGCAAAAATCTCTAACAATTATAATTAAAACAATAGGTAGCACCACGATGTCATCCAGAATGTAAATCCAAAGTGGTACTGGATAGCATCTGTAACTCGTGTCACGCAATAAAGGAATGTTTGAGAAATGAACAAGCATTCGATAAATATTTTGTGGAAGTTAGTATGTTCTTTGTTTTGTTATATTCTTTTACTATCACCTGAAAGTAAGCGTCTGCTAACTTATATTATTTTTATCAGGAAGAACTAGAAACTACACATTGGCCTTGTGAACAATGTATGGAAGCCTTAAAGGCGATTAAGATGTTTTGGAAGATAATATTGGAGAAAATATTTAGATTGGATAAAACAAAAGCCGAATTTAGACCATGTAGCAGTAATGACAGTATAAAAACTGTTGCCCAAATTTGGCAAAATGAAATAATTGAAAAATCACTCATTGTTAGAAGTTTATCGCCATTTTTGAATGACCAAGTAACAAGTCCGTCTTGGTATTATAAAATAAAAGAAATTCATTCAAGTAACAATTTCACTTGTCGTAAAGACGTTGGCACTGAAATAGATATTTCTTTGTGTAAATCATCTCAGAGCAAATTAACAACGAAATCAGAAAAAAAATTAAGTCAATATACTTCAACTATAATTAAAACTGTCAATGCCAACTGTAATACATGTTCATCTCAGGGAAGTATATACCGCAATAAAAAATTGGAATACATCAAACAACGATACAAACAACAAAATGAAGAATTAAGGATACTGAAGCGGGAAAATCTATCTCTAAAACTTGAATTAGAGACAATTTCAAAAAATTTAACTTCCTATCAACCATTAAATATTTATGACAGCAATAAAGTTGCTGCACCGACACCTTTCGAAGTTTGTTGTGAAAATGATAATATTGTCCAAGAAATTGAATCAGAAATGATAATTACTTTGAAAAACTGTAAGAATACTGTAAGTATATCCCTTCTATTATAGTTCATTCGTCATAGCTAACCTTGACAGCAATTTTTTTATAGCTTCGGATAAATAAGGATATAATAATAAGGATTAACTTTTATTAGAAGGCTAGTCGTGGGTTCGATTCCCACTCGAGGAGATGAAATATTAACTTAAATTTATATTTCCATTTCTTCTCTCTGGTGTCGAGGCATAGCGCGTCGTTGAGAAATTCGGCAGAAAGTGGGGAACGGAGTGTCTTAATACTATGTTCCCTCTGCCTACCCTGCTGTGTGCGGGATACAGCGTGAAGCTAATTTTTTTTTAATAAGGATTCGGCACTGTTTTCATGGAAATATCATACTGAATTAAATATAAAATAATAAATTAGGCTTCTAAATCAACACAACCAAAGATTTATTTAGTCTTTATACTTTAAATGTATATTTTAAAATAAATATAATATATAGAAATGAAAGATTATTACGAGACAAGAAAATAGTCTTCGCTAAAATTTTTATGTACCATCTATTAAAAAAATTCTTTCTTTCAGCTTCATGCTGTATCCCGCACACAGCTGGGTAGGCTGAGGGAACCTAGTGTACAGATACTTTGTTCTCCATATTATTTTTATTTATGTTTTTTAAATTGTGGATAGAAATTTTAATTAGATTTTTGTTGTTTAGAACTTTAAACACGTGTCCATGTTACAAGTATTACATAAAACAAATACTGCTATAGAAAATAATACCATATCTAGTAGTTCATGCAGGAAAAATGAAGATCCTATAAAAGTTTTAAATAAAGGTAAAGTAAAAATTGAGTTACAAAAATATACATAACTATTATATTTGGTTTTATATTATTTTGTTAGAAACTATCGTTATACTATTGCTTTGTAACGTGTATCAATCAATCATGAGTCCAAGCTCAATTACGTGAGTTTTTGTTTTTCATGTTGTTGAAACTTTTTTTAACTACACATTTTACTGTTTTTTTAAATTAAACTACAATAAATAAATCAGCTTCGCGCTGTATCCCGCACACAGCAGGGTAGGCAGAGGGAACCTAGTGTTAAGATACTCCAACCCCACTTTTTGCCGAATTCTGGATGCATTGAGTGGCATAACTCAATGCCGCGCTTTGCCTGGACAGAATAGAGCGAAGAAACGGAAGTATAAATTTAAGTAAATATTTCATCTCCTCGTGTGCGAGTCGAATCCACAACCAGTCGGTTTAACAGTTACACTTTGTGCCTCTGCGCTACCACTGGCCTCAAACTAACAAACTACATTGTTTTTACATAAAATTAATATAATCTTTTAGTACAAGATACATTTAAGCAAATAGTAGAAAAAGAACTAAACTATGCAAGTAAAAGGAAATTGTATAGGAAAAATATAAATATCAATGCATCTTATCACGAAATGCCACATTTAACTAAATCGTCTAATTCGACTATATCGGATTCTATGTTCGTAAGTATTAACTATTAAAAAAAACTTAGATTTGTTCAAACCATAAAACCTTTTTTGTTTTATATTATTTTTTCTTTTTTATGTTCAATGTTCAAAATTGATCCCTCTTATGAGAATATCCATATGTAAGAAAGTGCACAAAATAATCAATGAAAAATTTATTTCCAGAAGTCCACAACGGATGTGTTATGACAAAAGAGACAAAAAAAAACAATAAAAAAATACAAAACATTTTATAATTTCCAATGTTTTATTTACACGAAACGAGACATGATTTTGATAGCGCGCTGATACAGCAATTTATTAGCGTCTATACCGAATATGAAATCCAAATGGTTGAACTCGGGCATGTCCACCCGGTACTTCCCCACGACCGAGCGCAGCTCCGAGAACAGCCGGTCGACGTCGCCGGGCGCCGACAGCCAGTCGTTGTCGCCGTAGTGCAGGAACACGGGCGTCGCCACGGCGCTCAGGTTGTAGCGCGGCGGGGACGGCGCGCCGTACTCGCGCACGTTGGACAGCCAGCCGTGGTCGAAGTGCGCGAACCGCCTGGACCTGTACAGCTGGCCGAAGTGGACGAGCTGCCTGCTGGACGCGCCCGCCGGCGTGTGCCCCAACAGCACCGGGAGCATCGTCTGCAACGCGGACGTTTGCGCTCAGTCCCGTTTGTGTAGAAAATGGGAAGTGTCCGCTATGCGGGAAAGCTCACTTAATGACTATAAATCGATTTTTTTTTCGTTAATTTTCACTCTCATATTTTAAGCACTTCACTTTGGATAACAGCTACATAAATATTTTTTGTAGTTCTATCAAACGGTATGGGAGGTATGACTATAATCTTTTCCTCGCTAATATGTCTTCTATATATGTATAAAAGGTACCTGACTGACTGAGGTAAGACGCACGCACAACCGTAACCGCTGTGCTTAGAAAACTAAAATTTGGACAGATGTTTATTTTCATAATCTGGACATCCACTAAGAAGTGATTTTGAAAAATGTTAATCCTAAAGGGATAAAAGTTTGTATGGTTTTTTTTAAACAGCACCGATTTTTATAAAATTTTAAATTCAGGCTATTTAAAATATTTCATTGAACACGTGTTTCATGGTTTTTTTGAATTCACCCCCTAAGGGTTCAAATAAAGGGTTGAAAGTATATATGAAAAAATCTTTAAATTATTTTATTGAATACGCGATTCGTGTTTTTTTTAGAATTCACCCTTAATGGTGAAAAAAAACAGGCGAAGCTGCGCGCTCTCGCTAGTCAATTAATAAATAATTCCATTAATCCAAACATTATATTTGATTTCAATAACTAAAAAGTAAAAATAAATAAATAAAAGGACTTACTTTATTAAGCTGAGCTTCATTATAACCGCACAACAAAAATAGTATGTTAGTACATAGAACTTGCGTTATGGCCTCTTCACGGCAGACCACTTCTCCAGCCAGCTCATTTATAAAACCATTCGCCATAAATTCATTTTGTCCCAATAATTTAAGAATTCTCTGAAATAATTGTTTGGAAAATTTCTATTTGTTTATATTCCGATCTAATTTTTTTAACTATATGTAGGTACCTTAATTTTACAGATGATGTAAGGTTGATGCATTTATAAGGAACTTTTTTTAAATGTTTAGTTGTAACTTGTTTTGAAGGCCGTGGCACAGGAGCAATTAACAATTATTTTTTAATTTTAATATTTTCATTCCTCGCTCTGGCACCAAAGCAAAAACCATGCGTTGAACTCCACCACTCAACAAGCAATGAAAATTTGAAATTTGAAAGTGGGAACCGTTTACCACTTTCAAATCTAAGGGTCTTAGGACTATGTTCCCTCTGCCTATCCTGCTGTGTGTGGGCTACAGTGTAAACCTGATTTAATTTTAATATTTTTAAGAGGTTTTGTTACTCCAATAAAATATATACCTACGTTTATAAAGTCACTAAGTAAAACTTCCTTTCTTGATATTTTTATAATAACAAAAAAGATGTTGTAAATGAAGATTTATTTACAAGATTCAAATCTGGATATTTATAATATGTTACTTATATTATATTATATTATTTAAATACATAAACTACTCCTTTATTTAATTTTAGAGTCGTAAAGAAACAATGATTCTTTGTCATAAGTTCTTTTTCTGTAGTGAAATACGTATAAATTTTCACTTTTAAGTTTTTTTCACTTCATGCTAAATTTCATTACTATTAGTCTACGGGAAGTACCCTATAGGTTTTCATTACACGGCGAATTTCATAGAAAATGTAGCAAAAACGATGCATAAGTGCTCGTATCTTTAAGCGCGCTGACTTGAAAGATAGATTTTTTCTGTGCTTCAAGGGATTATTGACTAGAATATTTAAATCAAAGTCACATATAAATTTAAGCTTGATACCTTCACGCGATCTCGAGATAAATGGTGTCGACAGACGGACAACGAAGCGATCCTACAAAGGTTCCTTTTTATCTTTTAAGTACGGAACCCTAAAAAATTTTTATAACAACATTCAGAATAAGTAGCAAGTATTTAGGTATATTGGAATCAAAACAATCTAATATCTGGATTATCGTTTATTTATTTGACTACTCGAGATAGCCTACATGTAATAAAATTTAAACACTTATGTAGGATTAGCACTTTTAGCTACCTATTTGTACGAACGTTATATGTATAATCACGTTTCTGTAAGATTTTTGATTAAATTGAATATGTATGTACATAATGAGCCTTGTTGTTTTTATTTTACAACTGTTAATAGGTACTCTACAGACATTTACCATTTTCTCTATATTATTTACAAAATTTACTATTATTACACTAAAACTATAATTAAGTGAGTGTCTAAATGAGCTTTTGTAAGTAAAAAATAATAAGCTATCTTTAAATTAATAATAATTAGGTATTTTACATAGCACAATAAGTTAAACATACAGAGGAAAATGAAATAGGTATTACGTGAAAACCTAGGTATATATACAGTTAATTTTCTTCCCATTCGTTGTTCAAATCAAGTTCCATTTATCATATCGTTTACTTTATTGACATTTCAGTTTGTAACCCGACTGGACTTCTCTTATATCTTATGTTATGATGTTTCAATTATTTTTTTACGTTGCATTCCGCACGTAGCAGGGTAGGCAAAGGAAACTTGGAACGGAGTTTCTTGGTTCCCAGTTCCCATTAAAGCATTTCCGTTCCCCATTTTCCGGCAAATTTTGCAGACATTGCGTGTTGAGCGGCGGAACTCAACGCCGCGCTTTGCCTCGTCACCGTCACCGAGGAAAAGGCAATATTAAATCATTTATTTCCTCGAGTGGGAATCCAGCCTGTCGCTTTTACAGTCGCCTTTGCCCCTGATGCCTGCGCCATGATTAATCTCATCGAATTATTTTTTCAATTACGCTAAATAAAATAAAAATAAACTAACATACCTCCAAAGAATTGGTAAACGGCGCCAACGCCTTAACCAAAGGACTTTTAATGTTCCCAACATAAGCGACAGGCGCGAAGGCCTGCATGGCGGACACTTTATTATTATATTCGGGTCTGGTGGACATCATTACGAAAAACGCTGTGGTTCCTTGAGAGAATGCCACATATTGTAATTTAGAGACAGAAGTCTCTATCAAAACGTAATCTATCATAGCGGGTATGTCGTAATAGCCGATTTCATGCCAACTGAATTTCCAGAAGGCGGACGAAGATGGATTTAAGTTTAAGTGTTTACGGGAGTAAGTATTTCCTCTAGCGTTCCCCATCCACACGTCGTAGCCGGCGTCGGCTAGGAGGTAGGCTGTGGGACAATGTTTTTATTTTAGTCTAAAATCTCTGGTACAGTATGGCAGAGAGATGAGTCACTCGGTTTTAATTGCTTTTCGTCTATTTGAAGGGATTGTGTTCTAGGTGCAGAACACAAAGTACAGTACGGTCGATAAGTTATGGCTGCTCAAAAAATAATATATAATTAATGCTATGAGGTTGAACTACCTACTTCAAATACTATGAAACATTATTTAATTAACTATTTTCTACTTTGAAATTAAAGTTAATGGCTTGACAATTGAGTTCACTATATAATTAATTGGTAATGTCGATATAAACAAACAATACTTATACTTTATAGTTCAATGCCATTCGTCAGGATTTATAATCCCTAATTACTACCCGCATAATATTTATTATGACAATTACAAGAAAACACGCTCATGTCAATGAAAGATGATTACACTGCTTCTAGTGCACTAGGTTAGGTCACTACGAAAAGGGCGTTTCCTTCCCGTTATCTCTACATGCATAGATTTACACTACTAGGTATATATTTAGTGCACTTTATGAGGCAGCTAGAGCACTAGATGTAACGTGGTATTATGGGTGCATAGAATATATTTATATCTATCTACATAATATTTAACTAATAACGGAGTTTGGGCGGAAAGTGGAAAACGACTTGTCCTAAGCCTAGAACCTATCAGCCTACCCGGTGTTATACGTAAAGTTATTTTTTTAAGAGAAATCACAAAATACCTTACCAAGTCCCTTTCCCGGCATCATAATAACCCATTCAGCTGATGAAGAAAGGAGGCCATGTTGTAAGAAAACCACAGGTCTATTCACTTTTGCCGTATCGTATTTGCCATGAGGGATTCTATGCATTTCCAATACATATTTGTCTTCAGTGTAAACTCGGTGTATTTCACACGGGTAACCGTATTTTTTTATTAAAGTAAACTGTAAATATTTAAATTTCTTTATTATTTTTTAATTACTTCAACTTCACTCAACACGCAATGGTACCAGAATTCGGCAGAAAGTGGGAAACGGAGTGTCTGAACACTAGGTTCCCTCTGCCTACCCTGCTGTGTGCGGCATACGTGAAACGTGAAACGCGTGAAACTGATTTAATTACTTAGTTATTTTAATACTATCTAATTTGTACTTACAACATCTATTGTAGCATCTTCTTGTAAATTTTTATCTGGACTATTAATTTGGGGCACTTCAACACATTTTGTTAAATCCAATGTATAAAATACTATGAATAACAAAATTAGCCAAAATTTGTTCATATTGCTAAAAGTACTACTGTTGTTACGCGTTTAATAACGCTGTAATAATGTCTAACGCTAATATCTAACTAAACAGATCCAAGTTTTCACAGGGTTATCGATTGATAACTGATCGGATTATTAAAATAATTGATGTTAGTCTGTTGGTTCGTTTAAATTGAAACTTAATATTTTTCGAAGGTTAAATAAGAACACTAAAACATGAAAAAAATATCCATCTACTACTTGCCCATAGTTTACATTATACATAGGTAAATAGCAGATCATAATGCCGAATTGATTAAACTAATCATTTATTTTTAACTGCAAAAAATAATTTATTGGTAAAATAAGACCTATGGAGACAAAAGATAGGAATATTTTTAAAAACTTAGGTGAACGAGTATTAAATATACTTAATAATATAAATTTAATACAACAACTTCAATAGCAACTAACCAATTTTTATCATAAAAGGGTCAAGAATTAATCACACATAATCCTCTTATTACAATATAATAATTTCGTAACAAGTATACCCATTCAAGGTTTGATAAAACTGGCATTATCTTTCGGAATTTGAGATTTTGTTAGAAAACAATAAGGTTTCAAAAATATTTATTGTTCAACCCATTATAATATAAACTGTATGCGTAAATACAATCAAAATTATAGTTTATTGGCAAGTAGGTACTATTTAATTTTACTTTAAAAAAAATATTGTCGATGTGAAGTTACGAAATGTTACATAATTAAATTATACGTAATTAAATAAATGCAAGATCAGTGTAAATAGTAAGATATTAGAACAAGTGAATGAAGTGGGATATGTGGGAAGTATGTTCAGAATAGATGGAAGATACGAGATTGAGTGGTATGGCGCATTGCTGCCGATAACAGAGTAAGTGGTGCCATAACTGCGTAAATGCTGAGCACAGCTGCACGTTTGGACGTACGACACTGTTTCGCGGTAAAGGGAGATCACGGTTGACCTTCGAATACACAGTATCAAAGATAATGGAGGTAGGTCACGTAAAAAGCATGAGGACCCGGAGAGCGTGTATGAAGAGGTTGATGAAAGTCAGAGAGAGAGAGAGAGAGAGAGAGAGAGAGAATCAGACAGACAGAAAGAGATATATAGAGCGTTTGGCACTCCGTTCTCTCTGACTACCCCGCTAGGCATACAACGTCATCAGTCATTTTGATTTTACTTAGGTTTAGATTGTTTATTTAAATTAAAATAAAATCTTTTAAACAAGAAGACAAATTTCCCGCTATTTGTTTAAATCATTAATGTTGCTATTTTAATACCAAATTACCAATCGTCTGAAATTATCTTAAGAATGTAACAATTATATTAATAGATTTTTATGTGAATGATTTTTTTAGCTAGCATATTTTGCTAGTTATAGTACGACAGATCGAATTATTCAACAATGTCAGTAAAAAAGTTTCAATTAAACTTTTAAATATCTTATTATTTTAAAGAATATTTTTGAAACCAAGCGATAAAAAAGATTACGAAAAACATTTTAGTTAATTATTTGAGTTAATCTTCAGCTTATTCACAATTTATTTAAATTACTAATTGATATTTATTTTTAAATATTTTGTCGCTTATTAGAATTTAAGATAGATTATGGCAACCAAAAAAATGGCAAATGGGAATATATTTTGTGCTGACAACATTGCAGTTGTTGTCTTTCGTTGCGATTGCTAGCATTTTAATTTGTTTGTTTTTACGTTTTATTCTTTTGTAAACAAACTTTCTTTATGAAGACACATAATGGCAAATCAAGAAATCAGTTTAAAGTGGAATGGGTATCAGAATAATATTTTATGTAACGTAAAGGAATTGTTTAAAGACGAAGGTTTATCAGATGTCACACTTGTCTCAGAAGGGCAGAGCTTTAAAGCACATAAAATCATTCTTTCTGCTAATAGTTCAGTGTTTAGAACGATATTCCAGGTGAAATATTATATCGATCTTAATAATCAAGTAATTACCTTTTAAGGCTGTAAAGTTTTTGCGTAACGCCTACACATTTTTTTCGCAGCAAAACCCCCAGAAGGATCCAATTATAGTGCTCCATGACATCAATACGGATTCTCTACGAACTCTTCTACGATTCATGTATAATGGTGAAGTGAATGTGACTGAAGAATTTTTACCTGTGCTTCTGAAGACTGCTGAATCTCTACGAATTTGTGGCTTATCTACCGGAAATGATACTACCCGAGATGATGAGGTTAGACACCGATAAATGTCTTATACGTTTTTTTATGAATATAATATTTTTCAAGACATTCAATGTATAAATAATTTTTATATTCTAGAAGACTGCCACATCAACACAAGCTATTCCCAAGAAACGTAAGAAAAGTGAGCAAGATGAAAACAAAAGTTATAAAAAACCTACACTGAGCACAACAAAAATAGATACTGCTGTTGCTGTATCAAATTCAGATGTGCCTAAAAATATTGTAAGTAATTAATTTTTATTTAGGTATACAGTTTGAGGCCAGTCGTGGCGCAGCGGCACAAAGTGTGACTGTAAACCGACTGGTTGTGGGTTCAATCCCCACTCGAGGAGATGAAATATTTACTTAAATTTATATTTCCATTTCTTCGCTCTGGTGTCGAGGCTAAGCGCGGCGTTGAGTTCTGCCACTCAACACGCAATGCCTCCAGAATTCGGCAGAAAGTGGGGAACGGAGTGTCTAAAAACACTAGGTTCCCTCTGCCTACCCTGCTGTGTGCGGGATACAGCGTGAAGCTGATTTATTTGATTTATTTAATTTTAATTTAATATATCATTTAATATTATGATCGCTGGAAATATTTGGTTTAAATTCCATATTTGAATATAAGGATTTATTTATTCATTTTCTAATAGCAACTTTTGTTCTCTTTGAATTGCTATTATAGTAATTCTTACATTTAATTTTCTGTATTACAAAATTGTATACAAACAAAAATACTATTCATCGTAAACCTATGACATACATTTCTATTATTTCATTAATGTTTTTTAAGCACCATTAGTTTTATTTAACATTTCCAAACAAATAATAAATATTTTCCTATAATTTCAGAACATTGTACCCAAAGTAGAGCCAATAGATTCACCTCTCACAGATTATTCGGGGGATAACACAAATGACACTGATATTGCAGTCCTAGACACTGCCTTGGAAAAAAAATATCCAGTCAGTCTGGAAAGCAATTCAAATAAACCCTTAAGCGTAAATACTGACCATGCCATCAAAAAATGGATAAATGAAGTGAGCAGTACACAACCATGTTTGAGTGTGGTAAATGATAAAAATGTAGATCAAGATGACGATAAGGAGATAGAAATTGATAAGGAAGTTGAAACAGTGTTGCAAAGTGGGACCATAGTGGAGTCATTGAGTATTACAAATGAAAATATGAACTTCATTTCTCGTGAAGCCCAAATTGTTAAAGGTAAGCAAAAGTAAAGATATCTTTTAAGCAAATTTATATTAACCACAATTGGATTCAATGGGATAATTCCTTCCTTCTGTTTATTTACATTTCCTTGGCAAAAGTGGTATTTAGTGCCACTGCTCACAATGTCTTGGATTTAGGGATACAGTTTGAACCTAAAAGTATACTAAGAATTTGTTTGCTTGTTAAAAATTCTGATTATCTTAATAACATAGTTAATATTTATCTGTAAAAGCTGGAACATCAAATCACTTTGTCTCGCTGCTTAATATAATATTTAGATTTGAATTGGAAATCTTATTTTAACAAATACTTTTAATAAATAAAATTATTATAAAATGTTAATTATTATTATATTTCAGATAAAAACAGTACATGTTATGCAAATCCTTCATTTCCATGTCCATTCTGTCCAAGAGTCTACAATAGTTGGGGTTATAGGAGGCGGCATGTTAAATCAAGGCATACAACTAACAGGTAATATAAATTTAAATAAAAAAAATAGATGTCTATCTCATACTAAAAAGTGATTGGCTACATTTTTACTATAGGTCATAATGCTTATCGTAGAATATGTTTTTTTTATCAGCTTCATAAAACATGTGTTTTTTTATAGCAGTATATGTAGAGGGAACCTAGTGTAACATAGCATCACAGAACACTTTGTTCCCCATATTCCGCCGGATTTTATGAGCCATTGCTTGTTGAGTGGCAGAGCTCAACACTTTGGTCTTGGTGCCAGAGAAGATAAGAAAATATTAAAAAAATAATAATTCATTGTTCTGACTGGGGATCAAACCTGATGGCCACAACTGTGAAATCCTTTTCCCCCTTCGCCACGACGGCCTCACATACGTGTGTTTTCTACTAAATTGTCTAGTCAAACAGTTTACCTGTAAAATAAAACCCATTTGTTTTCAGACTGTCATGTAAATGGTGTGTATCAGTGCTGCCATCGACAGGAGCATGGTACTCACATGCAACCAGGGCTCATGGCGTTCCTCATGAAGAGGCAAGAAACTCTCTTGTAGTGATGGTAGAAGCTCATGCAGTACTAACACTTAATGAACCAAGTGTAGCTCAACTATTAGGTCAGGTTGGTATTTCTGATAATGGCAACGCTGCTGCTGAGAAAAATAATTAATTTATATTTTTTGATGAATTTATTAGGGATGGTGTAACAGTAACAGTAAATGAACAGTAAACGAACTGTAACTGAAACAGATATTAACAGTTTTGGATACTTTCTGATATCAGTGGAGTCCAAGTAAGACTTGTAATGTTGTGACAAATTTTTGGTTTTGCATAGCCGAGCCATGCCATGAGTACATTGAACTGTCTATAAAAGATTCTTGAAAATAAAAAAATCATAACACTAAAAGATCAGATCTGAAATTATCCAAAACTAACAGATAATATTAAATTATTTTTGTATCTGTAACTAAAACCGAATGTAGTATTAGTCTCTGGATTTATTTCCAAATGATTTGTATGAATTCGGAGTCAAATTCACAATCCGTACATGTATATGTAATGTATGTAGATGTAATAATACGAAACTATGTCTATATGTATATGAGTAATTGATGAAGAAGAATATTATAATGGTAAATTGATATTAGTCCTCATACTGCCATTAATATCTTATTTACAATTCGAAACCATATAAATAGCTCAGTTACTTAATTATAAATATTTAAAAAAAAAACCTTTAATTTGGACAGGGTTTTGACTAACTAACTAGAGCTTATTGGAACAAGGTCTTCAAAGTAATTATCATTCATTCACATTATTTAATACTTATAAATTGTAACCTTATATAATATATTATTTGTTTTATAACTATATTTGGATAAAAAATATATTTTCATAAAAGTTACTTCTTTATATGGATTGAATAAATATATTCACTTATTTTTGCACTATATAAATATATATAATTCTTAATACAAATATATTCTGGTCCCATTTTTTGTCAAATACAAAGTGATTATTAAAAGTTCCATATAAAAATAAATTGTAGATTTTATTATATAAATAGGTTTTAAAAATATCTATTGTGCAATATAGATATTCTTTTTTTTATAATAATATCGTTATATAATCTGCCTTTAGAGTCACTGTTTACGGTTGTTTTTCTTCATGATTTTTTTTCTATACTCAAAAGTAATTTACAAAAAATTTACTTATTTGGTTTATTATACATATGTACAGTTCGCGAGTCTTAAATTAAGCTTTTCATTTATGTGAGTGGTTATAAAAGTAGAGCCAGTAAAACTTAAAAAAATATGATGTATCAACATAGATAGATATATCAATTCTTAAGCCGACATTGCATCTTTCTAATTTTTACTGTCGTCTGATGTGTTGTTGGAGATAATAATCAATCTTATCATCAAAAATAATGTTGTGTCCACGATCTTTTTTCTTTAACACAAAGTTAAGTTCACATTAATTTTCTCTATAGTACTAATTTTATCTTTCACTTTTAAATAATCAAATCCAAAAATAAAATATCAAGAATTAAATATGCAACTTTTAAATATGCAACCTGCTGTCAGTACAAGAGGTGTGGGCCGATTGTCAAAAAGCAGTACAAACCGGTTTTGGCCAAGCAAGAGGCGTTACACTTACACTTATATGAGTATATATATGATGATCAGTTCAGTTTAGACCTTGCGATCTGTATTTAATTATTTTATCAAGAGGATGTTTATTGATAAATTGATTCTCGTAAGCAGATATTTACATCTTTTTAATGTATAGAGTTGACATAACCATTGTTATTTCAATCCTTAAATCTGTTCTTTTCTTTTAACATAACACTTCCGTCAAACAAGTTCAATTCCTGCCATTCTTAGCAAATATTTTATGTAAAAATTGCAATAGTAAAGTACCAACTATAAGTTATGTATTTATGACACACAACTTTCGTGATTCAGTAACCTCTTCCCCCCATCTTTGCCATAGCTGGTCACATTTGTGAGACTCCCCTCCTTCAAATTTGAGATACCCCTCCACCGTGGTCGACGTAATGTGACATTGTGGCAAGGGTCACAATGTCACATTACGTCGACCACTACCTTCTTCCCAGTGACGTGTTACTTAACTTATAGATGCCTCATTATATGAGATTTATTATGTTTATAAATACATATACTATATTAATACATTTTTTATTGAACAACATATTGTGGCATTGAGTAACATAATGGTCAGTATAATTTAAGTGAAATTGGTCATAATTTTAGTTATATTTCATAATATAATGATCTCAATTTAATAAGTCAAATGGTTTAGTTCATTAAGTAAGGAATGTTAGTTTGTTTAGGATTTCATTTTAGCATGTTTAATTGGTCTTAGAAGTATAGCTTTTGCAATATAATATTTTCATTAATAATAAATGGAAATTGAATAAAATAATAACATTTACTAAAAAACGCCATTTTGCTAGTCTTCATCTAATTTGAATTTTTTTTCACCTGTAGTCAAAGACAAACTTCATATGACTTCACAATTTTTTTTTAGTATTTAAGATCATACTAGTTAAGAATATTTTATTTTATTGTAGCGACAAAAAATATGTTAACAATAACTGTCCACAATTATACAAAAATCTATTGTATTAAAAAATTGCTGTATTTAAATTTGTAAAAAGATTGAAAAAAAAAATGAAATGCAATTCATGAATTAATTATTTATACAAAATAAACAATTTACATATAGACTCAGATACCAGAGTCACCAGACGTACGTCATTTTAACAAAGCTTAAATTTTGAGTATTAATCTAATATATAGTTAAGAAGGTAAACGTACTTACTTACTCGGAAGTGGGGCCCTTTCAGGGGTGGCGCTAACTTAAGGTGCACGCTCACTTATGTTAAAGTAAATACTTTCGTATTTAAATATGTATTTTAATACGAACGATATAAAAATAATGTAAAAAAATGTATTTATTATTACCAGACCTTTTACGTAGGCCTTTAGGCTCAATCATTCATCCAGACAGAGACGTACCTTTATTTGTCGCTACTTCTGAAAGGGCTCTACTTTCGTGACGTAGGATTGGTGGCCCTGGGGTCTTAGGCTAATATGATTATGATGAAATAAGTCAAATAAAAATAAATAATTAATACTTTATTTACTTTTGACAAAACACTCATTTATTATTTGAAAATTGTAAAAATTGCTTTTTATATAATTATTATAAACAAAAAACATAGCTAACATTAACATTGACTAATAACAAAAAAAATGTATCTTTATATTTGAAATACGAATAACAAAATTTTATATGGCACTTTTTAATTTAGTTTTACTCAGTATCCTGTATATAGCAGGGTAGGTAAAGGGGTACCTAATCCTAAGACGCTTCGTGCCTCACATACCGTCATTCCGTATTGAGTACCGGAAGTCAATGCCGCTTTTTGTCATGATACTATAGCAAGGAAATGACAGTAATTTCTTATAGTTTTGTATTTCAGTTTCTTTAACCGAATTCTGTAAGAAAAGGAGGTTATCAATTCGACTGTATTTTGTTTTTATACGAAAGTTGTAAATACAGGTTATAATTTTGTCTTTAACTATAAAAATCCTGGCTCTCGATGTTTAAAAATTGAATTTTTATATAAGAAATTATTTTTATACGATTGAAGTGTGTAGATTTAAGTTTAATAACAATTTTGGCAATAATTTTAAGATGAGATGTTTAGTAATAGATCGTCATGGGTATCAAATAAATATCGAAGGAGGCCTAAAACTCGAAAAGTTAAAATTGAAGTTAAAATTATTGTGCTTGAACTTGTATGTGTTTTTTAGTCATATTATATGAAATCGAGTGATATAATGAAGAAATAATTTTTAAGCAATATTACTCAAGGATTATGCTATTATCATGTGATAGTTGCTGATAAGTCTTTTAATCTAAACTACTTGAAAGAAAACTTGTATTTTTATAACTTGAAAAAATGTAAAATTTATTATATTGATTGGAGATATTTTTAAATTGGATTTACTATCTTTAATTGTAAGTGAAATATTTATAGAAACATAAAAATTATTATGTCAGAATAGTCATTTGATATGGAAAATATAAATATGGGTCGCAAATTAAAATTTCTTATGATAAACATATCAGTCGGTTATATGCCTATTTGAAAAAAAAAACGATACAATTAATACAATATACAAAACCATATTTTTACACAATATAAAAAATATTTTAATTTGTATATGGTATAATTTTTGACAGCCTACTTTTATTATTAATTAATGGAGATATTAATTTAACATTCTGTTTTATTTATAAAGAGAAAAAAATGACATGTAGAGACTATTTTTTTTGACTATTTAGGAAAAAAATATAATAAAAATAATAAAAACGCCTCGGTATCATAATCTTTATTATAATAGTATGGATTACATAATGTGATAACAAGTCTACTTCTCTAACATTTTCGAATAATTTATATTTAAAATATTTTATTTTTAGGTATTCATATAATTTAATGATAATTCAGACAATAGCCGGTTTAAGTGGACCACACGCCTAACTCAAATGACGTTTAACTTATAATAATACTGACTTTAGTTATAAGTAAATAATAAGTTACCAAAGCAATTTTGAATAAGGTACTCTTTGTAAGGTGTAAAATGACATATTTTTCTACGATTCGTATTGAGTGAAGATTGAGATAAAAATTTACGATGAAACCATGATGATTCGCTTTAAAATTTCGAAAATTGTATTTAATATACTTAACTCTATTGAGAAGAATATTTTACTTAAGCATAAAACGATAAGTAGTACTAAAAAAGTAATACATGGCTTTAATAGCAGATTCAAAAATATTAAGTAATGCCATTTTAGATGTAAGCTTCAAACAAAGTGGAGATTAAATATATTTTTTCAAAACAAATTTTATTTTATTTATAAATCTGCCACCGAGCCCTCTACAGTGATTCCCGGTGCTATCTCGATGGTTTCAGTTTCGTCTTTATTATCTTTATAACGGGTAGTCGGGGAGCGCTTTTCAAATCTGTCTTCGTCGAAATCTTTAGGAGACCTGTCGAAATCGTATCTCGGCGGCATTTTACTTGATGCAATTGAATGTGTCGGTGAAGTAACCATAGAAGAGGCTTCACTAGGAGAAATAATATGCCTTCTGGATGCTGGAGCCCCATATCCAGGGCCTATATGACGGGTACTGGAGTTTCTAGATCTGTTATCATACGGTTCACACGCTTCACCTTGTCGTTTCATGGACGCTCTATTCTTCGGCGTCTTTTTCAACATTGCCTGAAAGTTAAATGGTGGTTCATCATCGTCATCTTCATGTCTCGGATCTCTCGAGGATCTGCCCATGGCCTGAAGCTCGCTTATGGGATTTGGCAAATCGCTTTTATCCACGGTAAAGTTACGCGTATACCCACCTCTACGACCTGCGCTATTTTCCAAGACATCAGTGTCATCTCCACTAGACCATGGGGCTGGGGGTTGGTAAAAATTTGCAGGAGAGAGACTTGGTGGTTTCTTGTATATAACGGGCTTGCTGTAAGTCTCCCGCGAGTTGGAATAAATGTCGGGTTCGTCGGGGGGTAGAATTGGCACAGGTTGTGTTGGATCTCGGCAGAACGGCACGGTAATGAGCGTTTGGGTGCTCGTAGATGCTTTGAATGGATCCGTTTGAACCGCACTGCAACGACGTTTCAAAGGTTCATCCCATTGTTCGTTGTCAGAATCATATGGACTTGCAAATGTATCCCTATAATAAAAAACCAATTTTGATTTTGTAAATTCTGATATTTTCGAAGAGATTATAGATAGTAATTTTTACAAAGGAACGGTGCAGGTCACACATGATTGTGGTTATTTGTGCAACTTGTACGATAAGTGCTTATGGACATGAAATTATATGCTAGTTGTAAAAAGATAACCCTCTAATTTCAAACTATAAATCATATAATAAAGCTTGAAATGTTTAAAGAAGTTTTAAATCGAGTTTTTTTGCTCATAGTTTCTATATTGATACAAATACTTAATTTCTTTCCAAAGTTTCTGTAACATTTGCATATAATCCAATGCCCAGATTAAATACTTACGTGCTCTTGACAGAGGGGTCACACATATGAGTTGTGTCCAAAAATTGTATTTGGTCTACGCGGAATGGTAGTTTCCAAACAGTGGCGGGGGCTGCTCCCAAGAAGGTCTTCTCTTTAGCGTGAGGGTCAACTTTTTCCAGACCAATCGCAGTGCTAGTATTAAGAAGAGCTTCTACAACAGCTTGGTTATATATGTGGACCTATAAGGAATTGTAAATGTAATTTGCGGATGGCAACTAATAAAGAATATAAGAGATTATAAATATAACAGACTGAGATCCCGGGGCCACTAGACCTACATCATTTTAGCAAAGCTGAAATTTTGAGGATTAATAGTCTAGAATACTGGGGCCCTTTCACAGGTAGCTCTAATTTAAGGTAAACGCTCACCTACGTTAAAGTAGAAACGCTCCTATTTAAATATGTCTATTTTAAGAATAATGTAAAAAATATATATTACCAGACCCTTTACGCGGGCCTTTACTCCTGTCGTCCTAAACGCTTTCATTTTAAATATATTATTTACAGACTCCTTTTAAGTACCAAGACCAATCCGATGGCTCAATCATTCTCCCAGACAGAGATATACCTTTACTTCTCTAAAAAGACCTCACTTTCAAGTTAGTGAGTAAACGTCTTAAATACATATAAGACTAATAGTCTGCAAAATTACAGCTTTGCTAAAATGACGTAGGTCTGGGGGCCATGGGATATAAGGCTTTAACAGACAATATAACACTCACTTATTAGTGAAGTAATGATATGAGTTTAGTTCAGGAGACTATTAAGCACACAAGATGCGATGAAAATATCAAAAATTTATACCTGTTGTGAAAAATGTACCAAATCTTGGTAACGCATGGCTCTGTATTGTAGGAGTACTTGGAATAACGAACGACTCTTCCATTTCATAGCAAATCGCTTCAGAAAAGAAGCAGTTTCTTCATCAATCTCGCCTGTAGATTTGTTCAGTATAGGCTTATATGCCTTGCGCACTATGTGCCCCCTATATGCTGTAAAATATATATAGTAAAAACATTGTATGAGGTCGTCGTGGCGCAGGAACATCATGTGTGTGACTGTAACGCGACGGTTGTGGATTCATTTACCACTCGGAGGAATGAATTATTATTTATTAATAATATTTTCATTAAAGCGAGAGCGCGGCATCTAGTTCTTCCTCTCAATACACAATGCCTTAAAAACGGAGTGTCTTAGCAGTAGGTCCTTTTGCCTACTCTACAATATGCAGGATACAGCGTGAAGCTGAAAAAAAAACCGTAAGCTTTTATTCTAACAACATTATAAGTTTACCAAGGTACATAAAATATATATATCTGGTAAAAAGACAACTTACCCTTTTGTATCAAGACGGCAGCCTCTTCTTCCGATACGGTTAACGATTTCTGTTTTTTCAACTCTTGAACTAAAATGTAAACGTGTTAAAAAAGTACCTACATTCACATAATAATATGAAAGAATTTTCAACACTTACTATGCAAGTTCTTTGACTTATTTTTCACGGCGTTTCTTTTTGCCAAGAAAAGTCTCATCATGCTCTGTACCTTAATAATCTTCTTAACTTGTATTTCATATAACCTGAGTATTAATTAATGTTATAATTAATCACATAGCTAATACTTACTTAGATAACGTATAAAAATTTGAACGTAGCGGGACTAGAATCCTGCGTCTCCTGGAAACTGA
Organism: Heliconius charithonia; assembly: GCA_030704555.1. NCBI lineage: Eukaryota > Metazoa > Arthropoda > Insecta > Lepidoptera > Nymphalidae > Heliconius > Heliconius charithonia. Next base: position 3,543,287 of record CM060809.1, on the reverse strand, counting down.
CCAGGCGTTATGACCACTAATCCATACGTTCTCTCATCCATTTATGATGGATACCATACGTCCTTGTACGTTTTCTAAGTAAATATTTTTCTTTCCTAAGTGTGGAATAATGCTTTAAAAATAAATGTTAAAAATAATCACATAGCGTTAAAAAATTCTACATGTAATAGTTACCGTGATAAAAACTCCTCATTATAGTATTTTAAAAATACTTTAGTTTTACCCAACTCCCAGCCTTCCATTTTCAGACGAATCAATAGTAATCTGCAGTTATCTGCAGTTTCATCTACAGTTTCGTCAAAGTCAAATGCCAAGAAGCGATACCTGTATAAGAATCAAAAAAAAAAATTAAATTAGCTTCACGCTATATCCCGCACACAGCAGGGTAGGCAGAGGGAACCTAGTGTAAGACACTCCGTTCCCCACTTTCTGCCGAATTTTGGAGGCATTGCCAGTTGAGTGGCAGAACTCAACGCCGCGCTTTGCCTCGACACCAGAGCGAAGAAATGGAAATATAAATTTAAGTAAATATTTCATCTCCTCGAGTGGGGATCGAACCCACAACCAGTCAGTTTCACAGTCACACTTTGTGCCACTGCGCCACAGCTGGTATAAGAATCAATTAATCAAATTTAGCAATAGTTTATGAATCATATACTTGTGAAATATCATTCTTTTAATTTCTTTTACTGACCTTCGAATAAACTCTGCAAATGGTACTCTGCAGGAAAATCCGTTCTGACGAGCTTTGGCTGTATCTAAAATTGCTAATGCTCTAAGCTGTTGTCTAATAACTTCATTTTGGAAGCCACGTGGACTATCATTCAGGTCAGTCCTTATGCATCTTACATAATGTGTGCCGCCACTACCAGGCCCAATAGATAGTTGCTTCAGTAACTCCAAACTGGTAGATCTATATGTAGCGGAGGCCGTTCTCATTCGACGTACTTGTGAAAATTGGCCTTTCGAAAATGTGTTAAATTTCTGCCAAAATATAATTTATTAGTACATATTAGTTTAAGGAATTTTAAAATATTATATTGTAATAATATTCTTACTCTTGCTTTCAAATTTTCCATTTCTTTTTCGGGCTTTGATCGCCCTCCTGAAGCGGCTGGACTTTGATTTGATGCAGCTGTTAAATTACCAGTTTTGGTTAATTTATTTTTGAATAATTGCTGCAAATTAAGATTCGTCGAGGCTCTCATAGTTTCAATCATTTCTGGTGGAAGAAAGTCTTTATTTTTGTCCGCCATTTCTCGAGCATCATAGTTTACTTTTCCAGTATAATGTGCTACGCTAAATTCATGTCCACCAGATACTTTCACGTAAGGACCCTTGCATTTTGTTTTGATAGTACCTAACACAACAAGAAAAGCCTTATTTTAGATAGTTCTTACAAAAAATATGTATAAAAAGTAGTGTTTTATAATAATGTTATCATACTTATAATAAAATCTTGTCCACTGCCAGTACGACTAGCATCATCTAATATGTAAAAAATGCCCATTGGTTTTCCCATTAGTTGGTCGACAGAATTCTTATTGTCGTAAAACCGAAATGCTGTAAAGGGTATTTCCTCCTCGGCAGCTTCTTGCATTTCCCAAGCAAACATTCTTTGATTATACAAAAATTGAATTTGTTCATTTGTCGTATTAACAATTAATTGCTCCAATCGATTTCGATGGTAACATTCAAAACCAAACATATCTATCAGACTCACAGAGAACTTATCGCCGCTAAAAAATAGACAAAGAAATAAAAAATTACTGCTCTGCTCCGCATAACTACAAAAATTATGCAGATTTTTTTATTATACTTACAAAACTGAACGCATAAACGATAATTTGCCGTTTATGAGATTTATCAACCAATCAATCAACCGCTTATATAGTGCACTTGCTAGTGTGTCTCTTGCGTCTCTAGCTTCGTCTGTAGCATGCTTTCTTTTCACAGCAGCTCCGTTTTCGATAAGGCAATAATTGAGAAGGGCCCAAAGAAATTTTACTTCTTCAAGTGACAAAAGCTTTGATATTTTTTTGGCATCGTCAACATTTTCAATTTCGGCTGAACCGTTCTTACCATCTCTGAATCTTACATTTCCCAAAATTAATATAGAGGCCAAAAGAGTTTCTAAAAATTTTATATCCTCTTCTTCCCAGTCAAGAACTTTTAAATTTTCTACAAATTCCTTATAACGATTTGCATTTTCTTGAGGAGATTCTCGTACTCCTCTTGGTGTACCTCTTGTTGGCTCTTCTAAAATTCTCAAATATCTATGTTTTCTGTTTGGTTCTAAGGAAAATTCATCTAGTCTGTTCTGTGCTTCCATAGCATCATAGAAATAATAAAGTAGATGAAAATTGGCATGCGTCCTGAAAAGGACGTAGAAGTGAAATATATAAAGATATTATATTTATTTTATTTCAATAAAAAATGAAATGAATGGATAAATCGCGTATATTTGAGTGTAATATATTTTTGGAAACCCAGCGTTTCGAATATTTTGCAGTAGTCCGTGATGATCCGATAGACCACGATCACACGATTCTCACTATACGCAATTAATCCAGTTACAGAGTTTCAGGCCAGTCGTGGCACAGGGGCAAAGTGTGACTGTAAACGCGGCAGGTTGTGGGTTGGATTCGCACGCTAAGAGATGAAACATTGCATATTTTTATTAATTTGATCTGGTGTCGAGGCAAAGCGCGGCGTTAAGTTCCGTCACTGAACACGCAATGCCTCCAGAATTGGGCGGAATAGAGAATTAAGTGACTTAACGTTAAGTACCCTCTGCCTACCTCGTTGTGTGCGGGATACATCGTGAAGCTAAACCAATCCAATTAACAGTTTCTTTTATAATGTATAAAAAATGCAATAAAAATTTATTTTATTACATGTCAGTTGAAGAAACACGCCATTTTTCAAGTTGATACAACCAAAATATAGCTCCACTCAATTTTCCAGACGTTCCGTATGTCACTTGTACTTGTAATATTCCTCGTGTAGAATCTGTACTCATGGGTGTCGCTGCGCTTATACAAGCCTGAATGACATTTGCAGCTTTTAGAACTCTTTCGCCAGTGTTATTTTTCATAGAACCCAAATGAGTCAGATGGGAGAGTGCGTGAATCATACTTGTAGATTTTCCCGATTTGCTTTCTCCGGAAAAAAGGATATACTGTGGCTCATTATGATGTAACGCATCCTGATATGCGCCGTCTGCCACAGCGAATATGTGAGGCTCGTTGTCGGACCTCGACTTACACTCGTATTTTTTATGATACTGAAACATAAAATAATACAAAAAAATAAATGTATAGTAAAAATATTAATTTAAAATTAAGAAGTTTAATTAATTTATTACTTCCTCGTTGTAAAGGTCCTCGTTAGTATTAGGATTTAGTATCAAAAGAACATCGCCAATAAAAGACATAAATATGCCCTTTTGGTATTTAATTTGCAGTTCGCATAATAGATTGTCCTCTGTTAAGCAATCCAAGGCAGCGAGGTCTTCAACTTGCATTGTTTCTGGCTCTTGACTACCCTCGGTTGTTAAAAGACCATTTTTAATTATTCTGTCTTTAGATTTAAATGGTGTTTCCTTTTCAGTAAGGTCAGCGGCAAGCATTTTAATTTCAGTCGACAGCTGTTAAGGAAAATAAATTATTTATAAAATAGTAATCCATAGAATAATATAGTAATAATAGTAGTTATTAAAGGTCGTACATGAAAATCATTTTCAGGCACAGATTGGATAAAAGGATGTTCTTCAAGTTCCATCATAAATGGTCGATGCTCAGGATTTTTTTCTAAGCACCTATAAAGTATAAACAAATTATTTAAAAATCAATTTTCCATAAATATTGAGTAGAGCCTTTTAAATTTAATTTAGACTCACTCTGTTATGAAATCGTTTATTTCATTAGATGACATTGATGGCTTGGCTACTGACGGTGGAGGGTTTCTTTCTATTTGAAACAAAGCCCTTGTTGGATGCATTTTTTCGAAAGGAGCAATTCCATCCACCATTTCGATGGTACTAATACCAAGTGCCCATACATCGGCCCTGTTTCCGTAACCTTCTTCACCAATTGTGACAACTTCGGGTGCCATCCAACTCGGTGACCCTACACTTACTTTGGATATGTCTTCTGGTGAGTTCAATTTACAGGATAAACCAAAATCTGTGATTTTCACTTCACCATCTTTTTTGATGAGTATATTGCTACATTGTAAATTGCGATGAATAATACCGTTATCATGTAGATACACAAGACCCTGAAATTATAAAGATTTTTTATATATATTTTATAATATTTTGTTTAAATGCGAGTCACAGTCACCCACCGAACCTATTTCTGGATAGTAGGTCAATGAGAAGTACCTACAATTTATCAAATGTTTTTCAGTTTTACCCTGTATCCCGCATGTAGCAGGGTAGGCAGAGCCTAGTGTTAAGACACTCCGCTCCGAGCCAGTAAATTTTATAACTGTAGAGCCAACGAAAGTACCCTATAGGTTTTTATTACTCGGTAAAAATTTGCTGCTACTTCTTACAAGTAGCAGCAAATGAGCTTCAAAAATGTTCATATCTTTTGATTACGATGAGTTAGAAGCTTGATTTTATTTGTGTTCCAAGAGTCCGTATAACTGAATGTGTGATATTAATTTCGCCTTAAATTAAGGTAAGTCCTTATATAAAATTTTATTTTTTGTTGTACGGAACCCTAAAAAACGTGAATCCCAAAAGCACAGCCATTAAATATGTTTTATTAATTTAGACGAAAGATTATTTCAATCAAAGGACCTTAACACATAAAATTTGACAAGGATTGATTCAGGGACCGCCCTAAAGAAAGACCTCAATAAGACGAGCTGATATTGATGTCAGTGTCAATCAAGTGCTCCACGCCCCTGAGATTCATTGGGAGCCATTTGCATACGCATCAGGTCTCTCCCGTGGCAGCTTGTCTGCGTTCTACCGTACCTATATATCATTTGGTTAATGCATTCACTACAATGGGTCGAACAGGGGTGGCAAGAAGTAATTTAATTATATGAAATATATTTTTATTTCACAACACTCTTCTTTATTACATCAATATTACGAAAACCAATTTATTATAAATATTATTAAATCTTTGGCTTTACGCTGTATCCCGCACACAGCTGGTTTTTAAATTTTAATTGATTTAATTAAATTTTATAATAATTACTATTATTTGCACGTATTTTGTATTTAGTCATTATTTTCATATAAGAAAAATCGTAAATACTTGGCCTATTATTTATTAGTCTTCAATGACAACTTAATAATAGTTATTATTTATTATTGGTCTATTACTGAAATATAGCATTGTCGTTCACGACACAGCCTTAGGCGAGACAGTATCGTTAGATATGCAAGTAAAATATATCCACAAAGAGGAGACACTGGTATTGTGAGGCAAGTGGCATGCACAAAGATAATATACATTTAATCCCATCTAGATTCCGTTGGGCTTTAAATGTTGATTTGTGTTTAGAATTTGCTGCTCTAAAGCTATGAGTGTAAGGGGGATTCTGTGTTGATGGAAACCAGAGCAAGAGATCACCGGCTACCGCGACGGAGCACCGTATATCTTGTGTGTGCGAGCATTATTTACGATAATTGAGCGATGCTCCGCGATGGGGGGCCATCACGGTGTGTCGGGCGCGCACCGACATTCACATCGACAAGTTCGACTGTTCCGTCGCGAATCACATCAAATAAAGCGGCGTGCATTTTAAGTAATGGCCCTAGATAGTATTTCAACGTACGTGGACATTCGCCCGGCTATATTTTATTCCACGTCACGCCAAGAGAAGGAATCGCCCGGACGCAGCTCTGAGAACAATTGAGTTTGCATTCAAAGTACCTACCAATTGATTCAGCTGTTGAAAGTTGGACTGGCAGGCCCTTTGTTTTATAAACAGCCATCTTGACTCGAATGTGACGAACGACATGTTTATAGTCAGTCGAATATGGGCTTACCTTGATCGTATATTTGAGGATGTATGCGATGTGTTCTTCGGACATTTTTTTATCGACCGCTTTAAGTTTCCTGACAATGTCGATGACAGATCCATACTCGCATAACTGGAAAATAGAGAATCGTTGTAGTTGGTGAGTCAACTCTTAATGCTGTATTTCTAAATGCAGTTCCACCAATGAATTACATGAACAAACCTCAATAACAAACCAGATTTTCTTAACATATTCGGATTTGTCACAAAACACTCCGTAAAAATCGACGACATTAGGATGTTTAGTAAAGTCTCTTAAAATCTTGTATTCATCTTGAATATGCGGGTCGCTCTCCTCTGTGTGTATTTGTATTTTAATGGCAACTGCTTTGCCGGCGGCTTGATTGTCTTTTGCTCTGTGAACTTCTCCGAAGACGCCTGTACCGAGTTTCTTTTCTAACGTATACCGGTCCTGGGGACTTGGCAAGGACGGTATGTTGAGGCCGTCCTTCATTTTAATTGTTGGGACATTCGTATGTAAAACTTAAAAGGATAAAAATTAAATTACATTTAACTAAACACACAATTACAGTTGCAAAAATAGAAAAAATATGCACAAATCATAAAATTTAGATTTATGAACTATATGAGTATGTTACATAAGAAAAAAAAATATTATTTTGTCTCACCGTACGTCTGGACAGCAAGTCAACACGGGGTGAACTAAGGCCTGGCAGCCGTGATACCTAACAAGTGTAGGGGCTTCAGGAATGAAATCCGCAGTAATCTTTTATAATAGAGTTAGAACAAGACTACTGATTTATCCCGAAAGTGTCTTACGCTTTTATTGTTAACTTGATAAGCAAGTTTGTGACTTCAATATTGTAGTTACGTTACTAAAGTAACTATCTGGAAATTTTGTAATAATTTAAACGAAATTTTAATTTTATATATTAAAATTAATTGTAATATTATATATTCGAAAGTACAGCTAGATAAAATCAATACTTTCATTTAGTTTTATATGTATATTACATTCTCGAGACAAACAAAGTAACTGTACACGATAAATAAAATGTTTAATTTCTATTATGTTTTAACTAGCGGCCCAAATGCGGCTTCGCCCGCCTAAATTTAATTTTATATTATAGCCAAAGTTTACAAAATCTAAAAATAAACTAAATTACGGTTAAGTTTATTCAGCATCCATTTAGTAGTTTTTGGGTGAAATTGGAACAAACATCCATCCTCACAAACTTTATATTTATAATGTTATATGATATGACGATCTCTATTATATTTTAACGATAATAATTGGCTAAGTATATTAAGTTTACTAGTATATATATATTTTAATCTTTCAGTACATAGTACCTAACATTGTATGTAAATATATAATTCGAACTGCACATCTCAGTTATGTAAAGTCGGTAAGAGTCATCTATTAATGCGATTTAGAGATAAAAACATCTTTCATCGCATTTAAAAAAATACCCAGTAGTTGTACTCGTAACAATCGGTTTCCTGTTCTCCAAATAACTGTAGTTATTGATACTTAACGTTATTGACAAGTGATCCTTCTTAATCTTAAAATCGATCAGTCATAGCGAAAACACTCCATCAAGGATGCGAGGGCTGAATGGACCCAAACACAATGTAGAGAGTTTGCCACTCGAGTTGTCTTGTATACTGTAAACCTGTCAATAATGTTACACTGGAAGTCCAATCTGTCTAAGTTTATTGTTAGAAATGCCTTTACACGATTTGGAGATCATTTTTTTTATATTTATAAGTATTTGTTTGTTTGTCTATCCATTGAGTTAAAGCATGTACCTTTTTGAAAGTAACGGACTTGTTATTGATTGAGAACTTTGATTTGATTGTAAAAATTTAAAGTTCTACCTAAATTAGGAAAAGTAATTATGTAGGTATAGTGTGCACTGTAGTATACCTATATAATGTGGGTAGTTCATATTTTATTATCTTACAGAAATTATATTTTTTTCGGCCATTTTTAATATGTAATAGCTTAACTTAATCAACAAACATAGTTATAAAAAGACTTATATAAATTACAGTACAGATAGTTGTGTAATGGCTTGAGTTGAGTGGAGTAAATACTAGCGGGATGTTGTTAATAAATTATAGTCTTTTTATTGTTTCGTAAGTCGATTCGCAATTTTTATACAATTTTGTATTTAAATATTTTATAAAATATTAACTATTCAATCATTTAATTCGGGGCTAAGACGTTTCTTAAATACTGAACAACGTTAATAGCAAATAATTTTAATAAATAATTTATTATTTTATTATAAAATAATAATTAAAGACTGTAGTAGCTATTGCATTGACTTCTACACTTGGGTCTAGAGTTCATATAATATTTATGTTTTTAAAATATATGAATATTTTTTAAAGGATTATCTTATATTTTACATAAAACTTACATTCGCGTACAGCATACGTGTAACCGCACAATTTTAAGAACCACGTTCACGGTTAAAATATGTGTATATATATTTTTTGCTTTACGCTGTATCCCATACATCCCACGCAGTGAAGGCTGAGGGAACCTGGGACACACCATTCTCCACTTTGCGCCTAATTCTGGAGCATTTTCTTTATTAGAATAATTCTATTGTGTGTATAAATGTTATAAATTCAGAGCACCCTTTAGTAGAGGCCACTGGTGGCGCAGAGCTACAGGTGCGTAACTGTAAACACGACAGGTTATGGGTGCGATTTCTACAACAGGAAATGAAATATTAAATGTAGTCCCTATACATTCCCAGGTTCCTTCTGTTCATCAGTTTCCTACCTTTTTATGTGCAGGATACATCGTAAACTTAAAAAAAGCTTTAGCGAATTACACGGGACAAATACAGCTGTGCTGGTCACGTGTTACACAACAAAATAAACCACGCACCCTGTATTACGTACAACGGAAAAAAGTTTTATTTACCTAATATGGCTTCTTATCCACTGTCGGATTAATTAAAATGTAATTAGCTACCGTTTTAATTAACATTGAAGTTAAATAATTAATGTAATTATTGCGTTTACCGACGCAAAATTAAGAAAATAAAAGCAAATGTTGCGCATATTTTTCGATTTTTTTTCTTTTGTGATTTTTAACTTTGCTATTTTTACACGCAAATGATTTTAATGCGGCTTTTGCTAATTGATATCCAGTGATACCAGAAAAAGGTTTATATGTGTATAATACAAACGCAGATTTAAGCCAATTTTATCAAAGTTGATTGATGTTATGTTAAAACCGGAATATTTATGTTCGATCCCGAAAAGGGAAAATAACGAAAGACACGCTATTATATAGTCAATGAGGCACCGTACTCCCTGTATTGTGTATTATATTTTATACAGAAAATAGTCAAAATATAGTAAAAATTCATTAATTAATGTACCTTTTTTTTATACGTTTAAAATTTCAAGAGCTAAAAGCAACTTTGAGTTCTAAAATAAAACATAACTTATTTCTGATTGATTTAATGTCTATAAAAATGTTACAATATTATCAATAAATACTAAATAAATAATAATATCACTTAAATGGGAATGTGGTTTATTGAAAAAGTGGAAATAAAAATACGATTATATTTACAATGTTAGGAATGTTGACTACTAGATAAAGACAAATGCTACAGAATCTTTACATCTAATATATCTTTTTACACGGTAAGGAAATAATATGCTTCGTATAAATATAACGAAAGTGGGTTCATTTATTTTTTTACAATCTATTATTTTTTATCATTTAAATAAAAAACTATAAGACGTGATGTAGGCACTGTGTAAAGTCTGCATTTTTAGCTTTTTGGGATGTAGATGCAAAAAAGTACTTTATAGCAGGTTATATGGTTGTCTAAAACATTTAATTTTATTATTATATTGATATTTATAGTCGATATTTCGATTGATCAGATGTAATATTTTTAAACTTAATTTAATATAAGCTATTTTTATTATTTTTTAAATTAAGAATTTTTAATTTAACAACGTATTCAGTCAGATTTTTCGAAGCTGCTTTTGTGAAAAGTTTATAAATGATAACTTTTCTTATCTAGAAATATTACAACACTGACAGTTCTTACTTGTATTATATTATTAATAAAGCTATAAGTTATATATGTTCTATCTATATTAATTTATAATTCTAACATTTACTTTAAAATAGTAATACTTCAGGCCTACATTTATCTACTTGGAATACAATAACTATATGTTGATATGTGGATCTATTTTTACAATTAAATGTTACAAATATTATTTAACCTGAACCTTACTAAGTGGAAGTATTTTATATAAATTATATTTTTTTAATGTTTCTGAAACTATATTTTTAGAGTATTTACAAACATTCATGTAAATCGCTACAATTTTAATTTTTTCGTTGATCCTGAATCTATGAATGTGACAAATTTAGTTGTAATACTTTCTAACTGTATATTACTCAATTATACAGTTAAAAAAAACTAATACATTGTCTTTTTTTGCTTCATCTGCTAAATATACAAATACATATTTAATAAGTACAAAATATCGACTAATTTACAATTTGCTAATATGGCCGCTACTGTAAGTCCGTCCTTTGTCAAGTTTGGTAAAAAAGATTGCAGGATTAATTATCTATTAAAAAGTTTTAATACACATCGTGTTACATGTTTGTAGTGATTAAAATAAAAAAAATCCTGCTAAAAGGCATTTGTAGTCAAAAGTGATGTGAAATCAGGAAAATAAATATTTATACGATTGTAAATTTTGAAACGTTACTTTTTAAAACATGTACACTAACTATTTTTATAATAAATTATAGTGTTTGATTGCAAAAGTCATGCAATAACTACTCATTATTTGCAAATGGCAACCCATTTATCATCTTGACATTTCTGACAATCCACTCTACAGCACCAATGAAAGGTGCAATTGCAGGGCTTAATACTGGACTTTCTGATGAGGGCGTGACCTCGTCCGCAACAGAGAAGGTCACAGGATCCAGTACGAGAAGTCCTTCCGATACGACACACGCGGCCTGTTGTACCCGCGGAGTCCATTTTAGGGTCAACTTCACAAAAACTTGGTGATCTGATAATAGAATAATAAATTAAACTTTTCATAAATTAAGATAAATATTAAATAAATAAACGACAATGGAAGTACGTATAAAGTTCCAACAATTTTATTCGAGTATATTATATATTATGGCCATAGTAGATATAAAATAATCAAGCAAATCGTCACTTGACGATCCAAATTTAAATGTTAAACTACCAATATTGTACCTACAAATATTTTTTAAACTAAAAAAATATATAGATTTATCGATAGCTATAGCAGAATATTTAAATATTTTTTTTAAAATAATACTAACCTTTCAAAAAAGAGTAGGCTAGATTTTGGGGCTGGTCGAGCGCGGCTCCTCCTCCTGCCCCGTGGTCGACCTCGTAAAACAGATGGGTCGTTGTTTAACTCCTCTTGGGCTACGATGAGTGCCTAAATTACAAGTATGAAAAAATAAATATAATAAAAATATTTGGAAAATTTATTGATATATGATATAAATTATTTATGCTTTTATTAAAAAGGAGAATGTTTACATTTAAAATATGTTTATTAAGCAATCGTCCTTAAGCAAAGTACAGTGTTAGGTTCCGTAATTCAAATAAGCTGAAAGTAAACAACCGTATAATGCATCTCTCTCTTCTTCTCTCCGCATCTCTTGCAATATGTGAGAAATGCAACATATTTGACGGAACCTATGATAATTTTACTTAAGTTATATTTTTATTTATAAAATAATAAAAATAGACACCTTGCGATATTGTCGTTTAACACTAGAAGCGACGACTCTGAAGTCGGGTGTGGCTCGCCAGCACGTCCGCAGTTGACAGCTCCCCGACAAGCCGTGACATTTGCATCGGACCTCCATGTGGGACGAGAGGATCTAAAAATAAAATTACGTTAATTGAGATAAACCACATTTGTTTCTTTGTTCATCGTTTCAGATTTTTTTAGTATATTAATGGAAAGTGTGAAAGTATATAAATATAATAGATGCTCGCTATCATTCGCTTTTCTAAACAGTATCCTAAATTAATATCACTATCGTCTGCCATCTTTTGGGTTATAAAAACATGTTTATTCTTAAAACAAAAAACAAAATTACAAAAATTACCCACAATATCTAATACTATATTAACATCCCAACCCAAAATTCGAGCAAAAGGCGTACAAAATCACAAATTCGAGCCGCACTGCGCGTACGTGCGCTTGCGTGCCACAAACACGCGTTTAAGCCACCCACTAGCTAGTTCATAACATTTAAATAATTAAACGCCTCGCTGCAATCACTCTGACGTCTTAATTTCGCGATCGCCGCCGGCGCAACGATTTCCCAAATTGAGTTGGAGTAAAAATTCAAATAAATTGGTCCCGGTGTGGACCGCCTCTCGATCCTGGGGGCCCTAATAACCCGGCATTAAGAGCGTCCGCGATAGAATTCGCCACCCAAGACGTTTGTAATATGTCGTAATGAAGCCGGAATATTAAAAATGGCCCCAACCGCTTATTATGTTCTCACCTCGACGGGCGCTTCGTGAAATACGGCGGGCTAATATGGGCCCCGGAGCTGCGGTTGGGTCTCGATAGCTTAATAGTGGCGCTATCTATAACACTTTAATTTCGATTCGAGACCAAAGTTCAATAATAACTGTCGAGATCTGTTGATATTGTGTTATTAATTTATTGTGTTGTGTAATTGTGTATGTGTGTGTGTTCTTTGTTTTTTTTTACTTTTGATTATGAAAGAGAATGTGATAATAGTTTTTATACTTGTTGAAAGCTCATTTGATTTGAACCGGAAACGTCTTTAAATGATTTATTTAAACTAATCCAGGTAATGTTTATTGCACACTAAGCTACGAAGACTTTAAAGAATAAAACATTAAAGTTGCCTATCATTATCATTCTTTATTTGCCCATAATAATATATTTAAATATTACTTTTATAGCAGTGGGTGTAAAATTTATGTCCTCTTCTGTATACCACACGATGCGAAAACACTTGCAAAATTTAGTATAGAATTTAGTCACTCTTGCAAGCAGTGTTGCCAACCTTAGGAAAACAAATGGAATTGAAAAACAGAAAACGGAACTTAAGAAAAATTAAAAAATTGTAGACAGAGGGAACCTAATGTCCACTATGTGCCGAATTCTGGAGGCATTGCGTGTTGAGTGGCAGAACTCAACGCCGCACTTTGCCTCGACACCAGAGCGAAGAAATGGAAATGTAAATCTAAATAAATATTTCAACTCCTCGATTGGTGATCGAACCCACAACCAGTAGGTTTTACAGTCAGATTTTGTGCACCTGCGCCACCGCTAGTGGTGGAACTAAAGAAAACAGTAGAAAACATTAAAATACAATATATAATTAATAAATATACAAATACTTTTAGATTTGTAATAAAAATAAAGTTACAATGCAAATATCTAACCAAAATATTTTAAATTTTATAGAAATTATTAACTTTGTCAATATTTTTAATTTCGCGCCTTTCGACCATTAGAAATTTACCGCGTGCGAAGTCTTTAGGGTACTGCCCGTGGATCTAATTTAATGAAATTTAAATAAAATTGAAAACTTACGATATAAAACGAAAGAACTTAGAACTTATATTTTACTTATATTTATTTAATTTGGTATGAAATTAGTGAGTATTTACAAATATTCAATTTTATTAACTTTAGTTTTAATAAACAAAGTTCCCGTCCATTATTGTTTTACGCATTACAAAAAGCAGAAGATATTCGAACTAAAACAGAAAAACAGAGCTACCAATCCAATAACAGCTAATCTACTATTAAAACAGTAGGTTTTTTTAAATGGATAGTGAAGAAAATCTGAGCTTTACCTTTTTCCACATTTACCACTTACCCACCCATGATAGAGGCATTGCTTTGAGTGGCGGTTTTTAATATTTTTAACAAAATTTAAAACTGTGTTTACTTTTTAAGACATTTAAATCTATAATCAATCGTATAATCTATGTTTAATGCTATAATTAGTATTTATTAATCATACATTAGTATAAGTGGTTATTTTCATCACCAACACCTCACGTCGACCACTTAGACTTCGGTTCTCAGACACTTCGCTTAAAACTCTACGATGCGAATTACGAATTATTTAAATATAAATATTTATTTTTGAGGCCAGTCGTGGCGCAGTGGTACGAAGTGTGACTGTAAAACAAACTGTTGGGAATCGAACCGATTCCCACTCGAGGATATGAAATATTTACTTAAATTTATATTTTCATTTTCAGAACAAGAAAATCATTTATATAGACCACTTCCAATAGAACATAGTGTTAAAACTCTCCGTAACTCACTTTCCGCCGCATTTTACAATTGCATATTGAGTGGCGGAAGTAAACGCCAAAAAACGGACTTTCCCTCGGTGCCAAAGCAAAGAAACGAAAATTTTAAGTGTCAATATAATATATTTAACATATTACATAATAAAGAGGGGAACGGTGTGTCTTAGCACTGGGTTCCCTCTTCCTACCCTGCTGTGTGCGGGATCCAGCGTGAAACTGATTTTTTAAGAGATTACATGCTAATAATCACAAACACTCACTAGCAATCGTAGGGAACATTTATTACTGGAAGAGTCCTGACATGAGTCATTAAAAATGTTCATTTTAACGGCAGTAGCAAAAACTACACAAATAATGATCGAGGCGAACCTATCATTAAATACAATAGCCCTAATTAAAACGATTTCTAGTATGTAATTTTGTTTGATGTGGAGTTTATAAATAACATGGCAGAGGTGACTTTGTCTAGAGGTTAGTATTATCATAAATTTCTCATTATTTATATCTTTAAACCCATTTTATAGGTAACTATATAGGTGTGAAGTTTTGCTATGAAAGTGTTGTTTGTGATATCTTAATGGTTTATGAGATTTTTTTTAGTTTAATATATAGATTTGGTAGATTTATTTTGTATGCATAATAAATATGTATTTAATTTACAAAAGTAAGCGAGGCCATCGTTGAATTGCACCAGTTTCTAACTGTGAACGCGACGATTGCGGCTTTTATTCCCACTCGGAGGAATCAGATTATTATTATAAATTATTTATGCTCCATTTTCATTCCTTCGCTCTGGGAAGTAGTACTAGTAAGTAGATAAAACGTGGCGAAATCGAATTCGGTCACTTAACACAGAGATTTAGCGTAAAAAATGGAACGGAGTGTCTTAACACTGGGTTCCCCCCTGCCCTGCTATAGGTGTCTACAGTTAAAAAAACGAAAGAGAAGATTACAATTAGGTCGCTCTATATACCTACCGCGCATTATAGATTTAGAACTTATCAAAAATGTACATATAGAGTGTTTTTATTTTCCTTGAATTATCTATTTATCTTGAAGTTTTTGTGATGAATTTAGCCATAAATTATGTAATATCTTTTAAATATTGAAAGGACATCTCTTCCGACAGCTTTTAAAAAAATATATATTCCAAAAGTATAGTAGTATGTGAATCACAAGCTAAACTGCTGGACGATTAGCGAGTGACTAACGTTAATAGGTTTAAAATGGCCGTAGCTAATCCGAACGAATTAGCTATCGGTAAAACCGCACACGGCGTAGATAAATTGTAATTTTATAATGTTGAAATGTTATTTTGAGTACAATTTTATGAATGGTCGCGGTTCGTTGTTTGTTAAAATAGTGAAAGAGTGATAAGACATGAGGAAACAGTGATGTGAAAAAATATACATTGTCAAAAAAAATGGTGTTATGTTACGATTCCCTCTGTTTTGAAAGTTAATTTTAAAATATTTACGATGGCTTCTTTATAGAGCGCAATATTGTACTGTGGATTTTCATCTTAACATGCAATGAATAAAGAAATAATGAAATAAAAAAAAAACAACAATTATATTTTGCATGTACAAAACCTATAATCATACTTATTAATCATGTTAAGACAACTGAGAGTGCTAACATTAGGCTCGTTATTCATTTCCCCTAGTAGAAATCGAACCCGCAACCATCGTTCTTACGGACACATGCTGTGCAATTGCGCGACGATGGCCTCATCAAGGCATTTAGTAATTTAATCAAAGAATTAAGAGTGCGAACTCTTTATAATTTCTATGGGTTGTGTGGAAGAAACATACCAAGGTAGGCTTATTATATTATCTAGACAGGAACAACTTACTTACATCTACATAAGATCCATTTGTTACAACGTGTCCGTCGTTACGTGAACGTGCATTGTCACGCTAACTGTTTGAGACATGTAATTGTCACCTATATCGCATTATCGAAGTCGTAGAAAATTTGTTTCGAGGCCAATTATGTTACGAACGAATGAGCACAGATAATAAAGTAGAAATGGATATGTTTCTAATTTTAGACTTAATTTATAATATTCGCGGAAAGATTTTGCCAGTCGTGGCGCAGGGGCACAAAGTGTATCTGTAAAATATACTGGTTGTGAGTTCGATTCCCACTCGGGGAGACGAATTATTTACTTAAATTATATTTCCATTTCTTCGCTCTGGTCTCGAGGCAAAAGCGCGGCGTTGAGTTCTGCCAGAATTCAGTAGAAAGTGGGGAATGGAGTGTCTTAACACTAGGTCCCCTCTGCCTATCCTGCTGAGTGCGGGGGTGAAGAAGAAGGCCACAAGATTTCATATTTAATTTAAAAGAGTAATTTAAAGTCTTTTAGCATGTTCAAAGTGTTATTCATACACTAAGATCAGCTAATACTTAATAAAAAGTATTCTGTCTTGCATTCATTAAGGAAAAATCATCGTTTCTTATTAAAGAAAAAATGTAGCAACATGATTTTTCTTTAAATGAATGAACTTTCGCCTCGTCCACTACCTTCCACATACACGCCTTCTGGGGTTCCTCGCATTTTTTATGTGACTTTCCTCCAGTAAAATCAGTACTGTGTTTTCCAAGGTCAGACAAGGTCTGCCTCGTCTATCACCCATTTTCGTTCATAAATCATTTTTGCCATTCTTTCATCACTCTCTCGACATATCCAAACCACTTGACAACGTCCTTGTTTAGTATATGCCAATGTTCTCACTTCTAAATTTTTATTTTGGAGTAACTATTAAGCTTGTGTATTTATAATAAGATCCCTCAACCCTCAGAAATAGAAATAAAAGAAGATTGGATAAATTAAAAAGGGATGAAAGAAACCAATACACAACAGGTTCACTTTTTACATAACGTAAATATGAACACATCGGTTATTTTTTATAATATAATTATCACCTCCGCTCTCTAATGTGATACCTAATTTCTTGTGTGGGTTGAGATCTTTTATAGACCCGCTGAAGGGTTTCTTGCCGCCTATTACACTGTTGCCCACTTATTTTAATATAGTAACAATTTTGTACATTTAAAAAGTTATGAAGCAAATATCTATAAGCTATATATTTATATAGATCAGCTATGAGTAAAATAATATATGTATATTTTTTTTTATTTATTTATAACATTATTATTCATTAGTGAAAATTATTCATAAATAATAGTTTCGGGCTGACATTTCCACTTATTGTAATTCGATGATTCACAAGTGCTTGTAAAATAACTTAATGTATTAAGAATAGTTATAGATTGAGATCCCAGGGCCCGAAGACCTACGTCGTTCTAGCAAAGCTGAAATTTTGAGAATTAATAGTTTAATATGTAGTTAACGCTGTATGCGTACTTACTTGAAATTGAGGCTTTTTAGAGGTAGCGCTAACATAAAGCACACGCTCACGCACGTTAAAGTAGAAATGCGTGTATTTAGATATGTTTTTAAGAATGATGTAAAATATGTATATTTTTTATTACCAGATCCTTTAGTGGAGCTTTACTCCTGCCAGATGTCCTAAAGGTTGTTTGTACACAAGAAAGTGCCCCATTTTCAAATAAGTGAGTATACATACTGTCTTAACTACGTATTAGATTAAGTCCTTAAAATTTGAGCTCTGCTAAAATGACGTAGATTTGGGGGCCCTGGCATCTTAGTAGCTGTTAGATTTTTTTAGACTATAAGCTCACATATTATTTTTATATAAAATTCAACGATATAAAAACTAAATTAAAATAAAAAATATATCGACACAACACCAATTCGCCACACCAAAAACCAACCATTGTTACGGAACATTGTAATTTTGGTCGATTTTATTTTGACATTAATAAAAATATCATCGAGGGTTATTATAAGCGAGCGTGTCTAACAAATCTCACTGGGAGGCTGTTAATTACGTGCCACAGAGAGAACGCCGGTGGAACAATACTCGAGTGTGGGGTCCTGGACCACCGGCCAAGATGCCGATCTCATATTGATAGAGCATCTCTATGTAATGTAATGATTTTATAATGATTATTGTGCAATGTGTTGGCTGTAGGGAAGTAGCTAGGTTATGTTCTTGTAACGAATGTATGGATTGGTTTTTTTTAAGTATTGGAACTTTTTAAGGTGGGTCATATGCGATATTGTATGAGGAAGTGTGAGATGTTAAATTATGAGTTTTAATAGATTATATTTTTTTCTATCGTTGGCGTGAAATGAGAGTAATTGTACGCTTACTTGAATTATTAGTTATTTATATTGATTATTAGTGTTAGAAATCGGAAGTGGGTAACGTTTCTAAAAAAACACGTTAAAAACACACATCGTCTATATGATTCTAAACTATTTGGAAAGGGATACTATGTAATTGCAATAAGTAATATGTATCACCTACTAACAATACTTCACACTAGTTTCCTTCGAATAGGGCCGTCACTTACAAGCAACTGTCCCCCGTTTGACACAATTCCACTGCTTTTATATTTATTTTCCACCTAAATCTACCCTCTTTTACACGAATACGCTAACAATAGGATATTTATACAAACTATCTTCAGCATTACACGGTCATGGGAATCAGTTAGATGTTTTCGTAAATTATTTAATTAGGCGTAACGGTACAGGATCTTAATCTCATAATGAGTGTAGTGGTTGTTTGGATACATCTTCGTTTTTCTTCAAACAAATTCATTCTTAAAGGAAATTCAACAAAAACAATATAAATACAACATTTCTCCAAAAAAAAAAAAAATTCGTTTCATTTCCTCGTTCTGGTAACGAGTAATGGCGTTGATTCCCGCCTCTCAATACGTTACGCCTCAAAAAAAAAAATCAGCTTCACGCTGTATCCCGCACACAGCAGGGTAGGCAGAGGGAACCTTGTGTTAAGACATTCCCCACTTTCTGCCGAATTCTGGAGGCATTGCGTGTTAAGTGGCAGAACTCAACGCCGCGCTTAGCCTCGACACCAGAGCGAAGAAATGGAAATATAAATTTAAGTAAATATTTCATCTCCTCGAGTGGGGATCGAACCCACAACCAGTCGGTTTTACAGTCACACTTCGTGCCACTGCGCCACGACTGGCCTCAAAAAAATTTATACTAAAACCGTATTTTGCAAACCGTTCTTACTTAGCTTATATCAATTTGAAAGTTATAAATATAATTAATAATATATCAACAATATCCCAAGGCATTAGAAGGCAATATCGTGTTAAGGCAACATTGTAACCAATCATTAAATTTGGACTATTTTGACTTCACTTTATACCGATTACAAGATGGTCGTAAAACGTCAAAATAAAATACGCATTAGACTTAGAAGTGAAATACGATAGAAGTTGTAAAATAATATGTTATTAATAGATGTATTTTATTAATCTTTAAATACGTTGTTATATAATATTTATCTAATAAATTACTGTTTTTCATGTATAAAATAGAACAGTAATAAATTAATTTATTACATTATAGATAATAAAAAGTGTATAATATAATAAATTAATGGATTATCGTTTATAGGTCAAGAAATAGGAGGTGGTTAAAATGGAAGAGATCATTCTTACAACCATTGGGTTATGAATTTGATTACCACCTAAGTAATTAAAATATTAAATATATTCACGTTCGTTGTCCGTTCAGTTCCGCCACTCAGCAAGCAGCAATATCTCCGGATTACGGAAAATGAGGAACGGAAGAGTAAAACACTAGGGTCCCAAATTCCTCTACTTACACTGCTATGCAGGATACACTGCAGGATACAAATACAGGCGTGAAGGTAAATGAATTTAAGAAAAATAACGCCGCTGAGTTCACCACTCAACATTTAATGTGTCGAATTAAGGCAGAAACCGAAGAACGGAGTGTCTCTGAACGAACTATAAAGGCTGTATATTACTAATTATATAAATTAAAAAGTAAATTTGTTGCCATTGACTTCTATATGGCGAACATCTGCTATGTTACTCTATTTGTGTATGATGTACATTTATTATTTTTTTAATAATATCGAACGCTCGCTTGCCTTGTCCTTTTTCCATAAAAAAAAAAGTTATATGGATAATATTTTTATTTTAATATCTGTCTAAATCTATCAAGATCAAGATGCTATCTATGCCTCCAGAATTCGGCGACAAGTGGGTAACGGAGTGTCTTAACATTAGGCTCCTTCTCTTTTCTTCTCTGTGTACGGGAAGCTGATTTTTTTAAATAACGATATCAAAAATCAATCTTATAATTAATTTCCTTCCACTCATTACAAAAAAGTAAATATCGATATTTAATTAGATAGCCTGAATTTTTTGTTGTAGGTTCAATTGATTGAATAATAATAATAATAGATACTTTTTTACAGCTATAATATTAAATATGTTTTTAAATGTATTATTAATTAATATTATAGTGCTCTTTAAACCATATTTAGCAGGTGCTATTATCTAAATCAAAATACAGTGTAGAAACAGCCTAATTACAGCGTTATAAATGTCATTTATCGCCGGTGGGTCCAAACATCAATATAAATTAGGCACCCGTCCCGACTATATAATTACCCACTATAAACGAATTACAAATAAAACTATTTGTACTACTCGGTGTTTGTATTATAAAAAGCCTTCTCTAATATAAATGACATTAGGTTCATTGGTAAATCCAAATAAGTAATCACGGGACGTGGCACGCAGGTTTAATGTCAGATTTTGTTACGGACAGACGTATAAAGCTTGTTGTTATATTAATATCGCCGTCTAAATGAAAGGTAACCTTTATTGATTGGAGTTTAGGGTGAATGTTGCTTAATTTGGTCTATAAAAGCAGCATTTGCTTTTGATTTTGTCGCCACGACATGTTTATTATAAGAATACCTATTAAATTATTGGAAGTAATCCGGTAGGGTAAAGCGAGTATTTTGGCTTAGCTGCCCGTCCCCGGTGACCCACCGTTAGAGTAAGCTGACAATAACAAATCACGTTCGTGACACATTTATGTGACGGCACCGCCGCTGTCACAATATGGCGATGTGGAACTCCTCCATATCTATATTTATTGTTGCAGATTAATTTAAATGGTTCATAAAACGAGTTGTTTTGCTCTACATTGTGAATATTTTGGCGTCGATAAATTTTAGGTGTGCCAAAGAGTTTATTTTAAAGGGAAAATGTTAAAGTTCAAATGAACTAAGTTGAACGAGCGTACTGTAAAGACTGAATTGGTTGATTTTTCCATTTTTTTTATAAAGTATACATTCGTTAGGATGAGACTTAATATAATTAGGTAATGGGTCCTTCGTGGGTCCGATGCCCATTTGGAAGAATGAAATATTTAATATTTTCATTTCTTCGTTCTGGTAACATGACAAAGCACGGCGTTGAGTTCTGCCACTCAACATGAAATGCCCTGAAGAATTCGGCGGAAAGTGGGGAATGGAAGTATTTAAAGGGAACGGAAGGTCCAATACTAGGTTGCTTATATATATAATATATAAATGTTATTTTAATTTGAGGCGTTCCTTCTGCCTACCCGGCTATATGCGCATTTAGGGATAAAGATAAAAAAGAATAAAGTAAAAAATATATTGTACATGTATGAAATTAAAGTGTTTTTTACAAATTTCTACATTTATTTCTCTATTTCCACTATTTCATGCTCCACTTTCCATGTCAATTAGAGACATATTGGATCAGAAGAGAGAAATATAAATATAATATTTTCTGAAGAGCCTTAAATTATATAAATTGATTACAGTCTAAAACTATTTGATTAAATATAAAAACTCAAATCCACAACCAAAAAAAAATAGCATAACGCGAGACATTGATATAACATATTAATTATTAAACAAGAAATTGTAAAAAATGGTAAAAAACAATCATCGATTTTAACAAAAGCCATGTCACGTCACGTAACGAAATCCAAAGTTATTTTCTGTTTATATTATGTTATAACTATACCGATACCTCGAGGACCACCCACTGGGGTCATTACAATGCCACGCCCATTTACCGTTCGTCCTAAACAGAATGTATTGTAACTCATTTCTACATCCCTCCAGGGTGTTTAAGACACCTTCACTGTTGTATGGCATATGGAATATGTATGATTTATGTATGTAATCATTAAAATCTTTTTGTAGGTAAATTTCGATTTTATAGTTTGTTAGCTAATCATTTTATGTCGCGTATTATGGTTTTGAATCTAAAATTAGAAGATAAAGGCTGATTTTTAATGGTTTTTTGGTTTTGTGTAGCTTAAACTACGAATTTGTATACTTATGTATTTTTTTTTCAATATTTTTTAACTTGACGTTGTATCCCGCGTGTTGCCTAATTGCTTTGTCGTCTTATCACGTCTCGGAAGTGAAAATAATTTATGCCCTAGATTGGAATCAACATATATATTATGTTAATATTTTCAAATAACTCCTTTGATGTATAAGAAGGCAATACAAAGAAGTTACATCTTTTATAGAAACAATGGGACCAACAAAAGAGTTAAATGACATCTCTCGAGGTAAATGGCTCTTCAATTTCTTTATTAGACGCACCACTGCATATCGTTAGTTTGATCATCGAAAGGGTGAATATGAAATCAAAGACGCAGCTTGAGACGTAGAGACTTATCTTAATTAATTCAGTTTCAAGTATACGCACACAAACAATAACCAATAATTTAGTTTATAGGGTGTCATAGCTCAGTTGTTAGATTTTTTTCAAAGTTCACGGGTTCATTTTACACCGTGTGGATTCATATCTATATATTTTTTTTTCATTAATTTAGTTAGACAAAATATTCGAATTTTTAATTATCAGTGCGCAATGTATTTAAATGGGCGGGAAAGAAGGAAGAAGAAGTAACCTTTGCCAAAACAAAAAAATATAAATTTGTGTCAAGTACTGAATTTCAAATACTATAAAATACAGATTTAATAAACTTAAACAAAATCTAAAAAGTTAAGAGTAAGACACAAAAATAATTGAAACTCACCGATCTCCCAGCAACATTGTTATGTACATTTATCTTCGACTGTAAATCGTTAACTTGCTCTCGGACGTCCAAAAATTTCTTAGAGTATTCTATGCCATAGGCCAAGTTATGGGAGCATCCACTCCATTCCCACTTGTTCGCCCTGGCCCGCCCTTTGTCGTGTGAGGCGCGGTAGCCGAGGGGGTCGCACCCGCAGGAGAGGATACGGCCCTGGGCGCAAGCGCGAGCTACAGCGTGGGCTACCCCGGCCGCTGATAGTGCGTATAGGAATGCTGATTCTCGAAATCCTGTTTCAAAAATGGATATACATCAGTTATTATTACTTATGTAATTTGGGCATTTATGTATGAAAATTTTATTAATGCCTTGATTATACGGTTCTGGATCTGGATTGAGCGTTGACAAGAAAATATTGACATTTTTAGGTATTTCACCACTTTTTAAACTTACTAAAATATGCAAAGTAACAACATAAAATATGCCTATTTTAGCAATATCAATCCTATTTTTATTATACAAATACAGTTACAAATAGAAAAGTTCTTTTTCTTTAGATACAGATACATTCGACAGAACAAAAAATCTAGCGTTAGCTAGATACGACATGCGTAGGCCTTATAAACCTTAAACAAGTATATATAAATATAATTAATAAATACGAAAAAGCAATGGCCGATGGCTACTAAGTTATCTGCGTAATGCATCTGTTATAATATCAACTACGGCTGCCTTCGCGTTCACCGCCCTGCCCCCGTCCCACGGAACGCGGACGTCGCGATACCCATTTATCTATTTTATTGCAATAAATTAAATAGAATTGGAGATACCGAGATAAAGTATTGCTCTCGAACAATGTAATCTTTTAACCATAAAGATAACAATTTTGCATTCGACTCCGGTGGACGTACGACGCGATGGCTAATTGTATACGTTTTAAACTCGTTAATAACTTATGTATGCCATTTCTTTGTATGTAGAGAATGTAGGGAATCGATGGCATCGATGCCATTTTAAAAGCCATACGTTCAATAGGCAATTATTGGGTTGTAATTACGTATCCACCTATTGGAAGATTAATTAACGTTTCGATATACTGTAGGAGTAGGTACGCTGATCTTTAATTATATGTTGGCATTTTGATTGGGTGTTGAATGTTGAAACTGTGAGTTGTTACTATTTTAATGTGTATTTAAATGTTTTATGGTGAATTATTGGTTTTTTTGTTTGTTTGTTTTTGTGTTTGTGTTTAGATTATATTCTTGTACTTTGAGATAGGATTATAACGCATACGATACATTTCGTGAAATTATTTATCAGTAAAAAACCAATTCTATTGAAAATAATACTCTAATTTCACCTATAAATATACGTTTGTGTATATATATTTACTATCTCTTTTGGATTCGAATCTCTAATCGATTTTATTACCTACAGTAATTTACATTGCAAGAGAGTGGCATAAATTTGTTTTAAAACATGTTAGGTTTCTCTATCGCCGCTATGGTCGCTATGTAAAAATTTAAGTTATTCTTTCTTAAATATCGTACTGCTGTAAGTTTCACCTATCTAGTACGAAGCGGCGGCGGGCTATTAGTATTATATATAATAAATTAAACGCATTTCTCACGATACACTCCCAACACTATCTTTTAACTCGACGAATCGAATAAGAATCGATTATGGCAAGTGGTTAATATTGCTGCGTTATCTGTAGAGATTAGTGGGTGCAGAGCCTAATTGAGAAGGAGATACGGCTTATTGAAATAATGACTATTTTATTTTTAGCTTTTAACTCAGCTTAAAGTACGTTAGTTAAGAAAACGCTTAATATATCAAAAGATGATGTTTTAGTGATTTTTTAAGGAAATAATATTGATTTATATAATTTCATAAGTATAAATCAATATTATTTCCTTCACGAACGACGTTCTTGTTAGACAGTTGCCAATTGGTATACATGAAGGCAGTTCAGGGCATATACTTATTATAATAGCTTCCAATAACAAAGCGTGACGTCTGTCAAGCAGCAATGTTTCTGTCTGGAAGAGACGAAATATCGAAAACGGAGTGACTTGTCACTATCTGCCATACATATCCACAAAATACCACATTTGAGTTCAGATATTATAGTAAATCATAGGTTGAGCATGTGGATTTATAAAAGTCAAAATATATCCGTTTCGGTTCTAGGTCGTCAAACTGCACAAAAAGCAGGCAGCCATGATTTAAGATGAATCATGTATAATAATATGATAATCATTATAAATCAGCCATTATCTCGGTGAGTTGATCGTTCGTCAGATGAATTAATACAATCTTATGATGGAAAGTCCCTTTACATGTTACTTTCGTCATTGGAATTTTATTTACATTGAAACATCTTTACGTCTATGCGTTTTATTTATAAAAAAAACAATGCTTAAACAATCTTTCTCAAATCTTTTTTAAGGATAAGAATATCTTTTTCATTATAAAAAATGCGTTTAATTTATATTAATTTCAAAATATTTTCATAATAATTAGTAATACATATAACATTTTAATAATATATTTATGGTTTTGAGTTTCATTTGGAGGAATATGGATATTTCAAGATCTAATTAGATAACGTATCTTCTCCTTCTGATTATTATTTAGACTGAAAATACAACGCGGAGTAAGTACTAGGTAAATTTACTGACTACTCCACAGTTTTACATAGAATGTAGAGGGACTGGGTATACATTTGACATAAGTGTACACACACACACAGTAAGCTCGCTATTTATTTTTGTATTAGAAGAAAATTAGACAAAATTGCATCTAGACAAAAAGACCTTTTCTTTTTGTCTAGATGCAAAAAGACCTTTTCTTTTTGTCTAGATGCTCAAAACAAAAAAAAAATATCGATTATTTTACACATCGTATCGTGTAAACGGGCTGCACTATCATCGAAATCGACATTCGAATGTTACGGTGTACAAACCAAATAGGGTTGTATTATTGTTTATTTATAAACTTGCCCAGCTTTTTCCAGTGACCGGTGACAAATTTATATTTGTCGATGCGTGGAGACGCGATAGAACAGATATGTAACGATTTATAGCACGCTCTGTTGATCGATTTTGATGATTTCGAGTTATAAGCATCGAGTTGGGATCGATAGATGCTGCTGTATATTTTAACTGTGGTAAAAACCTAACTGTGAAAACGGTTTATCAACAAAAGGTAGGAAAATATGTTAATGACCTTTTATAAAATTAATATGATTTTATAAAATCTTTTAATTTTTTATGATATAAGCGTTAATATAATTAAACGTCGAGGTTTTATTTAGAATACTCTTTTATTTCATAATAGTTTTGACTAGCATGACTGACAAAAGTGTCCAAGTGCGAACACCTACAAATTAAAGTATTGTTTTATCACCCAAAAACTAATGCCTATCATACATAAAAGAAATAAACTTTTAAATTTAGAGATCTTTGAGAGGAGCACTGCATAATGAATCGCTTATATCTAGCTATCCAAGCCTAAGCCCACGTCTTGTATGACAGTGATAATTCCCATTATTGTTCTGTAGCTTACACTAATAAAAAACGTATTTACAGACAAAGCCTGAGTATTAAATATATATTAGTATATACATATTAGATATATGTAGTATATTATCTTTTTTTAAAGAAAGAATATCTTTTTCATTATAAAAAATGCGTTTAATTTATATTATTATGAGGCCAGTCGTGGCGCAGCGGCACAAAGTGTGACTGTAAACCGACTAGTTGTGGGTTCGATCCCCACTCGAGGAGATGAAATATTTACTTAAAGCGCGGCATCGAGTTCTGCCACTCAACACGCAATGCCTCCAGAATTCGGCAGAAAGTGGGGAACGGAGTGTCTAAAACATTAGGTTCCCTCTGCCTACCCTGCTGTGTGCGGGATACAGCGTGAAGCTGATTTAATTTAAAAATTAAATTAAATAAATTAAATTAGCTTCACGCTATGTCCCGCACACAGCAGGGTAGGCAGAGGGAACCTAGTGTAAGACACTCCGTTCCCCACTTTCTGCCGAATTTTAGAGGCATTGCGTGTTGAGTGGCAGAACTCAACGCCGCGCTTTGCCTCGACACCAGAGCGAAGAAATGGAAATATAAATTTAAGTAAATCTATCTCCTCGAGTGGGGATCGAACCCACAACCAGTCGGTTTTACAGTCACACTTTGTGCCACTGCGCCACGGCTGGCCTCAAATATTACTAATATATATTTGTTATATATTTAATTATATTAAATATATAACAAATATATATTAGTAATGTTTACTTCTATTATGTTTTAAACCTGGTAAATATATATTGTGGTCATAAATTAAATGCATTTAAGTGCAAATTTAATTTGTTTGTGTCGGCACTGTTTATAACTAGTAGATAAAATACTAAATATTCAATACATCAATTAATCAGGAACCTTAGTGGCTGTTAATAGTAGGTAACTATGTGAAATTTATTATAATTAATGCAATATAGTGATTAATTAACTCTAAAAATTAACTATAGATTTTCCTTAAAGATAATAAATAAATAAATTATATAAGGGTAACTGCAGTAGGCAATAAAATTATGTGAATTTCTTTTTGTACTTTTCCTTTAAACAGAAATATTGAGTATTTGGCTTAGATAACCTCATCTATAGATGACTTTACTTTACATTAAAACTGCTTTCTGCAAATAAAAATGCGGAAATGTCCATAAATATATAAATGATAATTCAAAGTTTCAGAATTAACCAATAAAAAAAGAAACTTAAAAACATCGATTATTATTAACATTTAATTGATATCGAGAGATCTCGAGATAACGTAAAGCAAATACAGTCGAAACATCATCCAGCTCCGGTTTATATTGTCTCTAATGGATGCGATTTATTCATTTACTTTTTAAGCGAATGCCCTGAATTTCGAGCTGGTGACAGATTTTAAATTCTTCCCTTACACTTGTGCCTCAGTTGTTTTTGTTGTGTTTGTTTCCATAATGCATGAAGTGCAATTGATTATATATAATGAAATTTATCAAAATCGAAATGTATGCCTGTCCGTCACTTTTCTTGATATTATGTTCTATTTAGATAATAATGTACTTTAGATACAAAAGTAGAGTTACATGAAATTTGTGGTTTGTTGTTGCCTTAGTTTTTCATTGAGATTTAGGTTGTCTATAACACTTTTTATATTCGTAGGAAATTGGGATTTGATGACGCTTTTCCAAGTAATTCGTAAAAATTTTATGTTGTTGTTGTTATGTTGGTGCAAATATATAGATAGGAATATTGTTGTCTAAAATATGACTCCTCATTCCTCCCAAATCATTGTTTTCTCGTAAATATTATACAAACGGATCCCGGAGCTAAAGGTAAAGTTAAAGTTTACCACAGAAAAAACATCTGGATTTACGACTCACAAATTCTGCAAGTAAAATATCCTTCTCGTATAATTTTGGGAGAATAAATAACGCTTTTAACATAATGTTTAGGTGTTATACAGCGTGTACTGTGCATGTATGTGTTTCGTGTACGTACCGAGGAAATGAAAAAGCAGGACTGTCCATCACTGGAACAGGTGAGCAGTGAGGTGAGGTCGCGAGCAGCGCCACCTTGATTCCTCGAATCGCGGATTAAATTGGCAAATCACCATTCAATCCATATAGGGCAACTCGGCGCCGGACGACAAAAAAAAACTTATACAGCAAGTAAATACAAATTTTAATTACCATATTGAACGTTTTGTTCTGGTCCTCGGTTGTTCTTTTAAAATTGTGGACATTGATTTAATAGAATGCACATATTGATAGGTTTTTCCGATAGGCCCGGTGGTGGTCGACTTTTTCCTTCGTGTTTAAAATAGTTTTTGGGATGAGCTGCTGCGCCGTCGCGCGCGCATGCTCGTGTATCGGTAATTTATGATACTGTATTTAGTTATTGTAAAATGTTTTTTGCGACGATTCGCGCTTCCAGCTTGATATGCTATAAATCTGGTGCCAAAAATTAATGAATTAATTCAGATTCCCTTTACTCTTTTCGAAGTGCAGACTGTGTATGGTCATATACCCTGGGGGACTTTAAAAAATGGCTTACTTATTTCCACGCTGGTGTTTAAATGAACGAGTGCTGGAGTTTTTTAAAAAAAAAAACACATCTTCCGATTTACTTAAAAACTGAATTGTAGTTGTATATTTAAGTAGCTTAAATAATGTAAATTTAAAACAAAGTCGTGCTTTTCGTGTAATTTACGTTGCATTCTACTAAATGTTGATGGTTTATTTACTTCTTCATAAGAATTTTATCACTTTTAGTCCTAAGATAAAATATATTTTTACCGTTTTATGTGATAAATACAAATCGGATTTATCACGACATACCTAAGTTATTATTATTTTAGAAATAAAAAAAAATCATATTAGGTTCCTCCATTAATTAAGATTTAAGTTGCGAAAAGGTCGGAGTCAATTAAGGCTTGTAAGGTGTTTGGGTGTTGCGAATCGCTAATCACCGAAACGACGCCCGACCACGGTTGCGGGCAATGTGTAACATATTCAAATTAAATACTAGGTTACTTTGAAGTCGAAATAAAAATTAAATATATAAATTAAATATATACTAAGGACAAACCTTAGCCACTGTACCGCGTTTAGTGGTGGTTCGACTCCCTCTCCGGGGAAATGAATTGTCATTTTTTATATTTTCATTCCTTCGCTCTGGTACCAAGGGCCAGAGCACGGCGCTGAGTTCCGCCTCTCAAAACGTACATCTTAAAAATCAGCGGACAGGTGAAACGGAGTGTACTAACACTAGGTTTTTGCTATAAACGGGAAACAGCGAGAAGCTTCATAAAAACACCGTCCACTAATGTTTTTTCTAATGATCTTTTGAAAGCAACGCTTTGAAAAAAATATCCTACAGACAGGCTAACAACAACCCATAACAACCATGTAAGAAATAAGGCATGGTTTGATTAGAACATAAAGATTTGTTGACAACATAAGAATATAAGAATTATTTAGTAAAATCGATTATACAGATTGAAATTATTGCAAAAGAAATCTATGAACACATTTGTAATAATTTTGCGGCATCATCGCTCGACTTAATTAGCTTTTAAAGGCGTTCGTGTAATCCCGGAGCGAACAAAGCGATTAGAAAAAATACTCCACGTCACGTCCTAACATCGAGTATCCTTAACAATTTCATATTTTTATGGGCTCTTTGTGTTTTGTTCTCACAGTTGACAGGCATCTTCATCTCCAGGAGCACGACTCGGTAACGTACCGAGAGATCTTATCACGGCCATTAGAAGGTCGGCTATTTGGGGTAGAGGCATTTTGACACGTCCTCTTCACATTTTTACATCAAAAAGTATTATTTTAGGCTTTAGATGATTATTATTAAATAAGATTTTATCCGATAATTAAAATTGGTACATTATGGTTTACCCAGCAAGTAACGAGAAAAGGAACAAAAAAGGCAAAATATTCACACGTTTATAATGAAGACATCAGAGCATCTCACAAAATTCCCACGGCTTGCCGTCAGATAAGGCGTCTCATAAAGACTCATCTCGTTTTTGCAGCATCATAATCATACTCGGCCGTCGCTACTCCGTCACCTGTTGACACGTGGTTGATATGAAACGCCAATAAATGTCACTTTTTTATGACACGTCCGCGTCCCGTATTCAGGTCACGTACGGTCGCCGTCAGATTTGTATCGACTCTCGAGCGCCAACTTACCACCCGGGCCGCCGTTCACTCGTGCCGACGTTGGAGCTGTGGTGTGACACATATGCTAATCTCACATCTCCCATCTACCACTATTAAACGGTAGAGTTGCGTTTACGTTTTCCAACAGTCACCTCATTAGGAGGACAAAAGATGTGAAATGGCTTTTAAAAAAAAGCCATTTCACATCTTTTGTCCTCCTAATGAGTGAACAAAAGTTCACGCTGCCTTGCTTTACGTTGTATCCCGCATAATGCAGGATATGCAGAGGGTTAACACACCGCTCCCCACCGTTTATTGGTGGAACTCAACGCGACGGTTTGCCTCAACACCGGAGCGAAAAAATAAAAATATCGTTGCATTTTACTAACACAAGAGTGCCAACAACAAGTGGAACGAATGTAGAGATCTATACAGAACACCAAAGTCCAGTTCTTTTATCGGTTTATCTCCGCGATCTCCTCAAAAAATCCGAAGGTCCGGATTTATTATTATCTTTCTTCGTCTATCATCGATGCTATTATCCTATTTAAAAGCATCTCTTGATTTGTTCTTAGATTTTTTTTGGTATCGTTTACCCGACGACGTTTCAATCGGGCCCCAACAATGGGCAAGTTAAGAAAGATGTTTAAGTGTTTAGTTACGGTATTTTTTCACAATTTTTCAATTTGATGGAATTCCGTAGTTAAAAGGCCGGAAGGTGTCGTTACGGAGTGTTATGGATACATGTTAATAATGGTTTGTAAATAATAGGATCAACTAGCATACTTATGTTTGATTCGACAAGTACTTTCTGAAGCATAGGTTTGTAAATAATTTAAAAAAAAATGATTTTTTTTGTTGAGACCAGTCGTGGCGCAGGGCACAAGACTGTAAGCGCGACATGTTGTGGGTTCGATTTCCACTTGAGGACATTCAATTATAATATTTTCATTTCCTCGTTTTGGTAAGTATTAAAGTGAAAAGAGTGGCGTTGAGTTCCACGTTATACCTATAGAAATCGACGAAAATAGGGAACGTATGTAAGTCTTAATAGGGATGAAGTATCTTGACGGTCACCAGGTTCCCTCTGTCTATCCTACTATGTGCGGGAATCAGACTAAAAGACCAAAAAAAATATTTTGACATTTTCTAAAAATACATTGATTGACAACAATTCAAATCTAGTTAGTTCTAGAAGAATTTAAATATTAATAATTGAAGATGGCGGAGTACGGGTGAGTTCGGCGGAACCCACACGGAGCGTGAAATCGCGGGGCGCGGGAGCGGGCACACCTGGCCTGTCTTATTATTTGTTGTCTCCCATCTCCCATGCTCGTAAATTTCCGCGTCAACGTGTGCGATGCTCGTGGAAAAAATGAGATCGACAAAGCCTTTTACACTTGGTGATATAGACATAAAGACTTACGGCGATCGGTGAGTACCGTGGGCACAATGCGGCCGGCCCATCCGTCCGGTGGGTCTTAATATGCGTGTATAATTTTTCCTCGTAATAAATTCGGATTGTAATGGCCGATCGCGATTGGTTTGAAAGTTTAGTTGCATTTATTTTAATAAAAATTCTCGTGGAATTACACTGGGACTGGTTTGGCGTTGCTGGTGATTGCTACCACCTACATGGTAGTGTGGCCTCCAAAGTCATTGGCGGTCCATTTGCGACAAAGCTACGTAAATAAATATGTATTTTTATTGCTGTTTTGAAGGTTTTATTACGCAAAGTAATTAAACATTCGACCCTCTAGAGAGTTACCACAGCCTCCCGGTAACGTTTGTTTTAATTATTTGTTACAAAGTTTGTCGCTTATTCATTATTTTTTAAAATTTATGTCTTCTTTATGTTGTTGTGTGTGTTGTCAAACTTTTATGTTTGTATGTGCAATTTAATGTAAATTTTTTTTAACACTTCAATATATATTTATATTTTATTGTTTTAAGAGGAAATTCTTAAGACAAACAATATACCGAATAACTTTCTGAATTAATCATGAAAAAAAATATACATATTAAACATAATTAATTTATTATTCTTACCTCTCTTCATAATACCGCTTGCGTGAGGATTAGAGCTTTTCGTCAATAAGCTGGAGCAGTTCCACCTGTGCCACCTGAACTGATGCTGACATTCCCTGACCGCCATTTGCAGACCCTCGAAAGCTATAGCCGCAGTATCCGGCGAACTGTGACAGACAGATCTTTGTTCTCTGGTCAGACCACCGACCATCCTGCATGTGAGGCCTGAGCTTAGCTTCAACTGATGAGGTAGGATGTTGTCTCTTGAACTGAAATATAAATAAAAAAAAATGTATTTTAAAAATGACAAATGTACTTTTTTTAATATTATATATAGGTAAAAGTATTATAGCTATGATATGAATTATTAAAAAGTAATGTAGAGTTTTTGGAATCTATTTTAATCAAAAATATCACAAATTAATTACCAATTCTAATAAAATGAACAAGAAAGAAAATTAAAGTATAAAAAAAATGTATATAATTATATACAAATTTTTCTAATCAGAGTAACATTTAGAAACTTAACAATGGTCAAGTGTTACAAAGATATCTAAATATAACGTATACACCCGTACGTACGTGCGTAGTCGTTAGTAAAGGGTTTACAAACGTCGTTATAATTAATTTATTACGACCAGATACTATCGTACGCGCCCAAAATACTTTAATAATGAAACAATTTGTATTCGCTCCCAACTTTAAACAAATATTTTTAAAGTATTCCGCGTTGGAAATATTTAGGGGATTTTAATTAATATTTCGTATGGAGAAGTCCGCTGGATACCCACTCGGGGGGGAATGCTCGCTGGATTTTTTCTCAAATACCATACTTTGATTAAAATAATCCTGTTATAGCTGACTGATATGAAAAATATCTCTATATATAATTTGCCTATCGAGTTTGGTTGGATTATACCATTAGAAAAATGTTTAAGCTTGAAAAGCGATGGTGTAAATTACCTAACGTATGACAATGAATAGAGTATTTGGAACATTTCTCTTTATTTTAACAATATAATAATACCGCACGCTGTATCCCTTACACAGAGGCAGTAGGCAGAGGGAACCTAGTGTTAAGACATTCCGTTCCCTACTTTCTGGCGAATTCTGGAGGCATTTCGTGTGAAGTTGCAGAATTCGACGACGCGCTTTGCCTCGACACCAGAGCGAAGAAATTGAAATATAAATTTAAATAAATATTACATTTCCTCGAGTGGGGATCAAACACACAATCAGTCGGTTTTCCAACCACGACTGGCCTCAACTAACTGATGGTTACTAATTTTATTACTAATATTATCTTCATAGCCCCAATTTATCGAACTTAATTTGCTATTATTACACATATTACAACGAATTCCTTTATTATAATGCACAACAAGACCTATATTTTTCTTTAAATATGTCACGTTTCCGTTTTACGGACGAACGTTGATCTGATGACTGCATCATGCTACGTGATTCGACACTTTGGATTTTTTCCTCTCCTGAGATATAAACTCAGTCACAGTCGTAAAAAGAAGGAGGTTAAAAATGTTTTGTTTTGAAACGTTGTCTACAGTTTGTAATTTGGACTATACACTTGCTTAGATTATATGATAAGGTATGATTTTGTATAAAGCTTAATAAGGTATTTAGATTGAGGTCCTCGTAGTGAATTGGGGTAGTGTCTGAAAATGGAAAACACATTGTCTTAACATTCTCTCTTCTTCACATTTTCTTAACATCTCTGACTTCCTTGCTATGAGTGATAAAACTTCACGATATTAAGAATATAGGAGTAAGCTTTTATTTAATTGTTTTAGATCCACACAGTATCCCTTACAGAGCAGGATAGGCAGAGGAAACATAGGAACCTAGTGTTAAAAATATTCCGCTCCTCTGGAAGACTTTTCGGTTCGGTATTGCCTATTGAATGGCAAATCGTCTCGTTACCAGAGAATGAAAATGAAAATATTAAATATTTCCTTCTTCCGAGTGGAAATCGAACTCACAACCGACACGCTTACAGTCGCACACTTGTGCCCTTGATCACGACCGCCCCATGTAAGCTTTCACGTTTTTCTTAAATTATTGTTCCTGTTGCAAATAAAGATACAATATATAAAACAGACTGGCCGTCTCAAAAAATGTCCACTTATAACAGTTGTATTACAATATAGTTGGCGGTAACCAGCTAATTTAACGTGAGAATTAGATCTGGAATACGAGGAAGTGAAAATTAAAAACCAAGACATATGTTCATTATAAATTTATAAAAGGTCTATTTTAATATTTTGATATATTACACGTAATATGTACGTAATCTATATATACTTAAATAAAATCGTCACTGATCGGTGTCTGTAAATAGCAGATATGTGAGAATAAATGTTAATTAAAAATTTTAGAAGGTTAAGACCCATTTTTTTTTCTTTTTGTTCGTTGGTCTGTTTGTTTATTTAGCTGTGCGTTTGTGCACGCTTATATCAAAAAATGGTTTCATCGATATAAATGCAGTTTCACTACTGTATTTTGTTTGTTTTGTTTCAATCGATTTATTAGTACAAAAGTTATATCAAACTAAAGTATCTTTTCGAATTAATTGATTTAAAATTTTAATGTTATTAGAACACGACAGTAATATAATATAAGTTAGTAGATAAATAATTGTGAAGTTCAGGCGAGCGAAGTCACGTGTCGCTAGTATGAAATATATATACATATATGTAGAGATTCGACACTCAAGACGCTATTACTACAATTTTGACGGAAAGTCTTAACACTACGTTCCCTTCACCTGTTCCTCTATATAAGAGGTATTGCACTTATTAAAAAGCATTTTAAGTAAATATATAAGCAAAAGATATTTAAAAAATTAAACATATATATATATACCTAGAGAACGCTCACTATGAGCAATATTTGTTTCTCCGTTTCATATTCTGCTTAAAAGAGCTTTAGTTTGTAAGTTTAGTTTGTATTTTGTTTAAGGTGTGTACTATTTAACTTCCACGAATATACTCCATCTCTTATCAGACAATTGTATGAGAGAGTGACGGTCAAGACAATAGGCGCGATAAGTGATTGGTTCCGTACATTTTGTTCATATTTTTTGTTTTTAAATAAGAATATTATGACTTTTATATGTAATGAAAATATATTTTATACATTATTTTTGGTATTATTTCTATTTGTCTTGTTTGTTATGTATAAAATTAAAAATAAGAATAAAGCTAAAAATATTTATATTTTTATTAGGTACATTACTTAATTCTATTATATTTGTCTGTTCGTCTACATTAAATTTCGTCTACGCTCAGTGCAGGGGTTCAAAGGCTGACTGGCTTATAGGCTCAAATGTGGTAACTAACTGTCTAACTAATCTATGGTTTTAAAGGAAACTATTTTAACCGGAGTAATCGCGTATATTTTGACGGGTAGCCTATCCGTGACCACGGACTACAGCAAAGTTTTCGAAACGTCGGGTTTCCAAATATGTGTAAAAATACGAAATATACGCGATTTATCCGGTTAAAATAGTTGCATTTAAAGTGTATAATAATCGTAAAAATCAAAGAACTTATTATAATCTATGGTTATTAAACCTTTTTTTATTGAGTAATTGATTGACAAAGCACATACTATACTATGCGGCGTAAAAGGATGAAATTGGGTATATAAAGTAATTGTAGAGTATAAGAGGATACTAAGAAACCTGAAATTCTAACGGAAACAAAATCAAACAAAATTCTATGTCCACGTTAACAAGGTTGCAGGTTAAAAATGATATTATAATTTATAATATAACGTATATAGAGTATTAGGCCGTCAGGGTGTAGGTATAGTAGTGCGACTGTAAAAGCAGCGGTTTTGGATTTGATTCCTAATTGGAGAAATGAAAATATTATAAAATATGTAATATTTTCATCTTATTTTCTTCGCTGTAGTGACGAGGCAATGCACAACAATGCCTCCAGAATTCAGTGGTAAGTGAAAAACGAAAATATTTTAATGTATATATAATTAAAATCATTTTAATCCCAGTTTCCCTCTGCCTACCCTGTTATTTGTGGGATACAGCGTGAAGCTGAAAAAGGGTCAATTTACACATTATTTACTTCTATAGTTAGCCTTTAGCAGACAGAAAGAAAATATTTTTCAACACAACGGAACCCTAAAAACTTTAACAACAAAAGTCAAACAGCGTTTTCCTTCTTTACATAACTGTGTAACTTATCTCGCCTTCCCACGCTTAGGGAATGCCGGTGTCATTAAAGGGTTGGACGAATAACCGACGTTTAATGATCTTAATGACGCTCACTCATTACTATCATTGTCGTATCATTTTTGCATTGCAATATCATTATTTTAATGATTTAACACCCGCCGGTTATTGTTTTATAACAATTTATGTAATTATAGGCTTTCGGTTCTTGATTATGAGTTACTGAAATAACTTCTTATTGTGACCTAATAAAGTGTGCTAATGACGCTTTAATATATTAAGCCTTGCAGATAACGTTCGTTCTTAAAATAAACTATATTGTAAAATATTTCATTCACGTAAAATTTAAAACATCATTATTTTTATTAATAAGATAGGCCAAAGGAAGGTAGGCCAAAGGAACCTAGTATCAAGACCTCCGTTCCCCACTTTCTGCCGAATTCTGGAATGCCGCGCTTTGCCTCGCCACTAGAGCGAAGAAATGGAAATATAAATTCAAATACATATTTCATCTCCTCGAGTGAGAATCGAATCCACAAATAGTCGGTTTTATAGTCACACTTCGTGCCCCTGCGCCACGACTGGCCTTTTACTTTTTATTATATACGGATAAAAATAGAGGTCTTATAGAGACGCATATCAAGATCTTATGTATAATAAACAAAATATATATAAATAAACAAAACCCCGCAATAACAATTAGATTGAAAGTGTGATGTTAATAAGGTAAATTGCTTTCACTTGTTTATAGTGATTTCTGTATCTTGTTGTATAGCAAGTTTTTCTCAGTGGCAACCAACAGCTTTTTCCAACGAGTCGTTAAACCCTGATCCAATTAAAACTCCTGCCTGAACTTAATATAATTGCTTCGAAAATATCTCCGGACGAGATAAAAACAATAATTTCGTGCTTTAAGAGTTGGCCGGTAAAAAATAATAAATCTGATGTCGGTGCCGGGCTGATGAAATGCTACGATACTCATTCACAAAGGTTATTTCAATACAAATTACAGCTACTTGGCTTGCCTCTCGCTGCGTGCCGACAATTCTGCAAATACTTTTCTCTTCTAACCCGCGGGTGTATGGAGATTCCGTTGGAATTATGATGCAGAAAAATCGTCTCTGGGCTTAATACAATAAGGGCTGTAATAGTGTATGTAAGATTCGTCTTATGCTCGTCCGTTATTCCGTTGTACGGTCTGATTGAAATTCCGTGTACCAACAATGTGTACTCTTGCTTAATACCTATTTGCTCTGTTTATAAACTTTCGATGTATACTATCTTTATCTTTATATAAAATAAAATAAATAAATCAGCTTCACGCTGTATCCCGCACACACCAGGGTAGGCAGAGGGAACCTAGTGTTAAGACACACCGTACCCTACTTTATGCCAAATTCTGGATGCATTGATGCGTGTTGAGTGGCAAA
This sequence comes from Heliconius charithonia, assembly GCA_030704555.1. Classification (NCBI taxonomy): domain Eukaryota; kingdom Metazoa; phylum Arthropoda; class Insecta; order Lepidoptera; family Nymphalidae; genus Heliconius; species Heliconius charithonia. The sequence continues at coordinate 3,504,514 of CM060809.1, read as the reverse complement.
ACTCAACGCCGCGTTTTACCTCTACACCAGTGTGCAGAAATGGAAATATACATTTAAGTATATATTAGATCTCCTCGAGTGGAATCGAATCCATAGCCAGTTGGTTTTACAGTCATACTTCTGCGCCACGACGGGCTTCACTATCTTTATATGCTTTAAGCTTTAAGATTCATATGTAATTAATTTGATCGATAAAACACGTATTTTCATATATTGACAGTATCGTATAAGTTATTTACGGTCGATAAGTGTTTTCTCAAAACTAATAGGTTATGGCGAGTCATTGATTAGATAAACGACAGATTGAATTTGTAAACGGTTGTTTATTGGTTAAGTGAAATAAGATCATTTTATGCAATATTAGAAAAGTATTTTTTTGTCAGTCCAGAGAGGCCAGTCGTGGCGCAGGGGCACAAAATGTGATTGTAAAACCGACTGGTTTGATCTCCACTCGAGGAGATGAAATATTTACTCAAATTTATATTTCCATTTCTTCGCTCTGGAGTCTAGGCAAAGCGCGGCGTTGAGTTCAGCCACTCAACACGCAAAGCCTCTAGAGTTCGGCAGAAAGTGGGGAACGGAGTGTCTTAACACTAGGTTCCATCAGCCCACCCTGCTGTGTGCGGAATACAGCGTGAAGCAGATATTTTTGTAGTTAATTTAAACGCAAAATTGTCAAAAGAGGATTGTTTTTTTAGAATATCACAAATCTCAATGTGCAATATTTAAATTATTAGTAGTTTGAGTCTATCTAACTAATATTTCGCAAAAAATACCTACAATAGTTGGTTACCGAGACAAGAAATAACATTGATCTTTCAAGTTTGTTATATACCCTTATAAGGGATAGTGTTTTAAAAATATTATTTAATTATTTCTTACAATACGTAGAGATGACGCTGAAATGTAATTTAACCGAAAATGACGATAGTCGTACAAAATTTTTAACGTTAATTTTTTTTATTTACAATTTTTTTTATTCATAGATAGAAAGAACATCAAGTCATTTCTAACAAGCTTATGTTGTTAATGTTGTTGTTATGTTGTTTATATTAAAGTTTTTACTCTAAACGGAATATTAGAATTTTTTTTGGATAAACATAGTTTCATTATAAATTTAAGTTCTTTGAATACTAATCATATTAAAAATATATATAATATATTCATTAATTATTAACGAATTTGTCATCTGTCAGTAACTATAAAATCGATTTATCTTTACACGTTGTTCTACTTATAAAAACAAATGATGATATGTGTACGTACATATAAGAACAAGATTAGTAAGTTTCATTTTCAAAACAACATCTTTTTTATGTTCAAACATAATATCACGTATAGATGTTGAAAGAGAAACATAGAAACTAGATTGAAATTCGCACCGACTGTAATTTGCCGTACAGCAAACCTGACTTCACTGTAGGAGGCCATCACTTGAATCAATCACGTCAAACACGCTGGCAATTATACCTAGCACGCTTAGTGCCAACACGTATTTGCATACTGTCAATCTGCGCCTTTGGAGCGTGACATATGATTGTCACATTTTAAATTTACATATATTACCATTTATTACCATTATACTACCATTACACCACTAGGAGCTGCCTACTTAGACGATTTGCATGATTAGTGTCGTGGGGCTTTAGTTTGTTTTGCAACGCCCCTGTTTATTCGAACCCGTTACCGTTTAAGAAAACCAACTGTGAACTCAATTACTGCGAGTTAAGATTTAATGTACTTGTCTAAACGGTCGTGGGTTCAAATTATAATTCACATCTATTGTTACATTTGCATGTGGAAACAACTTACCTTGCCATTTTAAATAATATTATCAGCACTAGATATATTGCCGCCGGATACTTGTTGTACATTCTGGGCGTCTCATCCGCGGGAACTCTCAGCTTTTTCATGTTGGTAACACTACATCCTCCGTTTTAGGGTTCATTATGATGAACACTCGAAAATTCTCGTGAAATTTTCACCTCAAAACAGGAAACGGGTTGCACAAAAAAATCATCTGGTCACTTAAATTCGGAAACCGGTTGCCGAGCTCTCGAAATTGTTGTTGTTTTTTTTTTCTTATTTACTTTTAAAAATGTACATAAGTGTTGAAGCGATGTAAGCATGAACTGTTTGACGGTCGCTACGAGCTACGACAACGGCATATTGTTAAATTAGCTTTTTCTATAATTTCACAAAATTTCCCGTATATGTTTTGCTGCGTTTGTTTACGTCGGTAGCAGTCCGTCGGCGCGTTGCCGTTGGTTTGCCTATAGCGCGGACGCGTTCAACCGCGTGGGACCCGAGGCGTGTTCTTCGCGCCGCCCAGACGCCGAGAAAAAAGCTAGAGGGGCGTGCGTCCGCCGACTCCTCCTCCTCTCATTATCCTTGTTTATGCAATTATTATACGATATTTCGGCACAAAACTATAACGAAATAATAAATGATTAGGCGGTCGTGTGTTCACAGAGCGAGCCCGTTTGACAGTGGCACCGTGGACCCAGTCCCTGCCTATATAAAATGCCGCCCCACGCGTTTTATTCCCGACCATGGGAAACGATGTCCCGTTGCTATTGGTTTTTAAATTGTTTTGTTACGAAATTCATTTGATTGTATCTCAGTTTGAAAAGCGGGTGTCGTTACATTTACTTTGTGTATGTAGGTATTATAAGGTTTTAGGCAGCTACTTTATAAGAATGATTTGTAAATAGAATTAAATGTTCTGGGACTTATTTTTTGATGGAATTTATTGGTAAAATTTATGTATAATATCCATTTTTTTGTATATAAAGTTAAATTTTTTGTATATAAAAATAGAAAAATAAAACCTATATTGGAATGTCCAATCTAATCTAACTGAACTAAAATCAACTCGACTGACCCACAGGACAGCACTTCATATTTTTAAATAAATTTATTTTTTCAATTAATCATTCTAGAGGGCAAATTGACAAAATACCCTGTTCGGTTCAAGATAAATCGTTGAATGATCGAGAGGGTTGTGTCTATAGAAAGTGACCGAAGGGTGAGCCCCTCATTAGGGTGACAGTCGCGTGCGTATTGAATAATATGTAAATAATAGTGATGGGTTTTGACTAAGTATTTTTTTTTATTTTATGGAAAAGTACGTCCTTGTTTAAGTATTATTATTTTTTTTTAATTTTGAATTCATGAATAAGCTATTTATATGGATTTTTTGGTCCCAGATACATATCTGTGAACAAAAAATCTATTGTTATTTAGTTTTGAGAAACGTTAAGCTTGAGCGTTAAAATCGAACTAATTTGTATATTTATAAATAGAGACGAATTTTATATACATATATTTAATAATATATACTATATGTATATTTAGAGAATCATAAAAATTAATAATGATTTATCGATAAATAAAAAGAAAACTTAATAGCACATCTCTAAAACGTAACATCATAAAAGTTGTACTAACCGAAAACATTTATACGTGGGGTATGGATACGATATAATTAACGTGTAACATGTAATGGTTTACAACTCAATATGAAACGGAGAAAAAAATATTATAAATTAATTTTATTTAGTGTAAATTTTGTTTAAAAAATATTTTTCCTACAGATAAGTTAAATAAAAAAATATATCTGATAAAAAAAATTTTAAATTCTTCTTATAAAATAAAATTTCGAAAAAGTCGTCCTTTTACTTAACTCTTTTAAAATTGCTTTTTTGGACATTAATAATATAGGTATACAATTTTTCTTAAGTAACAGAGCTAAAAACCAGCTACGGCTATAAGTGCAAGTTCAAATTCGAACGATTGTAGTCGTAGCGTAGGTAGACTAGCGTATGACTGTAAACGGGACAAGTTGTGGGTTCGATATAAATTCGCCACTCAACATACACATATATAATAAAAAAAATGTTTTGCGTAAAAAGATATTATACTTAGATACTTTTTATATTTATACTTATAATCATATCAAATTCAATCCAGTCCCTCTAATACTTAAGCGTTGACAGATCGGTCAGTCACCCTCTGTTATGTTTAATATAATATAAATTGACATTCATTACGGCGCTTATTTAAAAACAAAAATATAAAAAAAAGTTTATTAAAAATTATAGGTTATATATTATATAACTATGATTAAGTTAAATGAAATTTGATAAGCAGTTTACGATCTGGATTGTGTGTGTTGATATAGGATGTAATTTTTTTTTACCTTTACGCTTTTTCGAGCATTCGTTGAGTTAGCAAAAGAAACCTGGGGTTAAGACACTCCGTTCCTCACTTTCAGCCAAGAAGGTGTGTGCAGAACTCAATAATGCGCTTTGCCTACCAGAGCAGGGAAATGAAAATAATTTAACTATTTTTCCCAATGGATTTCCAACCCACAACCATATCAAAGTTTAAATTTTTTATAAATTAACTTTATTTTAATTAAAAAAAATAGACAATGTTAATATAATGTAATGGTAAATAAAAAAAAACTAAATAAAATATGTTTATTATATACAATACACTTAGATATTAAAATAAATGTGGGTACATATCAATATTATTTACATAAATTAATAAAAAACCAAAATCTACATAAATAAAAACAGATAAAAAATATATATAATATATAAATTCACAAAACATAATTACGTAAGAAATGATTGCCTTTGTTATATCTGTTTATGCGCGGTCAGGGTGGTATGGTAATGGTTCCTTTGATCTGCCACGCACCACTCAAGTGCTGCACACTAAAATTGGTTTTATTTGCGGGATTCGCTTAACTCGAATTAATTTTTTATCTCGATACATGCATGTTTATGTATCGTTTTATCAATATATATAGATATAAATTAATTTTATTGTATATTTGTGGAAATTTCGGGTTTTAAGTCTAATTTTGTAGTATTTTATTGGAATTTGTTAAAAGTTATAGTGTTGTCTTATATTATTATCGATATTTATGGAGTCGATGTATTATTGTTTATATACCCTTATATAGGTCGAGGCCGTCGTGGCGCATGGGTTGTGGGTTCGATCTGCTCTCGGTGGTAATTTGTAAAAATAAGTTGTAACAAGCGTATAAAAATTTCGACGTAGCTTGGCGAGAACGCAAGACTTAGTGGTCAGAGCGCTTAAGTATAATATCTCTACGCACCAAAACAAAATTCAGCGTTGAGCTCCGCCATTCAACACGACATATCTCTAAAAAATCGGCGGAAAGCGGAGAACGGTTCCCTCTGCTATATGCTTGATACAGCGAAAAGCTTAGTTATTATTTATTTAAGTACATTTATCTATTGAAACACACCTATATGTTATATTACTCGAGGTAGTAACCTCTAAAGCTGATAATACGTTAGAGCGGACAATAGTCTAACAATCTTTCCTTGTTATTTAGCATGTCTATTAGATGTGACAAAACGTCCATAGAACTAGCTGAACGTTGTAAAACTCTGGTGGCCATTGACAACATTTACTGCGTTATAAAGTCGGGGAGTAATCATAAATGATAATATTAATATCTTAAAGCCTTTTTAAGGTGACGTTTAACTTTTGGGGTTCACAGTAGTTTTTTTTTTATTTTTGATTTTTTTTTCATATGTTGTTTTAGTATGCAAGTTATTCTATTGTAATTAAAATATTATTTTGGACGTGATGTATGCTTAGTTTATTAGTTTAGATAGATTTTTTTTTATGTTAGAAAACACAGAATTACCAAAATATTACTTAAGAAATACCGTTTGAATGACCGTTTGTATGCTGCATTTTAAAAGAAATAACTTTATAACATTATCATACACTAAACTTTTTGTCATTTAGGCGAATCAAATTTTTAACTCACGTTCGTTATTATGTATTTTATAGATAAGATTCCAATGCTACATCACTTCATTCTCCATTGTCCGTACATTCCGAGGTATACTGGTTCGTGTCAGGCGGAACTTAACGCCTAATGCTTCTAGCCAGAACGGAAAATCTCCCTCTAATTTTTTTGATAAGTGAACCTACTTCTACCACTGTATATAATAAGTACAAATAAAAGTAAATTATGCTACGACGGTATCTACACATATATAAGAAAAAAACAGTTTTTTATATACATCAAAATTTCAACTACTCCTCTCTAACTCTCCCTTAAGTAACACAGTAAATAACTATGTGAAACACCACACGCTAATAGCGTCATGTATACCGTTACTCTAACTCGGTAATATGTGGGTTTTATAATAAATAAAATGTAAACAATACAAACTATTAGATAATAAACAGAGTCGTTTGTTACGGTAAGCCTTCTAACCGTTTTAAGTACCTTCTAAGTAAAATTTGATGTTTTGGAAGTATAGATCAGTTTAACGCTTTTTCCCGCATTTATACGAGGATAGCGGGATAGGCAGAGGGAATCAAGTTTTAAGACACACCGTCCTTCTTGTTTCGGTAATTTTTTGAGATATTGCGGGTTGAGTGGAGAGTATTCAATGCACCGCTTTATATACCAGAGCGAGGTAATCAAAATAATTTAAATATAATAAATCATTATGATGTTACGAATTCAATCACCTGGAGGCTTTTACAGAACTTATATTTCTTCCAGAGTAAAATACTATTACGCCTGTACAATATCTATCTTAAATTCTAATACAATATGATATTCTAGAGGACCTCTTTTTTCTTCCGCTCCAAGTCAAAAAGTATATCTCGAATTTTCCGACCTCATAAAGCGTCATTTTTTTAATGCTCTCTGGTGACAGTTGTATAAACTTATTTCAAAAACATCTTTTTATTAAACAAAGAGGTTGATTTACACTTTTATAATAAATTATTGGGAATATTAAAACTTAAAAATACATCATTACATGCCTGAGTGAGTTTTTTGCTAACCCATAATTCGCTTACAGTCAGACGCCATTGAGCCAGCACGGCTTCCCAACTAACACAGCTTTGTTGTGGGACGTGTGGAGATATCTTGGGATAGCTATACGAATGTATTTATAACTTTTAGAAATAAATCATAATAATATTTTAAAATATTTATATATTGGGAAACCTGTGGTCCCCGGCTGCAGGCATAGCGGTAGTAGAAGTTATTAGCCCCCACATAGATCGATGAGTCCAAAGGAGTTTTAGGGTTCTGACGTCAGATTGGTACAGGTACTGATGGGGTATAGTTGCCTTGGATATTTTCCAAAGCAACCATGCCCCATCTTTACCGGATTGTACGTCAGGAGTTGTTACCGGCATGCTATGCTTTATCCCGCTCATCAGCGAGTTAGACAAAGGGAACCTGTGAATCTATTGTTGCAAGGGAACCTGGCAAACTATTGACACTCCGTTCCCATTAAGATAGGTACTTCCGTTCCCATTAAGACACTTCCGTTCCCCATTTTTTCGCCAAATTCTGGATGCGTTGAGTTTTGAGTGATAGATAAATGTATATGTAATAAATAATAGAAATATGTAAAAATCTATAATAATCTTTTATTATCCTCAAGAAGCTACATCAATTGAATTTTCACATAGATATTTGCCTTACCAAAGCGTAGTTTCTACATAGCGTGTACCGGGTATTTAATGCGGTCGATTGTCGGCAATGAATACCCATTGTCTGTCATTAGCTCGTAAACACTAGTGTTTAAATAAATTTCCCCCAGAGACCGCTACGGAGGCTGCTTTTGTGTTGCCACTTTAGAAATTTTCCTTATTAGTGTGCAGATGTCTTGGGTAGACAAATTGAATCGGTTAATTTAAATATTATTTACATGGATGACAATTAATTATTTCGTTAAATTTAGTTAATATAGATATATCTATAAAATATACTATATTTTATATAGTTTGATTAAAAATAGATTTATGTTAGCATAAAAAATATTTGTTGTCTCTAGCCTGGCAGACTCTGCGGCACCAACTTGTTCTTATGACTAAATTAAAATTAAAATAAAAAAAATATATATTTTCATTTCTTCGCTGTAGTGTTGTGGCAAAGCCCGATATTGAGTCCCGCTACTCAACCCGCAATATCTTCAGAATTGAGAGCGAAAGTGTGGGATACTAGTTTCCCAGGGTTCCTCAACCTACCCTGCCATATGCGGGATACAGGGTGAAGCTAAAAAAAAGACAAACTTATTTACGCAAAGTTATAAATATTTCATTGCTCAATATGGTAACATTGTTTAAAAAACTTATATCACGATTGTTCAAAAGCTTGCATCATACCGCTGGCAGCTACTGTCACGCATCATTTTGTGTTATTATCAATTATCTCGCGAACCTTTGCAGCTCCGCTTGATGGGAAACAATGTGTTGTGGCTTGAGAAATGTTCTAAAATATATCTTTGTAGGTTTATGTTACTAACATTGTTAAGACGGTACATTGTGTATTGTACATATATGTACGTATTACATGTTATATAGTACTAGAGCATGCGGTTTCGATGGCCTGGAGTTACTATTATATTATGGTCAAGGTATGAAAAAAATGTCTTCATAAATTGTAGCCTATATGTTATTTTGATGATAGTTCCGTTCAGTGGTTTTTCATGAAAGTGGAACAGCTATGCACCTGTCGTAGTCGTTAAGGGCTGAAAGTGTGTGGGTGTTGTGGATTCGATCCTCACTCGAGGAAATTTAATATTTATTTCAATTTATATTTTAATTTCTTCGCTCTGGTGTCGAGCACCGCCACTCAACTCTCCTACCTCCGGAATTCGGCGGAAAGTTGGTAACGGAAAGTTTTTTTTAATTTATTGAAAGTTTCACAACTATAAAAATACCAAATATACATAGGTATGTATGTACATACAAACATGTTATTTGTATCCTTATTGCTAATAATTATTCCATGTACCTACAGTGAAAACAAATATTTATAACACACAATATTATCAATTCATAAAACCCATCTACGTCGAATGGATCTTTATATCTTTTCAAAACATAAATAACTAATATTAAAACTTTAAAATTACATAGCCCAACAAATTCTCATAAGCTTACGCTAATTACACAGAAATGGGACGATCCACACGGGCTCAATTAGAAAACTTTAGGAGCTATATAAAGGGACTATAAATCAGACGACGGTCGATACGATTGTAGGGGGAACTTACACTGTGCTTTATAAACGCTGCTGCTGTTAATAAATAAAATGTGTATATTAAGTTTTTATTAATCGCGTATTAGTTTGTAATATATTTATTTTATTTTGTATTGTACTTTTTAGTTTTGAGATATAATTTGAAAAAAATATTTGTGTAATATTTTTATTAGTTTTGCTCTTAATCACACAATAGTTGTTACATTTATTTATGCACAGAATTTATAAAAAAAAATTTAAAAGACGACATTTTAAAGTGCTACAAAATACATAAATCATACACTTTGCTCTATACGATTTGCTCTACACGTAACACATAATTTACTTTTTTATGAATGCTTCTCTCTCTCTCTTTCTAAACATATACTTTAATATAGCAATAATAACTACACCAGCTGTGGTAATTATATAAGAAAAAAATGTTTTAACAATAAAAGGTATCTGAACAAAAAAAGAAAAAAATTGTTTAAATTATTTTCTTCTTTTTGTTGAAAATCAAAATCAAAAAATGTTCTTATTTTTATTGTTGCAAAAGTAATTAACTTTGCAATTAATCAAAGTATAGATTTTTTCCCGACTGCACAGCAACAGCTTTAAATTCATATTAAAATTGTCGTTTAAAACGTTCAGTGTACGTAGGAAACCAGCTCACGCACACGAGGCGGGACCTCGTTAGCAACTGTATGCGACATTTCACATGGGCTAATTGCAAGCATTTACCCATCTTGATAAACTGCCGTTCGTGAGATTTACATGTGCAGATGCGTTTTTGTGTGCACTGTGCGTCTCAATAACATATCTTATTCGAGTTTCACGCTGTAACTCGCACATAGCAAGGTAGGTAGAGGGAACCTGGTAACCTACTGTTAACCTTGGTTTCTGGTGACATGTTGCTGGACCTTAAGTCCATTTTATTGGGAGAGGAAGCCAGAAAGAACGGAACGCTACGGTCTCCGCATACCTGTGTCATCTCATCCACTCTCAACAATACCTTCATACATGACAGTATCCAGGTGGTCCATCCAGGTTATTCTTATGCATACTTATTACGTGACCTTCCTCCAGTATTATAAATACCATATTCTCCGGAGTCAATCAAGGTTTCCTACTGCCTTACTTATCACTTACTTACCGCTTAATTCTGGGGGCTTTGGGTGTTGACTGGTGAAATCCAACACCGCAGATCTTCGTTGGAAATATTATAAGACATTTATGGAATGTCAGCAGTATACCCAACTTTATTTTGACTGCGAATATTTTAAGCAATTTTATGCTTAATATGTATTTATTTAATGAGATTAGATAATCTCGTTTTAGAAACAGAAAACTTGCTCTCAATTAGTTCTAGATACTTGGGAAACATAAATTCTGCTTTTTATGTATTGTTTCTTATAATATGCAACATTGTATATAATTCTCGTACTAATATAAATCCAAAATTGAATTACCTTATTAATTTTGTAGGGCAATGTAATAAACAACTTAAATATTTTTGTAAAGTTAAATCGTTATTATTAAAATATCTTTGTCAAAATATTTAAAATACGTCAAAATGTCATCAATTTGCAAAGTTTTCTAATAAATATTTATGTATGATATACTAACGCTTTAAACCACATCTATAGTGGCATATTCTTTAAATCTAGCATTGCATTTATCGTTTTCCTTCCATTAGCATTCCAGCCGTGCTGTATAATTGAAGTACGGTTAAGCCTGGCTAGTTTCATTATACAATTTTATTGAATGCTGTATCGATAATTTGTTATAACATAGATAATTATATGATAATGTTCCAGATTAACATCGAACAGTCTTTCAGTACTAGTTCAATATGAATTATTTGAAATTAAAAGTATGTGCTTTGCTCGGAGTAAAGCAACGCGGATATGGGAATACCTACATAGTTGAATTCTTTTTCTTTTCCTATCAAATTAAAATTTTCTTTTTTCTTTTCTTTTCTTAAAGAAGTGAGGATACGATTTTCCGTTCTATATTGAAATATTACTATATATTGGACTGGATTGGTTTCTGATGACATTTTGCTGGACCAACTGTCCACATTATTAGGAGGTGAAACCAGAGAGAACATCTTTATACATGCCCTTTGGTGATTCTCATGCTTATTATGACCTTCCTTTAAAATCAATCGAGGTCTTCCAATGCCTTACTCACCATTCTTGCTTCATAAATCTCTTCCACCTACTTCCGTAAGGAGGACGTGTTCAATTCGACTGTATTTTTTATGTTTGTTACCTCAGAATTTTTGACTGGCTGAACCGATTTTGATGACGCTTTTTTTATTTGAAAGCTAGTGCTTCCCGCGTGTCCCATTTTAAATTGTTCTATTTCAGACAATGTTGTCTATGAGGAAATCATAAAATACTTAAATTTGGATTTAGTATGTTCGCGACAAATGCCCGAACTCGATAACCAATTTCGATGATTCTTTTTTATTAGAAAAACACTTGAAGGATACTTTGACTATAATAGAAATAGGTTAGGTTTTGATTTTGGAATCTGGTGGTGTCGGTCTTTTTTTATTAAAAAATATTTGCCATTCTTTCATCACTCATTCTCTCGTCGTGCCCAATACAACAGAAAACGTTAAAAGATGAATGTAATGTTATCAATTCTACATAGAATTTGTTTTGTTTTTTATTACATTATGGTCACTATTTAAAGTCAGTAGCCGATTTAGATAAGCTAGGCCGTCTATAGTACCCCATAAATCTGTCCCGCTAAGTGCGTCGAAAGGCAATTTATTGACGGATCTCAACACCATCGGCAATTGCTTAATATAAATAACAAATTGAGTTAATGTTTATATGCCCTTTTAAATATTAAAGTCAACCGCAACTCTGCGATCGCAATTCACGATAAGAATGTATTTAGTATGTTCATATAATTACAGTCTTAAATATTTAAGTATGAAACTAGCGAAATTGCTCGGTGTTGCTTCGTTATTTTATATAGATTTTTTACAAATATTCAAAAAACTTTTTTTTTTTAGTTTCTCACATATGAGACCACTACGTGTAGCAGATAGGCAGAAGGAACCTAGCGGTAAGATATTCTATTTTCCACTTTACGCCAAATTCTGAAGGCATTGTGTGTTGAGTGCCAGAACTCAATGGCGCGTTGCGTCGTTACCGAAGCGAGGAATGTGAATGGGAATCGAATCCACAACTTATCACCTACGCCACAACTGGCCACAATACACACACAACATATTACATTTTAAATTATAAAACAAAGTAACTTCAAGATCCATATAAGTAATCAAAGAAGTAAATTAAATAGATAAAATTCTTACAGAGGGGTCTTTCACGAGTCAGTCAGGATGCCGCTGAGTGATCTATGGAGCACGCCGCGTGCCGCGCGCTCCGTAGATATTTAATTAAGTACCGTACCCTATATTACGTACGTACGTTCGCGCAAATTGTATGAGAATTTTAGATATTATTATGAAATTATATAAAATCTATAATTGCTATGCAATATTATTTCTGCCCGTCGTAGCCCAGAGACTGTAAACCTGGTGGGTTGTGGATTCGATCTCTAATCGGGGAATATTTATATTAACCTTTTTTGATTACCAACGATTTTTCTTATTTTTTGGCAGAAAAATGAAGCTTTGCGATCTGTCGCTTTGGCTGCTAAGTAGGGCAGAGGAATCACAAGAATCTAGTATTAAGACACTCCGTTATCCTCTTTCCGTCGAATACTTTGTTAGCTTGAACTGCAGTAATATTTATTTAATAATCTAAATTAATTTTGAGTTCTAAAAACATTATCACTTTAAAGACAATATTCCAGTCGAAGGGATGAAATATTTATTTAAATGTATATTTTAATTTCTTTGTTCTGATGTCGAGACAAAGCACGGCACTAAGTTCCGCCACTCAACACGTAGTGCCTCCAGAATTCAGGAATACAGGAACGGAGTGTATTAATGTTAGGTTTCCTCTGCCCACCCTGTTGTGTGCGGGATACAGCGTGAAGCTGGTTATTTATTTATACCTACAATGAAAAATGAACTTTTAAGCAATTCAATATGAAGCAATTTTGTCGAACTAAATACTTTAAATTGATGTGACTTTTTTAATTTAACAAAACAAAACAAACAATGTTAAGGGAGGGCTTGTCAAAATATAATTGTGAAAACTGCATTTAATTCGATTAAGCATTTTCTGATATTGGCATGCATAAACATGCAACATGCAGATAGGCAGATAGGAAGACAAAAAAAGGAAAAAATCTTTATTGTCTGTTTTTTTATATGTATATATCCTCAATAAAATATTTGCCTGTTTGTCATCATGTGAATATAAATTTAAATAACTATGTCATCTCCTCGAATAGGGATCTAACCCACAACCAGTCGGTTTTACAGTCACGCTTTGAGCCACTACGCCACGCCTGGGTTCTTAAACAATATAAAATTAAAACAATACAAAACAAATCGATAGCTCGACGAATTGATTTATCAATTTGCCAACCGCGTCCACTATTAAGCTTCATTAGGCTCGAATAGTCGTATTTCAAGCTGGACCTACATCAATCGAGCGCAGACAGGACTCTCAGTATAATTTGTCAGTGCTATCTGATAATATCGATTTATCGACATAGGTTTATCGAGTTAATAGTATCGATACAACGATATAAGTTTATCGAGTTAATCGATCTAATTTCGTCAGTTCTATCGTTCGGTGAGCGATGGAGGTCGTTGTGGGAACGCCACTGGGTGCGCACCCAGTCATTCCACTTGCCATAGTATAAAGAAGAAGCAGACAATGCAAATGTTTATATTAAAGATTTTGTTTCGTTTCCCTTTCTGAGTAACGTCTCTGAGTTTTACCACTTGTCTCTAAAATGATTGGTAGGGACAGAATTATAGAAAAAATATATATTTAATTTACTTGCATCGTACTTAAAATTAAGGTTCAAAATAATACTACGTATAATGTTAGTGGTCTATTATTATTACAAAACCCATATATAGAATGTATAAGTAACATTTTGTCTCTGAGAGAAACGAAATAATGGACATAAAAGTCTCGAGGGCAGTACTATAATAATTAACAATGTTTGTGATTATTTTATTATTGCGACCACCTGTGAGACATCCGCTTGTAGAATATTTGGATTGTTGTTTAATTATCTTTATTGTATTCAGTGATTTGAAACTATTGAAGGCTTGATTAGCTTCAATATGTTATATGTACTTGCATATGTGTATAGGCTCTCGTGGTGCAGTGGTACAGCGTATTTTTGTAAACGCGACGGTCATGAGTTTGGAGAAACGAATTATTTTCACTTCCCCGATCTGACAAAAATACAATACGGTGTTTAGTTCCGCTGCTCAATACTCATAAAATTGTCAAGAAATTAATGGAATGGGGCCAGAAGTGGCGCAGGAGCAAAAATGTGCAGTTGTAAGCGCGACAAGTTGTGGGTTCGATTCTCACTCAAAGATAATATATATAATTTCATTTCCTCGATCTGGTAAAGAGACATAATGCGGAGTTGAGTTCCGCCACTCAACATACAATACCTACAGAATTCAGTGGAAAAGGGGGCAACGGAAGTGACTTAATGAATGGAGTGTCTTAACATTAAGTATCAGGTCCCTCTGGCAGCACCGCTATGAGCGGGATATAAGAGAAGCTAAAAAAATATTAAAATTAATCATTCAATGCAATTTATCGCGCAGTCGCAAAATATCTAATCGCACAGATATGCTTGTGGATTCATTTCCATAATATACATTTTACACAATTTGTTTACTTTAACATCTTATTCTGTCTGTGAAAATGGATCTTTCTTTAAAATTAAATAAAAAAAAAATTAAATTAGCTTCACGCTATATCCCGATCACAGCAGGGTAGGCAGAGGGAACCTAGTGTTAAGACACTCCGTTCCCCAATTTCTGCGGAATTTTGGAGGCATTGCGTGTTGAGTGGCAGAACTCAACGCCGCATTTTTGCCTCGACACCAGAGCGAAGAAATGAAAATATAAATTTAAGTAAATATTTCATCTCTTCGAGTGGGGATCGAACCCACAACCAGTCGGTTTCACAGTCACACTTCGTGCCGCTGTGCTACGACTGGCCTCTATTTTAACTGGGATCTTTCTTTAATATTCCATAATGTACAGGTAGCATTAGTTAATTTAATAAGAAATAAATAATTTTAATATTGTCATCATCAATTCCATATTTGGGGCGTTTTTAGCGTTTTGATCGATTGATTATTGATATACGAATATGTATAACTTAGTTAAACAAATTTTAACTTATAAAATAACAATAATTTTAAAATTTTGACATAATTATGGAAAAAAATGTATTGCTTAAAACATTTGAAGACTTTTCGTTGCTTCGGCACGTAGACTGAGATGTGATCTCCAATCTTAGGAATTGGCGTCCAAAAACCACGCGAGTGGAATTTAATATTGAAAAAGTGGGAAATTAGGCAATCGAATGGGCGTTGGGCGTGGTAGGGCGTGGCCAGCCCTTCGTACTTTATATGGCGATATCGTAATCGCCTTATATGCCTATCGGTTTTTATTCATTTCAGACTCTTGTAGTTTTATAGATATATTTTTACTTTTTGTTTATTTGCAGTTTTTATTGAGAGGCCATCGGGGTGCAGCAGCACAGCATCTGACTGTTGTGGGTTCGACTCACACTCGGGAGAGTTTCATTTGTTTTCATTTAATCGCTCTGATAATAGGATAGCGTGGCGTTGAGTTTCGCATCTCAACTCACCACGTGTCGCAAAAGTGGGCAACTAAATGTTTTGAAATCTTAGAAGATTTCCTCCACATTGTTGTATGATAGACAGAGAAAAGTTGACACATCCGGTCTCTATTTTCTCTAATTAAGAGATTTGTTTACGAAACTTTGTTCCTATCATTGATACCAAAGCTTATTGAAATATTCTTTATACTGTGAGGATCTATATATTAACTACTGTATCAAGATGACGTTGCAATAGTGGGTAGCTTATATCGGAAACAGTACATTCAACTCCTGCTATAAAACCTATACCTAGGGTAGGGTATGATAACCCTATTACTTAATAGTAACAAAATTAGTATTAAATTGGACATGTGTCGCGGTTACGATTGAATAATTTGTGCTGTCTTAGATATGGATGCTATTCCACATGGAATAATATGTATAGATAGATATAGGGATTAACGATCATATTTGTATGTACTAGATATATGCAAAATCAAGGCCGTCGTGGCGTAGTGACATAAAAGTGAGAGGTGTGGGAGCTATCTTCACTCATAGTAAACGTATACATTTCACTAAGCCGAGCTCCTCTAAAGCAATGTTTTAAATTTAGGCGAGAAATGCAGAACGGAGTGTCTTGACGCTAAATTCTCTCCACTTAATATAATTTATTTTTACATACAACGTAAGAGCGCTAAAACTTCTTTTTATTAGAAATCCAATATAATAAATTATAGCTTATTAACTTAAATACAACAAGTGGTTTCCAATCATACAAAATAAGTCCGTGTCATCATCATCTTGACAAGCAAAGAAAAGATGTTCACAAAGCTGCACTTACAGCTTTTACCAACAAGCAAAAAATATAAGCAGTGATACGCAAATAATTACAATATGACGCGTCAAAATCACTTTGTGTCATGTCGATGACGAGAACGGTCCCACAGAACGTTCTACTGATACCATCGAACACAAACAAACATAACTTTGAAGCTTAGAAAAGCCGTACAGCTCAGCTAGCCTAGCTTTAAAGGTCATATTCCCTTAATTTAACTTTAACCTGTTCTGGTTTTTCACAAATTAATGTGTCAATCGCCCCTCCTCCAAGACGTGCGTTATTAATAATCATGTCAATCTTTCGTGAGAATCGTCCGTCGTTCTGTGGCAAGGTAGCTATTCATCCTCCCGATCACAGATTATAGGGTAATTGAAGGTTTTGCTTAGCGCTTATATAATTAATTCTATTTAATTTTTATATTACTCTGGGAGTCAGCTGAGTCATGACTCTGGGTGCCTTTGTTGGGCCCACCAGTTTTTGTTGTGGTTTATTGATGTATAATATTGTACGTTGTGTGCGATAAGATAAACTCGGTATCGTGTTAATTTTGTTCTGTTATTATAATTAATTTAACAGGTAAAAGGTTTTTGAGCGTAAATATTTACTAATTGATATTATTAAAGAGTGATCGACCTTTGCTCATTTTGTGCGTTTGTAAAAAAAAGCAGTCGTTTAAAATTTGTCGGTAAAACGTTTCAATGTTATATCGTTTTTTGATTGCAGTCTATGTTTTTTAGATACAGTTAACTAGTGCTTTTAAATAATTAATTCAGGTATGTTTAATATTAAATCATGGAAATTTTTAACAGAGATGGGAGCAAAAAAGAACATTAAGGTCACTTTTTGTAGCGAAAAAGTGAGTGATTCATCATAATTTATTATTTATATCTGAAAACCCCTGAAATGACTAATCGACGTAGCTCGTGGACATCAATGACTAATTTAATACAATTTCACACTGAAGCTCAACGCGGAGGGCATAAAATGACGCTACTACAATATGCTTATTATTATAATATGCTGTAAAAAGGAAGAGGTTCTTAATTCGGTTGGTATATTCTTTTATGTATATAATATGTCGGGATTTCTGATGCGGAATGATAGCCATTAGTAGTTTTTGCCAGAATCATTCTAGGAAACCTGATTAATTTTAATATTTGCAGTCTTAATTTTTCTTGAAGAAATATTTACCTTTCACTTTACTAGGTTTTTTCTGTCTACCTTCAGATAATACGACGAAAGTGTAAGTATTTATTTTTAAGCCTCATTCCACTTCGGTCTTTTCTGCATGTTGTACAATATTGGTCCAAGTCCAAGATTTTTGATAATATCTTTATACCTATGATAAATATATTTCAATATGTTCTCAACTTACAACTTCCGTGCACACAAATGGTGTTATAACAACTTTATAAAACATGTTATTTTTATAATTTAAATATTTCAAATATATAAGTAGATAAAAGTAATAGATAAAACATTGTAAAGTTCAAGCAATTTCAACGACAAGCACTTGTAATATATGCATATTAACGAACACGAACAGTATTTAAATAATATCAAAATTTTATCTGGTGCTTACGAGAAAAAATCTCCATAAATAACGCAATTACACGACAAATAATTACATGGTAACATTTATATGTAAAAATATTTAAATGATGACTTTATTAAATTATATGATCGCAAAAAAATTAATTACACAAAAAGTTCAAGCGTCATTTTAGTTACCAGTTTAAAGCTATTAGCGATCCATTAAGAGGGAAATTATATCGATTCCTTCGCTCGCATTCCGATGAAATTGGTGATGATAACATCTCCGGGTCATTAGGACCGTGTGAAGGGGGTCTGTGCCTAAGCGTGTTGAACCAAAATTTACAAAACCATCGAGGCATTCATGGTAAAGTATACTGTACTGTAAACGCGACAGTTGTGGGTTCGATGCAAGCTTAGGAATAAATTATTTTAATTCTAAATGCAAGGAAATAAGTTATTTTCTTTTAGTCCTGATAGTAGAATACAAAAAAGAAATCGCGGCGTTGGCTTTCGCCACTCTGTATGAAATGAAGTTGTCCAAAAAATGGGAAATGTGTCTTACACGAAGTCTACACGAGGTGCCTGCTCTACCACATAAGGGGTACGAGCCAAGGATTTTTTGATGAATGACGAAACGTTGTTTCGTCAAACATTGTTCATAACAATTTTAGTTTGATAACATTATGCGACCGCGAGATAAAATTTAGTTTCATTTTTACGTTTTGAGATACGGAACTCTAAAAAGAATATATAAAAATCAAGACTGTATACACTTTTGTTCGACTTTGGAGCAGCTTCAGTCTCTTTTAAATTCAATAATTTATATAATCGATATTCCAAGAGCATTAGTTCCAATAGCATAACAAAAACAATAACTAGTTTTTTCTTTTTGATTTTCAATACCTGGAACCTGGAACCTAATGTCAGATATTCATATTAAGACACTTCAGTTCTTGACTTTCCGCCGAACTTAGGAGGCATTGCGCGATGAGTGGCGAAACTGAACGCCGCGTTTAACCTCCATACTGGAGCGAGGATATGATAATAAATTGATAAGAAATATTATTTTTTTTGTAAAATTTACAAATTTAATTAGTTTGCATTTCTAGATTCTCAAATGATATTCGTATACATGCGTATATATTACTAGAATCTAGTGTTAGAAATCAGAAGTGGGTAACGTTTTTAAAAAAAAACATGTTAAAAAGACACATCGTCTATATGATCCTAAATCCTCTTTGGAATATGTAATTAATCCTCTATGTAATTGCAATAAGTGATATGTATCACCTACTAACACACACACACACTATTTTCCTTTCAATAGAGGCCGTCACTTACAAGCAACTGTCCTCCGATTGACACAATTCCACTGCTTTTATAATTATTTTCACCTAAATCTACCCTCTTTAACACTAGTATAATTCTAGTATCTGCTGTATTATTTGTGATATGTTACTCGAAAGTACGCTTCTAAGAAACCACTAAGCTTATGATTCAAGAGGAATTGTAAACACTTACTTACCTAGAATCCACCATTTTATCCAAATGTTTGTTTATACCGTCTTCAATTAACAGATTATTCTATGAAGAATGTAGTTCATTTTTAGGGTTCCGCATCTTTTAAGGGAAAAAGGAACCACTGTTGCACGTCTGTCTTTCTGTCAAGAGCCTTCTCTTCTTCTTCTTCTCAGGAACCTTTGGCGATATCAAGTTGAAATTAGAACTATCAAATTAATATGGTACTTCCGGTTGACTTTATTACGATTTGGCAGCTAGCATCAAGTAACAACCTCAAAAGCGGGGTCAAATTTAGTGTTACAATTAATTATTAGTTCAAGTGCAGCGGTTCTGGCTACGCTAAGCTTAAACTTTAGAAAAAGCTCGAGACCTCCAATTTTTGTACTGAACCCACGGTGGGCGAGTCCGACTCACGCTTGTCTGGTTTTTTTATAACTTAAAATATATTAATAAAAAGCTTTTTTATATTTTATCTCTTTTGAAAACTTTGAGACAAACAACTTCATAATTTGACTTATACAGAGTAAGTCACGTACAGAGCGTAATTTTGTGTTTAAATACAGTAAAAAAATCTGCTCAATATTAGAAGCCATTTTAAAGTGCAATTAATTAATTTTATTCTCTGATACTAGCTAATCTATGATGACTATAGAAACTTCTAAGACGTCGCGATTATCAAAAAATATCAATTTTAATAAACCATAGATCGCCTTCAGAAAAATCGTCCTAGCGATGAAATCTAGAGCCATTTATTAATTTTATTACTTGACACCTCATTCTCTGCCACTTATCGGGCACTAAACCTATACGATTTACTTTCAAAATCACATTAATGTCAGATCGGAACTTCTGCTTTATGTAAAGTGCATTGATAATAATCTGAGCCATTCTCAGGTGAGAGAGGCAGATATACGAAAGCTTGTAAGTGTGAAAAGGATGGGTGATGTTGAATAGAAACATCAAAATTTTACAGCGTTTTTATTGCGCCCGCGCCGATCAGTGTTTACGTGCCAGCGTCCGGTATACTTTCGGCCCATCGGGGTGTAGGTGGAATTTTTCTTTGGATATTGAGGTAGGTACCTAAAATGTTTAGTGCTTTAAACATTGTATGATTTATATATAATTAGTTCAATTTTATAATTTAGAAGGTTATCCCACAAAAACTGAACTGAATTAGAGAAAATACACTGTAAAATATTTTTATAAGATACTCCGTTATTTAGACTTCTTTATAAGATTGTATTATTATATTTAGTAATAACACATAGGATAGTGTATTTATATATAAATGGGCATTAAACCATCAGATTTTCTAAGTATCTACTCTACCTAAAAATTGTTATTGCAACTTTAAGACATTATAAAACCTAATCAATGACCTATAAGGACGTTGCCTTCTAGGAACCAGTGTTCTCACATAGCACTATCATTACAAAGTAACTAAGTTTAATTTGTTATATCATTAATGTAATTCACTTTATCATAAGATTAAAAAAAAATCATTAATTTAAAAATGTTTGAAAAATCCTAGGTATAAACATATTATTAGGTTTTTATAGTTTATGAATGATTAAATGTATCGTAATTAAGCGCTGAAGCCGTCGTGGCACAGGGGCCGAAGAGTATGAATGAAAACGCGAGGGTTGTGTGTTGGATTTCCAGTCGGAGTAAGAAATATTTAATATTTTCATTAGCAACGAGGCGCAGTATTGAGCGACTGCACATGGAATGCCTCTAGATTTCGGCGGAAAGACTAATGAGAACGGAGTGACTTAGCACTACCTACCTTCTTCCTACCGTCTACAATTTTATGTGCGAATAAACCCGTGTCAAGTTAAAAAATGTATAGCGCATAATACTTTTTTTAAAATTAAATACTGAATTGTTGCCAATGTAACGTAGTGGGATAGTACAACTGTAAATACTATGATTATAGGTTAGATCTCCGCTCGTGGGAATGATTGTTAGGTACCTATATTATTAGGTTATTTTCATTTTTCCATTCTGGCTAGATCAATCACTGCGTTGAGTTCCGCCTATCAAACCACGAATGTCTTGCATTCGGGTTAAAAGCAGAGAATTGCCTATCTCGACACTAAGCTTTCTCTGCTTCTGTTATATGCAAAGAAAAAGCAGTTTTACTGTAATATATCTAAAAATGGAGCTTTATAACCTGTACAATATTTTAAAGTGCAATTATCGAGCACTGCTGGTGTAGTGGTATCATGCAAGATTCCCATTCTTGCGACCCGGGTTCGATTCCCGGGCAGTGCAACTATATTTTGATGCAAAGTTTTTTATTTTTTTCTGATTTTTTTTTTTATTTATATTGGAAATTTCTTTATTTAATTTTTAAAAAAATATGCTTTGAAAAATGTAATTGCCAACTAGATGGCGCTGTACACTAATAAACAGGACGACACTTAATTGCAAAATGATATAAATGTAATATAGAAATTTAGTATGTTTAACTCAGTAACCTATTTAAAGCACAATTCAATGTATGTGGAAGTTGTGGATTCAAATATTTCATGTTGAAAGTGAAAAATAGGTAAGTTTATTTTGTTATTATTGTGTATTATTTATGTACTAGTGTGAAATAAGCGAAATCATCACTTTTGTTGGTGGGACAATACATAAAACACTTGTCAGGTGCAAGTCGAACTCTTCCGTCGAGGGTTCCGTACCAATTTCAAGATAGGTCGACGAGAAGGACAAATTAAAAAAGTTGCCCAGCTACGTCAAAAGCTTGTTTTTTTCTGTGCTCCTAGGGATTGTAGACTTGAACATTTGATAATAATTTTAGCGTGATATCTTTTGATCTGATTGCTCTCGAGATAAATGGTCTTGACAGACGGGCAACAAAATTAACTTATAATAATTTTGTTTTTTTTTTGTGGTACGGAACCCTAAAAAAATATATCGTTATCCTTTACAGAGTTTAAGTTAAGCAAATCACAAATTTATATTTAAATTATTAGAAAATATGCCAATTTTAAACAATATAATATTTTTTAAATTAAACTATTGTCTTATAATTTATTCAAAAACCACACCTAGCTTCACCAATATTACCTAGTTAATTTAAATCATTTTTTTTTAAATAATAAATGCGAACAAAATGCCTATCATATTTCAAGTGCGAGCGCGGTAGGTCGACATGAGAATCGAATCGGCTACATGCGCCAAGTATGCCACCGAGCATTCCAACATCACATGGGAACTTAACAAATTAGCCAGTCGAACTCACAAATGAGTCAGTTTAGAAAAGTGTATACAAAACTTTATGTAAATTATGTTTGGTTATGTTAATGTATTATGATAGGTAGTAAGTAGTGTAGTGACGTGTTTTATTACGTCATATGATTATGATTATTATTATTATTATCCGCGGTTTTTTATATTGATTTTTATATTTTTTTAAATTTCTCCGCTGCTTTAGGAAGTAAAGCAGAGATATTTCAAGCGTCATATTGTTAACGTTACGGCTGTAGGTTCGATTCTCGCTCGGGGCAATGTAATATTTACAAAATTTTTCATTTCCTCGCCCTGGTAACGAGGCAAAAAGCGGTGTTGCCTCCAGAATCCAGCGAAATATGAGGAACGGAAATGTCTTAATGGGAAACGGAGTGTCTTAACGCTAGGTTCCCAGGTTCCCTTTGCCTAAACTTTTATGTATGGGATATATCGTGAACCTAATAACATACATTTTTAAAGTTATATTTCACCCATAAGCAAGTAAAATACTTATTTAGAATACGTTTCAAATTTGAATGTAGAGGAATTTGATACAGATATGCTAAGTATATAAATAAGTAGTAATAAGAATTTCGACGTAGTTCGATGAGAACACATGGCTCAGTGGGCAGAGCGTTTGGTCAGTTTCCAATAGGCGCGGGTTCAAAGCCGCTACATTAAAATTTTTATACGTTTTCTAAATATAAAAAAATATTAACTTTTATTAAGTATTTCGTGTACATTCAATTATTTCTACATTATTCATTTATATCGCGGTATCATTTGACACACAATCAGCCCGGTTCAACGCCATTGTTTTATACAACTAATTGAGTAACTCATTTCACCGTGAACTGGGGCTAATAAAATATTATGTTATTATGAAATTACTGTTAACGTTTGTGACTGCGCTTTAATATGTTCCGAATGGATATTGGCTATACGTGGATATGATTTGATTTTAGTTTTAAACTCTTTTAGGTTTATTATTAAATAAACTTATTTTTTTAAATGTTTGAAGTTTTTATTTGCAATCGTTCGCATATTGATAATAAATAAAATTAAAACATCTTAATTTCATTTTTTAATACTTTATATACAAGATTTGTGTTTGTGATTTGACAGGGATGGCGGTATGTGATGTGAGTAGCACATCTTGAGAAAAAGCTTATAGCTCTCAAACTACTTATATAATATTCATAAAACATAGCGTAGAACCATCGCTATGAACAAGGCTTTCAAATAAAAAGCACCGCACGCACGTCGGTTTATTAATTAAAGAGATATAGTGACACAGACAGACACGTCAAACTTACAACTCCACTTTTGCGTCGGAGGTTAAAAACATTGAAGTAAAATTTTAAGAATAAATACAAATATTCTTATAATTTAAAAAAAAAAATCAGCTTCACACTGTATTCCACACACATCAGAGTAGACAGAGAGAACCTAGTGTTAAGACACTCCGTTCTTCATTATTTATTTGATTAAAAATTCTTATACCTCCTAACGTGTCCATACACAACGTTCGCGTCATCAAAGAACAATGACTCGTAAATATTTACCACCCGTGGCAAATGAGCATTTTTCAAAAGGCACTAATTATTTCCACAATTCGTTAAAACAAATCGAAAACAATTGATTTGGCATTTCAATTTTAATTTTTAGTTTGCTACTTTTGAGCTTAACGCTTTTGTTGCAAGAATTTTCTTGCTTTATTTTCTCGTCATGTATTTTATACCTATATAGGTGAAGTACAAACTTAAGAGTTTTTTTTAATGTAGTTTACAATATTTTGGAAATTATTTTTAACAATTCCGTTCGGTGTTTCTTGCTTATTTAGCAGGTTAGGAAGAGAAAACCTAATCGATAAATACAAAAACTCTACCTTCCACACGAGTAAGATATTGTGTAATGTTGCAGAAATCTTGTGATATTATAAACAAAGAATTTTCGCACCTTGAACATTCATTTGGAAAACATTCTCCTTTTTCTATTCATTTGGGAAACCATAGAATATCATATTAAGTCACTCATAATAAGTACAAATACAAATTAAATCAACAATCAGCTTCACGCCGTATCCCGCACACAGCAGGGTAGGCAGAGGGAACCTAGTGTTAAGACACTCCGTTCCCCACTTTCTGTGTGAAGTCCCGGAACTCAACGCCGCGCTTTTGCCTCCACACTAGAACAAGGAAACATAAATATTGAATATTTCATTTCCTCTAATGGTAATCGAACCCACAACCTGTTGCGTTTACAGTTACAATCAAACTACTTTATTCAATAATTTAAATATCCTCTAATGTTAAAATAATAGATGACAATTAAATTATTGAAAATCCAGAAGCATGTTAATAAATCATGTTAATAAATATCTATTTATATTCATCGATCATATTTGTCTTCCTTAAACGGCGCATCTTTAGTTCACTGAGAGGTAAAAGCAAAAAAAGTGTAGCTCGTGATGAATTTATAAGTTCTCATAAGAGCAATGGAAACTATTTTTTATCAAGAAATTGAGAATTTTATGTTAAAATTGTGATATCACGATAACTTTTTATATTTATCTTTAAGCTAAAATAAAATAAACTAATTTATCTTAAAATAATAAACTGCTGCTAAAATTAAAATATTGTGTATCATGTTTACGCAGTTAATATTAACTTGATTCCTATCGAATCGAAATACTCCGTCCTATCGAATCGCTTCACGTATTCGAAATACCGTAGCGGAGAAAAATAAATTAAGTTTAATACATTTATAATTCGAGTAATAATCGAACCCACAATCATCGCGTTTATAAAGAGGCGCTGGCATACGCCAAAATTAAGTAATAAAGTGCCCCAAATGCTTAGATTTCGCTGATACAACGCTCGGAAGTATAGACTAAATTAATAATAATAAAGTTGAGATAAGTTATCTATGTACATTGGAAGATATTGAAACGGCTTAATTTTGATATTATCTTAAATTCTCCATTTAACTATCAGTGAATATACTGTGTTCGTCATTATAAGTCACAATTCATTAAGTTTTTCGTCAAACTCACGATTTCAATAGGGATGTCGAGTGTCCGCTATCGTAGACATATCGATATAAAGATCTGAGATCGTTATCGATTCATTCCTGCACAGTCACTTGACTGGGGTGGCATCGTGTCTCATTGTATCTAGTACCATATTAAGCGCCTAATGTATGGAATTTAATTTTATAACCCGCGTCGAGTCGAAACGATAGAATTAACTAATAATCATAATGGCGTTTAAGACGTTTGGTTCAGATTACAGATTATGACATTGCTTGTAAGTTGAAAGCTAATCAAAATGTTTTAATCGATGACGCGATAACATCAGTGATGTGCCCATTATATTAACTTGTTTATCGATACTGTAATTTTGTTGGACACATCTAATATATCTATGTTGTATATGAATTGTTGCTTTGTGAGTTAGTAACGTATTGGTTTTATTAACATACCGACAGTCGAGTCGAGTCGGTCAAGTGAGTTTGAATTAAGATTTAAAATATAATATCTAAGCCTACACTATATTTTAAATATATTTTAAATGGTTATTTTGTTTACATGATAAATATAACTTTTGTAAAAAAATAACTAGTTGAAAAAACATTATTATCAAATCGGTAATTGATTACAACACTATAGAAGACCTCCAAGTAATTTCGATATCATAGAGAACATTGACATGAAATATTCACATCACCAGAGGTGAATGAATTCTTTGCATTGCTCAAATTGATTTGTTAGATATTTCTTGTTAAGTGTTCTTCTATTAATTGGTATCAGATTCTTGTATAGAACAGTTGCGACGATCCCATTTTTATAGGAACGTGTACATAATTTTTTTATATGTTTCTAGTTCTAATTCAATTATAATATAATCATGTGTCATTTTATAAAAAAGAACATTAAAATAATTATACGATCACCTTAATAGTGTTAAAACGATGTTTAATGTATATTTTGAATGTTAATACATATCTAAAGAAACTGCTAATATATGACTTATATAGAATAATTTTGAGTTTTAAATTTATGTTTTTGTGAGCACAGAATTAAAATGTATAATAATATTCATGATATCGTATTAAGTTTCGTTAAATATTTTTATTAAAAATTATTACGTACATTACAAATCGCACATACAGTGTTAATGGGTGTTTTTTTCTATATGTCCTAATAAACTAGCTTATCCAGTCTCCGATAGAATTCCTAAGATAAGGACATTTTTATCATCGATAATTTGGAATATGAATTAAAATTAAAAATTACAAAATTATTTTGCCGTATACGTAACGCAACGGTCACGGGTTGATTCTTATTTAACAACTTATTTTAATTTCCTCGCTCTGGTACCATGACAAAGGCTTTAAGTTCCACCACTTAACACGCAATCTCTCAAAAATTAGGCGGTGCAAGGGAAACGAAATATCTTAACACTAAGTTCCCTCTATTTATCCTACAACACACGGGAAACTGTGTAAAGCCTAAAACCAGTCCAAATTATTATTATTTAAACCAAAACGAATTCTCCACAAATCGAACCCACGACCTTTGAAACAATGAACGTTAATTCAACAAAACATCCACTAAGGGGTCACCAATAAATATATCGATCATACGATTAGTTGGTTTTACGCTTGAGAAGCAAAAAACGTATAGCGTTAAGCCTGACATCGGAATCGTTTTAACTCGAGTGCGTTCTCCACATGCTGTGTTTGCGCGCGCGTGTTGGCCCCTTGCATTCTAGAGCGGGCCAAGAGGGCCATTTAGTTTACTTGACAAGTGCCGCGGCTTCGGTGTATAGGTTATCCTTTTTTTTTGACCTGCACAGAAAATAGGCTTTGCTTTTACTCTATATTTTATCTTATTTTAAATACGTATTGGATCTTTTACTGTGTGTTTGCTGTTAGGTATTAAATGAAGTGCTCGATTTTTCGTTTTATGTCTTCCAGATCGTGCATTGCCTAGGAGTTCTAGGAAGTGAATCGTTTGTAGTAAAGTAAATATCATGATTCAACGTTTTAAAATCATTATTTATTTTCAATAATGTTTATTTTTACGTGTCTCCCGTATATTGCGATGTAGGCAGAGGTAATCTTGTAAACTTGTTCTCACACACTGTTCTTCGCCTGTTTGCCAGGCTGACATACACAACAAAATTAGGATAAATTGCGGAACTCAACGCTGTACTCTGTCTTACTATAACCACATCAAGTATTGTATTGTCCCAATAATGTGTTTACTATAATACAATTAATATATTCGGAAAAACATTTACTTCTAAAATATTTGATAGAAATAAACCATCATCATATTTTGCATTTTCCCAACGTTTATGAAGTATTTCGGAAACAGCTGCATATTATCGTCTGTAATTCAAACAGAAAATCAAAGTACTTTTAAAATTTGGTATATTTAATAATATCCTTTGACGAATGCTTCTTAAACAATTGTATAAGCTGTGAGCTCTTTGATCTTGCCCAAACTCTATGCTAAATATTCTTTTGAAAGTTACATTGTAAACAGGTGGTATTTCGTAACAGATTGCCTGATGTTTCGCCGCCGCCAAATGATCTTCTCGGCACAGTTACTCTACATTCTCTACTTATGATAGAGAAGTTTAGGATTGCTTTGTATAAAAAAGGGACTGTAGCAATGCTGCCTTGATAAGTTCTTGACTGAGACCAGTCGTGGCGCAGCGGCACGAAGTGTGACTGTAAAACCGACTGGTTGTGGGTTTGATCCCCACTCGAGGAGATGAAATATTTACTTAAATTTATATTTCCATTTCTTCGCTCTGAAGTCGACAGAAAGTGGGGAACGGAGTGTCTTAACACTAGGTTCCCTCTGCCTACCCTGCTGCGTGCGGGATACAGCATGAAGCTGATTTATTTATTTATTTTTTAAATGAAACTATATATCATAACTATTTTAACCGGATTAATTGCGTATATTTTGATAAGATTATACATTTTGGGAACCCGACGTTTCAAACACTTTCCAGTACTCCGCGGTCACGGGTAGACTGAGGTGGCATTCGTCTGTCAAAATATATAATCTTAAATATACGCGATTAATCCGCTTAAAATAGTTTCATTTAAAATGATGCCTTGGTTGGAGTTTCCACTACTTACAAAAAAATCTATGAAGATTTTTGCCATCAAGTCTGTAATATAAGTTTTGTTATGCGTATTGAAAATGTATATATAATTTTTGTAACCAAAGACACACGCTTAGTCACTGAGATATTGTAGCTTTCAAATTGATATATTAATTGCTATATCGTTGTTTTCTGTCTACTTCCATATTAAACGATCATATATAACGTAAAAGTTTTTCACTAAAATATTATCGTACGTTAGAAAAGCGTGCCGCGGCAATAAAATACACAGCATGTTTACAATTAAGAGTGCTTTTGACTTTAATAGGCTAATAAAAGCATTTATCAGTTCAACGAGCTTTATGTAGTTTTTATACTTGACTTTTTCAGTAGCACAAAATTTATTATATAAGATTAAGATAAAAATTTTCTCTTTTTTTTTTGTGATTTTCTAAATTATAAAAAAGTTTTAATGCCAAATAAAATCAAGATTTTTTATTTTTTTTATTTCTGTGGACAAATTAAAATAAATAAGATACTTTGATACGAATTTCAATAAATAATATAGCATTTTTTTCAATAAAAAGACAATTTGATTAATTTTTCAATTCAATGTATTTCTTGAGAATATCATTTTCAACCGAACAAACTCTACAATTTATAAAAATCATATTTAAATATATTAACACATCATTTCATATATTATACATTTTAATGTAAATTGATATGTACTGTTCAGGCAAGGATATTTGTAGTGTATTGAACCAAAATTATACAAAAAAAAATATCTGAGATGGTTTCGTGTGTCAAATTCGCCATCTTTTCTGAAACAGAGCACTACTGACGTTTGCACTTGATGTATCAATTAATATGAGTTACTTACGGCCGATTGCGTGCTATGACACCCGTGTGGATATGGAGCCGACACCAAAAACGCGGTTTCAACATGTTGTGTTGATATTTTTTGGCAAAATTTAAACTAATAATAACTATTGTATAAAAAGGCGTTTACCAATGCTCTTCGGATTTCTGGAGGCATTGGCTGTTGAGTGGTGGAATTCTACGCCGCGCTTTTACCTTGGTAACAGAGTGAAAAAATAAACAAATCATTTATTTTCCCTGACTAGGAATCGATCCTACAACCGCCACGTCACAGTCACACTCTTGGGCCCTTGCATAATGACTTACATATTATTTATCACTTTTAATAATTAAAAATTGTGTAAAATTTTCGTTACATACGAGTAAGCTTTCGAAATAGATCTTATTCAACCCTCTGTCGTACATAATATTTTACTCATAGATTTTCATTAATAATTCGACTCAGCTGATCCACTATCAAATAGGCCCTTTAGTATCGGGCAGGTGTGTAAGTTTACTGATTATTTGTATAACACAATTAGTTTCGCACGTGGTGTCCGTGCTCCTATAAATAGCCGCACTGTACGTACGCCTCTCACTGTCCGTCACTCCGATATCGACGAATATCTGCTTCGTATTAGTATGTATTGGTTTAGATCAAAAATGTAGAGCCAATTAAACATTGTGTTTGTTTACAGTGTCCATCAAATTTACAAATACCAGTTGATGTGAGCGAAATTATGGCATCAGTCATTTAGTGTTACGCTTCATTTGATTTTACAAATTCACCAGCAAAATTGAATTAAAATTAAAATTCTTGTAAAATAAAATTTAATTACGATCCACATTCGTATCGCAGTCGTACAAAGAATACATGTACGCTGACACTGTATTGAATTATATCGGAGAACGAGATCGAGAACCCGTTCATAATCGCATAAGTGCATGGCCGTGTTGTCTCCGCGTGTGGTCGACAAGAGTTCGTATCCCCACCTCAATATTTCTAATCACGCGAAGCCTAGTCCGCTAAATATTAGCCAAAATAGCGCGAAAAACGTTTTGCGCTGCGCTTGCGCCGGGGTGGGCACAGGTGAGCGTCAGTCCGCGCCGCGATCTCTCGCCGACAGGGATCCACGCACGTAACGCCGCGAAATTCGGAGTCGTATCGATAAACGAATCGAATAGAATCGATATACGTTCCGAGCGAAATTTCTAATTTATTGGTTTGGTTTGCTATCATTTTGTATTATATGATATAATATATATGGATAGATGTCATGGCTAGGACATAGTAGGCAGTGATGTCACGGGAGCAATGCGGCCGGTCCTCATCGCCGCTTGTTTACTGCTGCTCGCGCCCATCACCGACTCTTGGTGGTGAGTCCACACTGTCAGTTGTCCTCTATAGGAATAAACCATATATGGTAGATTTTTTTTTATTTTGTAAAAGCCCGCTGCTACGTGATTGAGGTTAGATTACATCGAGGATGTTACGTAGCGAGATTTATGAAGACGGGGGTGTTCCCTCGTGTTATTGCTTTTTTAGGTTTACTAGATTAAAATAAAGATTGCGTGTATTGTAGCTGTGTACTGCGGGTTGAGGCGATGCACTTTTATATTTTAACGAACACAAATCAGATCATTCATGAAATAGCCGGTAATTTTGTGTGAGTCTTTACTTTGTATGGATATTGAAGATTGTTGTAGATAATATTTAAATATATTATTATAGTATGTTTATTATAGTAGGAAATGTTTGTAATATTTTATTGGTTTTAGTAATTAATCAATAAATATATTTGTAGAATCCGACTATAATTATTTTCACTAGAAAAAGACAACGATGATTTAATATTAGTAGTCATATAAGATTCATTTTAAATATTAATGCTATACTTGTATGTAAAATATTTCTCTATCGACGGGACATACTATACTACGGTACGGACGGTTTTTTTAATAAAAATAAATTATAATTTATTCCAATATAAGAAATATTACAAGTTAGAACTCCATTTTATATTCTCTAATCGAAATAAATTTACTTAGCAATAAAAATATATAAGTGAAATCAAACTTAATGATTTTGTTACTTTTTCACTGAAATCGTTATTACCTAAAAATTTAAGAATCGGGAATTATTATTTATAAATTGGTAGCCTTACAAAATAGGAATGACTAAGATATACGTTTCTTTTAAGAAAAATTACAATATGTATTATATTTTTTAATTGTTGCATAAAGTAAAATTATAAAAATGAATATTTAAAGAATTGCGGCCAGTCGTAGCGCAGCGGCACGAAGTGTGACTGTAAAACCGTCTGGTTGTGGGTTCGATCCCCACTCGAAGAGATGAAATATTTACTTAAATTTATATTTTCATTTCTTCGCTCTGGTGTCGAGGCAAAAGTGCGGCGTTGAGTTTTGCCACTCAACACATAATGCTTCCAAAATTCCGCAGAAAGTGGGGAACGGAGTGTCTTAACACTAGGTTCCCTCTGCCTACCCTGCTGTGTGCGGGATATAGCGTGAAGTTAATTTAATATTTTTTATTTAATATGTAAAGAAATATAGCGAGCCAAATCTGTTGAACAAAGAAATGTCTACTTTTTTTTTACCTCCAAGCTGCATTCTGCATAAAGCAGGATAGGCAGAAATAACCTATTGATTAGACACTCCGTTCCCAACTTGCTACCTAATTTTCGAGGCAGTGAAGAAATGAAAATATGAATTAATATAATTCTATTCCCAAGAACATTTCTAAATAATATCTATATATACTTTTAAAATATGTAAGAAATTACAAGAAGTATTGACAACTTTTCTTGACAACAAAATTAATAAATTTATATATATATACTTATATTTAAGTCAAGTACATGGTAAGAAAGAAACGATTGTCCTTTTGTGCTGTTAAACTTTTCGGAATATCTAATGCCGAAAAGTTTAAAACAAATTTTTTGGATATGTGGGTTTTATTAATTTTTTTTAGATATGATGGATATTCGAATGGATATTTAATTATATATTGAATTAAATGTTACTAGAACATTGAACGTTGTGTTGTGTTGTACCTCTCAATACGCAATACCTTGAAAAATCGGCGGAAATTGGAGAACGGAGAGCCTTAATATGAAGTTCCCTCAGTCTACCCTGCTATATGCGGGATACAGCGTGAAACTGAAAAAAAATAAACAATCGTATTCTACAAATAAAAATACTAAGAAAACAGACGGCGAACCATCAATTCTCGTGTAATTGTTTCTGCGCCAAAATCAAATGTCAAGAGTTAACAACACAAAGACGCTAAGGGTGATAGAAATAATATTATTAGAGATGTTTAATTAGGCCTAAATTATAAATGTACTGAAAAATCTTAATTTCATTTTCCATTCAATCTGTACGTAATATGCTTTATGTTTAGATAAAAAAACATCGTAGTGATCAATTTTATCTAGTGAGACTGCGGTATTTCTGAAACAATCGATTGTTACTTTTCTATTTATAGTAAAAATGGATTAATCGATCGAAGAGGCAAGCCCTTAGTATTTAAGGTGTAATTTTTTTAGCTTTACGCTGTATCGTGCATGTAGGAGGGTAGGTAGAGGGAATCTAATGTTTTGATGCTCCGTTCCTCCTTTTTCTTAATTTTTGAACTAGAGCGTATTAAGTGGTGGAACTCAACGCCACGCTTTATAACTTATTCCCTTCAATGGAAATTGAACTCACAACAGCCTTAGTATTTTGGTAATTTAAAGTCTTTTTATTTAATTTATTCTTTCCAATCTTAAAGTACGTACAGGGGTCAGTATAAGTTTTAAATTAAAGTGAACATTGTTTATTTGAAAAATGTATATATTAATTCAATGTTTCTCTTTCTCTCTCGCTTCTTGCTGTATACCGCACAGCAGGGACGGCAGAGGGAACCTATTGTTAAGACAGTCCTTTCCCCACTATCCGCCGATTTTTTAATGTTGAGTGTCGGAATTCGACGCCGCCTTTTGCCTTGTTACCAGAGCGATGAAATTAAAATATTAATAAAAAATAATTAATATCCTCGAGTAAGAACCTAACCCACAACCGTCACAACGGTGCCACTGCGCCACAACAGGCTCGATAAATGGTTCATGAACGGAATAAAATATAACTGATATATACATATTATCAAAATCTAAGGTATTTGCTGAAGAATTATGTTAACTGCTGCTAATAATAATATAGTAGATGAAGAGTAAATTAATTTTCACGTTTTATATGAAGCATCGCATCGTTAATGTGATTTATGTTTAATTTAAATGAAGCAATCAGCACTAGTGTATATTATATCAAAATTAACGTTACTTGTCTTTTATTTGACACTAGAGATACTACTATCGTCGTCCACAATTTAGTTTGCATACATTTAAAGAAGTAAAATAGACTTTTTTTGTACTTTATTATTTTCGATTTTCTCTTAGTACTCTACTATACATCGTAATCCACCTGCATCCCAAACATCAATTTTTAAGACCACTAGCCTCGTCTGTGCGTTATGTTTCAGTCACTCAGTAAAGAAATTGTTTTATATATACATACATTTACATTTTTTTAAATATTTTTTTTGGGTTAATAAGTGAGTTTAGAGATACGTTGCACCGTTTTTCCTTCACCCTCTAAACTTAAAGGCGGTTATCGCGTCTAAAATATATGAAGCTTTGAAGAACTTACCCAACTCACAGTATAGTATTTTGTATAATCTTTAGCGCTCAAAAAATTGTTAAAATCCTAAGGCGGCTACGACGGCTTTAATTCAGTGACGTCGATCTCAATATTGTAGGCAATCGTTTAAACATTTATTTTCCTTATATTTTGATCGTTGTGTTACTTGTGTATAGTATTATCCAATTGGCTGTATGTAGCACTACGTAAACGTACGTATGTAACGACGTTTCCTATAAGTATCAATACAAATATGTTTTTTATGATGATACCTTATTTTAATAACATAAAAATGATTGTGAAAGGGATAGGAAAAGTTGAATAATTGAACCAGCAGCAGCCCAGCCATACCCACGTTTTGCTGCCACAGTGTTCATCTTTCAACACCTATTATGTAGTTATATATTAAATATTCTATAATACTTTGGCATTTGGCAGAGTAGAATTTACATAAGCTCTAAATATATTCTCATTTTCATTATTTTTGTTATTTTTTTGTTTGATTTTCAGTTTATACCCATGAAAGCCAGAATGCAAAAGAAACGTATCTGAATTAATGTAGTGTTAAGACATTCCGTTTCTCACAGTCTCATTTTAAGTTATTACATGATTCGTCGTGCGTTATTTTAAAGTTAGAAAAAATTAAATAATTTCAAATATAGGTAAAGAACTCGTACTTAACCTGAAACCATTGCCTTGTAGGTTCTGCGCTGGAATGGCGTCATAGCAATGGCGATGAATCCTAATATATTTCAGCTTCACTCTGAATTGCATATTTAGTACGCACGAGGCTCCCTACTACCCTAGCAGAGGTAGCCTCGTGCAAAAACAATCCACTCTTTACTTCCCGCCGAACGCTGGAATCATTGCAAGTTGAGTAGAGGAACTCAACGTCACGCTCTGCCTCGACACCACAACGAAGAAAGGAAAATAAGATTTTTTTTTACTTAAGTGAGAATCAAACCCACATACTCCAGCGTATATTCATATAAGAATTGAAATAATTATTACACATTTATAACTAGTACAAAAGTGGAATAAAATCGATTCTCTTAGATGTAGTCTAAGAGAATCGATTTTATTACACTTTTGTACCTACCTAAGTTTATATGTAGTATGTAGTTCGCTTGTCTTTTATTGTTTACACTTTGATTTAATGGCCACCGCCGGTTATTGGTCGCTTTCGATTTATAACGTGGTACTTGATTTATAGGCTGCTCTAATAATATGTTAGATATTAGTTACGATGACAGATTTGTTCATATAATAAACGACATCGTGCGTTACGAATTTTGTTGTATATTTTTATATATTTTATGATATATATTTGTGTGTATGTGTGTACATAAATTAATTTTTTTTGTATTGTTTTGCGTTTGATAGATTTTATTTTTACATAAAATTATTCATTATTTTTACATAAAATCACATTTAGCAGCAATTTGTTTTAAAAAATTGTAGAATCAGTTAAAATAAATATTTCTTTATTCGTACCAATAAAACTTATTTATAAAAAACTATTTATAACCCTTTTTATAATATCTATAATATATACTTATCAATTACAAAAAAAAAAGCAATTCAACAACTGCTTCCCCCCAATTATCCTACATACTCGTACACACTACCTACATAACCTACACAAAATCGAATGGGTAATCGATATTTATCCGATAATAAATTCGCGAACCCGAGCATAAATCACGTGGCATAAAATTCAATAAAGTCATATCGGACCGACCACGGCGGCGGGCAGTTTAATTTGCAATTAATCAAGAAACTTAAATTAGGAGCTTCGGCACAGTCAATAAAAATTGATGCTGTGTAAGGCGTCGGATACAATGTTATGGCCGTGTGTAGACCATATTAATTAATTTTATATTTTGCGATCAATTATTAAATTGTTATAGTGGTGATAAAGGAACCTATGTTCATTTGGGTTCCGATTTTGTTTGTTTTTTTAGGATTCTGTAGCTCAGAAGGCCAGTCATGGCGCAGTGGTACAAAGTGTGACTGTTAAACCGACTGGTTGTGGGTTCGATCCCCACTCGAGGAGATGAAATATTTACTTAAATTTATATTTCCATTTCTTCGCTCTGGTGTCGAGGTAAAGCGCGGCGTTGAGTTCTGCCACTCAACACGCAATGCCTCCAAAATTCGGCAGAAAGCGGGGAACGGAGTGTCTTAACACTAGGTTCCCTCTGCCTACCCTGCTGTGCGCGGGATACAGCGTGAAGCTATTTTTTATTCAGGTTCTCATATTGGTTAGGAGTCGTCGGTAGGTCTAACTAGAACATGCCCGTTTTTTTTTTATTTTTCAGATTTTTTTATTAATTTCATTTATTTATTTTTTCATTTCCATTATCTGTTTATTTACTAAAGCTTATGCTTCATATGGGGAAACCTAACGCACCTTACCGAGACAAAAACCTATTGTTTGAATGGAATTTGAACCCACAATCATGACAATTATCATGTACCACTCTTAATAGAAGTTATATCAATTAAGCAAAAATATCAAGACTATCATAGATACATTTTTGCTACTACATTGTAAACGTGCTTACTTCAAGCCTTTATTGAGTATGTTTTGTTCGAAAACGATGTAGCCAGTGAGACAACATGTTATAACATGTACATATTTTAAGAGGATAAACAATTTTTTATAGAAATTGAACTATTCTCTGCGTAAATGTAAAAAAGATAATTTAAAAATTTACAGGCTTAGATATCAACTTAGGTAAATATTATAAAATTAAAATAAAAAAAATGCTTCACGCTGCATCTCGCTCATAGCAGGAAAGACAGGAAATCTAGTGTTAAGACACTTCGTTCCCCACTTTTACTACATTAATATATTATAAATCTCGTCTTGTCTTGTCTGTCTAATATGTCTTTTTAAGACTAAGGAAAAAGTATTTATTATATTACAAGATCTTAAAGTTTCGCGATTATAGCACATTTTTAAATGAAACTAGATTGAACGGGATGAATTGCGTACATTTAGTATTGAAAGTTTAGTTTTACTTACAATCGTTTTTTTTTTTCATTTCTTCTTTTTAAATATAGGTACACAAAGGTGTATATTAATAATTATGTATTTCCCAAGTCTCAACTACCTTACAAAAAATATAAAGTTTTGGAAATTTTCGACGAATCTGAC
This sequence comes from Heliconius charithonia, assembly GCA_030704555.1. Classification (NCBI taxonomy): domain Eukaryota; kingdom Metazoa; phylum Arthropoda; class Insecta; order Lepidoptera; family Nymphalidae; genus Heliconius; species Heliconius charithonia. The sequence goes on along the minus strand of CM060809.1, from coordinate 3,466,716 downwards.
GTTCGTTGATGACGCGTAAATGCGTCATGCATACTTATTGATTTTAACAAGAAGCCTGAATAATGTCACGCGACGTTACGAGGTTTTAAAGAAAAAATCGATTAAAAGAATGATGGACCGAATGGAATGATGGACTTCCCTGACTTTCATTTTAATGTAGGATTTTTATACAAAATTTAATAAAGTATGATCCTAGCGTGGCGTTAAGTTAGATTTAATTAAATTTTTTTTATACAAAAGTTAGTAGATACGCTTTACACATATTTGTATTGAAAAACCCTTTTAAAGTAAAATAACAGCATATGAGGCCAGAGTTGCCGCAGTGACATGCTTGTGGTTGTGGGTCCGTTTCCCACTCGGAGAAATGAAATATTATTATTTTCTTTATTCTGGTGTCTCGAGGGAAGGCGTTGAGATCCACAACTCAACACTCAACGCCTCCATAATTCAACGGAAAGTGGGGAACGGAGTGTCTTAACACTAGGCAGGCTAAAATACATGTTACTTAATTAAGTAATATTTTTTAATTTCCTTTTTACATTTATACAAAAAAATATTCAATTTCATCGATAAGATCTCGGTCATGGCTGAGTCAAAAGTGTGTAGTTTAACACAGTGGTCACGTTCTCCAGATATCTAGAGCATCGAAGTGACAATTAGATTATATCCAAAGCACTGATGAGCCGTGAGATAAACCACGTGTTTATTTTAGTTTGAAACCTTTTACAACTTCCGAGATCATAAGCTTAGAGATTTGCATCCTTAGATTTTTGATATATTTAATAGACTATAATACGTGGCCAGTCATGGCGCAGGGGCACAAAGTGTGACTGTAAACGCGACTGGCTGTGATTTCGATCTCCACTCGAAGTAAAAAAAATAATATTTATATAAATGTATATTTTCATTTCTTCGCTCTTATGTTGAATTACAAGCACGGCGTTGAATTGCGCCACTCACACTCAAACAAAATCACGACAAAATCCGGGAGGCATGTCTTGTGTCATTGATTTTGTCGATAGTGAAGAACGGAGTGTCTTAACACTAGAAATATATCGTGAAGCAGATTTTTTTTCCTTAATACGAATTAATTTATATACGGATGTATTTATTATTTTTATATTGATCGTCGCTTTTTATTTTGGCATTTACTGATATATTTTTTTATCAAGATCAAGTCCAATGGTTGACAAAGGCATAAGATAAAAAGCGATCTAATGTGATTCTGATTCGGTAAGGTGTCGCTACCATAATCTATTAAACAGCAATAGTTACGTTGGTTGCAAAGGAGGCCCCTGAAAAATTTAATTTATTTTTGAAGTCTGAAACAAGTTTAACTAACCCACTATTTTACTATTTATAGTTAATTAAGACAGCAACATCCTATCTTTTTTAAAATTTAATTAAAATTTAAAATAACATTCCAAGCAAATCTATACTTAAAAAACAATAGCACCTATATTAATTGAACCAACACTTCCTATTTTATTTTTCAAAATTGTTTTTCATTTTATTTCGCGCTAAGTAATAATTTTGTCCTTTTTGGATTATTTCTTCAATTTTTCAATCAGTTTATGTAATATGTTTAATCATTTGACCAATCAAGCCTTTCATTAAAATCATTGACTATAAAAGTTGATGTCAGCAGACGACGTGGGTGTGGCTGATGATCGTACAGACACTGTGACTCATAAAATAATATATTAATTTTAAACATATTGTCTCTGGCATCTCCCTCATAATATATCGTCATAGAGTAAGTTCGTTAAAAGAAACTATTGTTATGACACTCCGTTCTCCGTATTACATAATATTTCGAGTTATTGCATATTGAGTATCGGATCTCGAAGCCATGCTTTATTTTATCTTACTAGGGAAATCATTTAAAAATGATCATTCATCGGAAATCAAACTCACAACTATCGTGCTTATGGGACTCAGTCCGATTACGGCATCATGAAAATACATTCTTATACAAATTAGAAAAATAATAGTATAAAGAGTAAACAATAAAAAATAATCCAATATTTTAAAATCACTCTGGCTTACAAGAGTTAATGGCTTTAAAACTATTTTGAAATACTTATATTTTTTAAATATATGTTTGATTTGATACAAAAGTTTAGATTACATTTTTATTTTCATTTACTTCTCATACTGCTCAGACTTCGAAGAACAGGTCTATTTCGTTATTTATCGACCCTTACATTATATTATAAATTATATAGGCAAAACATTTAGTAATTCCATCACGGTACAGTGGGACAATGTTTGACACTGGTGTTAGCGGTTCGACTCCCTACCGGAAAAATAAAATTTTCACATCAAGACAAATGGCTTTAAGTACAAAAAGAATTCTATCCTGTTATATGCGAGATATACCATACAGGGAAAAAAATCGATCTATGTATATTGCACAATATATGTACACAGTCCGTTGATATCATTCGCCCACTATTCGATATAGAACTAAAACATCGATTATTTAATTAATTACATTTTTATTTTAATGTAACCGAGTTGTAATGGCGGATCTAACATACACAGCCACACTTCCAATTAATACAATATTATATTTAGTTCATATAATTGCTATCACTACGATCGAGTAGTGATTAATTTGATTGATATAATAAATTATTTTGTTTGTGACTTTCAAATTTTTATCTAGTTTATATAATTCTTGTAAAATTGGAGTCTATTCCACTTTAAAGTAGACCTGTTAAACATATTATAAACTAAATAGAGTCTTTAGATACTTAATTAAAAAAATATATATAATAATTGAATTAATAAATATCTAGAGGCCAGTCGTAGCGCAGCGGCACGAAGTGTGACTGTAAAACTGACTGGTTGTGGGTTCGATCCCCACTCGAGGAGATGAAATATTTACTTAAATTTATATTTCTATTTCTTCGCTCTGGTGTCGAGGCTAAGCGCGGCGTTGAGTTCTGCCACTCAACACGCAATGCCTCCAGAATTCGGCAGAAAGTGGGGAACGGAGTGTCTTAACACTAGGTTCCCTCTGCCTACTCTGCTGTGTGCGGGATACAGCGTGGAGCTGATTTTGATTTGATTTAATAAATATCTTTATAATAATCTACAAAGTGAGGCCGTCGTGGAGCAGATGCACAGGCGTGCGATTATAAACGCGATGGTGAAATAAAACGCAAAGTGCAGCGTTGAACTCCGCCACTCATAACGCGCTGCCTCGAGAATTTGGTGGAATGTGAGGAAAGAAAGGGTCACTAGATTCCCAGGTTCCCTCTATCTACCTATATGCGTAATACACTGTGAAGCTAAAATAAATAAATAAATACATTCCTAATAAAAAACAGATATAAAAACGTCAAAATATAGACAACACTTAATAAAATATGAAAATGAACTGCTTACAAATTATAATAGCTTATTTAGAACCATACGAGTGACACCAAAGATACATACATACATATACATACATACAAGTCCCCTATATCAAAAACTATACTAATTTAAACAATAACATTTAAATAATCCAGTCGTTCCATTATATCGAACAAAGTATCCAATTCCTAATGAGTGGATTCGAATCCGCATCTACATAAAAGATTTATTGGGTAATTAATTTATTTATTTTACATTAACAGCCACCAGATCTATTAAGGCGACATTGTTTTGGTAACATTCTTTAATTTTATCACATGTTTAAGTCTTGCCTTTGATTTATATGTTTGGATTTTTGAAAATTAATATTTAGGAAGCTTTTCGTTCGGTACATTGATAGATATTAGTTCGAATTTATTTTTGTTGTCGTATATAGGTCGGGAATATGATGGTCGTGTGTTCAAACCCCGCTTGTTGGAAATAATGATTATTTACATTTACTAGAAACGCCCTAATTATAATTTTGGCAAAAGACAAAGAATAGAGTGTTTTATCACTAGGTCCTTCCTGCCTATCTGTTTATGAACGGGACCAAGAGAAAAGTTAAAAATGAAATCATATTTAGTAGACGATGACATGAAATTGAAGTAAATATTAAAGCGAAGGTTGTGGGTTCGATTCCCACTCGGAAGAACGAAATATTTAATATTTTCATTTCCTCGCTCTCTAAAAGTGGAGATTGGAGTATCTTATGACTAGGTTCTCTCTGTTTGCTCTGCTTTTTACGGGATACGGAATTTGATTTGATTTTATTTAGAAATTAAGTATCATACATACTGTATAAAAAGTGTAATATAACGAAAAATCACATTTATTGTATATAAAATTTAATATACATGTGACTAAATTACAGTTCATTCAAGATACAAAACCTCTTTGAACAACTTTACAACCTAATAAGGTATAACAACAAAAGGTTAGGTAGCATCATCTCTACCCAATTTACAAGTAAACACTACCTCTCAACTTATGCTTAAAATTATAAATTTACAAAAAGAAACAGCCCAGTCGTGGCATAGGGGCACAAAGTGTGATTGTAAACGCGACTGGAAGTGGATTCGATCCACACTCGAGGAAATCAAATATATTTATTTAAATTTATATTTTTATTTCTTTCCTCTAGTGTCGAGGCAAAGTTTGAATTGTTGAGTTCCCCTCAAGAAGTGGGTGACACAGTGCCTTGACACTAGCTTACATCTGCCATCATCTATATACAGCGTGAAGGTGATTTATAAATTAATAAGTACAGCAATATCCGCTCCAAAAGAGCAGTCACAACACCGGTTTCCTAATCGCATATGGATATAGATAATTTAATAATTACTCTCTAATTAGAGTCGATTCTGCCCTCATAACATAATTTGATAGTGTTTCTGACGATCTACGCCAATTAAATACTTATATTGACATTTTTATCATATAATTATATATAACTCGTTGAAATACTTCGCAAAGTGTCAATGGAATGTAAAAAAATGTATAATATAAGTCTATATTAAAAAAATATTTCATATCTAGTCGAATTCTTAGTAAACGTGCTTAATATGTTGCTTTAATAGTGGTAATGGCAGTGTCTCTTTTACTTTAATTCTTGAGTCCAATTTCGTAAAATAAATTACTAAATTGATAAAGTTCAAACTACAAACTTACTTCACAATTTCATTTTATATTAGATTTAGTCAATATTATAAGAAACGTTGAAGTAGATATAAATTCAAATGTATTGTTTTCAATTTCATTTCGTCCAATAACATTTCGATTTTAATTTTCACTTTCTTATGCCCCTGCGCCACGACTGATCTCCAAAATAAATGCAGTGGTTATGAAATAAACTCAATTATATTTAATAGAGATATATAAAATGAATTTTATACTTGAAAAAATGCAAGAATTACAGATAAAAATTACTCTCTACGATATCTAAATGTAAAATATTCTCTCTCTCTCTCTCTCTCTCTCTGTCTCTCACACAAATGAAAAAATAAAAAATATTGGAAAAAAATACATGTTTTTATTACAGATTCTGTTTTGGTAGCGTTATGAAAGCTTATCAATTTAGAAACCACTAAAACTACACTATTAAAAACGTTTAATGATATAAATCGAGATGAAGTCATTACGATATGTATGTAGTACTTACATTCAAGATCATTAGAATAATTTTAATGTTTTCTTACATTTTGTACCAATGAAACTAGAGTGAATTGAGGTATCTTAGCGATAACGCGTTAAGTGTATATAGTTTTTTTTATGTCCATATTTAAATCTTAAAATTCAGACAGAGAGAACATACTGTCAAGATATTTTGGTGTCCATTTTAAGTCAAGACAGTATACAGTTGTATTACAGGAGTGGAAATCTTTAAAGAATTTAATGAATTCAATGGGATTCAAACGCACGGCTACCGACTTTACTGTGAAACACTGTCCGTGTTACGCCGAGATGGATTTTTATGGTATTTTTCGTTTTACGCTGTATATAGCAGGGTAGGCAGCGGGAACATGGGAGGTTAATGTTAAGGCACTACTGTCCCCCATTCGACAAATGTTTGAATTACATTTGTTTATAATAAAATAAAAACACAGATTTGTGTTGATACACATTAGTTCAGTATTTCTGGGACAAAATGAAATGTTGATGGGCATTAAAATTTTATTACGGACACGATTTCTGTACACATACGCCCGTAGCTGTAATTAAATCTGGTTTAACTATTGAATAATATTGTATTTCTACATCATAACTCATTCTCATTCGATTTGATTGATACATTAATGTATTTGGGTAGTAAGAGATAGAAGTTTATTATTTTGCTCAATTTTATTGATAAGTTACGCAACTAAGTACCTATAAAATATATATTTGATATTAAAAGATTCTTTTGGGTAAAGAAATATTCTATTACTAAAAATGCAAAAAAAAAAAATCAGCAGAATGTAAGAAATAATGTGTCCTAAACCTATATATATATATACCAATATACATAAATATAAAGAGCAAAAATAAAAATAAAAAAACTACACCTTTACCTAGACCCTAAGCACGGCAAAACAGTTTTAACAAGCAAGCCATCTTATTAAAACAAGCATACGATCGCCATCGATTAGCACGATCAATATCAAATGAATAATTACTTTGCCATACCATCGAACTTGTATCATAAAATATGTCTAGCAAGTAAAAACCCATTATAATTGAACCGACCACCCCCGCGAGCGACGGCCGTGATTCTGCGTGTGCGCACCCATCAGGACAGCCTGGCTATCCAGACATTTGACGTTCAATGAGGCTGTTTGCGGACACCGGGCGAGGCGCTAAGTTGTGACTTCTAAACGATTAGCGACTGCATGACGGTTTAACTGTAAACATTATTACCATTACCTACGAAACATATATTTTACACTCGATACATGCTATTTTCTATTCTATTACATGAGCAATAAAGGTTTTATTAAGTGAATAACTTGTTTTGTAAGTTGTGATTGTCAACAGACATCGTCAGACTAGATAGTTCTGTCACTGAACAAAAGTCAACACTTTTAAAAGTCTTTGGAGCGATGAGCAATATTGTCACAACGTTTTAGAAGCAGCATCATAGATGTTGATGGCGTTGTTGTTTGTGGAACAGTTTAAAATTGGGTCCGAGTCGCTTGTAGGTTCATTGTTAAAGTTTTTACGCCTTTGAAAGCGTTACGTTTATATTACATACAAGAATTGAAAGTTTGGTATGATCATTGAGGTCGTCATGCCGTAGAGGAGCAGAATCTGACTGGACTTTTTGTTGTTGTGAGTTCGATTTACGCTTGAGGAAAATGTTTATTATCATTTAAGCACTCACTAATTGGTAACAAGACAAAGCTTGCAAATTGTAGAGGAAATAACCTGATATATTATATAAATATTTTATTTAGTTTTTATTTTTTTACCTTTTTACATTTTACTGGACGAATGCAAAACTAAAATCAAATTCCATAAACTTCATAAGTATTTTGTGGTAGTTGATTACAAATCTGCACCTTCTTATTACAAATTGTAACACTTTTTGAAGGGATCTGAACTACAACCATAGTATTTATTTAAACATCTTTCCATCTGCTTACTTTCGTTTTCTTACCTCTTTATTTTTTTTACTATTTCATTTGATTTAAAAAGCCATTTTATTGTAATAATTTATAAATATGAATTTATAATATGTAAGCATAATGTTATATTGAGGCCAGTCGTGGCGCAGTGGCACATGTGTGTTACTGTATACACGACTAGATGTGGGTTTCGATCCCCACTTGAAGAAATGAAATATTTACTTAAAATGTAAATTTCGCTTCTTCGCTCTGGTGTCCAGGCAAAGCGCGGCGTTGAGTTCCGCTACTCAACCCCCAATTCCTCCGGAATTTGACGGAAGCTTGGGAACGGAGTGTCTTAACACTCTTTATTAATAAGTTCCCTCTGCCTACCCCGTTGTGTGCGGGATACAGCTTGAACCGATTATTAATGGCATATAATATAATTTCATATATATTTTATGTGTTTCGTGATATTTTATGACGTTATATATTGAATAGAGGTTACAAGTACGCCGTTTTAGCGCCACAGTTACCTCCATAATGGGTGCGCGCGATAATTGCTGAAGCTACGCACAATGACGCGTTCAGTCCATTCAATGTTATTTTACAAAGATTATTTATGTAGATAGTATAAAACGATAAAATTTTATATTAATTTTCTTTTTCTTGGCTATCTTAATATCTTAATATTTCAAATACTTTTATATCTTTGAAAAGCTTTTAATATAAGCTACAATTTTATTAATTATATTTAACTCTTTCTCGATTTTTTTAGGTTAAATAATTAAAAATTACGTAAAGCTATACTAAAAATCTATAATACTTAGATCTGACACTTTTAAAAGTTAAATTCATTAATTTAATCTAATTATGACTATCTGACATTCACGTTAACTGTGAACAACTCAATTTAATATCCTCGCTTTGGAAAGAAGACAAAGCGCGGCGTCGAGTTTTGCATCAACACAACACACACAATGTCTCTAAAATTTAACAGAAAGTGGAGATCGAAGTGTAACAGATGTTCCACATATTTAATACAATATAACATTATTAAAAATAAACATTTACAACAGCACCATTTAAACTTGTACATTTCGTTCCCATAATCTATGGTACTCCATATCAGAACGACACGCGAGTTAGCGGGTGCACGCTAAACGCAGCACAAACGGGCGGTCGGCCGCCGTGCGCGACAGCCGACAGGCCATCGCTCTGGTGCTAAATGAACTAGTTCAACCTTTGATTGTATATACTTAGTTTGTATGGGAATCACGTTTTGGGTTGCTTTTGTAGTGTTTTTAGGGAGAATTTTAGTTATAGAACACTGTGTTTTTCACTTTTTTTTACTGTATTTCCGGACGTTTTAGTAAGATATTCTTTGTGTGGTTTTAAAACGTACTGATTAAATTATTAAGTTTTCATTAGATTTTCGTTTAATAAGGTCACATTATTGAACAAAGATAGGATACATTCAAGACAGTTGGTGAAACCAATACTTCGCTTTTTTTATTAAATTAAAATTTTCCAAAGAAAGAAAATATTTTATTTTAAATATCAATTGAGTTGAGTAGGCTCACAATGACAGCCATTTGTACTATGACTAAAATTCTTTTTAACTACAAGCAGCGGACCATCGCGCTCGTCTCCCACTTTGACAAAAAAAGATTATAGGATTATAAATAAAAAATAAAAATAAATTAAATTAGCTTCACGCTATATCCCGCGCACAGCAGGGTAGGCAGAGGGAACCTAGTGCAAGACACTCCGTTCCCCACTCTCTGCCGAATTTTGGAGGCATTGCGTGTTGAGTGGCAGAACTCAACGCCGCGCTTTGTTATAGGATTATAGTTTTAAATATTTTTTTAAATAGTCTCATTTTGAGGGTAACCAGCGCCCAGTTTGACTATCCGAAAATATGGAAAAACATATATATTTGATTAGTAGGTAGGAAGAGAGAACCCAGCAACCTAATGTTAAGACACTTCATCCCCTTTTATTGACCTCTGCTCCCCACTTTCCGCATTGCGTGTTGGGTGATAGAACTTAACGCCACGGTCTAGAGGAAATACTAGAGGAAATGAAAAAAAAATATTTCATTTCCTCAAGTGGGAATCGACTCACAAACTGTCGAATTTACAGTCGCACGCTAGTGCTCCTGCGCTACGACTGGCCTCCACCGTTACTGTTAATATATAGTTAAAATTTTATAATACATATACACATACCTCAACATGAGATTTGAACCCATACTTGCTAATTTATTTATATATAACAGGAAGATTCTAAATCATTTAAATATGAATTAATTTAAGACATACCGTTAAGATCTCCTTTGATAATGCCAATGGCAAATCCATTCGTCACAGTCTGTACAATAGTAAATGCCAGCGTTAGTTTCAAGAAGTAGTACGAAAACAGGCCAAGCTTACATCGTACAGTACGGTTGATGAGTTGTGGTCTCCTCGAAGTTAGGTTTTCTAAACCTTTGCGCAAGGTCAACTTAAAAAAAAATAATCAAAAGTAAGAAAAATCGTAACATCAAATCTGCACAGCCATCTATATTACAACAAATCTCAGGGCGGCCACGACTCTTTGATCGTACTATATATGTAGCAACCAAATATGCTAAATAAATAATCAGTAATTAGTGCCTACAGATTGCTTTATACGAAATGGGTCTTGCCAAATGTTGTCGTAGGTCACGGCTGTTACGATGTTAGTGTGAAAGGAAAATATTTGGAAAATTTGGGATGGATGCCATTTTGGTTGTGAATTTTAATTTGTTAAATAAATGTGTAAGTATTATGTATATGTATAAGAAACTATATTAAATTTTAATTGAATTAAAACCATTTTTATAATGCTATAAAATCGACATCTACTACAATACGTGTATATGTAGAAAACTGAATCGTGTCATCATGAAACTTGATAGGTGTGGTAGCTTATGTGATAATAAAATAATATGATGTAACTGTATTCTCACCTAAAGCTCCTTGAGGCCACCGTTGTATAAATTTTTGTTCACGATAACAGTATTTTTTTAACTATAAGTAGGTATATATTTTTCAGTGTCTTCAATACTTTTATAAAATAGGCTAGTAGACAAAGAGAGTTTTGATGTCAGGTCCTTCTCCACTGTTTTTTATCAATAGAAAGTTATTGATTTAACCTAAAATTACATGAATTAAAAATAAATCACCACACGATTGAAAATATTAATCACCATTCTCAACTCAAATACAATATCATATAACAGTTATCTGGCTGTCGTTTTTTTAAAAAAAAATATTACATTTCCTTGGAAAAATATAAACATTTTTTTTTCAACATATTAAATTATGCTTATATCAAAACTACTTCAATACAAAACAATATTACAACGACCGTTTAGATAAAATTACAAATCATTATAAAAGTCCGTCTGTCCGACACTAGGTGACTTCCTCGCTGCGCTTAACCGACTTTCCACCAGATGGTGCTTTGAAGAATAATTAATTGACATACAACTTATCACAGCTAATTTATACGTCTGGATAGACAGTGGTTTGTCACCGGTCTGGCAATATTCCACTGACGCTCGTTCTAGTCAAATATGAACTCTATACCTTGCGAATAGAGTTTAAATTGCATTAAGTACAAAGCGATACGATTTTCTTAATTCACTGAAACTCTACTGTCAGTAAGATACACTTAAATTAAAGCCAAAATAAACTGTAAGTAGTTATTGACGGATTTTATAACTACCCAGGTGCTGTGTGACAGTTATTAAAGTAAATATATGTCAAATTTATTAATTCACTTTCAAGTCAAAAAAATGTGAATGCGAGATACATTGTAATTTGTATGTTGAAATAAGTGTTAGTTTTTACCGTTTTGTTAGTTTTTTTTTAGTTAGAAAACGTTTAAAAAATTTAACGTAGCGGGACTCGAACCCGCGCCTCCTGGAAACCGGTCCGTTAATAATTAAGTAAGTTTTAATTTTATTAATGTAACTTTAAATGAAACATATGTATATGAATGTTCAAATTGTTACGAGTGCATTTTTTTAGCTTCACACTGTGTCCCGCACACATTGAGGCGGGCACAGAGAATCTAGGAACTTAGTGTTATATATTAACTCCGTTCTCATTAGGACACTTCCATTCCACACGTTCCGCAGAATTCTGGACGTATTATATTTTGAGTGACGGAACTCAACGCCGCGCCTTGCCTCGAGTGACAGAGTGAGGAAATGAAAATGTAAAATATATTATTTCCTCGAGTAGGAGCTAGTAACTAGTAAGCGCTATAGTCATGTGCTTTTGCACCAGCGCCGCGACTGACCTCTAAATATAAGTATTACCTAAAATATTATTTATAAATTTTGATAATAATTTTGTGTAATATATAAGATTACACAAAAAAAACATATAATATATAAGAATATTAAACAATTCAAAACGCTGACACTGACCGCACGCGTCTCCAAGCATCTCAACTTTCAAGAGATGAATCCACGAGGTGTCAACGCGCACCCATTCACCCGCCACTTGCCGATTGATTCAACTAATGTAAACTTTGTTAATGAATCGGAGAATCCTCCTCGTGTATGTTGGATATTTTTAAATTGACTGTATGTGATTTGGTAAGTTTATTATTAATCTGTATTTATATTTAGTGTTTATCTGTGATGGCAAAATAGAGATCTGAATTGTGAAATTAAATAAAATAGAAACGAGAATTATGTTTTGGTAACACCCTTGTGAATTTGAATGAATAAAAAATACGCGTATTTCAAATTGTACCTAAGAAGAAACTACTAGCTATCGTTCTCTTATTTTTATCAAATATATGTATATCATGTAAAAAACCCTACATGGATCCTAAAATCAGAAAATCAGTTGCATGATTCTCGATTACACAAACTTCTTGTAAAATTTAGTACCATCATAGCAACACTTGGCTGTTTGGTTGCAATTTCAAATTTTTATGTAAAAAATGTATGAAGAAATTTCTGAACAACTAATAAAATTAGTATTATAGAAGAATAACGAGTGCTTATTCACAACACAATACATGCAATTTGGTATTATTAAAGCAACAGTATATTAGGTACAGTTACCAAACTAGGACGACCCACACTCTATTTTTCTTTTCAGTTTTTTTTCGTGCACGATCCCTCGAACCAGGAAGTTACGAGGAGCTTATCGCAAGCGAGCGAGAAAACTAAAATATAACTTCTCCATGTGAGAATCGAACCCACGTCCGTCACGTTGTGCCACTATACCACGACAGCCTCTATGATCTTCAGAATTCCTATAACGAATTACGTTATCGCTCCGTAAACTGTTTAGGCGTATGAAGTTAATAAAGTTATTTTGTGGGAGCTTTGATTTCTTACACGACTCATAACTTAGCTTCTCTTGACTTTTATTATTGTAGCATTTTCACTGTTGTAGTAAAACGGCAAGGCCGAACACTAGTTGTTTATAACAGTCTACGAACACGTCTTTCTATAAATTCTTTAGTTTCGATGAGTAATCGGGTATGTTTCCAAATTATTCACTTTGTTCGAGAACAAGTGAAATTTCATTTACTCACTACTTCTAAAATTCATTTATATACATTTTTTTATATACTTCTTGGTGGTATATTTAGTGTGAAAGTATAATTTTTTTAGTAACGCACAATTTTCTAACATTGTTGTTTTACAATTAAATAAATAATATAATATTATATAAGAAGCTACATAAAATTCGTTTAAAACATAATGTGATTTCTAACTTTAAATTATATTATTTTCAAAAAAACCAGTTCCTTCCATTATTTTATAATTGAATCTCAATACGATAAATGTTTAAATAAATAAGTCAAATTTACTCGATATCCGCTTACCATGTACGCCATAATATAAAAAAGTGGAATTTGGTTGTCTTGTATTTATATGATTCACTTGACAAAACACGTCACGTAATTTGACATGTTATAAATATTTAACTTCGCATTTTAATTTAAAATTATGTATTTTTTATTCCTATTATTAAGAATACATTAAAATAAATAACAGTTTCTACCATACTTCCTTATCAGACATTTCATCTGTAGAAATGAACTGGTTTCAAGTACTCGCAACTAGCGACAATCTTCAATGAATTCAGTTTTAATCGGACATCCATTATCGAATCGTTACGTTAATCGATCAATATCAAGCGGGATCGAGTTCCCGGTAAAGTCTTTAGACACGTCTAAATTTATTCGAACTAGCTTCGCACTCGATGCTCTGACAATGAACTCTTATCGAGTAAACAATCGATCAGTCAGCGCGACCTGGCGCGCGTCTCTCCTCGATACCCGTGGCGGATCGTAAATCGATATTTACCGGTCCGAAGCACAACACTACTTGTAGTAAGTCGGTTTTTACGACCGTTTCTGTAATTAGGAACGTTCTGATTTTGAAATTGAGTGGGTGTTTAAGGTAGTTAATTTCACTTTATCATTACATAAAGTGAATTGAAAGCGTAAACATGTTGAGCTAATTATAAATTCAATTCAAATTATTTATTTTGTAAACTTTTAATAACATTTCATAAACGTCACGTTGATTCAAATATTGACTTATTATAGAATTAAATATTTTTTGAACATATTTTAGACAAATTTGTGTCATATAATAATTAAGCGTTAGTTTAGATTGATAGAACTATTCATATATTTCAATATATCTTTAGTGGAATCAGTGTCGTTATATATAACATTTAACCCAATTATGTTGTGCGGTCAGTGGTCAGATCCATTATTCGCTTGGATAGATATATTTCATTCAGAAACCTTTTAGCAAGTTAATATATTTAATTTATTTTGATATTTACTCATACTTAATGAATTAAAAAAAAACTAAATAACAGATACAAATGATCCTACGATAATTAATTAACGCCGTCTAGATGAGAGATTAAACATTTTTGGTCATCCAAAGACTGACTTAGTGCTGACGAGTAAGATCGAATGTGTACAAAAACAAGCTTATATTATGCCTGTAGTCCTATACATAGGCTATATAATAGCATATTATTTGTTTTTATAATATTATACAGACTAGAAATAAAAAACCATCAGATCGCTATAATCTTACCCGCACATATCTGGATCCGCACTGAGGTAACCTGAGACTGAACTTAGTGTTAAGTCAGTGCGTTTCCATTGAGACACTTCCGTTCCCCACTTTTTGCCCTATTCTGGGGATGTTGTGTGCCACTTTGCCTCCTTACCAGAGAGATAAAAATGAAAATATTAAATATTTTATTTGCTATACAGTCGTATGCTTGTACCCTTGTGCTATGAATAGTTTTGCCTAATCCGATAAAATATAGTAAGATTTTAAATAATTGCATTATGAAAATAATGTATATCTATGTAATATAAGTGATGTAATAAATAAAATATATTTTTAATGTGTGTGTTGCAAGAAAGCACAACTGTAAATGTATACTTAAAAATATTATTTTGTTCAGGGCGTCTGGCAGCGCAGTGATTTTGGACCCTCGCATGGTGTGCAAGAAGAACCGGCGGACGCGCGGCCGCTTAGCCCAAATCTGTAGGAACGAGACGGGGCTGCTAAAGGAGATCAGTCGAGGTGTGACGTTGGGAGCGACAGAGTGCGCCCACCAGTTCAGAAACCGTCGGTGGAACTGCACCACACAGAGACGCAGCATGAGGAAAATATTAATGAGGGGTTAGCGCTAATTTTTGTACTTTGATCACGTATAATAATCAGCCTCACGCTGTATTCCGCACACAGCACAGTAAGCAAAGCGAACCTTGTATGAAGACACTCCGTTCCCTACTTTCTGCCGAATTCTGGTGTTGACTAGCGGAACTCAAAGCCGCGCCATAATATTAATTTATATAAATTTTTAATTTCATATAAATTTAAATAAATATTTCATTTTCTTGAGTGAGGATTGAATCCACAGTCAGTCACTGTTACGGTCACATTTTGTACCCGTGCGCCACGGCTGGCCTCATCACGTATAGAAATGCCAAACTTGAATTTGAGTGCTATTGAAAAAGTAGAAGTTTATTTATTTAACATATTTAAAATATTTTTAACACGTCATACGATCTCAATTTCATAAAGAACAAATAATCTTTAAATATTAAAAAAAAACTGTAAATGATTGGAACCTACAATCATCATGTTCTACCAGACGAACTCCAACTAAACCACATCATTCTCAATAAAACCAAATTTACTTATTTTCTCATCTATATAAAAATATCAACACGACACGCCAATCATCGACATTATGAGTATTTATTTTTTTATATTATATTGTTATTAATGCATTCTAACATCGACCTCTGTTTATTGTACCAAACGTCTCGCGTCCCATCACTCTTTATACGTCTAATTTTATTATTTTATTACCCACTCCATAAAAGTGAATAACACGGTTTTAACACGGATTTATTATAACGATAAGTTTATTAAGAGAATCGATATTTAGAAAGGTGCGATGAGTTCATCATTTTAAACTTCAATTCACAAAATAATATGAAACGTACGTATCCTGTTTATTGTGTAATTTAAATGAGCTGTTTTTTATGGAAGAACCGCTATTAAAAAAATATTCACGTTATTGGATTGAACTGGCTTCTTTGATTCTTCTCAAGGATTCTATCATAGAAGTCTTGGTTAATTTTCCAAATATATATCTTTTAACAGCTCCACAATTTAACCTGGGTAGCAGGAAGAGAAACAAAACTAAATATGTGGTGTGGTAGTGGCGATGATTAGATAAGTGGTGGAACTCAACGCTGCGCTCTGTCTTACTGGAGTGAGAAATAAAAATAGTTTAAATATCTCCCTCGAGTTGGCATAGTTGTCTAAATCGACACTATGCTATTACACTACGATGGCCTCTATGGTGTCTTCATGAGGTAAAATGTGTTTAACAACATTTTATAATTGTGAATTGAAATTTATACATAGGAAAAAAAACATAAATAAATCACGTAGTGAAGTGTTAAGACACTCCGTTCCCCACTTTCCGGCGAAATTCTGGAGACATTGTATGTTGAGTGGCGAAACTCAACCCCGCGCCCGAAGACAAAGCGAAAAAATATAAATATAATTTAAATTAAATATTTCATTTCCTCGAGTGGGGATCGTACCCACAACCAATCGTGTTTACAGTTACACTTTGTGCCTGTGCGCCACGACTGGCCTCGAAAAATTTTAAATTTGTTCATGTTTTTTCTTATCAGTTAAAAAAGCGTTGAGTACAACGAGCCAATTTTTGTTTCTAAACTGAGATAATCATAATTAATCAACATATTGCAAGACTATTTCATCCTAACAAAAGGCCTTATACTGGCAATAATGTATATTTTTAAATATTTTTATTGAATTTAATAGACAAAATGCAGTTTTTATTTAAATCCAAAGGGTCACGTTTTCGATATTCGAAACAAACAATCAAATTACAATACGTATTTGGGTATCAATATTAGTGGGCAAGGGATCGCTACCTGCTCGCTTAATAGCCGATGGACAAAAGAATGCAAAATGTGTTAAATCGCACAGATAACTATCAGTGCCTAATTCGATTAGCCCAAAAGAGTTGATTTTATTCGACCACTCGTTTAATTCATGCATTTTATTTAGAGATGCGATAACGATTTATCGATGTTTCAATAGTTTCATTTTAATATGTCAGACATGAATATAAAAAATATATTGAAGTATACGATTCTCATTTTTATTATTGTTACTTTTGTCAATTAATATAAAAACATTTAAATGATTTGTCAACATAAATTAAAAGATTGCATTATCGATATAACTTTAAATTGATGCGAGCATCACTATGTGGTCCTACTTGCTTGATATTCATTAGACTAAATTAAGTGGTATATGTCGAAAATTCGCCTGCACACACAAAATATTTATAAACTTCACCTTACCAGTATTTTAGGACGTTTTACAGCTTATCGCTACTTTATCGTTCATAAGAAAAAAAAACAGAAACAAATTATTTTTGACTATATATTATTCCAATGTAAAATACGAGTCGATTTAAATGTCAACGCTTATTTTTTGTGGCTTTTGGGTTATCAGGAGCCATTCTGCTAATGTAAGATACATAATTAACTGTTTTATTGTTAAGTGAGATAGCTTAATTTGATATCTTTGTTTCTTATTTGCGTCGTTTTGTGTTATGAGATCGGATTGCGTAAAATGTAGTTTTACGGTTTGAAAGTGCAGAAACTATGTCGTTAGCTGATAGATAATGAACTTAACACAGATTTTACTGGAGTTTTATAGTTCGCATGTAGGTTCAATTGTAGGTAAGGCAGTATACAGGGAGGAAAAGAAAGGTTATCTCGAAATTCACACGAGATCGGGAAGAAATTGAATTCTTCGTTTGAAATAAGGTAATTTATGCGGGAAACGAGTATTATTGTTAAGAAATTAATAATTAACATGGGAAATTATTATGAAACCACAACCAGTCGATTTTACAGTCACACTCAGTGCTCCTGCGCCACGGCTGGCCTAATAATATATTGTACTATAAAAGTAACTAGTAGGTAACAAAATGTTTTATGTTTGAATCATTGTCTACAAAGCAGTATGTGGGATTTTCCGTTCTTTAAAATAGGAAAACAGTTTATCTATATCCGGAATTATGTCTCTTTCACATCAATACAATTACATATAAAAACATTAAATCATATGATACACAATGAGTCAAGTCAAGTCAAGGCAATCTATTTTTTATTTGCCTTATATGTGGTAAGGCCAGTGAAGGGCATGAGCTTGCCACTGTGAACGCGATAGTTGTGGGTTCGATTCTCATTCGAAATAAAATATTAAATTATTTCATTTTCTTCCTCTGCTAATGCAGTGATTTCCGTCACTCAATACACCATACCTCCAGAATTTGGTGTAAAGTGGGAACGGAAGTGTCTTAATGAGAACGGAGTGTCTTAATACTACGTTCTCTGGTTCCCTTTGCCTATTCTGCTATGAACGGGATACGGCAATAAAACAAAACATTTGGTTAATTAAAGCGCAAGATATTGTTGAAGAAATGATACAGAAAAAATATCTATTTTAAGTGGGTAATTATAAGCTAGGCTATTACTAGCGTATTTTGCAAAACGCTAAGGTAGGTTAGGTAGTTCAACGTACTATACATATAATAAATTTACTGATTACAACGGAACACAACGGAAATAAAAGTTTAGTATAAAAATTTTAACCTTGGTTTTTTTTAACATTGTGAGGTGAACGAATATGACTGATAAATTTTAATGACTTTATCAGTGAGACGTCCAGCGTTCTAATCCGGAATTAACATTCAAAGAAAGATAGCGGTGATTTCATAAAATATTAATAACTTCATGAATGATTTTTTTTTTTTTTAAATTTGGTAAATTTGTTACACAATAATATGTTGCACACACTGTGCCTCTGTGCCACGACTGGTCTCTGGCTTCTGAATAGTAATATTAATTAAATATGTCTATAGTGTCAGAGGTCGTGGCGCAGTGGTACAAGGTGTGACTGTAAAACCGACTGGTTGTGGGTTCGATCCCCACTCGAGGAGATGAAATATTTACTTAAATTTATATTTTCATTTCTTCGCTCTGGTGTCGAAGCAAAGCGCGGCGTTGAGTTTTGCCACTCAACACGCAGTGCCTCCAAAATTCGGCAGAAAGTGGGGAACGGAGTGTCTTAACACTAGGTTCCCTCTGCCTACCCTGCTGTGTGCGGGATATAGCGTGAAGCTAATTTAATAATGTCTATAGTAATATTTCCGTTTTAGGTGTTTTGTTTTTGGACGGCAAATCCGTCAAATGTTGCAGATTGCGTGTTTTTAGTAAAATAGGCCAGTCGAGGCGCAGGGGCACGAGCGTGCAACTTATAAATGCAACAATTTATGGGTTCGATTCCCACTCGAGTAAATGAAATATATAAACTTTTTATTTCTACTCTCTGGAAACGAGGCAAAGCGCGACGTTGAGTTCTGCCAGTCAACACTCAAGGAATGAATTGGATAATTAACGGGACAACTGGTTGAAGTTTAGTACATGCAAGCATACTCCAAGAGTTCATCACCGGCTATGGTTAGAAACCATTGATTGAGGATTGAGAAATCAAATAAACCTAAAATCTAATTATTGGTTCCTAATTTATGATAGGATCTGTAATTAATACAGTCGCTAAACAAAGATGGCAGAAGCGTAGGCGGTTAATATGGGAGCAAAGCAACAAATTAGGTTAAAAGCCCATAAATTGATATGAATGGCCATGGGTGGCGCACACGGCACTGAATTAGTCCCGGATTTTTATCACTAAGTGACAAGAAAAATTTATATACAGCGTGTTAAGGGCCTAGACAAAATGGAAAATAAAATGGAAAATGGTATGTATTACATATCTTGTAGTCAAATAAAAAAAATATAGATGCCTATATAATAAAAGTTAATAGTATTGATTATATATATACTTTCTAATAATTAAGTAATTAAGTGGGAGTCGTAATTAAATGCAACTTTAGGATGTGATAACCAAGTTTTTTGTAGTGTTCCGCACAATATAAGCAAGATGAACGTGCATTTCACGGGCTTATAAGAAACATACGACAGACAAAATGAAAAATCTCTTCATGATATCTAATATCTCAAGATTAAAACCCGCTGTATCACATAAGTCATGAGAAAAAAATAATCATCGTTAATTGGTCCCTTTCATTAGTAACTCCGTGCATTCTTTGCTTCGTTGTTTTTTCGGTGTCAAATCTTTATCAATGAAAAAGGATTTCATTTTTATTTAAATTGCTTTATCATATACCTATACTTACTGTCCAATGACCGTAGAACGCGTAATGTAACGCCTAATGAGGCTTTAGATATATAATCATAAATATATTTTATTTCAAATTAATCTCATTTATTATCAACCGTTCTTTGACTTTATTATCGTCTTAACACGTTTTGCTTTTAACGCCAATATTAAATGTAATAATCATTTCCGTTAAAACAACCAAACCAAATAAGTACAAACGGACAGAAAAACTACAGAAACAAATACAACAGTAATCAATAAATCTAAAAGGAATACATA
The DNA here is from genome assembly GCA_030704555.1 of Heliconius charithonia. Classification (NCBI taxonomy): domain Eukaryota; kingdom Metazoa; phylum Arthropoda; class Insecta; order Lepidoptera; family Nymphalidae; genus Heliconius; species Heliconius charithonia. The sequence continues at coordinate 3,446,106 of CM060809.1, read as the reverse complement.
AAATATCCTTTAAAGCTCCTAGTTCGAAGAGAGCGGTGATACAAAGTCCGATAAAAACAAAACGACTACACCGAACTTCGTAATCAAAGTCAGCACCAAAATATCAAATCGTAAATACCTCGACACCTTATCTGCCTAGACCGACTCCGGTACCGACTCCCACTTAACCAAAACAGCCTAATTAAGCTATAAACAAACCCACAAACACGGTCTCCCAAAATATTGAAGTCCAAAGCTGTATACTAATCTGAGAGAGCCATTAAGTGTCGACAGTTCGCCGAGAGGAGTCAGCGGGGGCTCGTAAAGATTACTACCCGATAACCCGACTACTGCACCATTCGGACCTCACACGTACCCGTGGCCCCACATATAAATACTCACGATTGGTTTCATATCAACAAAAAACTCGGCGATAAATTTGGCGCCCCCAACACGTAAATGTTCTTAATTATAGTGTAATTTCCGGGGAGTATTTTCCATCTATCTAATCAGTTCACTCTTATGGTCGCTCCCAGCCTCCATGGATAATAGTCGTTATTTTGATATCGATTATCGGTCGGGTTCAACCACTTACAATACTCAAAATTTAAGTACATCTTAATACGTTTCCAGATATGCTAATGGCAATAATCGAACTGGTGCTTGATATTTTGGACGGCTTTGAGGTATATCTTAAATGTTCGGACTGACCTTACTACTAATATGTTTTTAATTTATCAAATGCTGGTATTACTAAAAACATACTCTTATTTATCATTTTTTTTTCTTTGCAATATTATTTGGTTTACGACATGAGGTACAAACTTGAACAACCTGATAAGCGAAGTTCAATTAAAATGTTCCGAGGTGAGCCGTGGCGCAATTGACTGTAAACAGGACAAGGTGTGAGTTAGATTCCCACTCAAGGAAATCAAATATTAAATATTTTCATTTCTTCGCTATGATGTCGAGGCAAAGTTCAAACTTAAACATATATAGGCCTCATTCAACTAATCGATGTCTCAAGCACAAAATCGTTGGTTAAGGTCATATCTTTCGGCCATCTCGTAGAAAGCTCGCGAGATCGCTTGTCTTGTTGGATTCAAACATCTCGTTCTATCCCCTCGATTGTAAAATATATATCCGTCTCACTAAGTGCAAGGTTATTCCACTTTTATTTTTTCTCTTTCCCGACGACAGCCGTCCGTCCGTCACGAGTGACAGGCGCGCGCGAGCGCCCGACAATCCGCACTTGTCACTGTCGCCAGTTGCCAACGCCAAATTAAAGAAAATTCCCTCACTACGCTGAAATAGGCTGCCAGTGCGCAATAACTTTTTACTTTAAATTACCTTTAAGGAGCATACGTACATGCATTGATTACCTTCAAAGCGCTATTAAGATAATTAAGGAAAGATATAAGAAGGCATTCTGTGGTTTTTTTAGGCTAACGTTCAAAATGTACAGCTGTAGGTATGCCTGTCACTGACATTCCTTTATCTTATTAAATCTTGATAAACGGTGACTAATACGTTTTGTTCTCATATTTCTTTGATTATTTCTCATATTCATGTTATATTATGCAACTTTTGTATCCGTTTTATTATATTAAAGAATACGTTACTCACATTTAAGTTTAGTTTAATATAATTTTAATGTTAAGTACAAAAATTGACTGCACGGAGCACTTGTAACGGAGACGTACCGTCGTTATCCTGTTGGTATGCATTAACAAAGCTAATTATTCCCATTAAAAGGGCATAATCCATTCAAATTAACCATTGGAGGTTGTTTGAATAAAGCATTCGCGTTTTGTGCGCGGCTGAATGACGCTCGGCCCCTTCCGGTGGGTGGTTGCTGTCACAACACGCAATGCGCGTCGCGGACGCACCGCACCGCATAATGAGACGTTTACTCGCATTAGCTAAAGAAATTGACAAGTGAACAATAGCGGGTCGAAGGGAAAAAGGAACGCGAAAACTGCAGAAAGAGCCGGACAGTGTCGTATCGTATTACCCGACGTAAAATATCTGGGGGAAAGGAATGAGAAACGATCGTTCAATTTAAATACGGGCAGGAGAGGTAAGCGTTCGCGTGCGTTCGGTAGCGTGAGAATGCGCTTTATTCGGGCGGCGACAGCGGGGCCCGTCGGCCGCTCCCGGCGGGACGTCGATAAATCAGCACGGCCGACGCTCCTCGTACATCGGCCGCGGGTCACAATGGCCGCGCTGTCACCCTGTCACCCTGACGCTGACCGTCCGCCGTCCGCCGTCCACCGTCCACCGTCCACCCCCACTCACCCCGCCCGTATTTATTGCGCTAAATATTTGAATTAATCAGATGAGATAAAATGCTCGCGTTCGTTTAAACATTCCGATGCGGTCGCGGTGACAACTCGATGTATTGTCCTTGTATTGAACTGATCCGCTTTTTAGTAGCTATCAGTTGTTTTATTTTGTCGTACCACGTAATTGCTTTTCTTTAGAGTTTATTTTGAATATACCTACTATATGCACAATGCACGAATATTGTATTAACATAAATCAAAAATGCAGAGATAGTATCAGTTTGGTAATCTGTGGTCACTACTAGTGCTATAAACACGGTGAGATCGTTTTATGAGCGGGGCGCACTGCCGGCGCGGTGGTAAAGGTGGCACACATGTTTATGACAGTGAGTTCGCGCGACACACGATACTTGACAGCTCGGCTAGGAAACATCACATCCCATGTTTCACTCAAGTCAGGGTTGTGGATGTTACGTGCAAGAATTCTTATGAGGCAATTTTTTGTTGTAATGATTTTAAATGATCTAAGGAAAAGTAGGAAGACTTATACTAAATTGTACTAAATTATGCTAATTTATATCGTCATCGTAGTTGTGTATCTTATTAGAATCGATGATTCTTGGTTCAAGTCTCACACTTAAAAAAAATATTTTTCTAAATAATGCTCATAAATGTAGGTAGAAGATAAAATATTATCTTCAATATTTTTAATACTTAAACCTATGTACAATACAAAATAATAAAATTTATAACAACTAATAAGTTAACTAATGACATCTTAAGAACAACACCTTAAAGTTAAAACGGTCCATAACTTTAGCGTTCCATTTGATATATATATTTTTTTAATGACAAGTAAAAATTTTATATTTATCTATTGGAAAATTATTTAGTCATTTAAAAATAATACTTTTAAAAAAGTTTTTATCTAACCATCCCAACATCTGCCATTGGTATAGTAGAGGTAGTGTTGGTAATGTCGCATCCGTATCAAATCTAAAATTCCTGCGGGTAGCGAATGAACGGTTAATTTAAGGCCTGACTACAGAGCGAAAAGCGATCCGTATCGAAAAGCGAGTTTCAGTTTATCAGTTTCTAGTGGACTTCGTACGTCCGGTCATTGTGGTACAAGTGATAGTATGAAGAAAAGAAATATATTTATGTTTTAAGTAAGACTATTTTTGATCGATCTGATAACTATTATAACATTTTCATGCTCTATCCCCCCAGAGCTTAAAAACTCCATTTACCACTTTCCACCCAATTTTTAAGATAAAGCATGTTAGTGGCAGAGTTCACAGTGGCCTCACACAAATCACAAGAATCAACTGGGCCTCGAGGGCTTCAAAGGTAACTGGAGAGTCTTTCGAAGTCCTCGCGTTTCACATCAGGTCGTCTTAGTAGTCTGATTGATAATTTTCTGACATCATTGGAAATAATTACGCTGAGCAACTTCGTTTATGCGTTATTATCATATCACCCAGGATTTAGCTAGGGTAGTAAGTAGAACATCGTGTAGTTTTCATCATATGATTTAATTGTTCTTAGGCGCTATAGTAATTTCTATTATAGATTAGACGGGTTTCATGTCAGGCCAGACATATTTAGTTAGACCTTCAAAATAAATTATAAATAATTGTGCCGAGTACTAATTGCTATATATTGTTATATTTTAAAGTTATAAACAAATGAAAGCTTACCGCTACCACCTCATACTTAAACTGTTTTGTTATAAATAAAATTAAAATTGCAAAGTTCTCAACGATTTCACATATGGGCCGTAGATGATCTCGAGGCTTATCGTCTGACATGCGCGGCACTCCGCGGTATTCGCACTCTCTTGTATCAATATAATTTATGTCGCTGTTCCTATTGATTAATGTTTGTAATTGGCCCAACAAAACACATTAAAACTTTAGATCGGTTTATTACCGATAATTATGTGTGATTCAGATATTAATACTTTAGAAATGCCGTACCTTGAAACTATGGCTAAACCCTCATTATTTTCAATACTTTATAAAAGTATAATAATGACAGAAAATATCTATAAGATCTGAAGGATGTTGAATAATGCATTTGATGTAAAGATTAGGAGATACATATAAGCCTAATAAATGCGAAGATATTTGTAAGCTCAAGTAATAACTAAGCAATTAAATTGTGGACTTTTGCTTATTTAAGGATCTAAAGTGAATAATATTTACTTATTTGAAATATTTTTATGATAGTTCATACTTTCACAAAAGAAGTTCCGAGGATCCATTGGATTTTCCACATATTCATGTAATGAATAAAAATATAATGTGAATAAAAATTTATGTTGTACTTGTAAATATACTCAATACTCATATGTACAGCATCTTAATATTTAAGTTTATTTTTACCGTTTGATTTTTTTATGTTCTTGCATTAAGATTAGCCAAATAAATAAAGTAAAATCTAATAATAAGTGCTTTAAATTAACTATTGATGTCAATAGACTTGACTTGCTACAAATGACCTCACCTGACAAATTTTGTTATAAAAATATGTAGGTATTCACTATTTGCTTATTTGCAGTCTGTGGTTTTGAATTCAATCTTAAAATACTATAAAATAAAGATAAATAACTACAGTATTTCTTTGTTAATGTGCCTTTGTATCTTATTCATGCGTTTCCAACGTATTTCCTGCAAGAACCGGTTGCCAAGTTCCACCTACCGTCATTGTAGTAGGCACTTGTTGCAACAAAACTAGTTGTCAATTATCCAATCCGAGAAAAGTGCAAACAGCATTGTCAAGAGACGATTGCTGGGCACGTGCTCCTGATTGACTGCTCTGAATGGCAGACCGGCTTCCAAGCATTTTGGCACAGCAAAAACACGCGCGACGCGTTATGGAAGCCATACAATCTACAAGTGTGAATCAATTTCATCCATCGATTTTATTGATTGATCGACAATTTCGCTGAATTATTCAGAAGGACACGAATACCGACATTCCACACTCTTATAGGGGACACTGCAAAAAGCCTCGTCATCGAGTCCCAAATATAAGGTCTGATGGACGTCGTGGGAGTGGCTCGATAGTGTGCATATTTTGAGATTGGAAACGATAGAAAAACGGGAACGTTTGGTGATGAGAATGTCATGTCCCTCGTTCCCGACGACATATTTGCGAGTCGGGACCGCGTTTTGCGATAATTACAGCGCATAACGCGGGTGGAGCGCGAGGAATGCTTCGCTCTGAGCTCACCGCCTCGGATTTATAATGACGGTTGAGTGTCGCAGCAGCGCTGCCGTATCGACAGCGCTGGGCACGAAACAGAAAAAGCGCGTTGTTCGCAGCAACCGCGCGGGGCGGACCTGTTCCCATGCCGCCTCTCCTCCTCCCCCTTCAACGACGCCACTTTTTTCCCAATAGCCCGCTAAACGACTAGCAAAATATTTCGAAATTGACATTCCTTTCATAATTCCATCCGTAGCATATCCACTACAATGTCCGGCGAAATTTAATCTGACTGATAAAAATACTCATGAAATTCACCGACGACAACACTGACGTGATGTAATTACCGTCTGAATTCTGAGTCGGATGGGTGTGCACTCTCGCTTTTTTGTCGCACGTCAATTATATAAATTGTTTGTGCAATAAATTTTGCTGTATCTCTTTGGACGGGTGGCGGTCTGGTCATGGTGGAATGCAACGACGATACAGCGTCGCTCTCCACGGTATACGGGCCAATTAGCATGGGATCGATAGGCGCGCCCGATGCCGATCTCCTGTCAACTGCACCGCATTGCGTAAGCTGGTTATCTAATCTGAACTTAATGAATGCCTTGCTATTATTACAAATTGAGTTAACTCCTATACTGAGTAATAAAATTCTAAATATTTATAATTTTTTATTAGATTTTTTCTAGACAATCTATGATTTAAAAATAATTTGTGTACGTTACATAAAAATATTTGGACGTGGTTGTATGTATTCATTTTCCCGATCTATTTGACAAAATGTTTGGTTTTGTTATGCCGAGCAACACATCATTTCTAAAATAAAAAAAAGTATGAAGATATAAAACAATGTGCAAACATTCAAATAAATCATTAAATATAAAATTTAAGAAATATTCATAAATGTTTATTTGAAGGAAATATACAATTTCTTTATATTACATTTATATATTTTATATCATAAAAATTTCCAAATGTTGAATTATACAAAACAGTTAACGAGGTCAGGATATTAGTTATTTTTGATGCTTAACTCAATTATTGTTTAAACGGTGGTTAAGAACAAATCTCTGAACATTACGAACATTAAACGATCTGTAAGTCGATACTGATCGCTTATCCAACTATTAAAATTATTTAAAGCTATCTATATGTCTGCAATTTCCTACACATTACTTAAAGAAAATACATGTGTAACAATTACACGACATTATTTAATTTTTGACTTCCTCCTTACATGTCGGTATTAATTACATCTTACTTTTCACTTTAATTTATACGCAGTTTCGTAGAAGTCACTTTGCAAAAATTTACCAACCAATAGCCCGTCGTTAAAATTTTTATCCCGTCAATGGATACTTAAAAAATGGATAATTAAAGTTACACGAACTTAATAATAAAATTTAATCTGAAGCATCAATGGGTATCAGGAGGGGTAAGGATACTCATAAAATTTAATAAGATTCCACATTAGAGTACTTATTGATTATTTTAATAAAATCCACAGTTAATTTAGACACAAAATAATCTATAAAATTATAACCTATCCAAATTTAAGCCATCAATTAAATGATATAAAGTCATCGACCTAAACAGAGTCCATTTAGACGATGTTCGAAGCCCATTGAGATGAGCACAACAATTTTCACATTATTCATGCCATCTGAATATTCCAACATCAGTTTCACCCACCATTAATTGTTATAGCCACCTTTAGCTTACACATGGACGTGGAGACATTTTTTTATATTGTGAAGTCTATATGAACAATTAAAACATAAATATCGCTTAAGATTGGATTTGCTTACAGAATATATTCTTTAAAGGATATTGCTATGAGAGTGATCTAATCTATGCGATTAGATATTCTCCTTTCGTAGCATTAATTGATAACTTCTTATTTAATTATATCTCAACTCAACGCTGAATTCAACGCTCATTGTAACGCAGCGTTGAGTCCCACTTAACAAGCAATCTCCAGAATTTGGTGGATAATGGGGAACGAAGTGTCCTAGCACTAAGTTCCCTCTGCCTACCCTACTGTATGCTAAAAAAGCTATATACATGAAATTGTATTCCTCAAATTATTAATTATTTTGCTATCTGCATGCATCTTATATACGACATATAAATCATTCTTAGCGGCCGTGTGTCACGCCAACATGTTTCATTTAACAGTCTTCGATTCGTGAAGCCCATCGTAGTTTATTACAGCGGCCGTGTGAATATTGATTTTTGGGTCAACAGCTTCACTCATTGTGTTGGTGCTTTATGCTTCAGCATTTTATTCCTCTACAAGCCCTAGAGCATTGGTGTGACGAATCGACAGCGGTGTTCATAAAATTGTGAAATGTTATTACGTAATCCCTAGGTTTATTGCTGTTTAAATGGGCTATTTCATATTTTGTACTAAAACTTATTTTTAGCTTAAGATTTCAATTGCCGTTTTGTTTTAAATAAATGTTGAGGTAAAAAAATAAAATATTCTTAAAATTACAATTTAAATATTTTTAATTATAAAATTTTTTTCTTATTTATAAAATATAAGCAGTATTATCTTAGAATATATCGGGGCGCTTAGAATAAAAATGGAACTTTGAGGCCAGTTGGAAAGTAAAACGAATTATTTTGAGATATTATGGGTTCTGTTGTGTAAGTTCGCTCTAACACGTTATATAGAAACATACATACATAAAGAAATCAAATTTCAATTTTTATCTATAACCTTACATATTTGTTTTAGATACCAGAGAAACGGGATTCGTGAATGCAATCACGGCGGCAGGTGTCACTTATGCTATTACAAGAGCATGTACTGCAGGATCCCTTTTGGAATGTTCATGTGAAAAGGTCAGTTTAAACGATTTTTACCAATTCAGGGTTTTATTTTTATTCTTAAGTAAATGAAGAAATAGTCGTAATTACTCGTATCTATGATGTCTAATAATTTAAGTTGAGTCTTAAAACAAATATTTTGAAAGAAAAAAAAATGTTATTATTTTTAGGAAGTACAAAAACCACGTCGTGGAAGAACAAAAATGCCACAGATTCCCGCCCCCGTACAAACAGACAGGTGGCAGTGGGGAGGATGCAGTGATAACGTCCGTTTCGGCTTGCAAAAGTCCCGAGAGTTCATGGATAGCCGATACAGAAAAAAAAGCGATATAAAAACTCTAATCAAACTTCATAATCATAATGCTGGGAGGTTGGTAAGTTTTTAGGAATATAACAGTTAAATTATTATTATCTTCTGTTTAAATTGTTCAATGTTATAATTTTTTTAAGTAATTTTTATGTTATATATTTTATATAATCAACTTGTAAAGAAATCTCTCTTCGTCTTAATTATAACATTCTTATAAAAACAATGATTTTCTCCTTTTAGGCAATAAAAAATTACATGAAAGTAGAGTGTAAATGTCACGGCTTATCAGGCTCTTGCACGCTAAGAACCTGTTGGTGGCGGATGCCTGCCTTTAGAGAAGTAGGAGACAGACTGCGTGATAGATTTGAAGGTGCTGCTAAGGTGACAATGTTGTTATTAATATTATTTTTTTCATTTATAAATGTTTGTATAGATTACCTCATATTTTTGGAACCGTCAAAAATATACTATCATCGTCATATAATAAAATACTGCTATTATCTACAGGTAATATCCAGCAACGACGGTGATAGTTTTATGCCAGAAAGTCCTAATATCAAAAGACCAGGGAAGAAAGATATAATTTATTCTGAAGAATCACCAGATTTTTGTTCTCCAAATCTCAAAACTGGTTCTTTAGGAACTGAAGGACGTCAATGTAATATTAGTTCAGCGGGAACAGATAGCTGCGACCAACTTTGTTGCAGACGAGGTTATCTACAAACGACTGTAAGGGAGGCTGAAAATTGCAATTGTCAGTTCAAATGGTGCTGCGAAGTGATATGCGAAACGTGTTACTTGAAACGAGACATACAGACGTGTGTTTAATGTGATAGATATTAAATTTTAAATAAATATTTATAAGAAAATGATATTGTTTTTGTATATCTTTAAAAATATAAGGAATATTGATAACATTACAGAACTAGTAATATTAATATCGTGCTGACCACGCATATAAACAAAAAACAAGAGATTTAGTCTTTCAGAGTAATAATGAAAAATATCTATTTTAGGTACATATATTTTATTCACTTGTTGCATAGTCCTCTTCATCTAAAATCTTTTTTTGGCTGGATTTATGGGATAATATAGAAATTATATTATCATTTTTTGTTTCATCAAATTTGGAATCGTTAATATTATTATTTTGCACATCAGTCTCATTTTCTTCTAATTTACCCACTAGAATCTTTTCTTCATGAGTTTCCTCCAGTTGCAGTGTTTCAGTTGTGTTTTTGTTTTTCATAACATTTTTTTCTGTAGACTCAGGCCTTTCTGTTTTATTATTTCCCTTTTCTTTATTCGATTTTTTTCCGAGATACTTATTAGGCTTTTTCAAAGGCTTTATATCTACTTGAGGTACTTGAAAATTACTTATATTAGAACCAGGCTTGAATAATTTATTACATCCTTCTACGTACTTTGGCATGTGTCTCTTCCTTGATATATAATTATATAACATTTTAATTTTTTTTATATCAATTGAGCTTAATTTGTGGTGAGAATTTTCTTCTAATTTTTCTAATAACTGAAAAAAAGTAAGTTAATCTCATTCTGATAATTACTTAAAAGTCAAAAATATTGCTAACACTTTATATTCTTTTAAATACGTTATGCTATTAATAACAAAATAATACCCCTTCTTTCTGTACAATTGTTATTGTTGCAGCTCCATTAGAAGTATATTGGTGACTGTTGTAATGACCAGCGCTTTCTAAATCGTAGTTTAATTTATGGAAAAGCCATTCGGTGTCTTTTAAAATTTCAAACAAATACAATTTATCTGTAAATAACAAAATATTTCAAAGATTAATTTTAACATAATCAATCAATGCTATTTAGGTATTATCGATACGGTAAGATTGGCTTTTTGAATACTTTCCTTTGCCTGCCTATAATAGAAAAATATAAAAAGATAATAGAATAGAACACATCTATAAATGTAAAAATTATTTAGCTTTTTTACCTGGCAATATATTTTTTTGGTGAACTTCGATGTATTTATTGCGATTTGGCGCATTGTGCTGGGGTGGTACTCCGACCATAGCCAGTACAATTTCTGATAAATTTTCACCTTCGAGACAGTCATAACCCAAAATAACTCTCTAAAAAGAACAATATTTGGGGTTCTGTAAGTAATATGTATGATAAAATAGTTAATTTATGCATAATTTGCATTTCTCAACAAGACGTTCACAAGTCATATCAAAATTTTCCCAATGTACCTAATAAAACAAAAATTTGCTTCTATTGAAATCAGACTGACAATTATGTCATCCAAAATATATCAACTGCTTAAGACACATTATCAACTTTTATTCATTTTAAATTTAACATTTCACAATGTATATATAATAATACATTTCACAATGTATTATTATATATACATTGTGAAATGAATATATATTGTGAAATGTTTTTACAACATTTTAATTCCTTGAATCTGTGACATCACACACAGCATCGATGTAAATTAAAATATAATCATTTTCTTGAATTATGCTATTATTACCTGTACGCCTTCAGTAGTGAAATTTTTGAATGCAACGTCAGTGCAGTCTTGTTGACCTTTTCTGTTCACGAAGAATACCCATCTGCTTGTATCATCATCAGGGGGCCGGGGAATCTCCGTGAAGTGTAAACCAGTAGCTCTGTTAATTAAATCCAATTCGAATCGGATATTGTCACGTAAAGGTTTATCTAAAAATAAGATATATTACACTTTGTTAAAATGTTGAGAGCGTCTCTGTACGGAGATTTGTTTTAAATTATTATTAAGCAAGAAAATACTTTTCTTTTGAATATAAAAATATAAAATTTGATTAAAGCGGGATGAGAAATCTCAGTGCACTAATAAGCACTAAAATGCACTGATAGGAAAAAGGAAGAGTACTGTTATCATGTTACCAAAAGAGAAGTCATCGATGTAATAAGGTATAACTCCTAACGGCCAAATATGAAACTTAACCATTTCCTTTTCGGTAAATTCGAAACCGCTGTCTTCATCGTCATTAGAGATGTGTGCTGCAAAAGCTTCTGCTGTAAAAATTATGTATTGTTCTAAATAAGTATAATACTAAATAGCGATAAACATTACAGGCCCGCCGTGGCGCAGCGGCACGAGGTGTGACTGTAAAACCGACTGGTTCGATCGCCACTCGAGGAGATGAAATATTTACTTAAATTTATATTTCCATTTCTTCGCTCTGGTGTCGAGGTTAAGGGCGGCGTTGAGTTCTGCCACTCAACACGCAATGCCTCCAGAATTCGGCAGAAAGTGGGGATCGGAGTGTCTTAACACTAGGTTCCCTCTGCCTACCCTGCTGTGTGCGGGATACAGCGTGAAGCTGATAAATATTATTATTAGTTGTTGTTGTTGCGAGTTCTAAAATCCAAATCTCGCAAAAACATACGAGTATGATCTTATTAATATTCCTATTAATTAATTTCAAATTAAATATATTAGATAGAAAAAAATGCAAATGACTTAAAGTTATAGCATAATTTAGCCAACAACTTACATTTTAATTGCAAGTTTATAAAAAATATGCAAATATTAATATATTGGAACATGTCCGCCTAAGTAGCGATCCAGTCGCCACTCGAACACTATAAGAGTTATTATTTAGTTTCGCCATTTTATTACCATCGATAAAGTTTACATTCAATATAAGGTAGTACTTAAATGTACAAGAATTTGATTTTATAGTCCTACTTTCTGTGTATTTTATCAATACTATAATAAAATAGTTAAAAAAAATATGTCTGTACATTCAATACATTTGCGAATAAATAAGGAATGGCTTAAGATAATTTGGAAAATATATATTTATGTATGATTATTTGTCTGTTTATACACGCATCTAAATTAGTGGACCGATTTGAATATATTTCTTTTGTTCTGTAACTATTAGGCCTGGGTAGGGCCTATCCATCCAAAACACAATTAAACAGTTTTAAAAAGTAATCTGTTTGGTTTTCTGATTATCCGGGATAATATACGGAGCAACGGAACAAAAAATAATCAATACTGCATTATCGCTAACTAATAACAGACGACTTTTAGTAACACTTTAGACAGACGTAACCTAAAGACAAGATTCTACTCTTTCCGCTTTCTCAAATTCAAAGCATTGATTGTTATTATTGAGTGGCGAAATTTATTTTCGTAATTTGTTTTACTAAAACGGAAAAATAAAAATAATTCATTCCCCCGAATAGGGATGCCATCCAAAACTACAGCATCACAATGGATATAAATAAAGATGTTTTAAATATAAATATAACGCCGAATGTAATTTGAATCCAGTACTATCATTTGCCATAACCCTGTTCTGTTAAATCATTTTTACTTAAATACAACTTGTGTATACTTGTTAATTACTTTATATTTAATAAATTAAATATGTATCCCAATGCTGGTGGTCAACATGCTATACCATGTTATATAATGTTATTATGCAGCCAACAGCTTCGCTACAACCCTGATAAACGTAAAAAATCACGAAGCCTTATTTTAAGCAAAGTTTGAAAAAAAAATCTTTACATTTTTTACTACTCAATAAACATATAAAAAAATACAATATATTGTTTCTCTTGAAACTTACTGGAGATATTGACAGTAAAATTTCGCTTGCAAAATGCAAAATCCTGTGTGAAAAATTATTTACGCTATTTCAGGTTCAGCCGCGCCATTCGTATCTCTTATGACAGATTTCTCAGTTCATAAACATAAATTTTCTTCAGCGCGATATTCGTGGGAACGAGCCCGCGGCACCGCGACCACCAACACCGATCGACTTTTCACTTTCAACGTAACCATCACACAAAAATATACCCTATTGCTTGCATATAAAAGCTATATTCAATGAAACAATCGATCCTTTGTTAGAAAATAAAGCCGTTTCAGAAAATTGCCCGCTATTCCTCTACGGTTGCGTTCGCAATAAAATAAAATGGCGGAGATATGACAGTTCGCGTCGCGTTCTGAAATACATCCTCATAAATAATATGTGAACATCGTCTTACATCGATATGGACGTCGATGTTATTAAACAAACCTCTTTAACGGATCGCCAAATGCCAATAATCGTTTGATTTGTTATCATGCTTTTAATGGGTACCAGAATAAACGAGATTACAACTAACCTGTTACTTAGATCTGTATTATGCAATTTTATGTTCATTTTATTATCTGTTCACATTAATATAAATTGTTATCTGCGTTTTCTTTTTAAATATTACAAAGGGCGTGTACATCGTGGTGCAGTTGGGAAGTGTCTTCTTTTAACGGATGTGAATTTGATTTCTTCATTCTTTTTTAGGACAAATGTTAAACACAGTGATAAGTAGTGCTTGCCCTGAACTATGTGGCACATGATGTTGTATGAGCCATTTTAAAGCTTTATTTAGTAAAAATGTTTTTTGGTAAAAATGTCAGTATGTTAATAAAAGCTAATCAAAAATGTTAATCTTGTTTTATTTTTATTTATTTTTAGGTTATAAAAACTATTTTGAAATTTTAAAACATTTGACTAGAATTCTCAGGTGGCAAAATTGTAACTTATCAAACCTGTGAACTGAGAGAGCAATAATAAAATTTCATAAGAGCTCTAAGGTTGCGGAGCGAAGGCGAGGAAAATCTTGCACTTGGTAATATGAGAAGGAATGCCTCGCGGAGATACTTTGTATAGAAATTGTAAATGTAAAGAATTTTTAATAAATTTTATTGCAACTCGTCTATTTTACTAAAGCGTATACTTTTACATAGCTGACTTTATTACAAGCACAAGAATGTTTCATATTGGAAAGTAACTGACTTTCTTCTTTTTGCACATTTTGTTCATTGTTTCATTGCACAGACAGAATACCAGTAACATGAGTCTATAAAGTAGCTTCACGCTGTACGCCGCAAATAGCGGGGAAGGTGAAGGGAACCTAGTGCTAATACTCTTCGTTCTCAACTCTCCACATAATCTTCTTCACGTTTACCAACACCCCGCTTTCCTCCAAGTATAAATAGAACCCACAACCGTCGCGATATAAATCAGACGCTGTGTCTGCTCATACATATATATTTAACTTAATATTTATATTTAAAATACTGTAATTGTCTTAGGTCATAAGTTAGGCTATGATAACATAATTAACGCCATTAATAAAACAGGAAATCAAAGGTTGTAGCCAAATTGGCACCTAAGCAGATATCCAACAGATTAGCATCATGCTAACGCCTCGAGCGATGTGCATATATAAATCTTTTCCTAGTAATGTTCGTCACGAATTCGTAATTCCTATGTTCTTCGAACAAAGTGAGACTTTATATTCTAAATAATATGAACATTGGTTTGTATGAATGTTAGAGTATAGGGTATAAGGAACACAAAATTCGTGGCGCAGGGGCACAAAGTGTCCTACCTGTCAAAGTGTCTTACCGACTGGTTGTAGGTTCGATCCCTACTCGAGGAGATGAAATATTGACTTTTATTATTTATATTTTCATTTCTTCGCACTGACTCTGACTGTCGAGGTAAAGCCTCCAGAGTTTGGCAGAAAGTGGGGAACGGAATATCTTAACATTAGGTTCCCTCTACCTACCCTGCTGAGTGCGGGATACAGCTGATTTATTTATTTATTGTCTCTTCTAAAGTTATAACGGTATTGCTTATAAATTGGAATAACCCACACATATTGACCCAAGTCATACAGATATTACGTTATAATGTTGAAGAAATCAAATGTTAGCTTACTTTATACTCGTATAAAACATGTATTAGCTGTATGTACCCATTTATTATTTATGAGTCGGTTTGAAATATAATATAGTATATTAGTATGAAGTAGGTATATTAGTTAATATATCAAATTTAATATTAATATATAAATGATTAGAACTCCGTGGCAAGACGTTGCCTGTTGAATGGTGAGGTTTAAGAGAGAGAGAGAAAATAATCAATTCCTGAGTCCGAATCGAACCCACAATTACTGCCACGCCAAAATGATATCTTTCATTCATTGTTAACCATTTAGATTTACATTTTTTTTTGGTTTTTAATTAAAAGTATCTTCCAAAACATTTTGTTGCTAAAATATATAATTATATATGTGCATAATAACAAAATCCCACTTGTGAGAACTAGCTCAATTAGTGCATACAGAATGCATCATATTCATATTAATATGATAGTATATTATTTTGACAAAATCTTTTATAAATGATAAAGATAAATATTTTGAAAAGGTGCAACAATAAAAGGCATAACTTTGATCAATTTTGTATTTTTAGTAACAACTAATCAATATTTTAATCATAAATATGTAGATACTAATATACAAGCGTCAACCGCAACGAGGGTCACTGGACGAAATATAATTTCAAAATAGGTAAATTCATATACAATAATAGTATTTGAGATTCAGACACGTTCAGCTGATTTCAATCGTATTGTTATTTAATATTAACAATAAAATGCTACATTCACATAAATAACTTAAGAATATCAAAATAAAAATAATATTTACATGCGAATTTTTTACACTGACAATTTGATTAGGGCAAGGACACATGTTAAAACCTGGGATTCAACTGTCACAGATAAAAAATCCAGAACAAATTGAAATTTGGATTCGTGACAGATAAAATATTATAATAAAATCGATTTTATCACATTCGATTTGAGGCTAAAATTTAAAAATGGATTAATTATCCAACTAAGGAAGATATAACTATGAAATTTAAAAAAAATCCTCAGTCTTTTATTTTCTCGATGTTCGACAACCTGTATGAAATGCAAGCATATCAAATACATACTAAAATGAAATACCAATAGGTATGTATAAAAACAGCATATCACAGATATCGTAATAAATATTGATCGCCAACTGTCGTACAAAATGTTTAAATTTCTTTTTAAAATCCACAAAGTGTTTTCACTCAGTTCAACAACAGTGACCTGTGATAGCGAATCAAAAGAAATCCCTATAGTTTTAACATGGGATTTAATACTACAATAACAATTTCAATTTACTTTAGCCACAATCTGAAGTAAAACGAAATTCTTAATCGAAACAATAAATAACTTACGTTCATAACTTATTACTTATACATAGAGACGCTCAGTGATCTTACTCTATTTTAAATTCTAAACTATGTATATATCACATATGAAATATCATTCACGTTGATACAAATAATTATATTTAGTAAAGCTTCTCTTAATAGCAAACTGTCGAGCTCGGACATCAGTCTAATACATATATTTATATATATTTTAAAGTGTATAATATCATTATCAAGTTTTATAAACCGTCAACTATATTACGATATCAGATGAGAGGTAACAATTTGTAAGTTAATAACATTTATATGCTATCTGTACGTATGAATATAAATAACCAGAATAAACAGTTTGCGATATCTGCACTAATTAAAAATGTATAAATGGCAAAAAAAATTTTGTACGTGCTTAAATAAATATTGGACAATTTAAAAGCACGAGCGAACGTTTAAAATGTATAACAACTGTCAATCGGGCTTACGTGCAACTTTATCATGGTGTATCGGCCGCAGCACGCAAACTATATTATATACATATAATACTGATTATTTAATTCTTTTAATATTTAATTAAAATTCTCGAGAGCGTTTATCTCATAATGTGGGACACTTTTACGATGGCGCTACTTATAAACTGATAAGGCCCAAATGCAAACGGCACCGGCGGACACCCAAGAAGTTGCTTTATGCAAATAAAGCTAAGCCACAAATTCCATTAGCAGGACGAATAATTAATATAAAACTATAATTACAAGATAATTTCGCTCTCGAGTTTTACAACAGTTACGCGACCGTACACCCGACGCGGACGTCTATAAAATAGAAAATGTATAAAACTGGAATTATCAATATGCGAAGCGTTCAGCTTCATTAAAATATAATTATAACATTAATTTTAACTTTATAATGATATTAGTTAAATATCATTAAAAGTAGTCTAATAAATCTGCCGCTCGGGTGAATTGTCACGATAGTGATAAGCGCGTGGTCTGAGTCTAATCCTTCATACACCAGACCGCGTGAGGAAACCAACAAGCCCAATTTCGAAGTTGCCGCGGGATGATAACATGTTGACAGGAATAAATCGCCGATAAACTGGTCTCATTAGTGTCCCAACGACAGCGTCCACTTAATAACATTACTAGATCACATGTTCGCACTTAATAGCCAAATAAATTAAACGACCGAGTAACAGCTTATTTTAATTTCACGTCGTATCGTTTTATACGTACGGGAGAAATGAACAGCGATACAGAATTATTTACATAAGTCAATATTGATGGCGACTTCGCCAACTCCGATAGGGGGAGAACAAGATTTTTAATATACACATCTGTCTTCAAGTCCACTCTGATCAGAGTCACAAGTCCATCACTAAGTCTCGATCACATAAGTGCACGCGTCAAAGCGCTCACTTGTCTATAAACACGTGTTAACTACTTTTTCTGTGCGACACAATTTGCACTTAACCTCGCAGCACCAGTGGAATGTACAGTTGCACCGTTCCACTACGAACATAGTCTCGGTCCGGTATCCGCGGCCGCAACACATGAGATCGCAGCCGTCGACGCCGATGCTAGTATCGTTGCAGGCACGCCCGTGCGTGCCGGGAATGCCCAGCCTAGGGTTCTTCTCGCAGAAGCCCGGTGATGGTTCTAGGTAAACTAAATCCTTGGCACCAGGTGTTTTATGATCAGGATTGTGCGGTCGCAGTTGGAACTTGTACCGGTCTCTTCGAGGAACTCTGTGTGCAGCTGCGTCGTTCCTCTGAACAGGCACTTCAACTTCCGTATTAGGCATCATGACTCGCGAGGCTCCATCGAAGCGATCCTTTAAAGCGTCCCCGACAGATCTAAAACTGGGGAGCCTCATCCAACAGGTCTTGACTGTACAGGATCCAGACATACCATGGCATTTGCATTCCTGGCGCATCTCCGTTTGCACGTGCTGTGGACAAATATAATGATTAATAATATGTCACATAAACATCAGATCTCTTAATTTATTCAAACACATGAGGAGGTCTATAATGATGTCCAAATATCTTTAAATTCCTTCGATAAGCGCCGATGTAGGTGATCGATGATCTTTAAAGAACACTTCATCGATCGCATCTTACGATCGAGCAAATTGTTACAAATGGTGACGAGGTGGGCCGGTCGTCACCGCGCGTGTACAGATCATAAATCATGTTCTAGATACATTCATCATTCTAAGAAGGTAGATAAATGACGCTAGGATAGAGACAGTAAATATTTTCCTAGCTAGCGAGCGTGTTCAGTTCGTAGAAAATGTCGACAATTTTTTATTGTCATGTATATGGATATGAACGATGCATTTTACAGTCTAGTGTCTTAATATGTGTTAAACAATCGGCGGAATGCCGTGAATATTCATCAGGTGGACACCCAGTGCGTCCGGCGTGACAAGAATTAAGCACGTCGGTTAATGATGCATTTGGGTGGCTCGAGTCCCCAGACGTCCCTTTTTGATGCATTTTAGGAAGGCATGGACAGTGGATATGCAAATGTGGGTGTGCGGTGGGAGGGAGATGCGCGAGCGCAACGAATGGGTGCCTGTTGCGCACTCGTTGCGCGATGGGCTGAGCCACTTGACGCATAATTAATTTTAGACTCAAGCGACACTTCAAGTGGTTGACGACGATCGACACCCGGACTGGTAATGTAAACATAATACGTTGACGTAATGTGTCGACGGCAACTTGAATTGCTCGACTCAAGGGTTCTTAGCTACCGTTTATATTGAGTCATATCTACTCGTTAATTGACACACTCAGTGAAATGCTTGAAAAGACCTACCATTCTGCCGGCTTCATTGTTGTGTAGGTTCATCTTTTCCCTCAGTGTCTTCGCTCTCTCGCCGGTGTCCACGAACTCTCTGCTGAATCGGAATCCGAAGCCGATGTTGTCGCTGCAGCCGCCCCACTTCCAGACGCGCACGTTGGCGGCGGCGGCGGCGCGCGAGCGGTGCGGCGCGCGCTCCACGTGGGAGTAGTCGCAGGTGCACGACTCAATGGAGCCCTCGGCGCACGCGCGGGACACCGCGTGTGTCACGCCAGCGCTGGTTATTGCATAAATGAACGCTGTTTCACGGCAACCTACAAACAAATACATACTATTAGAAAATGAATTATAATTTTAAATAATTTATAAATATAATTCATAAAATAAATTAATATGTCAACTGTCCGTAAATTTTCCATCGTTATTAATATTGGTCCAATATTGAAATATTTGGCATTTAATATGCCATTACAATTAGTATTCTTTGTTTGGAAACCCATATTTTATATTAAGACAGCTTCGTGGGTTATCGTGATAATAGACTGCTATAAACGTATAAAATGCAGGTACCGGACCTCGCTTCTGGCTCAATATTGTTGTTTTTGTAATAACATTATAAGTTTTATATATTATGTTTTTGTGCATAGGCATGTTTGGTGTACACATAATTAATACGTGCCAGCAGCAGAGGTGGTCATATTTTAATCATTTTTTATTATGGCTTAAGGCTAACAGATAAAAAGTTGAGGTCAATTTGGCATTTAAATAAAAAAAAACTTGCATTCACATATAAGTATGTACAAGTATAATAATATAAAAAAAGGCCTCCCATGCAATACCTACACGCGCAAAGTTAATATCAATTAGTGACTCGACATAATAGTGGCATAAATTGAGTAAGTCGTAATGTAATCCTCAGTAATTACCGAAAAAAAACTCCCGAGCACAAACACAAAAGGATCGATGCATTCATTCATCTCCCGAATACATAAATCGATTCTCTCATCCCGTATCGAATACTATAAATAATTAATGGGCCGGCATTAGAATCAAATACTCATAAAATACAATTAAAAGAGAGAGGGTATATCTCGATGATGAAAAATAAAAGAAGCGCCTCTTACCTACCCGGGAGATTATAAATTTGATCATTACAAGTACTGGCGAGCGCAACGAATCTTTGTAATATCGATATCCGATCGTTCTTGGCGATTAGCATTGATAAGCCTTACAGTAAATGTTAAATTGTATGAAATGTAATTACTAAAAATCATTATTTAAAAATAATATATATATTATATACCATACATTTTTATTTTAAAAATAAAGGAATTCCGAAGAAAGTTCAAATGTGACTTTTTATATATATATAGTTATTTAGAACAACGAAATTAATTTAATACTTAAAAAGATATGAAAACTATGTTGGTCTGACTCATCACGCGCGTCAAGGTTGCAAAGAAATTCCTCCGCGTTAAAACCGAAAGTAGTTCGATGTCTGGCCATTTACCTTAATCATAATTAAAGATGACCCGTTCTTTTATACGTAATATTTTATCCCGGACGTTTTCACTATTTTTACTTAATATAACTAAAATGACAGATAATGGGTCAAGTCAGGACTCAACTTTTTATATTTTATAACACCTTGAATTTTATCTCTTTATTCATCGTATAACGTGTTTTGATGTATATTCGTATAAACATAAATATTATTCTTTTTTTTAGCTTCACGCTGTATCCCGCATGTAGATAGGTGGGTAGAGAGAGCTTAGTTTTAAGAAACTTCTCACACATTCCTCGAGGCATTCACGTGTTGAGTGGGAATCGAATCCAGGCCAGTCGTGGCCCTGCGCCACGACTGGCCTCAATAAGTCCTCTTAAATATTATTCAAAAATAGCAAAAACTTTACAATCGTACTACATAAATTAAAGTTAAATATTAATAATATAAACGTCTTAGGTGGGCTTCCGTCGCCACGCAATTTAAACGGAAAAAAATTACACAGTACCTTGTATTTGTTATTATTAATAATAATATATGGAACGGTCGAAGTCGACCATCGTTATTAAGGTCTTAATAAGCAAATGAAATATTTTTTTTTATTGAGTTGTCATCCCGATATAAATTACGGGCGGCGTACACTGGTGTAGCCAGATCACTTTTTGTGTTCTTTTGGATGTAACACAAAAGTATTTTATGCAGCAATTACTTGAGACGTTCAAAGGAGAATTTTGATGTCGATTTCGCCATCATTCAAAGCTCGAGGGGAATTAATTCAACGATCACAAATACAGTCCATAGCAGCATTTATCTTCTATAATGAGTTGGAAAGGTATTTCTCGTTATAAAAATAAGTGTTGATCCATTAAGTGTGACACTTAAATAATGTTTGAATTAAGTTTACTGTGTGGAATTTTTTAAGTTATTTTATCTAATATTCTAAATATAAAAAAAATGAGTGACTCAGCGGAGCTCTGCCCCGGGGTGCCGCGACCAGGTGGGCGCGCATCCTACAGCGTGTATCTACGCGTCTTCAAAACACGTAGAAACCAGTGTCGACATCTGGCCACCGACATCTGTCTGCACGCGGTGATTTTTATGTGACTACTTTTACTTTATCTCCACTATGACATAACGGAACATTATCTTATCAAAACAAGGCCAAAATATATTTATTAATTGATCTATGTTTATTAAATAATATCAAAAGACGTTCGACTGGAATCGTTCCACGATCGCGTTCGTTTTTTATATTGTTTAATATAACATTTTATATTTGTGTATTAATATTTCAATAATATATTTTATTTGTCTCCTCGACCATCGATTTCGTCCGACAACAAAGAGGATTGTCGCATATTGCGAATAAATCGCGACGTAGAAAAATTATGACAGATGTCCTTACAAGCTCAATCCGAGGAGCCACATTAGTCACGGTATTAAATTAAATGTAAATTCATACTATTAACTGTCCAAACAACGTGAACCCGACACCAGCCACGTAAGGCCTAATACAAACAACGATTAGATCGATTAGTCGTTGCCTTAGATCTTCCATAAAGCGTTTATAATCAAGTCCCACCATTATTTTATTGAAGCAATACCACCGCATCAAACTGCAGTCAAATAAGAACAAACATGAGTAATGTGAATCTATAAAAGTAAATTATTATTATAACTGATAATAAAGTGCTGTCGGTGGATTATCTGTGTGGATAATAAATGGTCCCGGAGTCGGTTTACAACGCGAGCAGCCGGGCACAGAGCGATAATTCCATCCCGCCGGATTGGCAGTTAAGGCGAGGCGTTGAGAATTTATAAAAGTCAAAAAGTCGTAAATCCTGCGTACGACCTGCGCTCGCTTCGTAAAATAAAACTTAATCACTGTTGACATTTGATGAACACCTGGTGCCCGGTGCCCCATGGAGGAAACCATAAAATAATTGGAAATTAATGCTCTAATTAAATATGCTTATCAGCGTCAGCATTGAGTCATCAAACCGGAGTGTTTCCGAGAGATTAATTTGAAAGATTGACTTATGACGATTTCGCGCGTCGCGCCTCGCGTATCTTATTATTTATAGCAACTCGCATTATTCAAATTTGATGAGATGTAATTACTCAAAACAACCATAAATCACTCACTCGCGCTATAATGCGGTGTTTGGCCGGTTTAGACGTCCACGGTCGACCTATTGAGGACGGCCGTCGACAGTGATGAAGTCATTTATTTGTGTTTTACAATATTTTACGAGTATATAATGTCATATTAGAGGGTTCTTTGATAGTATCAGCTTCTATTTTGAGATGGCTTGTATGAAACATTAAAATTAATTTCTTAAGAGGCTACTAACGATAAGTTTTACTGCACTGGCTTATTAAGAAAAAAAAGGTAATAAAAGTCGTAATTCATTTTAGTTATGCCCTATAAGGGTGATAATTTCACATTGAGTCTCAGCTCGAGAACTCACGGCGACAATTCAAAATTACGTCGCTCATATATCACTCATTGTGAGTGGCACAAAGCGCTCGGGGCTACCACTCGCTACCATCCACCATCCCGACACCCATTCATACGGAGGACAAAGACGTTTGTTTCCAAACTAAGAAAAAACACCGAAAATAATTTCTTTTTAACAGAATATTAACTGTCTATAAATAATGAAACACGTCACGTCAAATTTGACCGTTTTGTAAAAATGTAACTTTTGGGACATAATATAAAATTTATATCAATCCTTTTTAAATGTCACAAATTGTTATAACTAAAAACAATTCAAACTCCACAAAACACAAAACGCTTATCTAATTGAGCATTAAATATATCGTCGAGGGCATTTTATTTGGTTTTTATTTTCTGATGTCGTTTTGTACGTTTTGTCCACCCACGATGGAGGAATCTTAGTCCGAGATTCCATATGAAACCTTCAAAACAGGAAATATTTTGAGAAAGGTCGTTTTATTGGGCGAGTTACCTGCCGTTAGACGCTGCGATAGGTGTAAACGTGGCTTCCGTGTAACGTACGAGCTGCGTCGCATGCCCATCGCCAAACCGCCCGGCAGGGGGTCTCGCCGCGGGAATCCAGACCATATATTTTTCTATTCTCAGGTCAACAATGGCCCGATCTATAAAGCGGACCATTATGCCGTTGTCATCATTTGTGTTAATACGATCCTTGAGGTTTACACCACAATGAGATGGAGATGTCGCGTCAACTCCTCAATGGCGTGTCGACGTGTATATTAGTAATTATCCGTGCCCCATCCGGGGGGGCTTTGTCCATCGGAACAGTAATTATGACGGGCGATACTTATTCAAAGATTTTGGTTCTCGATGAGATGTGGCGATTCAAAATCATATTTACGATATTATTTTTTTTGTAATGAGTTGTGTTGAGCTCCCGCCGCGATCGCTTGTCCGTTTTATGCGTTTCTCAAATGGACGTAATTGCAATGTATTAAAAAAGTTTATCGGCAGATATTTGCGGCCGGCCTGTAATATAGGCCCCGCGCTCGCCCGCCCTGCCTGCCCTTAATAAAGTAATATGCTCTAAATATACACGCATATAACATAAATTACGTATTGCCTTTTGCTCTTTTTGTAAAGTGAAATTATTACGGCGGTCGGTGGTCTGCAGTGCTATATCTGGATTTTAATTTAGAAAAATGATTTCCAGACTTTGTAAATAGATTGTATCGAAATAATAGGTATATAGATTTATTCGGGAATTGGCTCTAGGCGTTTTGTTCATTCGGACTCTATTATTATTGTTGGCTGTCCGAAAAGTAAATGTGAGTAATGACCGGTCATTACACGTATTGATGACATTCATTATTCTTAATAGAATGTAGCTAATATTGTGGGTCATGTGTAATTCTCTTGATTTATTGAATGAACAAGTTCATTCAGGCAGCAAGACGTTTATTTTGCCGTCGCTCACGTACCGTCGACTTTTTATTAATATATTTAAGTAAACATGGAAATCAATACACAATTATTGACCAATAAGATTTTATTAATTTATTAAAATGTAACCTTATCTGCTCGAATTAATATTAAAATACCTTAATTTGGTATAACCTTCGGCCGACCTCGTCCATTTTATATATTGTTTAAGGATCCTAACAATAATAACGATATTGCTAAATACGGTGATGTCTGGCAGGTTTTAAATATTTGTATAACGATTCATTTTGCAAACTAATTATATCAAACTGCATTATTTTAAATGTGACCCAACGAGTTGGACTTTATTGTTCAAGTTAACCTTCAAGTTTTTTAAAAAGTCACTTTCAAGTGCAAGTTAATAGAGATATCATTTACGAATTACGTTTTTACATTTGATTAACGTAAGAAGCAAAAGGCCAATAACCGTAGCGCACGCGCAGTCCCACATAAAACACACACCGGCAACTACAAATATAAAATGATTGAATTAGATGCGATAATTTAACGAACGCTTTTAATTTTGACGATAACCCCTCACTACCGGCTGACCCAAAGAAAACAGACGCTTTTACTCCAATTGTATTTGATCCAACAAAAATGTTACGTTCATTCTTAATCGCATTTGTTTTGGTTCACTAATAAAAAGTCATAAAAACGAATAAAAAGATAGTTTAGATTTACAATAGGACTTCTTTTTTGTTGAAGGTAAGCGAATAATGTGAAGTACGGGCCAGATGTTTGCAGTTCGCAGGCTCATAATAAGGCATATCGCGCACAAAGCATCGAAATCGGACACCGGAGATAGGGCAGCCCTGATTTGAGAAGCAAATTTAATATCTACAGTCGCGATATCTCGAAACCATTTAAATTCAATCTTATTTCTATGGACAGTAGGGGCTCTATTACGATATTTTTTTCAATGTGAGAATGGTAAAAGCGTTGTTATAACATTTTAATTTTCGTAAGTGCACCTTTTAAAAAATTTAATCTCGCCTCTTTATTATAACTTACGTACACCATGTTGGACGGTCGCACACTACGGCTTTTTGAATAGAGATTTTAAATTTTAGGCGCTTTAAAGTAGTTATTTGTTGATTTTTATCTAACAGATAACATCTCTATTCATGTTAACTAAATGGAATTGATACTAATTCTATTGTTGTAGTGTTTTTAACGCTCGAGACAGATCGAAGCGATGTAGCAAAAATTGTTGTTAAAATAATGTTTCTTTCTATAATTGTATTTTAAACAAATCAATTGATGTCATGTTAAAAAAATCTAGAAAGGATTAAAGTAATAGAACAAATAAAAAGGGCCATCGGCAAACGAGATTTGGAACGTCACCCGGTCGCATGTAATTGATCCAGGATGTTTTATCTTGATGAGCCCTTTATAGATGCCCCCGGCGCGCTACCCTCCCGGTGAATGCTGATAACATCTTCTAAAAGGGTTGCCAACCAAAGATATCACTTAATTTGTAGCCACTCTTTGTAACTTGGATTAGGGCTTGTTCTTTAAAAAATATATCTTTTTTATTTAATTCAATGTAGAAAAGAAAATTTAAATCGTGTTTTTTAAATCGCTTAAACGTCTCAATGCCTCGTAATCTGTTCCTTTGGTATCCTCGATGGGTATTTAGAGATTATCTTCTTAAGTTCTTTTTAATGTTTTGTTTTTTATTTGGGACAAAATTGAGACAAAGAATGACGCGTGTTCTCATATTCGCTATTTAAGCTTCTTGTTTTTTTCACCTTTGCCAAAAGGATAATCGTGGCTTAGGCATTAACTTGTCAGTCTTTATCAAAATTTATTTTTAATTAAATCCATAATAAACAATTTATAAAACTAAAACTTTATGTTTATTGAGGCAATGCGCTCTGCAGTAGGTAGAGGCAACACGCAATATTTTGAATACATTATTATCAAATTAAAAGCATCTTATTCTGGGATTCTTGTGACTGCATCGTTTATATAATATTTTTTTTGCTCATTTTTTCCTGTCAACACACTAACATGTCTATACGAGTGTATATTAATTTTATTACTCATATTACTAAAACGTCATTTTGATTTAAATAATTGTGAAAACTTACCTCTGTCAACAATTTTTCCAAATAAGTTCTTTCCTCTGAGGAAGTTTCTTGTGGAACAATTCCATCTTCTGTATTTAAACTGGTGTTGGCATTCTGCCACTGCCATACTGGCTCCTTTGGCCACTGCTGCTAAGACTCCAGGATTTTCCCGAGCTAACCGTCGCTGCTTCCTCCTCAGCGTCGCGTGAACTGCTGGGTCCATGTATAAAACTCCAGGGGAAACCGGTGACAGATTGTTGGGCTCGCCAGCTTTCGCAATACCCCTGTGAAAATAAAACGATGAATAAATGAAGAGCTCTCCGTTGTTTATTTTAATGTCTATACAACGATCGCATTCGAGATTTGCAGTGCGACAACCTGTTTCTCAATGCAGGTCCGCAAGTTATTAGATATTTGATACACTATCAGTGATGTCATTAATTATAATGTTGACTAATTAAGTTGTCAATTTATTGCGATACATATCTTAATATTTTGTAACTGATATCAATCAATTTGCTTGTGGTTAAACTTAAAGAAAACATTAGGTTTATTTTTTTTTATTACAGGGTTATCACCTTTAACTTTATCCATGTATTGAAATTAAATGTTTACTATATTTTTTTTGTCGGGCTTGTTCATTATTTGGGCAACTTATTTTAATTAGCAGAAAGCTGCTGATTCTGTTATTTGTCACTAACAAATATTTGTTAAGATGCTAGAGTTGTTCGTCTCCTATATGGAAAATGAGGACACCGCCCACACATTGTTCACACACAAAAGTTCTAAATTTAAGTGAAACGTACGTGATTACACGTTATACAAGAATTTTAAATGTGATATATATTCATCGCATTCGTTTCACGCCGCTTTTATGCCGCACATAGCATAGTAGGCATAGAAAACCAGGAAACCTAGTTTTAGGACGCTCCATTCCCATTAAGACGCTTCCGTTTCCTACTTTCCTCCGAATTCTGGAATCATGTAGGTTAAAGTGGTGGAAATTATCACCTCGCTTCGTCTCGTGACCGAAGCGAGGAAAATGAAAATATTAAATATTTCATTACCCTGACTCAGTCGCGCGCTTGTGCCTCTCCGATACGACTGGCCTCAACATTATTAAGTTGCTATTTATTTTTTTTAAACCGAAAAACAAATAAAAAAAACCTTCCCACAAAGAAGATAAGAAAAAATAGAACAAACACCCCGTACGCCACTTAAGGCAAGGGGTGCTACGAAAATGCTCGTTTGGGTGAAGACAACAAACAATTGACGACTGAACTGTCAATCTGCAGACGTTTAGATAAATATTTGCGTTACGCATTAATCCTTGAGGGCTCAGTATGTAAATACCAAGAGAGCGATCGACATCTCGGCCTTTAGCTCTGTCCTATTGTGTACATATCCCCTAACAAACGCTCCAAAATCGACAGCACAATCCATTGCTCTTCAAACTAACCAAAAACCTCACATTTTGTCAGTCCACCCGAGGTGTACACGATGCAATCAATTAAACACAGTATGGTCCTCATGTTAAGTTACATATTAAAGGTAAAACCCACAAAAACGACGCCCGGAGCGCTGTAAATCGTATTACCTTCTTATTTACTTTTCTTTGTAGTCAAGTGTTACGTAAATATAGCGTTCGTCGGAAATTCTCATTTCCTTCGAGAATTCATGGAGACGGTTCGACGTGAGTTTGACTGCGTTGCTTTTAAACTATGATATATTTTGGTTTATTTTAACTGGGACAGACACAGGCAGTTCAAACATTACATTTCTTACATTACCTCCATTTCAAAGTACACTAGGCAATGCCTATGTACAGTACATACAAATTGCTTAAGATTTTACTGTTCTAGCGATGTGTAATTTTCTTTAATAGTTAACTAAAAAAATATTGAAAACTTAATTTAATTAATATCGTTCTTAAAACGTTTTTATAGAAATATGTACACTTTTTGATAGAAATTCTTTGAAGAAGCGTTAATTTAATTAGTACCAGTAGAAACAATGCCAAGGATGAGTGTATTTGTGTCCGTTAAGTTACACTTGTCACGTCGGAGAACAAATAAAAGACACGAGGACCTCGGTCATATAATGAATAGCTTTCACGAGCAAGCGTTATGTTTGTACAGCGATAAAGACTGTGTGAATGTGTCAAAATAACAAATATTTTCTTTTCTCAACTCGATTTGCTGTTCCGCATTTGAGCTTAAGAATATTTTTATGTTGCTCGATTCATGGACATATTTCTGACCAAGAAGGCTTTTGTTTTTTGTCAGGTTCAAGTAGTATGCCGCTCATAGCCGGGTAAGCAGAGAGAACCTAGGGTTAAGACACTATGTTACCATTAAGAGTTTAAGTTTCCATATTGAGAGACGGAACTCAACGCTAAGCTTTACTTCGTTGACGAAGAAATTGAAATATTAGATTTTAATTTCCTCAAGTGAGAATTGAACCAACAACCAACAACTGGGCCACGATTAGCCTTAACAAAAAAAAAAAGATTTTTGCTTTAGTCCTAGTAATCTTACTAATATTATATTATGTGATAGTTTGTAAGGATGAATATTTGATTTGGATGAAAATGAACAGTACCATACACATCAGATTATGTAAACATTTTGAATAATTTGGTTAAAAGTATAAGTTTAAGCGAGCGGAGCCGCGTTTGAGTCGCTAGTTTTATATAAAGAATGGGAAGGTATTAGGTATAGGTAGTAGGTGCAACCTTCATCCAGAGGGTGCCCTGACTAATATCTGTCCGTTATTTGTTCTTGGGCATACGGGTACGCGACCCCGGATCCTCGAGCCACCACTTGTTATAACCTCCGTCCAGTCCATAAAAGTGGTGTCCCCTTCTTTTACTCCCCTTCTTTTCCTACCCTCTCCCTCTGCCTATCCTTTCCCCCTTTTCTATCTGTCCTATTCCTCTCCCCCCGGTTTCTCCCCACAAAGGGGTTTTGGAGGTCAGATGGCAATCGCTCCATTTAAAAACCGCCATCCGCCGCTTCAATGGAAAGTTCGAACATGAAACTGGGTACGGCTAGGGCGTCGCCGCTAAACGACGCGCAGGCACATCGCCCTACACCTGCGACAAGTGGGCAAGGGCTACCGTGTCAAGTACGGGCACGGCTAAAGACGCGAGTACCCAGACGGAAACTCCGCTTTGCAACGTGGAATATTGGCTCTCTAACCGGACGATGCAGGGAACTCGCAGATGTACTCATGAGACGTCGGGTCCAGTGTGCTTTCCTCCAGGAAACTCGCTGGAAGGGCAATAAGTCCCGTAACATCGGACAGGGTTACCGGCTTATATACACTGGGTCACCTTCCGGTAGAAACGGTGTAGCGGTAGTGCTTTCTGAAGAGCTTCAGAATGGGCTCCTTGAAGTTGACCGTCGCTGCGACCGCTTGATGCGAGTAAAGGTACTGATTGAGGGCGTTACCACAAACTTAATCAGTGCCTATGCTCCCCAAGCGGGATGTAGCGCGTCTGAAAAGGAGACATTCTGGGAGCAGTATGAAGAGGTGCTACTTGCTGTACCGTCTACCGAAGTGGTCTTAGTTGGGGGGGACTTGAACGGTCACGTCGGTAAGGCTGCTGAGCCGTATGAACGTGTTCACGGGGGTTTTGGGCACGGTCTTCGCAATACAGAGGGAGAAAATATTCTGAGAACCTGTATTGCGTCGGATCTGGCCGTCGTGAATACGTTCTTCCAAAAGAATCCTCAGCACCTTATCACGTATAAGAGCGGGTCCCACTCAACTCAAATAGACTACTTATTGACCAGACGGTGTCATATGGGTAGGGTAACTAACTGTAAGGTCATTCCAGGCGAAAGCCTAACGGCTCAACATCGTCTTCTTGTCATGGACTTTAACGTCACTCCGAAGAAGAAAGTAGCCGAGAAACGTAGGCCTCGGATCAAGTGGTGGTTGCTGAATGGACCGATGCAGACCGAGTTCCTGGCAGAGGTGAAAAGTCATCTTCTTTTGACTAACACCGAGACTGCTCAGGATGCTTGGGATCGAGCTCAGTCGGCAATCATTGCAGCAGGCAGGCGAGTTCTTGGCCTTTCTAAGGGAGGACGTGTCATCGACAAGGAGACATGGTGGTGGAATGACAAGGTGCAGGAGGTGACTCGTGAAAAGAAGGATGCCTTTAAGAAGTGGCAGCAATCTAACTCTCCTGAAGACAGACTGGAGTACATAGTAGCTAAACATGCCAGTAAAAGAGCTGTAGCCAGAGCCCGCAGTGAGAGTTTGTCACCACTGTATGATAAACTTGAAACTGTGGAGGGGCAGAAGTTCATTTACAAGCTGGCACGTTCCCGGGATAAAGCGACGCAAGATATCGCAAAATGTCTTTGCGTCAGAGATTCCCAGGGCACGCTGCTCTGTAGTCATGACTCTGTGAAGGAGAGGTGGAGAAGCTACTTCCAGGAGTTGCTGAATACTCAGCACCCATGCAGTCTTCATCACGACCCACCCCCTAACCTCGGACTTATTGCCCCAATAACCCTTGACGAAACTCGTAATTGCCTTCGACGCATGAAGAACGGAAAAGCGGTGGGACCTGACGATATTCCGATCGAAGCGTGGAAATCGTTGGGCTCTCTTGGTGTCCTCATACTTACTGTCCTTTTTAACCATATCTTGAACACTGGAAAGATGCCACACCAGTGGCGGCTTAGCTTCATTACCCCTATTTACAAGGGAAGGGGCAGTGTTCAAGATTGTGGTAGTTATAGGGGCATTAAGCTTATGAGTCATACCATGAAGCTCTTCGAGCGCATGATCGACCTCAGGCTCCGCCGCGAGTGTACTGTCTCTGAGTCTCAATATGGATTTCAGCCAGGATCGGGCACTATGGACGCCGTTTTCGCCCTCAGAACATTGATGGAGGCATACAGGGAAAAAAGGAGAGCTCTGCATGTGGCCTTTTTAGATCTGCAGAAGGCCTTTGACTGTGTGCCTCGTGAGTGTATCTGGTGGGCATTGCGATCCAAAGGGATCCCTGAGGCCTATATTGGGATTATCAGAGATATGTACCACGAATCCGCTTCTATGGTTAGGACTGCTGTTGGCGACACTGAACCTTTCCACATTACAGTAGGGGTTCACCAGGGCTCGGCTCTTAGTCCGTTCTTATTCAATGTGGTGCTCGATACTGTCTCGGCTCACATCCAAGACCAGCCTCCATGGCTGATGATGTATGCCGATGATATAGCACTCATTGATGAGAACCGACTGATGCTGGAGCGTAGAGTGAACCTGTGGAAGGGTACGCTTGAGAACGGCGGTCTTAAACTTAATGTGTCGAAGACCGAGTACATGGCCTGCGGGAGCCCGGACTCGAGCACTATCCTTATAGGTCCTGAACCAGCCGTTAAGTCGGAAAAGTTCAGGTACCTTGGATCCGTTATGCACGAGTCTGGAGGCATCGATCACGATGTCTATAGCCGGATAAGCGCTGCTTGGGCCAAATGGCGGGAGGTCACTGGTGTGGTCTGCGATCGCAGGATACCGCCCAAACTCAAGGGTCTGATATACAAGAGCATCATCCGACCGGTTCTTTTATACGGCAGCGAATGTTGGCCAGCACTATCTCGGCACACTCAGGAGCTTCACGTCACGGAAATGAAGATGCTGCGGTGGATGTGCGGCGTAACGCGGTCTGACCGCATACGCAACACATTCATTCGAGGTAGTCTTGGAGTCCGTGACGTAGCGGATAAGCTCCAAGAGCGTCGCCTGAGATGGTTTGGTCACGTTACGCGCCGGCCTAAGAACTATGTCGGATGCAAGTGCCTTGCTATGTCAGTCCCTGGAGTGAGACCTCTCGGACGCCCAAGGAAGCGCTGGTTGGATGTCGTGAAGCAGGACATGAGAGCCAATGGTCTAACCACCGAGGACGCTAAAGACCGTGCAAAGTGGAGTAGGTTGAGTAGGAAGGCAGACCCTGGCAAAAGCCGGGACTAATGCCAGGTAGAAGGAAGAAAGGAAGAAAGTAGGTGCAACCTATTTACTATTTATGTCAGCGTAATAAATACTATATATTTATTTCTAAGTATCTGAAGTCTAGAAGTAAATATTTCATTGATTATTTATGAAGGCGGCGTTTACGTGTGATGTTGATTTATATACCATATCAGTACTCTAATATATCGAGTTAAAACTCACACGGTTAAGTGTATAAGGAAACTTAAATATGACCGACTTCAAGTTAGTTTCTATGAAATTTTGAAATATTGTTTTAAAAATTGGAATTGGAATTGGAATGGAAAATTATGATACCATTGTGTGTTAACGCTTGCTTTTGGTGTCGGTTTAATATCAATTCAAGGAAAAATATAGGTGTTTGTGCAATATGAAAATAATATCACTGGTAAAACTATTTGCGGCGTTGAACTCAGCCGTCTAATGTGAACGTACATTGTAAATAATATCACTTCTCTCATTATATAATATGATAATAATATTGTTAATACGATGTTTCTTAATGTATCATTTAATGAAACTAAATGTCATATTTACTTTTTAAACATTAGATGCTTAAACATATAGAGAGATATTTTGTAGGATTCGTTACTCAAAGGGTGAAACGCGACCCTATTACTAAGACTTCGCTGTCAGTCTGTCTTTCTGTCCATTCGTCTATTACCAGGCCGTATCTCATGAACCGAGATAATTAGACAGTTAAAATTTGATTGAATTGATGAATTTGAACAGATGATATATTTATATTGCTTCTATGACAACAAATACTAAACAACAACACACAACAAACGACCTTTTTGTTGTCGTTTTTGTAGATAATGGTACAAAGACATTCGTGAGCGAGTCTGACTCGCACTTGGCCAGTTTGTATAAATAAATTTACTCTTAAATACATAGTTCCTCTAGCCAAATAATTATTATCATAAGACGTTGACATTAGAGTTAACTAATTATATTTTAATAGATATAGAACATTAGTTATATTTACATTTAAATATATGTACATATATGATGTGGAAATATATATGGTAATTGATACTTAAATGGTTTCAAAACTTGTTTGGTACAATTAAAAAGCGTGAAATTAGTGTTGTAATCGTATGTATAGTAACACTGTTAGGAAGTTGGAATTGATTTTAGTTTAGGGTTATGTATCTGTTCACACATAAAATTGTAAAACGCGTAATATAATAATATATTTGAATGTCTGTGCGTTTTAAAATAGGCAAATTAAAGACATGTAAGCATTAAGGTTGCCAAGTTCGCCCTGACTATCCTGCTATGTGCGGGATACAGCGTGAAGCTACATTAAAAATATATGCCCAAAATTATAAATTGACATCTAGCCAAATGAATATGTCCATAAATATCCTTTTGAAAAGGTATTCGCGCAAATACAAAACTAGTACAAATTAAATATTTTTAAAATTAATATTAATCTTAAAAATATTTAATTTGAACTAGTTTTTTAATTAATAATATTTTTAAAGTTTAAATAAAAATTAGAAATCGTTTACTTCATTATCTAATTTATATAAAAAAAACATTTTTCATATACAACCTAAATTATACAAAACTAAAATACCAACCACACACACACACTCAGGAAAGAAAAATACTTGGAGAAAGGAAAGAAAATTTCATCGTAGCGGGACTCGAACCCGCGCCATTTGGAGACCGACCTGGACGGTTTTCTAAATGAGTATAAGATACCTATTTATAAAACAACGCAACCACGATATAAAGTTATCTAATATGTAGTAAGCTGTATGAGCTATGAATACTAATTGAATAATTGAGGTGTGGCAATTTTTTGTGTTTTAAACGTTGTTGATTATTCGACTGAGTATCAAATACTTGTTATACCTATTTTTAAGAATTTATGAACATATATTTTAAAAATATTTCCACAAAAAAAAGTCCCGTCGGTCAGTAAGTTATTTTAAATGCTTACGCAGCAATGTAACAAACAATATTTCGCAAAAGTATTAGTATTTTCAAATTTACATGAATTTTGATTACAGTACAGTAATAAATAAAAATATAACTGTTAAATATATTTTCAAATTGAATTTTTCGTTAAAAATTTGGTATCTAAAGTTCCACTCGAATTAGTTAATTACACAAACAAGAGCATATTTGTTTAATGCAATGCGCACGCGCCACTGTATCTCACACTGATAGCGTGTGATAAGTTTTTTTTAGAAACTATAAAATTATAGAATGGACATTTTTTAGCCTTCACGCATTTTTATATAACTATATTTGTTTAGAATACTCCTTTGTCCCTCTTATCTACATTCTATTTAAATAATGTTTTTTCATTAATATTAAATAATAATATATTCCATTTTCATGTAAAAATAATATTTTTTTTAGCTTCACGCTTCATCACTTCTTTCATGCAAGATCGGGAATATAATCTTTCCCCCAGAGTGAGATAAGAACCAGTAATCTTCGCGTTTACAGTGAGACGTTTTCCGATTGAAGAATTTAGGCGCTAATTGAAAACATTAAAATTCATTATGTCAATATCAATTTGATACTTTAATTTTATTTTAAAAATATTATTCCTAAAAAAAAGTGTTAAAATAATTTGATAAACTATAGTGACTTGATGAAGCAATTAATCATTATTGAGTATTAGCTTTTAAAGCGCGGACGTAAGATGATTGATTATGGATAATTCCGACCGCCTACTGTTTAAAACAGCATTAATATTTAATATTATTAAAATGTGTATTAATATTTTAACTCTATTTTAATAAGAAATTTATATAATTTTTATTGTGTTACTTTATATATTTATTTTTTAAGGATTTGTTATAGTGATCTTTTTATTGCCGTCGGATAAAATTAGTAACGATGGAGAAATTAATAACAGCTTGTGTTTATTTTAGCATATAATAAAGAAATTCAAATTTAATCGATTAAATGTTAAGTAAAACTTTTTATGTTCACTGATTTTATACGGACATAAAAAAATTGAGTAATTAAAACTGTATCTCCGAAATATATCTCTAAATTAAATGACGCTATAAACGTGAAAATATATGAACGAAGTAAAATTAGCGTGAATTTGTTTTGGTTATAAATTAGCCATTTCCGTGACAACGAATTATGTTTATTTCATTTTAACAGATTATAAGCAGTTTTTATTTGAAGAAATTTTCTTATCTTCACCTATATGACTCATATAAAAAAATATTCGTTTTTTTTTTAATAATTAATTTATTCTAATAGAGCGTATACAC
The DNA here is from genome assembly GCA_030704555.1 of Heliconius charithonia. NCBI lineage: Eukaryota > Metazoa > Arthropoda > Insecta > Lepidoptera > Nymphalidae > Heliconius > Heliconius charithonia. Next base: position 3,409,833 of record CM060809.1, on the reverse strand, counting down.
TGTGCGTCAGGGATTAGGGTTGTCGCATACCAGCAGCCGGGCGATAGTGTGTGCAAATATAGTTTTGACGTCCGTCACTTGGCTCACGCGTTGACGACTACTTAAATATTTTCATTTTAACATGTTTACAAGAACCGTAATCATTATAATAAATAATTGTATTGTGCTGAAATCAAAATTATGAAACAATATTATTGAGAAGAAGATTAAAATCAATTTAAAAATAATGTAATTTTATTTATTAAATAATAACTAAAAACTATTTGCATATTAGCATATTGTTATGCATATGGTGTGCATAATCTGGCATACTTTTATTTATAGCCCAATAATAATTCATGTAATGCTCGCACGATGCAAGTTTTAGGATGCATTAAGTTTAACGGCACCATTAGCGATATCGCGCGCGACTGTTTACGAGGTTTTTTTAATGATTCGCTAATTATCTCCTCTCCTTTATAGAGGAAGTTGTTTAAGCGTGTGATCTACAATGTACTGGTTTTATCGATGACGATATTTATATACCGAGAGTAATTTCGAGATTTAGAAAGTGATACTTGTTACGTATTCGTCTAAGTATTTTTATTGACAATTTATAATATATAGAATATTTTCTATATAACTAAATAATGTTTGAAGTTGAGAACTACTAATTTACATTATTTATGGAAAATATAAAATTTACGACATCTCACTGACATTACACAAATTGTACATAACATTACAAATAATTTAACGATAAAAATATCATAGCAAAACACAATAATAATGCCATAAAATTTAATCAAGAAATCCAAACTAACTTACCACCACATACTTCCTCGTCCTCTCCTAGGTTTGTTCGCGGCTTCACACCTCAAACACAGAAAAAGCACAAACATACACAGCCACTTCATTTCGATGGGCGGACCCGCGGCATGAGCGCGGTCGGGCAGCGCACGGTACACTCTGACGAGATCTCGCGTTACCGCCGAGGCGGAGTCGTGGAGGGAGGCCTTACCTGCTCGCCCGCCTGCTTTTTTTATTACGCAATTAGGTAATGGATTATCGCAGGGATTTTTTTTGTTTGATCGATATCCGATTTTTTGGTTTGGTAGGAGTGAGTGGTGTGTGAAAATAATTTTTAGTTATATGCTACTATATAATTTATATAAGTTACTACACTATATTACTAAATAATGTAATAAAAATACAGTTAAAATTTCTTTGGAAAATGATATAGGTGTACATAGTTAATTGATACTGTAATAATACCTATTTAATTAGAGATAAGGCTAAAATTATGATAAACATTAAAAAAGTTTCTTTAACCAATAATTAAAAAAATAGGAAAAATATATTTTTATAATGCTATGTATTTTGTATAGGTTGGTGTTACATATTTTATTGTAAAACTTTAACAGAAATAATATTTTTGCAACATAAATATTATACAGTGGAATTGGGTTATGTATGCAAAACATTTAATAATCATTTCTCTCTATAAATAAGTTGCATATAAATATATCCCTATTACTACGAGTCATGCAAAAGTTAATATTTTAAATTCATTCTTCCATTATAACGTATAATAAAGAAAATTGTCAATAATGTGTGAATACTTTCTCATGTCAATATCGTGGGGCCGGCCGCGTGAGTCAGCGCACGCGCAGTGGGAGGGGCGGCGGCGACCAATCACAACGCACCAAACCTGCTGAACTGTGCCACCACGTGGCTACAAGTATTTAATTATAATAGTATATTTCCGTAATATTTGCTTATTTTATCATTAATTAATTGACATTTAATATTTTTAACATGTTTAAATTAAGAAAAATAATTGATATGACTTTTTTTATTTAACGTTTACTATTCGCATATTTCGATTAATGCAACAAGACGTTCTATAAGAGCTGGAAATTATCGTCCAATAACTTATAAAATATTATTAAGTAAATTATACAAGATAGGTTTATCTTATGATAATACCGAAACAGTCTTACTATCGTCCAATCTTACTTATTTAAAGCATTTCTGATAATAGTACGTTAAAATATATAATCATATAATACACTTAAATATTTCCGCAGAAATACACAAAACGTACAAAATTAAATTGGCCTGCGTAAACTTGTTTAACACTCCGCCTTATAAAGACATCAACGCGTGCGGTCTGTTCCATGCTATACATTGTAATTATTAGGTAATGATTGTAGGTACTCAGTTAAGGTATATTACGGCTTCCTTTTATGGTCATTTATATTGAAAATAACAAAAGAGTACTTAATTGTAATACATTTCTAGTGTTTTTTATATATTTTTCTTTAGTTCAATTTTCAACTAAATAAAAAATATATAAAATGAGATCATCGTGGCCCGGTAGTGCAAGGGTGTGTTTGTGCGTCCAATTCTGTCTCGGGGCAATGTAATATTTAATATTTTAATTTTTTCGCTTTGGAAACAAGGTTTATTTCCGCCTCAGCAGACACAATATATGAGAATTCGGCGCAAAGCAAGGTACGGAAGTGTCTCAATAGAAACGGAGTTTAGATTAGGTTCCCAGATTCCCTCCTAGACTATTACATGCGAGGTATACTGTGAGCTAAAAAAAACCCACATAATAGTCAGAAGCATAAAAACAAATATCAAAATTTACTCATACTTACACAAATATTTTGTTAAGTGCTTAAAATTTTATAAAAAAAACGGCACGTGTCATTCACATGTGTTCATCATGTGACAATGTGTGGCCGCGGCTAATTGAATAGTTGTGTTCCGGGGTTCCGCTTCGAAAGCAGATGCTGTGTTATATGGTAAATTAATCGTGCATCTTGTCACCTGGTACGTACTGGAAGTATGTTAAAGTGTATGATTTTAGTACCGGTATTAAAAAAAAAACTAAGCTGAATGTTAAATAAAAATATATATAAACAGTAGGTAATTGCATACCTCCTTCTTATATTTATTATAGTTCTTTTATTTCACCTTTTCCAATATACTAACATAATCTGAATACATATAATTTTTAATGGCAGCATTTATTGCGCTCTATAAACCAATAATTATTATTTTACGGTGCAATAAATTCCCGAAGTTGTAAAATTTATATAAATTGACTATAATTGAAACACAATATCAAACAGTAGAAGAACATCAACGATAATTTACAACAGCCATTGTTATTTAACAATACTAAATAATTAAGCTTCATACATTGTCAAAATATCTCCCAACGGAACGCCATTTTATTTGTATAAGTTCCAAGTGTTGAGTAGAACGTTCAATGTCTTTATTTAACCTTGAAAAGATCATCGTAAATTAGCTAATTTTCTTCCATTCAATGAAACAGGAGTGTAACTAAATTTAGGGATCTATTCTGCTTCAATTATAAGTCAAATATAATTTTGAACTCTATAAATAATAAATTTAAGATGCATTTTCAACTTTTCATATCGTTCTATTCAATACACAGGAATTCCTTTCAAAGGATACCATGAAATTAACTGTAGAACAAGTGAGGACTTCATTAGAGATGATCATTATTCTTAGAACAAGGGAATACTGATGTCAATAGAGCCTTAAGAGAATGAGTTTAAGGTAAAATTTCGAAAGCTTTTTAAACTCTAGTGGCGAAATTCGTTACGGACTTCCGTGTAGCGTCAATAATTGGCAATTGTGTTGGTATTAAAACATAAATGTTGACCAATTTAACAGAATTCTTCAAATAAAGCTCAGGTAAAAAGTAACAGCTTTTTACTTGTTTTAGATAGAATTCATATCCAAAGTGTATAAAATATTTATCATAGTACTAGTTCATGTATCTATTGATATGTATAACTCATACAGAAATTAAATTTCGACTGTCGAGATCGTCATGCAGCAGAATCAGTAAATTCTATTCCTATTGAAAAAATAAAAAAAAATGAGAAAAAAATATATATTCACTTGGTCTACCCTACTATAAGCGGAAACAGCATGAAATTAAAAGCAAATTCATACAAAATCGTGAATATAATATTTCCATATAAAATAATATTTCGATATAAGCATTCAGACTGTGACTTTAATGTTAATTAAAAGAGTTACTCTAAATGTGCCAGAATGGTAAAAAAATGCTGAAAGCTGCTCAAATCTTTGTATTTTGTTTTTACTTATAGAAAAAAAATTGTTGTAGATTTTAATTTTATGCAAATAGAAATCGACAGTATAACTGAGTAGCTACGCATCCGATAAGAGTACGCAACACCTATTACCGTGAAGTTTTTAACGATAAAGAGGTAAGAAAAGTAACTTTAAGATAAATTAATTAAATTTGAAATTGAAGAATTTCACTCAAAAATTTGAATTCATTAACGCGATAATTTGGGGTACCCTTTAGAAAAAAATATATTAGAACTCATATAACTTAAAGACTTACGTTAAGCTTTAAATAAATAAGGTGACAAACAAATTGCACAATTTGGATACGCTTCTATAAAAAAAAACAACAGCCTACTGCCACAAATATGATTCACAGCCTTTCCCATATCTCATATCTTACGAAACGCAAATATCCTTCTAAAACAATACGAAACTACAAATAAGTTGCGAGTGCGGTAAACAAAAAGGGTGTATGTAATTACGTGCGCTTCACTTAAAAATCGACTCTACACAAAAGCTTCAAGATACATTTCCGTTAGATGGAACCGGAAAAGCGGATAGCATTTTTACAGTACTTATTGTGTCTTTATTGTTCAAAGTGAACGTAAATATTAAGGTTTTATTATGTTTACTAATAATGCGGTGCTATTGACGCCGTGTGGTCGCCCCCCAACGCGGTCGAGTTGAAAAAACTAGAGCCCCTAGTCTTGTGAGTAGCTCGTAGTGGCCAACGCTAAATTCATCACTTCTTACTGATGATGTCTCTATGACATGGCAGTTTAGTTATAATCACTATCTCAGTAGTTTTGGGTTCTCTTTTTTGTACATGGTTTCATAAAGTTTTAAAATTTAATAAATATATTTTATTTGGACCAGTCGTGGCTCAAGGGCACAAGCGTGCGACTGTGATTGCGACAGATTGTTGATTCGATTCCCACTCCAGGAAATGAAATATTTAATATGTTCATTTCCTCGCTCTGGTAAGTAGTCAAAACGTGGCGTTGAGTCCCGTCTTTCAATACACAATGTCTTCAGAATTTGGCAGAGTGAAAAATCCAGTGTCGTCGTGACGCAGCGGCACACAGTGTAAAATATTCTGGTTGAGGGTTCGATCCCCACTCGAGTAAATGGAATATTTATTTGGATTTATATTTCCATTTCTCTGCTCTGTCAAGGCAAAGAGCGGCATGGAACTCTGCCACTCAATACCTAATGCTTTCTGAATATGGCGGAAAATGGGAGGCGGAGTGTGTTAATAGGTTCCCTCTGCCTACCCTGCTGTGTGCGGGATACAGCGTGAAGCTGACAGATTTAAATATTTTATTTTATTTTGCTTATTAAAAGAGTCAAATTTAAGGTTTTAATAAAGTGAAGTAAGTGTAATCTTGCAGAGAATATACTTACATACATATATTTAAGACAAGTTTGACACGTATGTTAATCATACTTATAATACCTACATTTCATACAAGAGTAAATCACTTAAAGAGGTCAACAAATAAATTTTATAAACAAAAGTTTAATAAGCTCACAACTGCCATTAATAAATACAGCCATTACAGAAGTTTATACTAATATTATAAATGAATGTAAGTTTGTTTGTTACGCTTTCACGCCTAAACTTTAAAATCAATTATGATAAAACTTTATACACACTTTATTAAATGTTTTAGAAAGGACATAGGATATTTTATAAAAAAATATTTAAATTTTCAAAAAACCTTTGGCTATAGTACAAAAATAAGTTAACGCGAGCGATGCCGCGTTTGTGTTTCTAGTAGTATATAAATATGTATGTAGTCGGCTTCGGTAATGAAAATATACGATGTCATCGTCAGTTAATCCCTTAGTTATTTCATGCATCGCCGCTTTACAATACCCGACCTCGGAATGGCCAAATAAAGCTTTCGGTAGGCTGATTTATATATTTGCTTACAATGTTAAGATTTCTTAATAGTTATTGTTATATTGGGAGAAGAGGGTTATATTATTTAATTTATTTTTATGTTAGTGTAAGATATGGATTGGGCTCGAGTATGGGAAATAGAGAACTTCATAATATTTGATATTTGTATCGTATTAAACTGTAACAGTAGACATTGAAAAGGAAATTAGAGTTGTCAAATTAATATGTAACTAATATAAGAGAGTCTATGTTCAGCAGTCGATTCGATGCGATATTATGTACTTAAGTAACCATTTTAGTGAGGTCAATTATATTAAAATATATAAATGAACTTAAAATTGCGAAATATTGTTATATTTTTTGTTTAATTAAACATTTTGCTTAAAATTTACTTAATACATTTTTTTTTCTATTGAAAAAAATATTTAACTAAAAACGAACAGATTGTGTTAATCTTAAATATATTTTTATTATCTGTAATAATATCATATCTAATTTATTTATTAAGATATTACGAATTCACGAGGCAACCACAATCATTACCACCTACCAAGTGCCAGGTTCGAGGTCAGGGAGGTCTATTCTGACGTCCGGAACGATTAGAATACAAACAATCATCGGACGACTCGACCGAATTCATTTCGCATTAATACTACGCTTATGATACAGAGTAGATTACGTGTAACAAAAAAATATATAATAAAATTAGGGGCCAGTCGTGGCGCAGTGGTACCAAGTGTGACTGTAACCGACTGGTTGTGGGTTCGATCCCCACTCGAGGAGATGAAATATTTACTTAAATTTATATTTTCATTTCTTCGCTCTGGTGTCGAGGCAAAGCGCGGCGTTTAGTTCTGCCACTCAACACGCAAGGCCTCCAAAATTCGGCAGAAAGTGGGGAACGGAGTGTCCTTAACACTCAGTTCCCTTTGCGGGTGCGGGATATAGCGTGAAGCTAATTTTAATTTTAATTTTTTTTTTTTTATATAATAAAATTAAATTGTAAACGTGCGATAGGTTGTGGGTGGTGGGTTGTGTACAAAGCGACATGTTGTGGGCATTGAACCCACAACAAATGAGTAACGAGACATATGCAATTTTGATTTCCGCCAGTCAAGACGCGATACCACCAGTCTTTGGCGGAAAGTGGGGAACGGAAGCCTCTTGTAAATATTTGAGAATATAGTGTCTTAACAGTAGGTTCCCAGGTTCACAGAGCGTGAAGCTAAAAAATGCTCTTTGTATAATATATGTATGTATTTTAATTTAATGGTTGATTTCGAAAGCTTTTTAGATAAATTAATTAATATATTAAATATCTATGACAACTATTTTTTTTTCATCTCTAAATGAACCAAAATTAGCAACAAGGCAACAATGAAAGTAATATCTTAAAATTCTAGCTGTATGGGGATGGGAACGTGTGAATTGAGTAGCAGAACTTGACATCACGCTTACCTAACCAACCAACATAAATAAGAAAGCCAAGAAATGAACATATTTTTTTTCCCCTGAATGGAATCAAATCCACAACCATCGTGTATTTGAAAATAATAGAAATATAAAAATAGCCTCTGCAATTCTTACTCTGTACATCCAGCCCGACCTGTTAATGGCAGTCTGAACAATGTTTTCGATCGCGAAAGAACCACAAAAAAATTGAGACATCAAATTCTTGTCCGCATTTAGGAACGATAAAATCACCGCCCTAAAATGATATATCTTACCTCCATCTGTACTAATAGCGTTTTAATATCAAGGCTTAGTCATTGGGGGCCGCAAAAAATGATATGTAAAAAATGGATCGATTTCACCAGTTTTAATAACTGTTGATGTGTTAGAATTAACAAGTTTCTGTCTTTTCTGTGGAAATGGTAGGTTTTTTTTTGCAGATTTATGCTATATCCTGTTTATAGCAGGTTAAATAAAAAGATGTGGTGTCTAGACACTAAGTTTTCCAATTTGCCACGAAATAGATCAGAGTGGAAAATTTATAATTAGCATTGTATCTCCCGAAAGGGGATCAATTCATAACCAATGCTTGTAAAATCGGATGCTAAACCACGGCACCACGATAGCCTCATAAATGATAGTGTAATACTATTTTTAGCTTTCCGTATAGAACAGTGTAAGCAAAGGCAATCTGGGGATTTAGAGTTAAGACACTCCACTCTCACTCCCATTAAGACTTGAGTGGTAGAATGCAACTTCGCGCTTTGTCAAAGAGACCAGAGCGAGGAAATGAAAATATTAAACCGAAACCGTTGTAGTTCGCGTTTCCCATCACACGCATGTAGCCTTGCGCCATGACGGCCTCAAGTATAAAATTTTATTTAATCTACCTGGATATCATATCTTTTATATATATTTAATAAATGAAACATTGTTTCACTTTATATGTAATTGCTTTAAAGAATAAAACCATAGATGTCATAATTCTACATATGACGACACACACATAAGTAAATTTTTACGTAATTAAAATTTATTTAATGTAAGCTAAATCGTTATTAAAAGTTATAGTCTATTAGTGACGCTGAGGGTATTTGCCCAGCAACTTGTAATTTGTTGTTTTTAGTTGTGTTGTTGTTATTGTTGTTTTTAGTTGTTAAGCTTATTTACTTCGAAATAGTTTAGCGTATTATTTTACTAGCAACAAAAATGTTTAAATTTAAATAAAAATCGACTATTGTGTTCTCTTCCAACATTTAGCACAACAGTTATATACACCTATATATATATTTTTTTCGTTACTATGTTTGTAACTGATATCTAGTCTGTAGTTTGGGGAGCGTAAAATACCAGTACGAGAAAATTTTGAGACTTTTCTGCGGAAAAGAAAATTGGGATTTTCCATTTTACATTTCAAACTGATCAAATATGAAATATTTCATAAAAATGAAATCTAAAATATTTAATTTTCTCGAGTGAGAGGCGCACTACGACAGACCTGTAGTTTGTATGTAATAACTAAATAATAATAATAATAAAAAATCTCGCGAAACGAAAGTATCGTTTATCAAAATCGCTTTAAAGGATAACTGTCTAACATTGAGTTAATTCAATCAGCATATAGCATGAGACATACATTAACTTTATAAAGAACGAAAAAATATAAATATATAAAAAATGGCGTTGTCAGTAATTTGGTCGGACGTAGGTAGTTTTTTGGTAACACGTCGAAACTCTTTCAGAATTATGACATATGCATTGGGAAGGTTTACAACGACTTCCTGCCCACACAAGAGGGCGTATTAATTTAATACCATATCATATACTACCTTTGATTTGTAACTTTACTTATAGCTTTAACATTTTTAAAGTGTTAGTTAATCTGTACTTAGGAAAGAAAAATACTTATTTAGAAAACGTATAAAAATTTGAACGTTGAACGCTTGGGGTAGCGAAAATTTGTAAAAATGGGAGATTTTAACAGAGATGCTAACAATATAAATAAGTTGTAGCTTGTTGAGAACATATATATGGCTTAGTGGTCGGAGCGCCTGGTCGGTTTCTAGGAGGCCTGGGTTCAAGCCCGCTACGTAAAAAAAAAATTATACGTTTTATAAATAAGTATTTTTACTTATATCTCGTATACATATGTTTTTATAAATTATTAATAAATAAATATATGCCGAAAAGAAACATAAATGAAATAATCAAATTTTAACAAAATAAAAACCGTAGGTATTGTAAGAAAAAAATATTTAAATTCACTGAATTGACTAGATACTAGCTTTATTAACTCAATTAAATAGTGTTAGTTGTAAAAAGCAGGAATCGCGTATAGATGGAATGTTTTTCTTTTCAGCGTCACAATGTATCTTGAATATAGTAGGTTAGGCACTCCGTCTCACATTTTCCGCGTAATTTTTGAGATATTGCGTACTGAGTGGTGCAACTAAACGCCGCGTTTTGCCTTGTTACCAGAGCGAGTAAATGAAAACAAAACATATTTCATATATAGCGTAATGGCTGCAAATATGTAGATATTCATATAGATAGATGACGATATCAACAAATATTTTCTCACATAGTTTCACATTACGAAACGAAATAAAAATTCTTACCAATTAAAAGTATAAATAAAATTATCTGCGGCAATAAAGATTATTTAAGGTAGCGGGAAATCGTAACCAAAAATCATGTCTGATCTAGCTAATGGCGATAACCAGTTTTATATTACTTAAGCAATAATCCATCAAACAGACGGATATCAATCTTAGTTAATCATAGAGATGGTCTCAAGGTCGTTTAGAGGTGCAGCCGTCCTCGTTCATTAGTGTTAAAGAAGTTTGGAGTCAAAATTTTAGTATTTTTTTGTTTTTAAGTTTTAGTGCTAGTCTCTCTCACGATATGTGAGCTCCCTAGCACACGTACTGCTGCTTTATGTGCAAATATATATTTAATAAACTAAACATTTTTGCTCTTGTTTATTTAGTAACGGAACTAAACGCCGCTTTTTATATTACCAGAGAAACAAAGTAATCAAATTTTATATAAGTAAAAAAATAATTAAACCATAATCACCTCATCGTCTGCACAGTCTTAAACCATTCCACTGCTCGTAGCTGGTTTATGTTTAAATGTGAAAAAAATGACAAATTTGTAAGCTCTCTAAACCAAAAATATATTGTTGTTAAAATTAAATTATAGTTAGAAATATTATAACATAAAAATAAATTAAATATATTACGAAGTTCTACTCTCTATTTTTAGCTAAATCAATATCCCTTTGTACAGCCCACCCAAGTCATATTATTTTCAATGAAAAAATATATATTTTTAGTATTAACAGGTCTATAAAACTAACTTACTTGCTTAACGACTCAAAAATTGACTCAATTAAAAAAAAATCTGTTATATGATAAACTACGTCTATCCACATACAAAGTAACCTAACCGCAGAATACCCTCTTTGCGGTATTTCCGATCACCGATATTCATTAAGGAGGGCTCGTAAACTTTGAATTTACATACATTTTTATTTTATCTCACCTAAATCTAAATTTGGTAGGCTTTGATTTTAACACTAACCGCAAAATTGGCAAGTCTTAGTGGTTTTATTCTTATAATATTCATGAAGTTCCTTTGATATTTTTTGTTTAAAATTTATGTTTAGTACTCTTGTTTTTTTTTAAATATTTTTTTTAGTTATTGATTGATACATGATCTTACTTATTAGTTAGTTTTAGTTACTTTTTGATACAGCGTCAATCGATGGCGTCTGGCGACGGTTGTGGGTTCGATCTCCTTGGGGAGAAATGAGATAGTATACCTAATATTTAACTTATTTTACTCCGCTCTCTCTGCCATATTTAAAATATCTCTAAAAGTCGACGGAATGTGGCGAATGGAGTGTTTAAACACTACTCAGAAACAATATTACTGTAAAAAATATTCCGCTCGTACTTGAATAACTCGATAAGAATGGCTATATCTAAACGTAAATAAAACCAAATATACCTATTATAAATTATCAAAAAATATCAATCGACAAAACAGTAATAATCGATTAGAAGGTGAGTTTAACTAATGCCTTAATACAGAACTTCTCGAGACGAGCGTGTGAAACTTTTGATATTCGATAAAAAAAGAAAAACGAAGGACCGCCATTGATGAAATGTATCGAAATGTTTCTGTGGGAGCCGGCGCGGGCGCCACTCTTTGTCGTCATAATGAGTCAGTATTTCATGCAACAAATTCAAGAGGCATTAAAATATATATATATATATATATATAATTAATATAAATTTTATTTGAAATTGATATAAATAGAAGAGATGTTAATTTACTATATTAAGTGATTTTTATACAAAACGAATGATAAAATATTATCGTGCGTAAAACGGAAATGACGCTGACTAATAAAAGAAAGAAATATCTTAAATTCTTGATTCGTACAAAAAGCAGCAACAAGGAAAGAATTTTTGGAAATTCAATTTCGAAGGAAAAAATAGATTGTGAAGATTTTGGTTTAGGTACGCAAAACTTGTCGCTTGTCTGTTTTACAAACAGAATAGCAATCAAAATATTTCCTGTATAGTACTTGATTTTATGAATTGACGCATGCGCATTGACGCACGCGTATTACACTAATAAATAAATAACATTTAAATTCTTTAAAATATTGCTTAAAATTTATACTTTTCTAAAACGATAATATTAATTTTAGAACGAGTTTTAAAAAAGTTCACAGTAACAAGATGGACGAATGGACAAACATTGTGTAGTATATTTATAGTTTAATAATAAAACATTAGGGAAAAAAATAACTTAAATATTTGAACAAATCTCGTCCTTTATAATAAATATTTGAAATACTAAAAGACATCTTGTTTTTGTTATATCTTCGTGAAGTTGTTAACACGTACACTAATTTTATTGGTACCCTGCCTATTTGTGAACCTAAACTTTATGATATATTTCCTGAAGCTCCTACAATGTAAACGGTTGAATTTCAAATAGTTCCAACAGATTCCTTTATAATTATCTTATCACACGCGATGATTGTAGGTTCAAATTTAAATTGATGTGCATCTAGAGAAAGTTTATACACAACCAGATGCAACAAACTGAACATATCTAATATTTTTCCAAATTGGGCAAAATGCAAAAGATATCTTTTTTATATAGAAGTATCCAAAAAGCTATATCCAAAATAATTAAAAGGAAAATATTATTTTATCTCTAATATATCTTATTATACGATTTCTAGAATTAAAGCAAAATACTCGAAATTATAATAATGTTATCTTAGCGTGTAGTAACCTCACTTTTCACTTTATTTCACAAAACATGTAACCGGAAAACAATCCCATTGACAAAAAGATACCGATAAGACGGTTTGCCGACTTCCAAAAAAGGTAACCGAACTGGGAACCTCGGCGCCTTTGTTCGTTATAGACAATGGTAAATTAGTTAAATGCTATTGTAAAACACCACTGATGAGTTCTCTTTTGAATGAATGCAATTTTGGTTTATCCATTATCAGTTCTTAGAGATACTGGAAGCTTCGATTTTTTTCTTACATAATGCTAAAAAAATAATTTTTCTTTCAACTCAACGTATTTTCCGTATTTTATGTAACGTTCTATATCTTCTTTTGTATTGTATTTGCATTGGTTCATTTAATTTCAATTATAATTTCATATTACTGATACAAAACTAAAAATAATAGTCGCGGTTAGTATTAATAAATGAATTTGCCATAGTTGGTATAGGAACAGTACAACAAATAATCTTAAAATGTATTATATATGTATATATATATATATATATATATATATATCTAAGTCGATAAAAATATTGGCGCTCAATTGGAGGTAAGAGAGTTCTAACGCCTCATTTTGAGGAACAAAAGTTATCTATTTAAAAGAGTTTTTTTACTTTTGCATCGCGTACTTTCCATTATACAAACTATTAAATTTCAATTGAACTAACATAAAGTTCTACTGAAATGAAAACCAGTGGTGGTAACAGTTATTTTTTATTGTACATACCATAAACTTTATTGAGTGGTTACAATCGTCCTTTTAGTTTTATAATTTTTAACCAGTACGTAACTTGAAAGGACTTGCTAGCACTTGTCTACGAGGAAAAGGAATATAAGCCTTATGTATGCGGATTAGGGTTTATTATTCTACATTAATGAAAAATGGTAAAAGACACCAGGTTCTTAGCGGGACAAATGTCAGGCACCTTTTGTCCGATACGCTGATAACGTTTCTAAGAAAGTGAGTGATCTTTGAACAACCGAAACGCAAATGCAAGTGAAAATAATTACAATATTTGCCAAACAAAGGATTATCTCTCATTGTTTTAATGAAACAAAACCATGTCCAGATAAGCACAACTCTTTTTAATGACCGCCAATAAATTATACCTTTATATTTTTGCAAAGGTGGTAAAAAAATATGTGAATAGTTACGCAGGTGTTCGGTAATAAACGTGTTGTAAAATATTTTTGAGAGCACAAGGAAGGCGAGCAAATTTTCTATTCTTTTTTAGTAGTAAAAAAAAATATTTTTGGTGAATATTTAAAATAAAACACTGCCCTTTTTACTATAACATAAAAAAAACATAAATTATTCTTATTCACTCCGAATGTAGAGTGTATTTTATTTACTTTTTGAAATAATTCAAATATGACTGAAAATCAATCAAATCAAAATTTTGCTAAATTCTTGCACAAGCTTTGATCGATATGAACATCTTCGAAATATTTTGAAAATATTAATAACATTAAATTAAACATTAACCTAATAGCTACAAAATTTACCTAATAGACGAATAGACATTAGAAAAAGTAAATAACTGGATCTTGATTGAGCTCTCAGCCAACAAATCTAAAAGTAATTAAGTCCGGGATAACTCATCTTCCCGCATTATACTATGAACTATGAAAAATTTGGTATTCTCTAATTCAACAAACCATTCGCCCCCCACATTCTAATAAAGCCAGTGGCTCTCAACCTTCCAATTTAATAGTATTTTGTATGGAATTATTTCTAATAGTATTTGAAAATAATTCCATACAAAGTAGGTATTTGAAACGCAAGAGCACGTCAAGTATAGTAAGACATACAATTTCGCCAATTAATACATTATTAATACAGTTAGTATTTCGAATTCACGAGCAAAAGACAGAATACTTGGTGGATTTCACTTTAGTGACAATATCCTCTAGATAGCGATATCAAAGAAAAAATATTTTTAGTCCATACTACACGGTCTATTTTTACTTTGTGTGATTAGTGTAATTTGGATTCAGACCTTTACTTACAAGTATCATAGGTTTTTATAAAAGATAATAATAATATATGTTGCATATTAACATTAAATTCAATATAACTATTTTTTAACTCTACTTTTACTAAATCAATCAACATCTTTAATATCTTTTAGCTGGACATGTCTAAAACTAGAAACGTTTCTGGTTTAACAAAAAGTATCACAATAATTTATCTTCAGTAGATAATCGCCAACTCATTTTAGTAAATGTGAAAGAAAGAAACATAATTTTAACAAATTAGGCGACAAACGCAGCACATTTTGCGGCGAGAAGGCTGTTTAGGCGGGTATTATTAATGACTAGGGCGGACCACAAAGATATCGTTTTTTGCTGTATTTTTTGTAAATTATCTTCAATTTTTTTTGTATGTATTAAATAAGTAAAAAATATTTAATACACATAAATTATATACGAATATAATATTTTACTTCATGTAAAATTTAATAAGTGATATAAAAATTGTATGGATCATACACAAAAGAAGAAACTTATTAACTTCACAAAAACTAGGAGTGCGGCTGAAGCTAACCTCTATTATAATATACATAATATGTGGTAAAGTATCTAATAATCCTATAAAATATTCCCATTCACTCAACGCTAATACAAATTCCTTCATCAAAATCAGATGACCGTTACGAATGAAGCCGTAGACCGAAGGGATAAAAGAAGGACTCGAACGAAATAACCGGCTCTCTTTCCCTCTTTATGGATGAGACAAGGATAGCGTTAGAGAATATTAAAACATCACCATTTTCATTATCATCGTGTGGGTCCCACAGAGCCTTCACGCCGCGAGTGAATACACAATCAAGGTAAATTATGTAGTGTATTTGGATTCGTTTGTTGCGCTCCATTATACAAATATGTCGGAATGTCTTCTAAATATTATGTGTAAATTATTTTCTTTCTCAGCTATTCAGGTTGCCAATAAATTGAAATGTTTATTAGCTACGTGCTGTATTGTGGGCTGTGTATGGGAAAATTCTTAATGGGTACATGGATTTATGTTTAAGATATGTTTGTGTATATATATATACTTTGTTTTATATACGCAATTTTTATATTAGAGCATTTTAAGTTTATACATATTTATTATAATTTTTATTGCGTTTTGAGTAGGTAATATAACAAAATATTAGTCTACAGTTAACTTCAAGCGGGAAGTGGAAAAAGCGAAAATCTATTACCAAATTCTCCCCACTTAATTTTTATGTTAATGTTACATTCGTGAAAACACAAAAAGAATACCCACTCGAAAATGCATACCTTTCAAACTCTATTAAAAATAGCCTCATATTTTACAAAATATGCCATTTAAATCTGACGTGGGCTCTCCGGTACATCATAATAGCTATATCCTGTCTATAGATTGTCAAAAATCAGGAATTTCGGCAATTACGTCTCACCTCCCACGTGAATGTTACAAAAAAACTTGCACCAGGCGCATCCAAATTTTCTTAAAAGACTCCGACGTATCTACTTTTGTGCAACTTAAGTTATAAGCGTAAGCGTTAGAGCTACATATTAGATTTATAAAACCTGTTTAGTTACCTAGGTTTATTATAACTGAATATTTTTATAACTTCACGCTGTATCCCGCATATGGTAGGGTAGGCAAAGTGAGTCGGGGAAAATGATTAAAAACAAAAACACTATTAGGATGCATTCACACAATAAGAGCATATTTTTAAAAGAATATTAAATTTTCGGACATAGCTAGGCTACATAAAATAAAATAAAAATTAAGTTATCTCCCTAGATTAGTATGATAAATAAATAGACACATATAATGTTTCGGTCAGTTGTGCTACAGGGGAATAAGCGTGCGTCTGCAAATGCGGGAGATTATAAGTTCGCTTCCCATCGCGGAAATTAATTTTTTTTTTTCATTTTTCGCCCTTGAATCGAGGCAAATCGCGGCGAAACAAGCGGCGTTGAATTCAACCAACATAATGCAACGATTCGGCGTAGAGTGGAAAAGGAGTTGTCTTGACACTAGTTTCCCAGGTTACCTCTGCCTGAATGCTATGTTCGGCATACAGCGTAAATCGAAAGAAAATAAGAAAAATGTATTTTTATTTTTTAGTACAAGTATTTCGATAACCTCTTCGCTTTATATATACTATCTTATAGAAAGAATTACAATATGATATACTTACATGCTGTAAATTAGCAAAAACTTTTATAAATTATAATAATCTACTATAGTTTCTAACTTGCGCCGTATCAAAGTATAACATTTTTTTTATTATTTTTCCTATTGTTGCCTTTGTGCGAGCTAGCGCCGGCACGAAAGGTTCCCTAAAAGGTGTTCCAAGGCGTATCTTCACGTAATAGACGTCGGTTACATATTTATTTTTGTGTTGTTCATTATTGTCTTGACATAAATAAATTAATGTTTTTCCAAATTTCGCGCTTCCACGGTGGCCGGTCCAATTCACAAGGGAGGCCAAGTAATAATAGATTTCATTCAAGACTTGGCCACGCCCTTAGTTTCGATGGCTTGGTTTATATAAGTAGTAACTAACGCTTCACACTTCGAGGCGCTCGCTATGACGTCCTGCGTTGGAGGTCCATAAATATAAAAAATATTATTTTTGTGTAGATGGACCAATGTATATATTTATTCTTCATATATTAAAACTATTGTGAATACTTAGGACGTTTTTGATTGAACTTGGTTATTTTGAGTTCTAATTGGAGTATAAATGGCGTGATAAACTAGAAAAATAAACTAGCTTCACGTTGTATCCCTAGCGGGGAAATCAGAGAGAACGGAGCGCCAAATGCTCTTTTGCTTCGTTGACTGTCATGGACCTCTTCATAAATCCCCTTCAGTCCTCATGCTTTTTACGTGAATTTTCTCCGGTATCTTTGATATCGTATTTTCGAAAGTCAACCGAGGTCTCCCCCTATCTCTCTTACCGCTCGCTTTTCCGTCATAAATCGTTTTTTGTTATCGTTCATCACTCATTCGTTCAATGTGCCCAACCCAGCTTAGACATCCTCGCTGGTACCTATCATTCTGTTTATCTCTTCATTGCGGATCCAATCAGCTAAGCTGACTTTACATATCGCACGAAGAGGAAGAGATCGCATCTCCGTAGTATTCATCATTCTTTTATTCTTCTTCTATAATATCCACGTTTCGCTGCTGTATAACAGCGTCGGTACCAACACTGCATTGTGCACGGCCAAACGTGCAGCTGTGATGTTTTGCCGTCTTA
Source organism: Heliconius charithonia (assembly GCA_030704555.1). Classification (NCBI taxonomy): domain Eukaryota; kingdom Metazoa; phylum Arthropoda; class Insecta; order Lepidoptera; family Nymphalidae; genus Heliconius; species Heliconius charithonia. Next base: position 3,391,784 of record CM060809.1, on the reverse strand, counting down.
TCAATGCAGCTAAGGTACCGTTTGCCCTGTTACCGGCAGCTATACGTCTTTTCGCATTCATCCCGTATCTTCTACCTCTACTAAACATACTTACCTAATATAAGCGTAATAAACTTAAAATTATTGTTTTTTTTATTTCTTGTAATATCCAAAGTTCTCTAAGAAACATCATTAAGCCCCAAGCATAGAACAATTGAATTCAAAAATATATAAACTGCAAAAGACGTCTCTATGAAACATAAATTTTAACATAGGCTACTGTACATAATGCAATTATTTATTTTTTGCATTAATAATTATTAGCAAAATATAAGGAGAACAACTTTTTACTCCAATTTTTTTTTTAAACATTTTTTTACAATATGCAGAACATAGGAGTCTTTTACATTTTGTTTAAAATATAATAACTGGATTTAATCGTGCAAGTAACTGATTCTACATTATATTTTTTTATAAAAATCAACATTTATGGAATCATCTTAGTATGTCCAAGCTCAAAGTTTTGTGTCTTTCTCTCAAAAATCTAAACATACGTAAAATCGAAGACACAGTGACTTATAATTCCTCCTCTTATGCAAATGTGAGATAGAAGATAATGATATACGCGAGCTCCTACACAGCGATATAAAAATATATAAATAATTAATACAAACTGTGCACTCGGAAACGATAAACATCGTTGCTCGGATGTTTCACGTAGCACGCTATTTCATTATTAATTGAATATCGCGGCGAATGAAAGAAGTACTAATTAAAGACCTAGTATGTTCTAGATATTTGATAAACCGTGTTAAACTGTATTTATTTATTGAACCTAGCACGGATTATTATCTACTTCTTTTACAATATTTTGATATAAATTATATTTTTTTTGTATTTTTATAGTGCTAATTATTGATGTTATATAAAAGTAAATATAAGTTATATTATAAAATTAATTTAAGCTTAGCTTTATGCTGTATCCCTAGCGGAGCGCCAAAAACTACGGTCTCTGCATACCTCTTTCGCCTCGTCCAATGTCATTAACTTCTTTATACATGCCCTTCTGTTCTCATGCTCTTTACGTGACCTTGTCCCAATATATTTCATACTTCGGTTTTGAAGGTAATAGTATACTTTACTTAGCCTCACGCTTTGTCCCTAGCGGGGTAGTCAGAGAGAAACACTACGGTCTCTACATACCCCTTCCGTGTCATCCACTGTTATCAACCTCTTCATACATGCCCTCCAGGGGGTCCTCATGCTTTTTACGTATTCTTCCTCCAGTATCCTTACTATGTTTTCGAAGATCAAACGAGGAGGAGGGAGACTTTTTCTATTTTCTATTATAAATCTTTTTTGTCATTCTTTTATCACACACTCGTTCGACATGCCCAAATCAGCTAAAAACACTCTTCTTCATTCTCACCATAACATCCAGGTACTAGACCTGCCATTCTGAATATACTTCCCAAGTATACCACTCCATTCACTTGTTGTAATATCTTACCATTTACGCTGATCTTGCATTTTGTCCCTTCTTCATCTCTTTCAAAAACCAGAACCTTTGTCTTGTTTTTGAAATAGATGAAGAATCTATCGTATTCATGCTTAGACTATTTTCACACCCTTCTTTAAGATAATATCATATAAATTCTTTTAATTTTCATAAAAAAATATATATTTACGTAGTTGCGGTTATGTTAAAGTAATAAGATACATCTACTTATATTGTTACCATTGTTACACCTAAAACAAGTCTTGATTGACGAAACAACGCAACATTTCAAACTCGTTCCACTGTCAATCCCGCGATGCTCGGAAAAAATAGAAACCTATCCGTTCGGTCCAAGTTGTAAGGGAATAATATTTAATATTATAGATATATTCTATAAGAAATGAAATTGTAATATTTATATAACTACTTTTCACAGAACTTACATGACAGAATTTCTGTAATATTATAATAATTATTTAAAAATATTTAGTCTATGAAAAAAAACTATCGCTATACTATTTATAACCGAAATCCGTAAGGAAGAGGTTATCAATTCGATTGTATTTTATTTATAATTGTTACTTTAGAACTTTTGACTGGATGAACCGATTTTGATGTTTATATTTTGTATTCTAACTTCACGAACTAACAATACAAACAAACTAACTAATAATATATATCAATCTTTATTTAATAGAGAAAGATATTATTAGATACTAAAAAGATTAAATACACTCGTGATTGACTAAGCGATGAAGCGAACTCTTCTATCTGCAACGATGGGTCAGGCATCTGCACACTAATACACATTTTTTTACTCACAATTAAAAATATACAAATATTTATTAATTAATTGAAATTTAAAATTTATTTATTTCACAACCACCCAAGTTGATGACAACAAGCAATCGCACTCTCTTACAAATTGAACCACACTCTAACTGTAAGGACTCTACAGGGTGCCCGTCGAGATATGTGTCGAAACTTTGAAAAGTGTTAAATAATACATTAACGGTGACCGGTGTCATACATAATTGAAGAGGATCACTGTCTCAAAGTGTAGGTGTCGCGTCGACAGTAAATTAGTTACAAGTCCAGTAAAAAATGTTGTTGGAACTCATTTTGTAGTTCGCTAGATGAATTAAAGAAAATAAAAAATATCCTTAACATTTTACAAAATAGCTGTCTAAAGAATTTTATGTTATGTAGTTTTATATTCGTTACTACTTCTCTACCTATAGGGTACTAGAGAATACTATAATAGTACCTATTTTAGACATAATCAGCGTTAGATTAAAAATTAAATTCTTAAATAACACGAATGTGTTTATTTACCGACAATTTTTTTTTTAGCTAGGTAGGCAGAGAGAACCTGAGTTAAGACACTCCATTCTCATTGGGACACTTTCATTTCCCAAATTCCACCTAATTCTGGAGGTATTGCATACTGAATGGTGGAACTTAATGCCCTTTGTCTCCTTACTAGAGCTAGGAAATGAAAATATATATTTTTTTCTTTTTTTCGATTGTGAATCAAATCCATATTCTCCCACGACTAACCTCCAAGCTATAATATCACTATTATAATTATTCTTATCACTATTATAATTATTCTTGAGGCCAGTCGTGGCGCAGTGGCACAAAGTGTGACTGTAAACCGACTGGTTGTGGGTTCGATCCCCACTCGAGGAGATGAAATATTTACTTAAATTTATATTTCCATTTCTTCGCTCTGGTGTCGAGGCTAAGCGCGGCGTTGAGTTCTGCCACTCAACACGCAGTGCCTCCAGAATTCGGCAGAAAGTGGGGAACGGAGTGTCTAAAAAAAAACACTAGGTTCCCTCTGCCTACCCTGCTGTGTTCGGGATACAGCGTGAAGCTGAAATAAAAAATAAAAAATAATTATTCTTATATTAGAAAAATTATTAGAACCAATATATGTTCATCTCATTTTTTTTTTCATTTCAATTATTTTTACATTGTACCATCGACAGCAGCTTAAAACGGTTACTGATGCTCAAAACCTGGCCGATATAATCGTACCAGATTATCAACGGCCCCAGACGCGCCTCTTAATTAAATCATTTAACCTTTGAAGCTATATTAACGTACTGTTATGTTCGAATGTGATGTATTAATAACAATGTTCGTGAGATTGAGTGATAAATCTTCTTAAAAATATATGGTTAGTTCGTGAAATATTGTATATATAATATTTGTATGTGTAAAATTTTAAGTAAGTTAAAGCATAAAATTAAAAATAAATCTTTAGTTGGGTCGATTACTTTACAATTTACGAAAAATATTACAAAATGATTAAAAAGTTCATACTGACCATTGATAGTGCACGTCAAGGGTCGTTTGGAAATTTATGTTTTTAAGTTAAACGAATCCAAGTTAAGCGAGGCTAGTCGTGGCGCAGCAGCATGAAGTGTGACTGTAAAATCGACTGTAGAATCGAATCCCCACTGGAGACGATGAAACATTTAATTAAATTTATATTTCCATTTCTACGCTCTGGAGTCGAAGGAAAGTGCGGCGTCGACTTCTGCTACTCGACACACAACGCCTCCAGAATTCGGCAGAAAGTAGGGAGCGGAGTGTCTTAACACGAGGTCTGCCTACCCCGCTGTGTGCGGGATACAGCGTGAAGCTGAAGTTAAACGAAACGCTAGAGAAATCACACATATACATATTTTTCGATTGATAATTATATATTGTATATTTTCATCGAGATGGTTGTGAGTTCAACTGCACCTAGTTGAACCCACAACTTTATAAGCTTCATGCTGTAGGTTTTCTGTATAGACAAGACAGAGAAAAATGAAGGGAATGTTGTTGCACTACGTTCCCCTTAAGTGTCTGTCGAGTTCACGTTAGTCGCATACACAGTTTGAAGAGAAGACAGTGGAATAGAGATTCCATTGTGCCAAGAGGGAAAGAAAATGAAATTCTAAATAAACTTTTCTGTCCCCATTGCGACTATAATCGATATTGAAACGCAATAGCCATCCTATACGCTCCACCAAACACGAAACTAAGAACTAACTGTACATCGTCACAAACAAACTTGTATTTATCAGCGCTAACGCCATTGTGAAGGGATTAAGTCCATTCAAGAGGCAGGTAAGTGGGCATTAGGTGTGTGTATCCTTCAGTTAAGTCTTTAATAGATAATAGATAAAATTTGCTTTGGTTCAACCTTTTCTTGGCTTGCGTTGTATTTTAGTTGTTACTTGAAATTTTCACTTTTTAATTTAATTTTGTATAATTTATTCAATTTTGGATTGTAATACACAATATATCAAATTAAACAGTATTTTTCTAAGTTGGTTTTTTTAATTATATAGAATATTAATTTACATATTTTGTTTATACAGATCGATATGAACAAAAGGTAAGGTGAATAAAAAAAAATTAAATTGAGATAAAATAAACTCAATATTTATTTTATATAGCATCTCCTTATATTATTTTCATTACAGTTACGTACAATATATTTATGTAATTTCAATACATTAAAATATATACATAGACAATTGTAAAAATGAAACTTTAATATCATTATTGCTTTGGATTATATTTCTTAACAACAACTTACAAACATATTACCAACAACTTAAAACTAACAAAAAACAAGGTATTGATTTAAGAGATTTCTGTAACGCTTAAGAGCTTAATAAATTGTCACTTATGTAGGGTTTTTAAGAAACACAATACGTTTTGAGTGCGTAGTAGGGTAAAATTTGTTAACAGATGAAATCACAACTAAAGGTAATTACTGAGCCTCGCACATAGCAAAATTGCAGTAGCCTTTGCAACTTATATTGCAAATTCAATGATTTGGAAAATTAGGAGATCTTTCATAGAAGTATTTAAGAGAGGGTTATGGAACATAGTAAAGTAAAAAAAAATCGCCTGCAATCTTTCCGGCGACTACAAATGTATGTGAAGAAGTTAAAAAGGTTTCTTTTGTGCTCTTTTTTAAGATTTTGCATTATTAATAATATGTATTTAGTGAGTAATTGTTTTTTTTTTTTGTAAGAAAAAGTTGTCATTGTTATTTAAAAAATGTATTTTTTTGTTTAACAACACGTATACCTACCTACGTTTTGCAAAATTTATAGAATTTTCTTTTTTTTTTTTTTTTCAGCTTCACGCTGTATCCCGCACACAACAGGGTAGGCAGAGGGAACCTAGTGTTTTTAGACACTCCGTTCCCCACTTTCTGCAAAATTTTAGAGGCATTGCATGTTGAGTGGCAGAACTCAACGTCACACTTTGCCTCGACACCAGAGCGAAGAAATAAAAATATAAATTTAAGTAAATATTTCATCTCCTCGAGTGGGGATCGAACCCACAACCAGTCGGTTTTACAGTCACACTTTGTACCACTACGCCACGACTGGCCTCAGAATTTTATTAATAATCAACATTCCCTTTACAGACTAACAAACTTCGTTTAACATTTACTTAGATATAAGTACGTAAAATATTTTCATTTAATATACTATATCTGATACATTAACATATTATAAAATTATAGAAAAACAAAAATATAAAACAAATTTCAACTTCATGTGAACCGAAGCATATGATGGGATATGCATAATATCGCATTATTTAACATAATTAATTAACCTCTCAACAGACAGATGGACAAAATAAAAAGGTATTACGTCTTCATATCGATATATCGACATCTCGATCGGTTTAAAGGAACATAAATAATCGATCTTGACGTTTGATTTCCGCTCGATATTTATGTAGAGATAATATTTGATTGTTTTACTGCAGCCACTAGATTTATTTTAAAGGGTTTTTTGTTTATTCTTATTTTTGATATTTTGTCGAAAATATTTTTGAATTGTTTAAATCGTGAGGCCGTCTTCTTGGATGTCGCTGCTTGGGTCTCTGCGAGCCAAGGGTGTGAATGTAAATACGTTCGTTGTTTGTGGGTTCGATCCCAACTCAGGGGAATTAAATATTTTATCTTTCATTTCTTCACTCTGGTGACGAAGTAATGTCTTTAGAATGCGGCGGAAAGTGGGAAATGGAAGTGTCCTAATGGGAACAGAGTGTCTAGTCAATAGGAAAAGCACTGCGTTGATTTTCGTCTCAAAGTTCAGAACGAAAGTGTCTTAATGGGAACGGCGTGTCTTTACACTAGGTTCCCAGGTTCCCTTTGCCTACTCTGCTTTGTGCGAGAAACAGCATAAAACTAAATAAATTCTGCATTATTTTTAATTGTATTTAAAAAACAATAAAATGACTAAAAATCAATCATCATTAAAAGACAAAAATCGATATAACTAAAAAAAGTTGTTGATTAAGAAAAAAATGTTATAAAATAAAAAGGTTATATTTTAGAATGAGGCATTATATTACATTAAGCTATAAAGGATTTGTTTAATAGTCTGTAATTGGTCGACCTAACATGGTTTTTACTGGCATTGTCCTGGTGAATGGAGAAGTCCCGTACTACAAGTGTGAATAACGAATTAATTTTTAAATTTAGTTATTGCTTTTTAACGTATAAGGCATCTCGTATAGTCTATAGTATTGAAGTCGCCGTGGTACCGTGGTAACGTCTGGCTGTAAACGTATTACTTTTTGAATTCGATTCGCATTCGGGGGAATGACTAAGTATATTTAAATTACTAAAGATCCAAACATGACTTGATCTGCTTAAACTCAATGTTATATTAAAGACAAACTTTACAAATTGTTTACATAAATTATTATCGTTTTTATTAATCGATAGAGCCCGCATTTGAGATTCCCATTTACGCATCAGCCGATGAATTTTATTTTGTGTTAGGTCCCGTTCGGGTATTATCCGCATGCCGTATATGTAGATAAAGATATATAGTTTTATTAAGTGATAGGCCTTATTCAAATACTACCTGAATCCTGTATAACGACCGACTTGAAGACCAATGAATCAAAAATAATGATGACCACCTAAGAGGTGGTCATCATTATTTTTGTTAAATCTAATAACTATTGATGCGTTGTTAAATCATTAGCTACCAATGCTGCACTAATTCATATATTCAATATTGTAATTTCGATTTTATAGGATGTTATGGATACGATACTAAAGGAAAAATCTAAACTGAAATAAGTACACAATATTAAAAAAAATACTTATACATATGTACTTGGAACATTTAGCTTTTACAAAATACTCTTTTATTATCAATAAAACAATTCATCGTTTATAAAAAATATATATTAATATTTAAACACGAACACCCATCGAGTTTCACCCAAAGTAACACCCGAGGTCAATAAATAAATAAATCTCAACTCCACTGTTTTTTAACCTTTTTTTAGATGAATATCTATAGTAATTACGTGCGTTGGCATCGAAAACAAACCGCAATTTTGTGGTCGGCCATTATTGTTTATGGATCAATATTATAGGCGTCATAATTATAATGTAGACCCGTCTTTAGGAGATTTAAGTTGGTAATACACTCCCGTGCTATTCATTAGTGATTTCTGTGTTAGATATGTATGTATATGTATGTTGTTTTATGTGTAATTGTTTTATTTGTCTTTGTTGTGTTTTTTTTTTAATTTTGTTTATTATATTATTTATATACAAATGTATTATATGAGCGTGTGTCTGTCATTTGATAATTTTCAATTATTTGTTAAAATTATTGAATTTTTAAGCGTTTAGAAAAGTGTTTGCAGAAAAATAAATGGTGCCATTTATGTTTTTAGAATTCCGTTTAGAAATAAAAAGACTGGTCAAGTGCGAGTCAGTCTCATCCACCGAGCGTTTCCTATCAATTTCTTCAGGATTATAAGTCAACGAGACGTACAATTTATAATAGTTTTTAAATTCAAGTTTGCTGGCGTAAGCACTCGTTATGCTATTAGCTAAAGCCATAAGTTTATAATAAATATAACTGATAAAAATTGCCTTTCATTTGTGCTGCAAATTCTCATTTCTTTCATCACCAATAAAGTAAAAAATCCTAAAATTGGTCTTTAGTGCCACGAGAGCTCGCATACTTCAGGGTAGGCAGTGAGAATCTAGTGTTCAGACGTTCCGTTGCCCATTTGCCGCCAAATTGTGAAGAAATTTCGTATTGAGTGGCGGAACTTACATCGCGGTTTGTCTTGACATCAGGTCGAAGAAATGAAAATATTAAATGTTTCATTTCCCCGAATAGGAATCGACCCTCTACATGTGGTCTATGGTCACATTTTATGCCCCTGCGCCATGAATGACCTCAGGTAAAGAGTGTATCGTAGAAAAGCCATTGAAAGCTTTTATTTGTAGCTTCATGTAAAATAAGCGCATACGCCGACAATTTGAAGTTTGTGAATTTGTATAAGTTGAACTTTACGTTGACCCACAGTACATAGAGTTGGTATGGAACACTTGGTGAGCGAGTCCGACTCGCACTTGATCAGTCTTTAAATCCAGATACATCAATTCTAGATAGACATCTACAGATATAAATAAATATTAGACAATAAATGATTTTTAGTTGCAGATGCTTAATAGGAACCATCAACAAACAGCAATTGGCGCATCTCAGAAAAATTGCAACTATATTAAGTATAATAATTAGAATTGGGATTAGAAACAACTGTTAGATATAAATAAATAAATAAATAAATCTGCTTCATGCTGTATCCCGCACACAGCAGATAGGTAGGGGGAACCTGATGTTAACTCTGTTCCCCACTACCCGCTGAATTCTTCGTGGCATTGCGTGTGGCGTGGCAGAACTCAACGTCGGGCTTTTGCGTTGGTATCAGAGCAAAGAAATTAAAATATTAATAAAAAATAATCCATTCCCTCGAGTAGGGGTCGAACCCATAACCATCGCCTAACAATCACCCTGTACTATACTGTACTATAAAATATATATTTTTTATTTACTGAATATAATCCCATGACATCATAAGCCAAGATTATTTAACATCCATCCACAAGCAAACTCGTTACAAAACGTCATACAAACAAATAAACAAACAAACAAAACAAAACTTACGCAATATGCGCCGTGTTGATGTTTTCCACGCATATAATATTTCGCGATCGAATTAAATCGATCTTATCGCCCATGCGTCTTCATTCGCGCGTTGTAAAATGTGAGTGTTGCAAATCGCATTAATCTCGACTGGGTACCAGGAATCCAGGCTTCACGCTAATTCAACTTGACTTCAGAAACTTCAAAATGTTTATAATTTTAATAACAATTTATAATTTCGTCTTGTAGAGTGGAAAAAGTTGGTGAGTGAACAAAAAATATTGGAAGACTACTTATTTGAACGTGTTTCGAACTAATATATAAAAATATATTTATACTTCAAAAGACACATCGATACTAGAATTGTCGTTTTAAATAAAATAATATATAAGTAAATAGAGAAATAATATATATTTTTTGTGACAGTTGTTTTTAATTAATTCATAACAAAACTCTTAGTTAAGCACCATCTATTAGCAAATGTCAAATACAAGTAAGTAGCTTTTATAATATAGTGACGACATCTATCTAAAGATGTAGTAATCTTTAGAAAGCTTTTGCAGTTGTAAAACTCTGAACGTTAATAGATGGAACTATGCTGTAATATTAAAAGATTCTTTTTTTTTTAAACCAGCTTTTTCTTGCGGCTTCGCCTGTGTGGTTAAGTGGAAAAAAGTATGAGTATGATATATTCATAGTGTCCGAAGTAACGGTGAAGTGGTGGTGTAGTGGATTACATTCATACGATTTATGTTATCTAACAAGTAACAGCGCTCAAAACCTTCATCGATAAATAGATTATTCAATATTTTTTTTTAATTAAACAGACTGAACAGTAAACAGACAAATACAGATTTAGATTTAATTGCAAATTTTTGAAAAAAAAATACATAAACTAAGTGGACGTTACATTATTATTATAGATCAGTAGGTTGTGGGTTCAAATACAATTCAATTCAACGTTATAAGTATATAGGATAAATTAGAAAATGCAGAATAGAAAAAGAACAAAACCAATAATAATTTAAAAAGCAAAATAATACACATAATTAAAAAAAATCTTAATAACTATCTAATTAATTTTATATAAAGATTTCATCTTATATTACTTACACATATTACATAATTATAAGGTTAATGTGACATTTATTTTCAATATAAACAAAGTTATTCCGTATACATACATGTATGTATGTGAATATGTGTATCTGTTATTCCCGTATAAAACGTTGCTCGTTCACTCAGTGAAAATAAACAAATTTAACTCCGTTATATTTTTATATAAACACAGAACCTTTGTAAATACACATTAAGAACATTATTAATATTATATTTGTACTACTCATGTAATACATTCAGATTTTCTAAATATACTACATATTTATTAATAAATATTTGGCACTACAACTACTCTTAGATCGTGCCATATAAGTACATAATATGATTCCCAAGTCTCATTTAATTCTATATATCACAGCTTGCCATCAATTTTTCGACATTTTGTTCGTTTTCAGTCCAAAAAGCTATTTACATGTGAAAAATTCGACCTCCTTCATACAAGTATCACATTTTACAACACAGCAGTCAACCATCTTGCAGTTGCACCTAGAACTTATTGATTTCTTGATAACGGTAAAGCCTCTGCCACAGCAAAGTGTAGCACAATTATGTCTATCCTTGCAATTCCTGCCTTTAGTGCTCACGCATAAATTTGGTGTTCTTTGTAAGTAGACCAAATTTTTTCTGTCGATCTCCAATTTTTTCCTCTTCTGTTGTGAAATTGCACGTTTTGATGTGTAATTCAACAATTTTTTCTTTGTCGCGTGATGGTAGTGTTTTTTTAACAAACCCATTGCTGAATTAAATGGTGGTAATCTCTTCCAACAAGTCTTTGTTGTACAAGATCCAGAAAAACCATGACATTTACATACCTCTCGAAGTTGTTCTCCTACGGAGTCGATACCTACTATAATATCTTGTTTAAGTAACTCAGCTATTTGGTCAGAACCTGCTTGTTTCCACTCGAGGAAGTTTTTAGTAAATCTTTTCCCATACTTGAAGTCATCACCGCAACCTCCTCGCATTTGAGTAGAAGCGTTTTTAAAACTGACCAGGCAGGAACACTTGGAAAGTTCACCTGAAGAACATCCCCTAGCTACTGTATGTGTTATTGAAGCTGCGACCAAAGCGTATATGAACGCAGTTTCCCTATATATCCTCTTGAAAATTCCTCTCTTAGGTTTTCTATTGAATACTAGGGAACAATTCCATCTATCGAACTGAAAAGTTTCTTCACAAGCAACTATAGCCTGTTGTTTAGCAGTTGTTAGAATATTAGGCATCGCAGGCTCCCTTTTGCACATTTTTGATTGACGTTTAGATGATGTGAATACTTTACACGTCCCAGGGTAAGCTGTTCCTGATCTGTCGGTAAATAATGCTTCTACAGTCTTTTGCAGTACTGGTAGAGATCTGTAACAAATTGTTTCGAAATATGTTCAACTCCTAAAAATATACACCGCACATAGCAAGGTAGGTAGAGGGAGACATGGGAATCTAGTGTCAAGACACTACATTCCCATTAGGTATTTCCATTCCCCACTTTGCGGAACTCAACGCTGCAGTTTAAAAGGTATTATTAAAAATTTAGTAATATAAATATAGTCAACAATCTACGGAATTTGAATAATGAAGCTGTAAGCTATTGTAATATTATAAAACTAAAAAAATGTTTTCTTCATCCATTATCCGACTTATAGGATAGATATTTGTGCCTACGATTTTTATAGACTGTCTGGCATTTAGCGATACTTTACTATTTATAGACAGTCTATTCTTAAATGGTGAAGAACTGAACACTGAATTGTAATTAATCAAACAAGATAAATACTAGCTTTATAAAAATGTATACATATATAATCTTGGAGTTGGTATCCACAACCATCTCATTATATCAAGTGGGTCATTTGTTAACCATTTGATGATGTTTATTAAAGTATTCTATTAAGTATTGCAGTTCTGGTTAACCTGTCGTAGAATATATCAAAAATAATAATAAAAATTGTACGTACGCAGTGATTAATTGACATTTGAAAGTGTAAAATGCGTCAATAAAAGTAAATTTTTCCTAGGAACATTTCATTTCATAATTTTGATTGTGAAATGAAATGTTCGTAGTCCAAGATTGGTATTGCTCCGGATAGGTACTGTAGAATGGCTTAGCAAATTAAAATATATTCACAGTCATAGCTTACTAAGAATAAGTGAATTTATAATCACATAATTGTATATACCCATATAGAAAAGCAACGTGGGTTGAACTCCCGCTATGTAGACTTCATACGTTTCTAAATTAATTTACTTCTTTCCTTAGTATGGAATACACTTAAAAAATGTTAAAAATATTTATACTTTTTAATTTTTTTAAATAAAATTATATAATGTTTATAATTCAAATTACACATTCACATGTTTAAATTACAAAAACAATATGCAAAGAATACTTATTTAAATAGTTTCATAAAAACTTACCCTTCAACATTTTCCGTGGCGAATATAGAAACGGTAGAGAGTATTAAAATAGGAATAACACTAGTTGTAAACATTATAACACGAATTACATGATTTCATCTAATATAATTTTATTCTATGAGGAACGAACGGAGTGTCTTTACACTAGGTTCCCTCTGCCTACCCTGTTGTATGCGGGATACAGGGTGAAGCTGATTTTTTTTTTGATTTAATTGTATGCAGCAATGATGACGTTGTTGAATGCAATTGCCAAATGAACTCATACTTGACGAAAGACAAAGGTGTAGCAGATAATGAGTTTATCAGACAGGGTGGGACGTTACCAAAAAAGGTATAAGTCAACGTAGAAATCAGTGTAAATACATTAGTGTCGTAGAGCAAATAATAGACTTCTTACTTCAATGAAGTTAAGTTCCATCGTCGATAGGGTTGAACATAATATTTTTGATTTTGAATAGATTTTTATTTAATATTGTTTTTGGTGATTACAATAATGATTTCAGATCCGTGTACGTTATGTTCAAAAAATTTGTTATCATGGTGAGACATACTTATGAATTTTAAATGATGGATTTGTTGATATGAAAGCGTACTTCTATGATGTAAAAAAAAAAAGAAATTTTATGTAAAAATTAAAAAAAACCTGGACTGGCTCTACCTACATATAGAATATAAACATTTAATATTGATAATAGAGAGTGCTTATACACTCGCAAGTGTAATTCTTGCGCTTTTCAAATTTCCGATTTGCAGCGTTGAGTTCCGATACTCAACCCACCATGCCTTCAGCATACATTGGATAAAAAAGAAATTAAGTGTAAAGCATTTCAGTTCCTTTTGTTCATTCTAGGTTCCCTCTGCCTGCTAAGTACAGGTGTATAGCGTGATATACACCTAGCGATACACCTAGCGATAGTGATAGCATATTAATTACAATATACGATTATTGTTCAAATATATTTTTTACAAGACTAGCAACCCTAGGCCTGCGGCTTATCTTTCTGATACGATATTGTACACTGAGTAGAGATTGTTAAAGTTCTAAAAGGAATAATTTTCTTTCAACTATTTATAGGCAAAGATTCAAATTCCGCTCGGAGAATATATTATAGTATAGATAATAATTGAATGATTAACTATACCGCTATAAAATTGTAAAAGAGTCATTGAACTCTATTCTTCTTTTTTTCCAAAGCAATATTAATCGAAGAATGAGATTTATAATTGGCTATTAAGTAAGCCCCTATAGTACAGTGGGATAATGTTTGATTATCAAGGCAAGACAGCCCCTACTGTGAGTGAGTTGTTTCCCAGATCTATATATGATTTGGATATTAAATCCTTTCTGCCAATCTTTATAAAGATTTTTTTTTCAGCTTCACGCTGTATCCCGCACACAACAGGATAGGCAGAGGGAACCTAGTGTTAAGACTTTCTGCCGAATTTTGGAGGCATTGCGAGTTGAGTGGCAGAACTCAACGCCGCGCTTAGCCTCGACACCAGAGCGAAGAAATAGAAATATAAATTTAAGTAAATATTTCATCTCCTCGAGTGGGGATCGAACCTACAACCAGTTGGTTGTACAGTCACACTTCGTGCCGCTGCGCCACGACTGGCCTCTAATAATCGGCCTCTGTAGTAGTTACTAAAATACTCACTTCTCTCGAATAGTTTACTAATAATCTGTGAAGACTTCCAACATTCAGGTCCCAGCTTCATCATCACACCAGCTCGTTGATATACAATCAAGAAACCACTATGATATTGCATTGTCACCTACGTTTCATGAGAATACAATAATAACAAGTGGTTCAAATTGACAGTGTTAGATTTTATTACATAGTTTGTTACAGCTCAACTTCATGTCACTTCATGTCAAATCCCACACAGCAAGGTAAGTAGAGGAAACCTAATGATAATACTTTCCGTTCCCTATTATTCAGGCGTTTCGTGCTCAACGCCGCGTTTTGCCTTAATACCAGAGCGAGGAAATGAAAATATTAAATATTCCTTTTAATCGAGAGGAGATTGAACCCACAACCTGTCGGATTTCACAGTTACACGCTTGTGCTGTTGTGCCAATACTGGCCTCAAAATAAAAACAACTCAATACTAAAAAATCTATTAGCAGGATTCGGCGGAAAGTGAGGAACGAAAGTATCTTAATGGGAATCAAGTGTATTAATGATAGGTCCCTAGGTTCTCTCTGCCTACCCTACTATGTAACCATGACAAAGCGTGAATCTAAAAAAAATACCCTATCACATTACATAATCAAAAAAATAGCGTAGCTTACGCTATTTTTTTTTATGTTTTTCACACAAATCATAGTTTTTAAATGTAATATCACAGATTATTTATAAAAATATTAAAGTAACTACCAGTAATATTGATACATCAAAATCAACTTCAAATTTCACCTACAATGTTTGCATATTCGAGTTATTTACACTCATACATACACTATTGGTCCCGTACAAATATCTATATATATATATAGACGTTATTCGAGTCACGTTGGGATTAGTCGCTGGTGCGAAGTCGTGTGTTCTGGTGAATGGTGTACCCTGTGTATGTAGAGTTGCTTTTGGAGATACTATCTAGGCGAGCACAGTAAAGGAAATAGGAATTAACTTTCGTTACATTTTATTGATTTTAAATCAGCATCACGCTGTATCCCGTACACGGCAGAGTAGGCAGAGGGAACCTAGTGTTAAGACACTCCATTCCCCACTTTCTGATGAATTCCGGAGGCATTGCGTGTTAAGTGGCAGAACTGCGTCGCGCTCGACACCAGAGCGAAGAAATGGAACTATCAATTTAAGTTAATATATATTTCATCTCCTCGAGTGGGGATCGAACCCAAAACCAGTTAGTTTTACAGTCGTACTTTGTGCATTGCTTGTTGAGTGGCGAAACTCTACGCTGAGCTTAACCTCGACATCACAGCGAAGAAATATTACATATTAAATATTTGGTTGACTGTCATACACCTGTGCCTCTGCGCCACGACTGGCCTCCATTAATTTTATTTAATTTCCAAAGTTATAATTACTGTCTGTTCTTCAACTAACTATTCTAACAAATGCTCTTAAATAATAATAATTTCTCAAAGCAATGCCTTATCCAAAAACGATATATTCCGACATCGTTGGTACCGGCCGGCGCGGATCAATAGGACGCGGCGCGGCGCGCGTCACGTGCCCAGCAGCCGGCGTCCCTCGCGGTATATTTTAACCATTTAAAAATTTTGTTACATTATATTTAATTTTTAATAAAGTTTTTTGATTAAATTTAAATTGCTTAAAGTCTTATCTTTATTAATGTGCTTAAATATGTTCAATTTAAAAGCTCATTCGTTGATTCAAAAAAAAAATGTACTAAAAATTACACTTTTAAAAAGTATCTGTTAGACTTCACCACTTATTTCTTTATTTATTTCTAGTGAATCACAATAACAATAGATTCGAAGTCTACAAGAGGCAAATATGTAGATATCTTACACTATCAGTTGCTAAAATAAGGCATAAATATATGGTTTATTTGATTGTGGACTGAAGCCTCATAGTGGGGAAAACTGTATATTTTAAATCTTATTCTTTTATAAAACTATAACTTTAATAAGTGGCGTTATACGTCCACTGAACCAAGAATGCCAGGTCTGGCATTCTTCCATGTGCGGAAAATATAGGCTCATTGACCCTTTTCTCCAAAGAAGCTCTTTATCACGAAATTCTTGAGAATTTTCGGAAATATACGATAGATTTTGCCATAAGAGATAAATTAAAAATACATCAATTATTGTTCATATACATTGAAAAAAATATGTACATTTGAACCTTATATTTACTATTAAAATTTCAAAATTTTACATATAAAC
Source organism: Heliconius charithonia (assembly GCA_030704555.1). NCBI lineage: Eukaryota > Metazoa > Arthropoda > Insecta > Lepidoptera > Nymphalidae > Heliconius > Heliconius charithonia. The sequence continues at coordinate 3,374,896 of CM060809.1, read as the reverse complement.
AAAAAAACATAAAAGAAACAAAATTTTATCTTAAATTGAAAACTAACAGTACGTTACCAAAATACAATAATGTTATTGTTTAGATAGTAAGGAAGCAATATTTAGCTCGATTGTTTTTCGTAGCTGCTACTACCGCTACGCGGGCATTGACCGCTGGCGTAGCGCCAACTGTGCTACGCCGTCACAAACACATTTATGAAGTTACTATTGAAATTTTATCCCAGACATACGAGTATGTTATTAATTTTATCGTTGTTATCGGATTTTTCAGCTATGCTGCGAAGCTATTGGATTGTAATATTTTATTTTGTTAAATGTATTGAGTAATATTTGATTTTATAATATTTTTGACTGCTAAATAATCAATAGAAGATAAATTATGAGTTCGATTTCCAACTGTGGGAGTGAAATTTAATATTCCACCACTCAATACCCAGTACCTCAAGAAATCGGCGAAGAGGGAGGAACGGAAGTGAGGATCTCGATGTGGAGACACTTGGTTTCCAGGTTCCTCTGCCTACCCTGCCAAGTAAGGGACATATAGCTTGAAACTAAAAAAGTTATTTCACGATAATGAAAAATAGCTTAGGTTGTAAAAAAATATTTGTGTATACTGCTCCGATAATCACAAAAAAAAAGACAGTGATTAAAATCGGAATTGCATTCACATATATAATACACTAATAATATAATTTGTTTTTAATTTTTTTACTAAATTAACGCTCATTCTAGTCAAATATGACCCAAAAATATCTAACTTTACCGTTAAAAATAATTTTTAATAAGTCTTTAGAAACTTCTACGTTTCCCAGAGCTTGGAAGTTCGCTAATGTTCTTCCTATTTATAAAAAAGGAAATAAAGATAATATCTGCAATTACCGACCTATATCAATATTAAATACATTTTCCAAAGTCCTTGAAAGTGTGGTGTGTCCTATTCTCTCTCTCTATTCCAAAAATATAATTTCAGCAGATCAGCACGGCTTTATCTCTGGTAGATCTACAGTATCCAACTTGGTGACTTATACGTCTAACTTATCTAGACAGGTGGATAGTAAGAAACAGGTCGACTCTATATATACTGACTTTACCAGTGCCTTCGACAAAGTGGACCATGAAATCTTGATTCTAAAGCTATGTGCGTATGGAATATGTAACCCATTACTATCTTGGCTCCGTTCATATCTTGTAAATAGAGTTCAGCGGGTAATAGTCAAGGGGCACACTTCGGACCCGTACGTTGCTACATCAGGGGTACCTCAAGGATCTCACCTGGGACCCATCCTTTTCTCCCTATTCATAAACGACGTAACACGCAACGTGCGGTACAGTTTCTGTTCGTTATTTGCTGACGATCTCAAACTGTACCGCACAATATGCTCTATCGAAGAAAGTTTTTTACTCCAGGAGGATCTTAACTCAATCCAAGAATGGTGTACTAATAATAGAATGTCCCTTAATGCATCGAAATGCTCACACATTAAGTTTACCCGAAAAAAGAAATTGGTCAGTTCTAAATACTTCATACATAATCAAGAGCTCCTAGAAGTGTCGGTGATAAGAGATCTCGGTGTTTTCATTGACAGTAAGCTCACTTACTCTGTTCACTATAATCATATGATCTCTAAAGCTTGGGCACTGCTGGGCCTGATCAAGCGCAGCACTTTGGAGTTCAAGAGACCCGACTCTATCATAGCTATCTTTAACGCGTTGGTAAGAAGTGTCTTGGAGTATGCGGTCCCGATATGGAATCCTTGTTATAAGTCCCATATTAATAGAATAGAAAAAGTGCAACATTCTTTAACAAGGTATCTGGCCTTAAAAGACAAATCTTGCCCATTTAGAGCGGACTACCAACAACGCCTGAGACATTTTAATCTACAGTCCCTAGAAAATCGTAGGCATGTGGCTGATTCGGTAACACTGTACAAAATTTGTCACAGTAAATTGGATTGCTCCGACTTACTATCGCAGATTAACTTAGTCGTACCTCGCCTCCCTCCCAGACATCCCCTTAAAAAAATATTTTTATCCAACACTTCTAAAAGTAATCTTGGCAAATTCTCACCTATTAATCGAATAATAAATCTATATAACAATCTATCCGACCATGATATCGATATTTTTCATGATACACTTATTAATTTTAAAAAAAAAATTTATCACAAGTTGAGTTGCAATAATTAACCTGTAACTACAACTCCACTCACTAAATAAATATATACATACATATAATACGACGTAGTTATTATTCTTTATTTAAGTATTTATTAAATATTTTTTAATCTCCATGAATTTTAATTGTACTATGTTATTTATTATGTGGCTTATTGTATTATTCTAATTGTATGAATTGTCTTTTTTTAACAACAACTGTTTTTTGTTTTAAAATAATATCTTTTAACTTTTTCTAATTGTAATGTCTAACTGTATTTAATTGTAACTTTAATTATTTGCATTGGTAATTTATTTGTAATTGTAATTATTTGTAATTGTAATTTAATTTATTATAACTGGTAATTAATCGGGATTATTTGGTGAATGCTGTACATATCTGTAATTGATATTTGTAACAGAACCAGACCGATATACGAATTTTCTTTTAATATTAAGTTACATGTATTGTTGATGTGTCAATAAATAAATAAATAAATAAATAAATAAATATTGTTTTAGAGTCAAAATTCCGATTTGCCATTTTTTTATATTTTCTATAACTCGAATCGCATTTTAATAACTCTTTTTCAAAATTAATCGGCATAATACCGATTAAGGCCATAAGCATTTTATCATAACACTTAAGTACTTTATAAAGATGGGTGGCCATCTTTAATAATTAGGATATGTCGATATAAATGGTTTACTATCATCGGCGTTATTGGAAAGGGTTAACGCCATATGATCAGCCAAGGAAACCGTCGATTCACCGGAGGATTCACAAGCCTCGTTCTGTTCGATTTAAGCCGATTTCGCAACGATATTTGTATTTTGTTATAAAATGCATTCGTTGTACTAAATAAATAGCAAAAATGTAAAGAAAAGTCTTAAAAAAACTATAATTTTATGCTATATATAATTTTAAACGGAGACCTTTATTTTCTTATTTAACATTATCTTTTCAAAACATTATTAAATGATATTTTTAATATTCACATTATAACTGTATATCTTAAAAAAATAACAATCAAAATGCTAACATTTTCGTCAGAATTTTTTTACAAATATATTTTAAAAATAATTGATTAATTTTATTTTCTAAGTAACCCAGGTTAGACACTTCGTTCCCCACTTTTCACCCAATACTTGAGACATTTGCCTTGTCGCCAGAACAAAGAAAATAAAAATAATTAATTCCTCCGAGTGGGAATGGGACCCACGTTAGCAGTCAGCATTTACAGACACTGTGCCACTGCGTTAAACATTACTTAATTTTTTATTTTTATTACAATTTCATTATAGTAAAATTTGAGATATATAATAATAATAGTAATATAAAAAAAAAACTAATGAATATATTTTTATTAAATTATTAAAACATAACCACTACTACAACAGTGACTTTCACTAGTTATATCCTACAATATATAACTATAATTTTATCACTCAGTTCAAAGTTATAAATATACAAAATCACAGCAATTTTACTAAAATTAACTTGGAGCTGAATAGAGAAGTAATTTAAACTTGCATCAATGCATTTTAACTAGCAAGGATTTTTTATGTAGTACAACAAACACAGACGGGCTGACAATTTTATTTCAGCTTCACGCAGCACGTCCAAAATCGTTGCAAAATATTGAGTGCCATAAGTCAACGCCGCACGTGATCTTAGAAGAATAACAAAGAAAATGCATCCTTTCCCCAGAGTTAATAAAACCATTTCGTTTACAATGTCCCATTTTTAGTATAACGGAAATGAAGCAATCCGTAGTAGAGCCGCTTTGCCTACCTATAAGTCTATCTTGAAAACGACAAAATATCATTACTATAGAATATTATTACTATTGTTATAATATTAACTATTACTAAAAATATTATTCACGACAGGAACTCTATTTGCTTCACAAATTAGGCGTTGAGTTGGGACACTCCGCACTCCAATTTAATTATCATAAAGTATATATATACAACAATTACGACTACCTTTTTAGGGTTGACTTATCGAATAGAAACTACGGAACCCTTATAGATTACTAACATCTGTATATCACAACCACTTTATTAAAAGTTTTCAAACGAATCCTACCAAAATTACATACATAGGTGCTTTGTCACTATCGGCGTATTGCGGAGGTCGATACCTGCAATTATATTTAACTATAGATGTATTTTTCACGGCAATATCGACTTTATTATTATATTTATAAAGACTATGATTACGCCATACTTCGGCTAGACAGGCAATGCCCTATCTGAACGGACTTGGTAAGCCAAAATCGTACGTTCTAACTTGTTGCTTTTGTTATCGTAGCGTTGAAAGTATAGGAATATAGAAGAATAATAAATATCAATTAAAATCAGAAATGAGGATAAAACATTTTCGTTAGAATTTTTTTACAAATATATTTTAAAAATAATTGATTAATTTTATTTTCTAAGTAACCCAGGTAAGACACTCTGTTCCCCACTTTTCACCCAATTCTTGAGACATTTGCCTTGTTGCCAGAACAAAGAGAATAAAAACAATTCATTTCTCCGAGTGGGAATAGGACCCACGTTAGCAGTCAGCATTTACAGACAACTATTTATTATTACAATTTATATATTATTACAATTTCTGTTCTTCCAACTAGATGAAAAAATGGCAAAAATACATGAAAATGTAAAAAAGAAATTCTCCCGTTGCAGTATTTTTTATTAAATGCAGCATATAATTTTCATATTACAGAGAAACAACTCGCAAATACAATATGAAAGCACGCTACTTATACGTATATTACGTAAAAGAAGTTCATTCAGCTAAAATTGTTTCTCATTTGTATCAACTTTGTAGCGCTTCGCAGTCGAAGTTAGAAAAGTTCCAAATTGTATAACAATTTTCACAGAAAAATCACAAAGCATTGTTCACTATGCATCATAAATTTCTATATAAATTTTAAATGGAAGAAATTGAAGTAAAAAAATGGTATTTCTGAAAAAAAACAGTTATTATTGGTACAAGATTCAATTAGAATTTTAAATAATAATGATATCCGATAATGATATTAATAGTGGTGTCCAAATGTAGGACATCCCATATATAGTGATGGGAAACGAAATTAATACCCACCCTCGAGTAGACATTAAGATATCCGCCGGTACGATGTAATGGTCTGAAAGTGAGTATGCTATGCATTTAATTCTTAAATTGTATATAATGTACATAGTTTATGCCATATCTTGAATACTATCTTGAACATACAATGAAGGAATTGGTGAAAATTTACAATTCCTACTAAACGCAGCGTGACGCTAAAAAAATATATCTGATATCAATCGTTTTAGCTTCTAATCGACTTCCATTTATAACGTCGACATATCATTTAAATTTTCAAACGTTGAAAATCGCTACAACAACAATACCCACATTCACAGCACAGGTATATCCCACAACACGGGTTTGACATATAAACTGTGATATATTAAACAGTCGTCTTGTCGCTGGAAAACGGTATAAGGGTGTATCCGCATGCGCAAAGTCCACAACAAACAAGCCAAGGAGTTTCAGATGGACCACGTCGCGGCTACGAATAGCAGGTTCGACGCGTCGCTCCTCTGTACCGAAATACTCCAGGACAAATACTTGTATGAAAATTGTCGTAAATTTGTGTGGATCATACAAATTTTACTTCTTCTTTGCATCAGTTGTGTGTTTTCTCGCGAAAAAATGAACTTTACGTTGTAAACTTTATGTATTTATGTGCTGAATAAATGAGAAAGTTTCGTATCGTTGGCCCCCTCTTTGTAAACTTCAATTGATTTAGGATCGTCAATTGATTTTGGTAAGTGTCGCACAATATATTTTAATATTTAATGTTTATTTTAGTGTAAGTTAAATACAGAAAATATATTTACTATGGTAAAACCAAAATTTCATTTGATGTTTATTTATAGTTTTATTACTGAAACTCAGTTTTTTATTGCTTTGTGGTTTTAAATAAATACATTAATTTTAATTAATAATGAATTGAACGAAAAACAATAGAGAAGACTATTAGGATGTTATCCTCATTTTAGATTGTATTCTATATCATGTACTTATAGGTAAATTAAAAATTAATTATTAAGCAGATTTTGGTCCTGTCAGATGTTTCAGTTAGTACATAGCTTAAAGTATAAGATACATATGGAAAAAATTTCGTTTTTGCCCTGATGTCCAACGTAGTTTCCGTAAAAAAACTTAAAAATCAATAAAGAAATTAAAGAATTTCATAGCGCTGTCGAAATATTTCTGAATTTGTATTGTTTACGGATTCAAATACAGTGATTTTATTTACAATACAGTTATATTACTTTGGTATATGAAGACAAAGAGCAAGATCAGAGTCAACATTCAACCACGTAATGTCTAAATAAAACAAAAATAGACTGTCATTAAATTAGCTTCACGCTGTATCCCGCACACAGCAGGGTAGGCAGAGGGAACCAAGTGTTAAGACACTCCGTTCCCCACTTTCTGCCGCATTTTGGAGGCATTGCGTGTTGACTGGCAGAACTCAACGCCGCACTTTTGCCTCGACACCAGAGCGAAGAAATGAAAATATAAATTTAAGTAAATATTTCATCTCCTCGAGTGGGGATCGAACCCACAACCAGTCGGTTTTACAGTCACACTTCGTGCCGCTGCGCTAACAGCATGTAATATATGTATATAATCTGCTTCAATCGGCTGTATCCCGCATGCAGCAGAGTAGGCAGAGGGAACCTAGTGTTAAGACGCCCCGTTCCCCACTTTCTGCCGAATTCTGAAGGCATTGCGTGTTGAGTGGCGGAACCTAACGACACCAGAGCAAAGAAATGAAAATATAAATTTAAGTAAATATTTCATCTCCTCGAGTGGGGATCGAACCCACAACCAGCCGGTTTTACAGCCACACTTTGTACCCCTGCGCCATGACTGGCATAGATATTTAATAGAGAATCATAAAAGGTATAAGATAGCAACATAGCATATATGTAGATAACATTGGCATTTTAAAAAAAAGATTATAGTTCTGAGTTTAGTGTCTAACATGAAAAAAATATATATTGTTTATGTTTTAAATAAAAATTGCAACCATAATTCAAAGTACAATAAAAAGAATTCTAATTTATGTTAAAATAAAAATAGTGTCAAGTAAAAATATACCTAAGAGGATTTAAAATGAGGACAACCTCTTTATTACACGTACATACATATAGTGTCGATGCAGCACAACACAAATATAGAGGGAAAGCTTACAACTTCCTGTTATTGTCATAAAATACGAATTAAATTTCTCGATAACTGAAATTACTTTTTAAACCTGTATGGTTGAGGTACTTTTCGGAAAAGTAGTATAATAAAAAACCTATTTGAGAAATAATATAGCATTTATGTATATAACAATGTAAGAAATATTTTGTGTAAGATGAAAAATTTTGGGTAAATATTGTTTTAGCTGGCATTTGCTAAAAACTTTCATTTCTACCAATTTGCTATTGTTCCAACCTACCAATTATACATTCGGACTTTTACTTTTTTTGTGTTAGCCTCTTTTTGTAAGAGAAAAATTTCAATATTTCTCTACAAAAAGAGGCCAGCATAAAGTAGAGACGACATTATAACCGTAGTTTTTCTTAAGTTGCTTGAAAAAAAAATTCACACTATATCCCGTTTTTAGTAGAATAGGCTTTTGCCTATATAGGAAAATATTGTTAAGACACTGCGCTTTCCACTTACCGCCATATTTTCATGTCGTGAACTCGGTGTTGCACTTTTGCCTTGATATCATGCATAATGCATTAGTTCAAGTGGGAATCGAAGTCACAATCGTCGCGTCACCGTCACACGTTTGGGCCCCTGGGCCAAGACGGCTTCTTACAGTAATAATAACTCCATCCTCCGCCACTTCATACTCGGAAGAGAGAATACCTCTGTCTTTCTCTTAACTGTCAGTTGAAATTGAATGAAAATATTTCAAAAATATCAAGAAGTTATTTAAAATAAGACTCGAACCTACAATCACTATATGTATATACTATTCATATTTTTCAATACAAATACATTAAATGTGAAGAAAAGGTCGAGTCCAGTAATTGAACATATGAAATGAATACCACAATTAGAATGAACAAGAGGCATAAAATGATGATACAAAATTAGCTCTTGAATAAGCAATAACAGTGCAGCGTCTTGAATAAAATAAACGAGGACTCTTTCCAAGAATACCATAATGTTATGGCTCAGATATTATGGTAGCTTCAATGACGCTATGTCATAATAATACCCTTGATATATACAGTTCTTTGTAGCCACGATATTTTTTTTTTAAATTATCAGTAGTTATAAGCAAAATATATAGAAGCCATCGTGGCATAGCGTCTGACTGTAACGTAAATTATCACGTTTTTTGGCTCAATTCCTCGAAAAAAAATGATTTTATTTTATTCATCACTAAACACGCTATATAAAAAGTGTTACTATAGCAGTAATACTCTACGAGCAAACGACTGCAGACTTAAACTAAATTGATGCAAGACTCTACGATAGGTTAAAGTTATTTTCAAATATCAAACAAAATTAAAAGTACCTAATAACTTTATTTATATAATATTTTTGACAAGTTAATTTTTATTGTAAATTTATTATATTAGTAAATAACGAAAAATAATTTCCACACGATAAGGTTGGCTGGTATGGAATGCTTTTTGGCGTTAAACCCACATATTAAAATATGCAATAAAAGATAAATAAATAAAAATATTTATTATTTATCTTTTATTATTTATATTTCAACATAAGTATATTAAAATTTGCCTTACATCAATAAATCTTCCGACCTTCATAAGAACCTTTCCGAAGTCTTACAAATGCTGAAGCCAAAAGAAAACAGCTACATATTGACCAGCCTTCAGTCGTAATATCATTTTGAAGCATTTTATAAGTACGACTTGTACTTTTATGGAGAATATATATGGAATAATGTGGTAATGCTCTCCGTTCTTCATTTTGCGCCCAATTTTCAAGGCAAGGCGTTTTAGAAGCGGGCCCTACGACACTTCATTACATCATTTTATAAAAACATAGTAAAAAAAAGTCGTTTTATAAAAAAATCTTGATGGTAGCTAACGGTGAAGAATTAAAAAGAATTATTACAATATATACTATTCCATAGTTCTTTATCTATATATACAAGGTACCTAAGCCTATGTTTTCAGACACGTCATACAATTTTTTTCACATAACAACAAATAAGAGAGGACCTTGGTCAGTAGAGTGTTAATGACCATTATAAAAAACTTTTGTCCTATACTTGGGTTACAAGTTCCAGGCGGTGCTAAATGTTCCCTAAAACGGTAGCGGCGCACCGAACGGTGAATCTATAGAAAGTTTCAAATGAATGTATTACGTGTTTGATATCTCAATTGATTACAATACATTATATCTCTCTGGTGCAAGTTTACAGAAGCCAAATTCCTTTTACATATGACGTTATATTACAAGAATCCTTATCTGAAAAATCTACAATATATCGTTAAAACTAAAGAATTGATTTAGATTTTTAAAGGTTAGCCCAAAATAGAAAGAAAGATAAATATGTTCTTATACACCTAATATCTTTAATTTGTAAATTTTAAATTATCAGTATGTATAATAAAAGTTTGTCAAAGGCATACAGTCTGTATAATAATTGTGAATTTATAAGTAAATCCCATTTCATACTCAGCTTGGTGCCCAAAACTAAATAAAAAACTAACTTCATATTATTTTAGGTCCCGACGGGGAAAATAACATTATAACTAAGGCTGTGTGTGTGTGTGTGTCTCGTTATTTTATACAAAAATATTAAAATTATATTTCCTTTTGCTTTATTTATTTATTTCTATTAGTGTACTTTAAGTGAGTAAAAGCTAACATTTTTGTAGTTCAAATAAAATATTACGTCTACTTTAAGCTAAATTGTACGTAAACGTGTCCAAAAAAATATAGATAAATCGATATTTCGGTCGCGGTTCAATCAATCAATCTAAAATTTCTTAATCATACTTTAACGAATATACTCAGTTTATTTTTCTTATTTATCCAAAGATAAAATTACGGTTGTTTTAAGTGTAAAATAATATGATTATGATTGAAAAAACAACATTAAAGACTAGGAAATTATCCTTTTAGATATTTTTTTATTCAGTCGTAGGTGCTCACATACCGAAATAGTCATTCATATAAATTGAATTATAGCAACCTCAATCATACAAGAAAAAAAGGGTAAAGGGATACGTGATCGGATAACCAAATACACTATTGATGTAACAAGATTTGCCAACACTAACATTTAAGTTACGGCTGGTAATCTTATATTCTTTCAAATCTAAAAGTAGTTTTTTATATACTACCATAAGTAAAATAGTAAATTTTAATAGAATACTTGTTGGTGCGGGGACTCAAGTGTGCTTGTAGGCCCGACGGTTGTGAGTTCGATTTCCATTAGGGGTCTGAAATATGTAATATTTTAATTTTCTCGCTCTGGTGATGAGGTAAAGTGCGGTGTTGAGTTCCGCCCCTCAACATGCAATGCCTCGAGAATTCAGCGGAAAGTGGGAAACGAAAGTTTCACGCTCACGTGTATGCTCCTGCCTTACTATTCGATGCAAAATCAAAATATTTTTCCCAACATATTTTAATTTTTTAAAGTCACATACTGCATTTAGTTGGAATGCGTGCATTATTGGTTATATACGTAAATGTTGTTAATTTTGAGGACAATAGTCGATGAAACCGAGTTTAAATGGAAATAGGAAACGGTTATAAATTCCGCACAAACGAAATCAACGACAAAAAAGTGTATTATTTTTTGTAAAAATTGCATACAGCCACCAGCGTGCACCTTTTTTTTAACTCGAACTCTTTTGGAATCTGGTTTAAATTATAGCATCAATCATCATCATCATAGTTAAATAAAGTAAATTTAAATATACGCTTATTATCTGACATCATTATTTTAGAGATATATATTTGTACCGTTCGTAATTAAATAATGCGAGTAATTATATGCATAATATGAGACCGCGGTGAAACAGGAACACGAGCGTGTGACTGTGGCGGTTGAAGGTTCAATTCCCAGACGGTTGAATGAAATATTTTAAATTCTCTTCCGCTTCCTGCCTCAAAAATTCTGTGGAAAGTGGCGAATGATAGTCTATTATCCATTGGGCCAGTATCTGCATAACATTGAATACCAGGATCGTCTATTAAGCATATCGCTTTGGGGAAGTCAGCGTTTGTCACAGCACAGCTAATTCTATTCTTGACGTTAAGAAAGCTCGCGATCCACTTGCAAAAATGTATGGGAAACCCGCAAGATTGAAGTGCTAACTACTCAATAGAAGGCCTTCGCCATATCCATACTAAATGCCAGGTCAAATACAAGATCACCGACTGGACTACAACGGCGGCAGCCATATTGATTGATCAATCGGTGATCCTCCAATTAAACCAAGAGTTGGCTAACCGTTATATTCTCCTCTACTTTAGAGAACAGGGAGGTAATAGCGACAGTCCTGTAGTTAATTGAACCGGGACCATTGCCTTTCTTCGGGATCGAATGAAGAACAGCGCTCTTCCACAAATTTAATCATACCCTGAATGAGTAAGATCAGACGGGAGTAACGATCGGAAGGCGATCGACGGAGTCAGAAGAAAATAGAATCCTGTATTTTCCACTCCCATTACAATTTCGAGAAACCCTTCTCCTTTTAATGCTCTTACTGCTACAATCCATAACTTATCTATCAAAATTCCATTTACCAAATTCCAGTAGTTTCGTGTATGCTTTGTCTGTCATTCACTCAGTAATGGAAGAGTTTATATATATGTATATATGCATATTAACGTTTACAAATTCGGCACACTAATGCTGTACCGCAGGAAATATAAAAACGTCGTAGCGATCCATTCACATACTCGTACTCAAGTAAAGCGGGTCGAGATTGTACTTGAATACTATTTTTCAAAACGCTGTATTAAAGGCTTTTTATTCAATTTTTTTTGTTTGGATTTTCATAATAAATTTGGATTTTTTTAATCTGTAGAAAGATTAAATTCACTACGTTATCTTTAACTATATTTTTTACTTTTTGCTTGTGCAAAACAATGTACTGGATATAAGCCGTTAAGAATTGATAGAATAATCATTGATTTTACAAAAAATAAAAGTTGGTTCAGAAGATTTTTCTTCTAGATTAAGGACTTTTCGTCATTCACCTATTTTCATTGATATGCTATAAGCACAAACGGCGTCGACTTAATAATTATGAAATATTTTTAGTGATTGATATTTATAATATTATTAAAATAACCTCGTATTAATAATCAAATAATAATCTCGTAGTAATATTTCCAGTCGTGGCGCAGTGGCATAAAGTGTGACTTTAAAACCGACTGGTTGTGGGTTCGATCCCCACTCGAGGAGATGGAATATTTACTCAAATTTATATTTCCATTTCTTCGTTCTGGTGTCGCGGCAAAGCGCGGGGTTGAGTTCTGCCACTCAACACGCAACGCCTCCAAAATTCGGCAGATAGTGGGGAACGAAGTGTCTTGACACTAGGTTCCCTCTGCCTACCCTGCTGTGTGCGGGATACAGCGTGAAGCTAATTTTTTTTTTTTTTTATTAAAATAATCCTAATTTAAAGATGTAAAAAAAATCTAAATAACATTTATTTCCTAAACAAACTTTAAATTCACATCGTCAACTTGATCTTGACCTTAAATATAAGACTTTCTTAAACTCGTTAGAGAGGCTCTAGAAAGTTGTGATGTGAGTAAACCCTTTACAAATAAGCGTGACACGAATTCTCTGCTGTTTTAATATAAACATTATATTTGTTTGAGTACTGACTTGGTTTACTGTACTGTAGTTTAAAGTTGTTTTTCTCAGTTTTACACGGTATCCCGTCTGTATGTCACGGTATGTATTCCTTTATAAAAAGCAGTTTAATCAGTATCCTGATTGATTGGATGATAACCAGTTACATAGATAGAACAGTGTCAAAACACACTATTCTCCACTGTTCACACGATTTTAAGATATAGCGTGTTGACAGATGAAACTAACGGCCACGATACATCAAACTGGAGCGGAGAAATAAAAATAATATCATTAAATCATTCCCCCAAATAGAAATGGTACCTACAACCATCGCGTTTTTTAATTTTCCGTTTTTCATTAATTCTGACGTTCTACCCCTGCGCTTTGATAGCTACAAACATTTTGTAGTTTAATTTTATAAGTATAATATAAAGATAGTTAAAGACTTAATTAAGAATTGTGTACGGTTTATATTCACATCATTTGTAAGCAGTATATAAGCGAATATGTAATGCAGAAGCACTAATGGAAGCACATATCACTGAATAATTTATAAGAAGAAAACGGGAACGCGCCCCGAAAATTCACTGATCGACAATGCAATCACGTTTTCGTACATGTGAAGGTAGTGCAATAATTTTGAATATCATTATTTTATTGTACAGTTTTGTTACTCATTGAAATTGAATTTACCTCATAGGGTATTAAGGTACCGCTATTCAACACGCAATGCCTCTAGAACTCGGCGGAAAATGGGAAGCGGAGTGTCTTAGCACTAGGCGCTATGTGCCTATCCCGTTACAAGCGGGAGACAGTGTGAAACTGAATAAAAATTAATACGGCCGTATCTTATCAAAACGCAAAGATTTTTCTGTTATCATATAAGCAGTTAGACAGAGGGACGGATATACGGGTTTACTCTAACGTTTATTGTTTCTCGGAGGTTCACGCTGCACACAGCATGTTAGGCAGTAAGAAGTTCTACGTTGTTACTTCTACGTAGAAGAAAAGTGTTGAAACACTCCGTTTCTAATTATACGCCGAACGACCACCGCCGTACAGCATTATATACCTATAAAACAATATAATAGTATAACTAATATTAGGTATAACTATAGCTTTTATCATATATATAATAATGAATGCAGTGTATGCTCGCTAACGAGTTTACACTATACGCCTACGGTTCTATATTGAAAGGAACTGTAGTGAAGTCGATTTCCGCCTCCATCTCCCTCGGAAACTAGTGTACCAACGGATAAAAGGTACGACAGCCTACGTAACTTCAATTTACTTCAATCTAGTCTGAAGTTAGATGTAATGTTAAAATTTCATTTACATCTGGCAAATGGATTTAGAAAATAGTATAAAAAAGTATATATATTAAGACGAATTAGATATATATATATATTTATTTAATTATTTATAGGATTAATATAAAGCATAAATTGAGGCCAGCCATTTATTTAATTATTTATAGGATTAATATAAAGCATAAATTGAGGCCAGTCGTAGCACAGGGAGACAAAGTTTGACTATAATCGCGACTCGTCGTAGGTTCTATCCCCGTCACGAGAAAATAAATATTTGTTTAAATGTATATTTCCATTAATTCGCTCGTATGTTGAGGCAAACTGCGGCGTTGAGTTTCGCCACTTAGCACACAATGCGTCCAAAATTTGGCAAAAAATGTGGAACAAAGTGTTTTAACTACGTTCCCTCTGCCTACCCTGCTGTGTGCGGGATACAGCGTGAAGCTGACTTAATATATTTTATTTTTATAACTGTATGTAAATAGCCGTAACATGATTTATTTAGAACGTGTATTGGTTTTACAATGGTTTCGTATTTAAAATTTGCATATTAGAAATGAAACGCATTTTTGTTCCATCTCGTTTAATCAAGACAATCGATATCTATAATTTAAATATGAACATTCCTACTCGTTAGATTCTTTTCTGATTGACCCACGAACAATCATACCGTCTTATATAAAAAAAAATTAAATGCGAGGCGGACTTGCCCACCGAGTACCTACTAATCCGTATTAATTACATTTTTTTTATGAAATGAAATAAAAATATTATCTATCTATACTAAAAATATGTTCCGTAAGACAGTAGACCTGATTATTGATATTAATTTCAACTTAATATCAAATGAACCTTCACACGATCTCAAGATCTTGAAAACAAAATGATCCTAAAAGTGGTTCCGTCTTTTCCTTTTGAGCAATCCTAAAAATATATTCCCTTTGGATTTTTATGTAATATTGATAATATTTTGTTTAAATAGCATTATTACGTCGCTAGAGACAATACTCCATTAGTCCGTTGCCGGTTTCCTTAGTAATAACGTTTTTTATCTATTGTTAGCAAACTCGTGTGAAAGAGTATTCTCAAAATTAAAAGCTTTGTCTTTTTATTTTATCGATCGTTTAGTATTTGTTAAGCTTAAATTATTATGAAAAATTTAAATTTACTTTAGTTTTTCTATATTTATCGTGGTTTCATAAAAACTCGAAAAATGGATCGAATCGAGGACATTCGGCAACTGTCAGGTTAGATTGAACAAAAATACAGGCCTGTGCAGCTTCTTCTTCTGATCTTTGAAATTTTAAATCTTGATGGAATTTGAATTATCGATTTGAAAAATTAAGTTATTGTGTGCTTATGGGGTGACCTAGAAAAGACCCGTGTGTCAGATTGACCCTGAATCTCTTACACTTTGTTACATTTTATTTACGATGTATCTCTCTAGGAAGAATTTTACAAATTTTTGATACCCAAAGATAACTACTTAGATTTATCGTTTGGCAAGAGAGAATGTTATTTATTAGATATTGCTAACAACATAAATAAGTTGTCACAAGCATATGAGAATTTTGACGTAACGTATAGTTTAGTTTAGTGGTAAGAGCGCTTGGACAGTTTCTTAGAGGCGCGTGTACAAAACCCGATACGTTCAAATTTTTATACGTTTTTTATATAAATAAATTGTATACATGTTTAAAATAAAAATCGTTTCATAATTGGAAGCTGAGAACAACGTGAACTGCCGACGGCAGATCAGAGCAGACGCGAGGACACTTGTACGTCAGGAGCACTCTCAGGAAACTCGTGTAAAAGAGGGTAGTAGGTGAAAAAGACTATAAAATAAAATCTAGGGCAGTTACTTGTAGGCAACGGCCCTTATTGGAAGGAAACGCGAGTAAAATATTGATTGGGTGATACATATCATTTATTGCAATTATGTAGAATCTCTTTTCGAATAATTTAGAAACGTAGAGACGATATATGTTTATATCGGGTTTTTAAAATGCGTTAACCACTTCCAATTTCTATCACTATAATATATTTTTTACATATTGCTAATGCTAACTAAAATCATAATAAAAAGTACGTATCTTCAGTAAAGTAAAAAAAAGTGGTTAGTCAATTTTAACATAATATGCTTCGTAGCACAGCTAGTCGTAGTTTCGTAGTTTTGTTTTGGTGTGCGTGCATGTATATAATTGAATTACGGACGAGTAGTATTATGAGCCACACCGGTGAATACTGGATTCATCAGTGAGTCTCATATATCCACTGTAATCCACCTCCTGCCCTTGTGTACGGAGAGCCCTTAGAATAAAAGATAAGATATAGAATAGAAGAGCAGTTTTGGGTAATCCGATATTTAGACCCGGTGCTTAGATGCGGTCTATGGACACGGCTGTGTAATCTCTTCATAGTTCCATCCCTAAGACGGCAATTCAAATACGGGTATGGTGAACCCGCCGCTTGGTCCCACTAAACCCGCCATAACAGGTTCTCAGATACAGAGACTCATAATAAATAGATTAAAGATTTTTAAAATAAATAAATAAAGCTTCACGCTGTATCCCGCAAATAGCAGTGTACCTAGTGTGAAGACATTGCATTTCCCTTTTTCCACCGAATTGTGGAAGCATCGTGTGTTGAATATATGAAATCAGCTTCACGCTGTATCCCGTCCCGCACATATCAGGAACCTCGTGTTAAGATACTTTGTTCCCCATTTTCTGTCGAATTCTGGAGAAATATAAATTTATAAAATAAAAATAATATAAAGTAAATATTTCATAGTAGTAGTATAAATTGTGTAAATATTTCATCTCTTCGAATGGGGATCGAACCCACAACCAATCGATATTACAGTCACACTTCGTGCCACTGCACCACGACTGGCCTCCGAATATTTAATTTGCTTCGAATATATGATTTTTTTAATAATACTTAATTTCCTCGATCAAATCCACAACCAGTCGCGTTTACAGTCACATACTTGTGCCCCTGCACCACGACAGGTCTCAAACAGATATTTTTGATTATAGATAAAACATAGTACAAAATCATTGGTCCCAACAACCTTTCAATTCAATAGTACCTACGTCCAATCAGCGGAACGTGTTTTGAACAAAATCGGAATATCGGTTTTTCAGTTACGTAACAGCGCGGCGTTGGAAATAAAAGTAACAATAAAAAAATGACACGTCGTAGCTCTATTTAAAATAAAGCTGTACGCTCATATTTCAGTGTGAATTTCAAACTGTTCCAATCAATAAACTCGTGTTTTTATTCTCACGCTGAATCCCGCATATGGCAGGGTAGGTAGAGGGAACCTAAATGTTAAGACACTTCGTTTCCTACTTTCCGCTGATTTTCTTGGTATTGCGTGTTGAGTGGTGGAACTCAACGCCGCGCCGTTACTTGTTACCAGAGCGAAGAAGGGAAAATTAAAAAATATATATATTGCGAGTGCGAATCCACAACCATCGCGTTTCCAGTCACATACTTGTGCCACTTCTCCACGAGTGACTCATAATCTCGTAACGACTCTCTTAAATTTTCTTAAATTTTCAGTCTTGTAGTGGAATCCAACTTTTCAATTTGCGTCGGCTATTATCTAATTAAAGTTTGAACCTATTCCCAGCGCGCTAATCGAGAACTCACCTGGGCATTGATTGTTGTTAAAATAATATATTTCAATAAAAAGTTCAATAAAAATAAGAAGGTAAAAAGCGAAGAATTTATTCTTTGAAAAGCTAGTTAAAAGGACAAGGTGTCTACAATGTACATTGTTTAGGTTCTTTTATTTCTATATCGTTTATTGATTTTATTTGCTTTATTCTACATAACCAACTTCGAAACAATTATGAAAATTTGTTTTGCTTAAAAAACCGTTTGTAACTAACTTAGTCATGTGTTTTATTAATATATTCAAGATATATATATAAACGTCACATTTGTTCATATTTTTTTTAGATTTACTTAAGCGTTTCTTGAAAACTATACATATACCAATATTTTTTTGGCATCCTTTGACACGTGACTGCTTGTGTCAAGAAATAAAAGTTAACTACCCCTACTTCTACGCGTATATATTAGTAAAACAAATATTCAGTAAAGATAGTAACTAAAAGGTCAACGGAAGCGGGCAAGTCTGCAACAGTTATGAGTTCGATTCTCATTTGTGAAAATGAAATATTAAACATTCTCATTTGCCACCACTCAACACGCAGTCCGGCGGAAAGGGGTGAACGGAATGTTAGAATTAGTTCCAATACAGGTTCCTTCTGTATACCCTGCTTTGTGCGGGTTACAGCGTGAAGATACAAAAAGGAACATATATTATATATTTATATAAAGAAACAAGACAGTCATAAATAAATTAAAATGAATATTATAATTTTCATGATCAAACTAGGTTATCCATATATAGGTCCAGGCTGCTAAAATCTACGTATCAGATCGAGTGGTCTAATAACTAATTCATTTTGCTACTCGCGTGATTAGCAATCCAGTTACGGCATAGTAACTGATCGATCCGCGCAAACCTAATTTAAGTGCACTATAGGTATATATCGTTAGAGACCGTATTATAATAATCTAACATTTACATTAAATCCATATACTAATATTATAAAGTTTGTTCGAATGCGCTAATCATAAGAAATACATTTTTTCACAGCAGGGTAGACAGAGGTATACTAGTGTTAAGACACTCCGTTCTCCATTTTTCGTCGAATTCTGGAGGTATTGCGTGTTAAGTGACGGAACACAATGCCGCTCTTTACCAATGCGAAGATATGAAAATATTCATATTTAATTTCTTGGAGTGGGGATCGAACCCACAACCAGTCCCGTTTACAGTCACAGTACTAAAGTTGTGTTAAATAATAATCCATTTACTACCATTTACAAACTAAAGGTGCGTATATTGCGGTCTAAATTGTCTCACGCGGTCAGTATGTGTAATATATCATACCTACAAATCTCTTTGTTATTCTCATTATTATTAATGAAAAAGGAGACGAAGCCGCAAATAAAAGATAGTTGGTGTATATAATAGAAAACAGAGCATTTAAACTTAACCACTTTTCCTGATTGTTCAACCACAAAAACCAGTATAAAAACCCTTTCCATATAAATTTTCACAAATTGTTATAAAATTACATTTCAAGACATAATAACGTCAATCAGCTCTTCTCAGCCATGTTGCAATTGGAGCAAGTGTTAAGTGCAATTTTTATTGTAATAAAAATTATATGAAAAATGTCTATTTTCGATTCATAAAAACCACCAATACGTTTATGAAGGCACGTACTTATATGTGATAAGATCGATGATATCTCGCAAGGACTGTAGCGCTAAGCATACCTTGCTAATCTCGTAATACCTCAACTTCGAGTAGAGACTCTCACGTCTAAGTTTAGTTAGACAAGTACATCACTACGGTATCTAAGTCGTTAGGTTCTCGAACAAGCACCTAATTTTATGAGTTCTAGTAATGGCTCTTCTACGTCTTATATCCGTTTATCTAAGGCATTTTGTTCAATCGGGCTTTTTATATGTGAAATTCGATATTTTATATTACATACCAGAGAACAACGCGAAACGCCGCGCATTATTTTAGATGCGGCCTAATAAAAATAACTTACATATTATATATATTCGGAACATCATGACTAATTCGTTTTTTATATGGTGAAATATTTTTATATTTCCAAAAAATCAGCTTCACGCTGTATCCCGCACACAGCAGGGTAGGCAGAGGGAACCTAGTGTTAAGACACTCTATTCCCCACTTTCTGCCGAATTCTGGAGGCATTGCGTGTTGAGTGACAGAACTCAACGCCGCGCTTAACCTCGACACCAGAGCGAAGAAATGGAAATATAAATTTAAGTAAATATTTCATCTCCTCGAGTGGGGATAGAACCCACAACCAGTCGGTTTTACAGTCACACTTCGTGCCACTGCGCCACGACTGGCCTCACTTCTTTTTTATATTTCCGATCTGAGTTTTTTTAAATAAAGAAACTTTTTCAACGGAAATATAAATTAGTTTTGATATTAGAAATAATATTGTTTACAAACTCGAATAAAAGAGGGTAGTTGTAAGCGAAAAAGTCTATAAACGTAATAAAATGATGTCAATCGGGGCAGTTGCATGTAGGCAACATTTGTGCTGAAAGGAAACTCATATCAATGTTGTTATTGCAATTACATAGAATCTCCCTCTGAGTAATTAAGAAACATATTTTATTACTTTTCATTTTATTAGTATATAAAATCGTTAACCAGTTCCAAAAAAATTCTAACAATATTATAAATTCTCTAATGAATTATCTTGTAAAAGCTAAATTTCACTATGAAATAATAATACAGTATTAACAAAATAATATAATCTTCTTGTTAATCCTCAGGCATTATCATCTCGAAATAGAGTTCCTTTGATCAAAAGGAATTTTTCGAGCCTTCAATCTATAAAATTGCAGTGATTCGGTTTCTCAAACTACTATCGTTACTTTGAACATCAGTAAGTAATTATATTAAAACATTAAAATTAAATTAAGAAAATGTTATTCAGCTTAAATTACATCTTTTTCTATTGAAAATTGTTAAGACGTTGTTCTATGAAAAAATATGTAAAAAGCGGCATTTTAAAAAGACTTCAATTAAACGAAAATCTCGAACCGAATCAAAGTCGGCTTCACTTACATTTTTAATTTTGTCAATATTTACAAAGCAGTAACGTAAACTTTGATCGTACGTTTTGTATCTCTTTTAGCGCTCATAAAGAAATTGGGCTAAAGTGCTCGAAAAACCGAGTTATACGTTAGCGTCGTAATGAACCTTGTTTTATGACTAGTACTCACGTTATATCGACATTTACTATTTGTTTACCAACGCTATATCCCGCACACAGCAGGGTAGGCAGAGGAAACTTAATGTTAAGACACTCCGTTCCCCATTTTCCGACGAATTCTGAAGGCAATGCGTTTGTAAGAGACGAAAGGGGTGGCAGGAATCAACGTCGCACCTCGAGACCATAGCGAAGAAATGAAAATATAAATTTAAATAAATGTTCATTTTCTCGAATGGTAATTGAACCCACAACCAGTCACGTTAACAGACACACGATTATGCCCCTGCGCTACGACTGGCCTCAACCTCGCTTTTACCATCTGCTTTTTAGTAATAGCCACTGAAAACTAATTAACATTGGAAAATAAACAAGCTATTTTATTCTTATTTTGATTCAAATTGCTACCACAGTCCCCTTGATGGTGGACAGAAGTGCAAATAAGTTTTTTCCGCTGGCTGATTTTATACAAATTTACATTTCTACTGCGACGTATTTGATTCATAATTAGAATTTTATATTATAGTTTTTTTTTAAATATAGAATAAGGAATCTAATTTCAAGACTTTTTTTTAACTTTCCACCTAATTTTCGAATATTGCCTCTTTAGTGACGATACTAGATGACAGAGAGCTCATAACGCCCAACAACGTTTCCTGAGAGGCTACGTTTATATCTTCTTTTTTCTCAGACGTGGCGTAGTGGTACAAGTGAGTGACTATAGACCCAACTGGTTGTGTGTTTGATCCCCACTCGAGGAAATGAAATATTTATTTAAATTTACATCTTCATTTTATTAAGCCGAAATAAAATGGGGATACGGAATGTCTTAACACTAGGTTCCCTTTGCCTACTTTGCTGTGTGCGGGATACAGCATGATAAAAAAAATATAACTATCATACTGAGATATACAGCCATATAATGGAAAATCACTAGAACATAGAAAATCACATCAATAGAACATGCACTCTAACGGACGGTAAAGTGATTACGTCTCTGCTACTTACACAGCATGCTATCATCGGGATGGCTTTTACGACATGGAGTTTTTTTTCTTTATATTTGTATTGATTATATGAGGTGCGATGTTGAGTTCCGTTCCTCGATACGTAATGTCTCGTATTAAGGTGAATAGTTGGAAACCGAGTGTTGAGGCCAGTCGTGGCACAGCGGCACGAAGTGTGACTGTAAAAGCGACTGGTTGTGGGTTCGATCCCCACTCGAGGAGATGAAATATTTAATTAAATTTATATTTCCATTTCTTCGCTCTGGTGTCGAGGTTAAGCGCGGCGTTAAGTTCTGCCGCTCAACACGCAATGCCTCCAAAGTTCGCCAGAAAGTGGGGAACGCAGTGTCTTA
The DNA here is from genome assembly GCA_030704555.1 of Heliconius charithonia. Taxonomy (NCBI): domain Eukaryota; kingdom Metazoa; phylum Arthropoda; class Insecta; order Lepidoptera; family Nymphalidae; genus Heliconius; species Heliconius charithonia. The sequence continues at coordinate 3,352,341 of CM060809.1, read as the reverse complement.
ACACTAGGTTCCCTCTGCCTACCCTGCTGCGTGCGGGATACAGCGTGAAGCTTCACACTAGGTTCTTCTTATTGAAAGTAAAACGTGTAACAATTAATAATAAACAAAATATAAAAATTTAAAATTAACTATAAGCTACAGGTCTCTAAAGCTAAAAAGCATATTAATATTGTACAATTATCATAGAGAAATTAAGATCCCAGGGCCCGCAAACCTACGTCATTTGCCACCAAAGCTGAAATTTTGAATATGAATAGTCTAATATGTAGTTAAAACTACGTATGCGTACTTCCCAACTAGAAAGTAGGGCCTTTCAGAGATAGTGTCAATTTAAGGTACACACTCACGCTCATCTACGTTAAGGTAGAAATGCACGTATTTAAATATGTTTTTAAGAATAATGAAAAAAGAAATAATATTTATTATTACCAAACCATTTACGTAGACATTTACTACTGCTAGACGTCCTGTACGTTGTTTGAAATTGGGGAAACATACAGTATACTAGCAAAACTTAATTTTATATATACTATTTACGGACTATTTCGAGGCCCTTTATAAGCACCCAGACCGATCCGATGGCTCAATCAGAGATGTACCTTTACGCTTGGCGCTACCTCTGAAAGAACTCACTTTCCAGCTAGTGAGTGCACATACTGGCTACATATACTATCTTTTTTAACTACATATTAGACTAATAGTCCTATAAATTTCAACTTTGTTAAAATGACATAGGTCTGGCGGTTCTGGGATCTTGGGCTAATAGTAATACAATTCAGATCAACACGTCATGATACTTTGCGAACTGCAAATGATTTATAGCACTCTACATTCAAATATTTACTTTATTACAACGTTATAAAGTTTTGTATTGCTTGTCATTTTACGTATTAATCGCTTTCCGGTGGTTACTTAGAGAATGGGAGCGAGATGCTTCATATTAATTAAATCTTCTTACGTACTTAATTTAATAATCCAGGATTATGTTGTATAAAATTGTTTAAGTTTCATGGCGACGGCGTCCCTTCTGAGCGGAGAAGTGGCATGGTAACAGTGACTTTACAATTACAAAACGTTCAAATTCTAAGTAAAATTTTACTTCAAATATAGAAGTGATGGTAAAGCTTGCTGAGCTTGCTAGATTCAAAATGAAATGATTAAATAAACGGTAAAGTCAAAAAATCTTGTATCTTCATCTTACTTTTTTCTTGTGGGGTACATAGACAGAAAGAAACTCCATTTGACATTTTTTTTCTTTCTTGTTTTTGTCTGTTGGACGAAATAAAAAATCCCATATTATTTCAAATATTTTGAAATTTACTTCTCTTGATGTGACAAATGTATAGTCACGCTTATAGAAAATATGGGACAATGCGGATAAGTTGAGGCCAGTAGTGGCGCAGAGGCAAAAGTGGGTGACTGTAAACGCGACAAGTTGTGGGTTAGAATTCCACTCGAGAAAATTATATATTTAACATTTTCATTTCTATGCTCTGGTGTTGAGCCAATGTATGGTGTTCGATTCGGATACTCAATACGCAATGCCTCCGAAATTCGACGAAAAGTGAGAAGCGGAGTATATACACTGGGCACCCTCTGCCTATTCTAATATATGCGGGTTACAGCACTAAGCTGAAATGAAATATTATATATATTTTATTTCATTATTGGATGCATTGCAATTGCAATTGCATTGGCATTATTTTTAATTACAACTTGAGCCTATATTCTCAAATCGCCCGTAATTTCCTTATAAGGCCTCAAGTTACATAAACAGATCCACTAAAATAGCTTTATCGCCCCTAATGAAATTGCCCTCGAACGGCCTTCAAAGGACGCCCTTCCCTGACCCTCTTAATCAGTATCTTTTCTAAAAATTACCTTTTAATTCAATATCGCAGATGCCTACTTGTTGCTATTTGTACGTTCCACGTAATTGTTTTAGCTCAGCAATAGCCCAAAGTTTTTGTTTGATAGAAAACAGTTAGGAGAAAATTGAATTACGAGACGACAATACATTAATCTGTTTATCCTTGAGACTTGTTTTTGTATATAAATTGTTAGGATAATTTTAAAAGTGTGTCTACCTCGTTTTTTTATCAAAAACCCTTTTTAACTAATTTTAGGCTATCGTGGCGCACTATTGTGGGTTCGATTTTCTTTTATTTCACCTTTGGTATTCAACCGATTCTCGTCGTAAACATTTTACGTAAAAAATCATTGTGTTTCCGGTGTAAAAGTGATTATAGGAATTAGTTTACATTTTAAGATTATTTATGGTTTGGTAACGCAATCTAAAGTTATCTGGATAAATATTATTTGTGAACTTTTGGAAGAAAATCTAAGTTTTTCTTCGTTTTGTTTTGATATAAAACGAGTACAAATTGTAACAATATCGAGAAATTAGTGCGCAAAGGCTAATAAGCATAAGAATAAAGGAATATTTTTTTATAAAATTGAGCTTAGAATTATATTAGCGATAAATTTAAAATAAATACCATTAAGCAATGTCATTTATTGCTCTGAAAATATACCGGTATTTGTTACTAACGCGTTCTCAGCCTAATAAATCATAATCAATTATATTTTTACATTTTTATCAATCTTAAATTATTATACACACAAGAGAAAAAAATATTTTTTGGAAAGATATAAAATGTTTAATGTAGCGAGATTATAACCCAGGCTTCTTGCAAAGCTCTCTGACCACTAAGCCATTCGTTCTCGTCAAGCTACATCCAAATTCTTACACGCTGGTTACGAATTATTTATGTGGTTAGCATCTCTGTAGAGAGATTTTTTCAAATTTCCGCTACCGAAAGATAATTACTGTAAATTGTCATTGGTAAAAGAGAATGCTGAACACTGCGTTAACACACTCCCCTCGCAATTGAACCCGCAACCATCGCATTAACAGTCAGACGTTATATCGCTGCGCCACAACCGCCTTCATAAAGTTTATAGATATATATTTTTTTGTGAATAAATTTTCAAACCGTATAATAAATATAAATATTTTCATACATGCGAACATCCCTTTGCTACCTGCTGTTGGTACGATTCTATGCATAACCTTATAAATATATCGGATTTTCACTTTGATCTAGCACCCATGAAACCTCTACAAATGTGCGCTGCCTACGCTTTTACTCACATAATAGAATAATATGCATATTCTTATATAGAATAATAGGATAAAGAAATATTATTTTTCTTTTTCAGACAAACTCGTTATATTGTTATTTTGCGCAATGCAATAAATGTAGGGAACATCACTAGGCACTTTTGTGGTAGATCTAAATATTAAATAGTAATACTAATTTAAGCTTAAAATTGTATTTAATTTCGTTTCTTAATATTATTTTGTATTGACACTTGATGTTTCCTGCCTGCCCTGCTAGAGTACAGGGTGAAGCTAAAAAAATATATTAAAATATATTTCTATGTCAATGTACTATATGTACTATACATTCGAATCTGAACTTCTTAGACATCATTAAAGCACCAATATATGATAAAGTGTATTAAGAAAATAAAATATATGGCAATAGAAGAATATTCATATATTTTGAAACGAGGACGTTACTTCAGTCCAGTGAACATTCCCAATTTAAATTATATTGGGTTAACAAGGGGGGTGGATGTGTGGATCTGTGCATCAGTAATTCACTTCAAAGGCCATCAAATTAATCAAATCTATATCCTTTGTGAGGAAATGAGTACCTGTGGAACTATTTCTAGTACTGGAATAGTTCACATGAATAATGTAGTTGAAAATGGGAACACGGTAACTAGCGCTAGCGGTGATTGTATCAGAGTAATGTTATACGGTACTAGTCTGGAAATTAATATAGCAATATGTAGGGTAAATGTTATTATTAGATATAATATGATATTAAATTATTTTATAGACCGTAATGACGCAGTGTATACGCGATGATTTTTGGTTCGATTCCGTTTTAAGGGAATGAATTACTTTATTAATATAATAAAATGTAAAATTGACTTCCACCACTGAGCATGTTATGTTCTAAATTCGGACGGAGAACACCGTGTCTTAACTCGAGACTCTAGATAGCTCGTTATAAGAGAAAGAAGGGAAAAAAGAAACTCTTTATTTGTTTAGATATTCCAACATTTTCATCAATAGAGTACCTAATGTAATTTATTGACTGTTTATATCCCATAAACCTGTTACAACAATTTTATTAAGCATATATTATATTTATATATATTTATATTTGTACATATATTTAAGAAAAATAAAGCCCTTTTCGAGATCCTTAAAATACTACGTAAACATAATAATGTATGGATAATTTTATAAACATATATGTATTTGCGTAGACACTTAGACAGTTTGAAGAGTCTTGACTTTCAACGAACTTCGATTATTCTGATATTTATTAATGAAATTATATGACTTTAGCCTTGACTTTGATTTTTTTTTTTATATTTAGACTGCATATTACATTCTAACAACCTAAGCATGACTAACGTAAAATCAAAGGAATCAAAATATTATATTTTTAAGTTTCTTATCTTTTCTTTTCTCTTTCTACCACAACAAGATCAAAATACCAAATTCTATGACTGTGTTGAGTTGCGGAACTTAGCAACGCATTTTATCTTAGCAGATCGAGTTGTGTAATATGTACCTAATTCATTTTGCTACTCGTGTTATTAGCATTCTAGTTACGGCATAGTAACTGATCGATCCGCGCAAACCTAATTTAAATGTACTATAGGCTGATATTATGTAGTCAGAGGGTATATTTGTTAAAAGCACTTATTTCAAGAATTACTTTGTTTTTCACAGCAGAGTAGGCAAAAGGAAAATTAAGACACTCACTTCCCCATTCTTCGCCTAATTATAGAGGCGTTGCGTATTGAGTGGCGGTACTCAACGCCGCGCTTTGCCTCCACACGAGAGCGAATAAATGAAAATATTTTATTTATTCAAGTGGGAATCGAATCCAAAATAAATCGCTTTTACACACTACTATTTGGTATTGAAAAAATCTTTCTGTGTCCATTTATCGAGACAAGGCTTTTACATTACATTGGTCGTTTCAATGTGACCCACTGAACCGGCGGTCACAATTATCTCACTCACACAATATATCATATCTATCTATACATCTCTTAAAACTATTCCTACTATTACCATAGACCACGAAGACGAAGCCACAGATCAAAGCTAGTTGGTTTATAAAATAGAAAGCTGAAAACCTAAACCTAATACTTACCCTGATGTGGAGTATACGGAAAAAATGCTTTAAAAATCTTTCTTCATAATAGTTCTTAAAAATAATAGTAATTTACTTAAAAACAACAATTTCTGAAAAGAAAAATAAGCTAAAAGGATCTTGCTCTTAATCCCTCAACTCAAGTAGAGTCTAAGGAAACTCTCAAGTACAAGTTTAGTTAGACAAGGGCATCTAAGTCGTTAATTTTATGAGTCCTCGTAATGGCTCACAATTAGCTCTTACGTCTTATATCGCTCTTTTTTATAAACCTTTTCTTCAATCGAGATTTTTGTATAAAAAACAGATAATTTTTTCATAGATCAGAGACATGGACTCATAAAATATTATAAGTATTCAAAATGTTTCTATATGGAGAAAAGAAAATATATTCCCGATTTGGTTATAAATTAAGAAACATCTTAAAACATTTTTAGATGGAAATATAGGTAAGTTTACAAATATTTTTCAACAAGGAATATCAGAAGTGATATTGTTAGCAAACTCGAGTAATAGAGGGCAGTTGTAGGCGAGAAAGACCATAAACGTAATAAAATTATGTCGATCGGGGCAGCTGCTTGGAGACAATAACCCTTATTGAAGTATTGCTTGTTATTGATGTTACGTTAAATCTCTTTCCAAATAATTTAGAAACATATTATAGACGACATGTGTTTTTATTTTGTATATAAAAACGTTAACCATTTCTAATAATTATAAATTATCTATTGAATTATCTTGTAAATGCGAAATTTGACTATGAAATAATACTGTAATAACAACATAATGTAATCTTCTTGTTAATCCTCAGGTGTTGTCATCTCGAAATAGAGTTCCTTTGATCAAAAGGAATTTTCGAGTCTTCAGACAATAAAATTGCAATAATTTAGTTTCTCAAGCTGCTATCGTTACTTTGAAAGTTAGCAATTATTTTATAAATTTAATTTATTAAATATCAGCTTAACTATTATCTATTCCTATTTAAAACAGTAACTAAACAAAAATCTAATCTAAAAGAGAATTTAGAAAAGAATATTTAGCTTCATACACATTTTTAATTTTGTCAATATTAACAAAGCAGTAACGTAAACTTTGATCGTACGTTTTGTGTCTCTCGTAGAGCTCATAAGAAAATGGGGCTAAAGTGATCCAAAAACAGATTTATTTGTAAAATTGTTTTATGACTAGTACTAACGTTATACCGACTTTTACTATTTTTTTTCAATGTACTCACTAGAATAGGCAGAGAAAACTTGCTGTTAAGACACTCCGTTACCTATTTTCTGACAAATTCTGGAGACATTTCGTGTTGAGTAGCAGAACTGAACGCCGCGCTTCTACACTAGAGTGAAAAAATTAAAATAGAAATTTCAATTCCAAAACCTCACTATTACTATCTGCTTTATAGTAGTAACCACTGAAAACTAATTAACATTTTAAAAATAAAGAAGTTATCTTATTCTGATTCAAATTGTTACCACAGTTCTCATAGTGGATAGACAGAACTGAAAATAAGTTTATACATCTTGCTAATTTTATAAAAAAAAAAATTGCATTTCTACTGTGTCGTGTTTCATTTATAATAAGAATTTCATACATTTTTTTTTATTTCACGCTTTATCCCGCATAAATCAAGTATAAAGTAGGAACCTAATATTGACGCACTTTTTTCTCTACTTTACATCAAATCTTCTAGATATTACGTGAGTAGTGACGTAAGCCAACGCTGCGTTTGGAAATATGTGTGTGTACTTGTTCTTATGCAAATTTTCACAAATTTGGTGTTTTAAAGTTTAATTTTCCGGAGTTCGCAGTAAGAGCTCATAACGCTTAACAATTTTCCCTGAGGTGCTATATTCACATCCCTCAAGATTTAGTTGAGCTGCTTGCTACGTTTCTACATTAGTTTTTCAAAACATGTACCCATATGTTTCGGAACATTAATACCTATAAAATAAAAAAAATCACACAACCCGTCTAGTAATTTCCGTTAAAAAAGCTCACAAAAAAACACGCATTGTCTCGAGAAAATAGGTGGAGAGTGGAGAACAGAGTGTCTCAACAATAGGTTTTCTCTGCCTACCCTACTTTAAACGGAATAAAGCGTAAAGCTGATTTAATTAATTTTGTAATTTTTGCTTAATAGATACTACAAGTATCGTGTTCAACTACTTTACGTAACCGCTTATTTCTTTTTAGTCCACATCTTGATACGCAAGCATAAAATACCAGTAAAAGCTTTCCATAGCAATCATGCCGTATACAGCCTTATAATGGAAAATCAGAAAAAACGCAAGTTTCAGATAGAACATGCACTCTAATGCACGGTAAAGTGATTACGTCTCTTACTTACACAGCTTGTTATCACCGGGAAAGCCTTTACGGTTCAGCTGTGTGTGTTCTGTGTTCAGCTGAGTGGTTTTTTTATTTAAATTTATATTTGTATTGATTATGTTAGGAACGTTGAGTTACGCCACTCGAATTAAGGTGAATATTAGGGAACAGAGTGTGTTAACACTTGGTTCCCTCTAGTCACCTCGCTATATCATGGATGTAGCGTGAAGTAAAATAAATTAAATGAAAAACATGTAAATAATACAAATAATAATATACAATATTTCAAATTAACTATGAACTACAAGTCTCTAAATAATAAAGCATCTCCATATTAATATTGTACAATAAACGTATAGTATAGTACCCAGACCAACACTTTGTGATACTTTGCGAACTGCAAATTATTTATAGCACTCTACATTCAAATTTTAACTTTATTGTCATGTCATAAAGTTTTGTATTGCTTGTCATTTTACGTATTAATCGCTTTTCGGTGGTTACTTAGAGAATGGGAGCGAGATGCTTCATATTAATTAAATCTTCAAGTACTTAATTTAATAATCAAGGATTATGTGTTGTATAAAATTGTTTAAGCTTCACAACGTCCCCTCTGGTTCAGAAATGTGGCGTGCTTATAGTGATTATTATAGGTTCAAATTCTACGTAGTTTAAGTTGACATATAGAAACGATAGTTAAGCTTGTTTAGCTTGCTAGATACAAAATCCTATGATAAATAAAAGAAAAATACTCCATTTTTTCTTTTATGAATAATAAACTTTTTTTTACTTAAAGTAGTAAATTCTAGTATATATTACTTTTTTACTTAACATTAGGCTCTCTCTGCCTACCCTTCTACAACATTAAGTTTGAGATAAAAAGTAGATAGCATTGATTTTAAATTATTCAATTATTGATATAATAGTACAAGTATAAGAAATCGTAAATATAAACCACGTACCATCAAACCTATATTCTCAAATCGCACGATAAGGCCTCAGTTACATAAAAACAGAACCAATAAAATATTTACTTTTTGATTCCTAATGAAATTGCCCTTGAACGGCTTCAAAGGACGCCCTTCCATGGCCCTCTTAATCAGTATCTCTTCTAAAAATTACCTTTTAATTCAATATCGCAGATGCCTACTTGTTGCTATTTGTACGTTCCACGTAATTGTTTTAGCTCAGCAATAGCCCAAAGTTTTTGTTTGATAGAAAACAGTGTAGGAGAAAATTGAATTACGAGACGACAAAACATTAATCTGTTTGTCCTTGAGACTTGTTTTTGTATTTAAATTGTTAGGATAATTTTAAAAGTGTGTCTAACACGATTTTTTAACCAACAACATTTACAAAATAATTTGGTCTATCGCCGACAGCACAACTCGACGGCTGTGAGCTCTATAACTAAACCTAATTTTCTCACTCTGATAAAAAACCAAACCGTCTCGTTGAGCTCCATCAATTAACACGCAATGCCTTGAGAATTGGCAAAAAGTGGGCAACGGAGTGTCTTGACACTAGAATCCCGCAGCTAACTCTGCTATATACTGGATATGATTGAAGCTTAAAAAAACTATATCAACAAAATAACTTACGCTACCTTCACTAAGTATATAGGTTCGTTATAAAATTATAACACATATCAACTTCATAATGGCTCAAAATCAAAATATCTTTTTTATTTAATGAGGCTATCACACTATATCATATCGCTTTTGAATCGTCAAGTTACATAGAGATGTCAGTAATGTCAGTCCTACAAGAAGGTTGAAATGCAGTTCTACTCTACTGGATCATCTTTAAAAAAATCACTTTAAAATGTTGACTATATTCCTTACTCGGTTGAAGAATTGCCGGTAAACAGTTGCGTAAAAATTTAATTGTGTTGCCGGTGTAAAAGTGATTGTGGGAAATGGTTTTTACTTTTTAAGATTATTTATGTGATTATGATGTGATTTGTGAGCTTAAACTTCTTTTGGAGGAAAATGTTTCTCCGTTGTGATTTTATAAAGCGTATATAAAATGTACAATATGGAGAAATTAGTGATGCAAAGGCTAAAGGAATATTTTATAATAAGATTATAGAACTGCCATGTATAAAAAATTACCATAAAAAAATTACATGAATTAATGTGATTTATTGCTCTGAAAATATGCCGTTATTTCTTGCTAACGCAATCTAAGTCTAATAAATCATAATATCTTTCTTTACTTTCAAAACTATTCTGTATCCATTTTTGCACTTCATTTTGCATACAATAGAATAACTAGAGAAGATAGGAGAGCTATCCGATCCCGCAAGACCCAAATCGCAATTGAACCGGCAACCGTCTTGTTTACAAACTTATTTTGAAGCCAGTCGTGGCGCAGTGAAAAAAGTGTGTGACTTTAAAACTGAGGTAATAAGTAAAATATTTATTTTAATTTATATTTTCATTTCGGTCGATCAACTATTGGATCATTTATATACCTCTTCGCTCTGGTGACGAAGCAAAGCGCGGCGTTGTGTTCCACCGTTCCGTTTGAGAAAGTGGCGTGTCTGAATACTATGTTCCATATACCTACTTTACTACGTGCGCTTTACATCAGGAAACTGGTTTTAAGTATTTTTTTATTTTTGATATAAACTCCTTTTTTTTGCATTATGCAATTAATGTTTCCTCTGACCTGTACAATGTTAAGTATTCCAAAAAGGTAAAGATCACTAGGTACTTTTGTGATATATCTAAGTATTAAATAATTAAGGCTTTTTTTATACTTTTGTGTTCGATTCTCTTTCAAGGGAATTCATTATTTTCACCTGTGTCCTGGATGGATCAAGATAAAACGCAGCATTGATTCCCGCTATTAGCCATGTAATGTCCTGAATTCGGACGGAAAACAAAGTGTAGAACGCAAAGGGTTCTGCATAAGTCGATGTGAGCGTTATTTTTTTTAAATATTGCAACATTTTTATCAACATTGAGTACCACTACTACGGACTGTTTATTTCACTACACTTGTTACAACAATTTTATTAAGCGTATTATATTTGTATGACATAATAAATTTACATAAATTTATATTACTATATATTTAAGAAAAATAAAGCCTCTCTCGAGAATCTTAAAGTACTACGTAAATGTATTGATGTATGGATGTTTTTATCAATATATGTATTTGCGTAGATACTTAGACAGGTCGAAGAGTCTTGACTTTCAATAAACTTTCAACAAAATTATTCTGCTATTTATTAATGAAATTATTTTGACTTTAGCTTTAACTTTGAGGATCCAAATATTCATCGATATTTAGATTACTACTACTTATTTTCGAGGCCAGTCGTGGCGCAGTGGTACAAAGTGTGACTGTAAAACCGACTGGTTGTGGGTTCTATCCCCACTCGAGGAGATGAAATATTTACTTAAATTTATATTTTCATTTATTCGCTCTGGTGTCGAGGCAAAGCGCGGCGTTGAGTTCTGCCACTCAACACGCAATGCCTCCAAAATTCGGCAGAAAGTGGGGAACGGAGTGTCTTAACACTAGGTTCCCTCTGCCTACCCTGCTGTGTGCGGGATATAGCGTGAAGCTAATTTATTTTATTTTTTTTACTACTTATTTTCACCTAAAATATGGAAAAAGTCTTACTGTCAAAACCCTAAGTTCTACGATTTCAATCGAGACATAATGTGTTGAGTTGCGAAACTTAACGACACGCCTTATCTTAGCGGGTCGAAGACATCGAAATAAGAATTGAACCCGCAACTATCACAGACACTTAGACGCTTTGTGTTACAAAAACAAAAAGTGCATATTGCTCTCAGTCAACTGTTTTAAGTTGTACGGCTTTACCTGATTTCGAGAAAATCGGTTGTAAAATGGTGCTCCTCAAACTCAACACCAGATTTCGCTGTACGATAAAAAAACACCTCATTTAACATTAAAATTCAAAAAAGAAACGTTTAATTACCTCGAGAAATGCTGCTCGAAACAAACTTTATGTAGTTATTATTTCAATAAAGTTTAAATGGTAAGATTAACTGCATTTGCCCGTCTAGACATCTGCATTGCTTTGATAAGGGATGTCTACCGTCTGATAACTTTTAAACATGCTTCTTTTAAAATTATATTGCGCTTCAAATTTTATTAATTTTTTAGAATACAGAGATATTATTATTTTATATATATATATTTTTGAGGCCAGTCATAGCGCAGCGGCACGAAGTGTGACTGTAAAACTGACTGGTTGTGGGTTCGATCCCCACTCGAGGAGATGAAATATTTACTTAAATTTATATTTTCATTTCTTCGCTCTGGTGCCGAGGCAAAAGTGCGGCGTTGAGTTCTGCCACTCAACACGCAATGCCTCCAAAATTCGGCAGAAAGTGGGGAACGGAGTGTCTTAACTTTGGGTTCCCTCTGTCTACCCTGCTGTGTGCGGGATATAGCGTGAAGCTAATTTAATTTTTTTTTATTTTATATTTTTTTATTATAGGATATCAAAGTTTACATATTGGAAAAAGCTTTTTTTATTATCTATTTTTTAGTTTTACTCTGTCACGTGGCATAGTAGAGGGAACCAGGAACCTAGTGTTGAAATATTCCGTTCAAAATAAGGCACCTCTTAATTATATTCATCAGACTTACTTATATTACTTGTGTTATAGTTATAAAATATCTAAATTTAATTTCTATAAGATTTTATATTTTTTACGGCGAAAAGACACTTGCATTGTTTACCTACCTAAATTTTATGACGTCAGTTGAATTATTTTTATTAAATATATTCAGATTTTATAAGTAAAATAATCTTAATTTTATATAAAATTCTTCGCCCTTTTGGGATAGAAACGGAAATAAAAGCCTCGGTTATATCGCACATACAAAATATTGAGATATATCCTTTCTGGCACCGGAACAAAATAAGGAAATGGAAAATTTTTATAAAAACTATGCTTACTGATGGAGTCTTTGTGTGAAACTACTACAGTTTCATAAATTATAAATTTATAAAAAATAAACATAAAAAATGTGATGAATGATGTATCCCGTGTGTAGCAGGAGACAGAGGGAACCTAGTGTTCAGAAACTCAATCGAGTGGCGGAACTCACCGCGCTTTGATCTTTGTATTGATTTGAGTATTGCAATAAGTATCAGCATTTTTAGTGGAAGCTTGAAGCAGATTTAGTTTTTATAAGAAAATTGAGTAAACATTAAGCACCTTTTAAAATTAATCTTATTTTCAATATAAATAAAGTGTCGAAACTAATCCAGTGAGCATTTAGTAAAATGATTTATTCATGAAAAGCTTTGCCGCTCAAATCTGAACCGGATGTTGGCGTTGAACAACGCGGCGGAAAGAACAAGACCCCTTATTAATGAACTTTGACCTTTTACATTTGTTTTATTTAGGAATTAATAATTCATGGAAACAAAATATTTATTTAAATTTATATTTACATTTCTTCGCTCTGGTTTCGAAAATAACGCGACGTTAAGTTCCGCCACACAACAAAATCTACAGAATTCGACGGAAAGTGGGGAACGGAGTGTCTTAATACTACTCCCTCGGCCTACCCTGGTACATTGGAAATAAATACAGCGTGAAGCTGAAAAAAAAACACAATTTTGCTAAGTGCAACAAATAAATAATTTTAACCTTTATAATAATATTGAAAAATATATATATGTAAAATAAATAAAACGATAGACGTGTGGAAAACTTTATTAAAAGATAGTAAATCACCCTTACGGAGACGAGTTAATCGGTATATAAATCAACCGGGACTGTATTAATTATTTTTCGCTCGAGTAAATTAATTTAAAATTATAGTGGATATTAATTATAGAATTATCAAAGAATCTAGTGGGTACTTTTTTGACAAAAATAATATATTGACTCTTATAATATATACAAAAAACAAATTAAATAAAACTTTAAAAAAATATTAAATATAAAAAAGAATATGATAAGTAAAATAACTAGAATATTCTATTTTCATTTAATAAAGTGACATTTATAGAATCTTTTTTTAATGTATAAAATTAAATGTAATACAAGATTAAAATGCTTTGTAATTTTGACCTTGAGAGATTATTTTTAAATTATTTTTCTTTGTTTCAGGTGTATTTAATTATCTACATATTTCAGGTAAGAAATATACAATTTACCAACATGCATAAAAGTGGCCACCTTATGACTATTAATGAATGGGTTTTAATTCTTTACTAGTTTCAAACTGTATCCACGCACTGTAGCAGGGTAGAGGGAACATGGGAACCTAGTATTAAAACACTCCGTTCCCCACTTTCAATCAGGTTTTTGAAGCATTACATGTCGATAGCGAAGGTGAAAAAGTAAAATATTTCTTTCATTTAGTATATATAGTAAATGGTTGGTTTGTGGGTGCAAAAGTGCCCCCATAAGGAGAGTAGTAAAGAATAAATGAGTATTGCGGGACATTGGAGTGTGATTTTCTAATTTTGAAATTGCCAGCTTAACTACAATTATGTAATCTAAATCTAAAATCTACATGAATAGATAAAATCTATGCATATGATAAATAAAACTCATTTAACATTTTAATCACCACCTAATAAAAAAAAATATACAAGGCTTTGGATTTGTACATTTATGATGGATTTCGAGAACTACTTTACTAAGGTTAAAATTTATTAATAAATTTAATCAGCTTCACGCTGTATCCCGCGCACAGCAGGGTAGGCAGAGGGAACCTAGTGTGAAAACACTCCGTTCCGCACTTTCTGTCAAACTCTGGAGGCATTGCGTGTTGAGTGGCACAATTCAACGCCGCGCTTTGCTTCGACACCAGGGCGAAGAAATGGAAATATAAATTGAAGTAAATAAAATTTATAACTTTTACTTAATCACTCATCTGCATTTGTTCCCGTTTACAAAACAATCAGCAACTCGTATCATATTCATAGCGCTGTAGTACACCGCACGGTTCATGAGTAATTCATGAAAGGATGGAAAAACTACAAACTAGGCAATGTAATAGTCAGCGTAATGCACTCCAATGTCTACTCGTATATGGATACTCTATGCTATAAGATTTTATAGGGTTCCCTACCTCAAAATAAAAAGGGCTCAAACCTATATGGGCTTTTGATCGTCTGTCAAGACTATTTACATTAGAGACCATACATTAAGACTATTTGTATACGGTCCCATAGAGTACAGAAAAAAAACAAGCATCTGAGTCACCGCAATCAAAGGAAAACGAGCATTCATGCATTGTTTTTATTGCTTGAAATTCGCGGAGTAAATAATTAGCGTACTAGAGTTATACATTTTTTAAGGTTCCATATCTCAAAAGTAAAAAAAACTTACAAACACTTGTCCCTCAATATAAATATTTTCTTAATATAGTAGTCTTTTGAAAGGTATCATTTGATTTTCATTTTAGTACCAATGTATGTATGTAGTATATTTTTACTTCCCACTGTCGCATATTTACTATTACTCGACTTGTAGTTCTCTATGCTATAGACTATTAATGTATATAGAGAACTGCAAGCCGAGTTCGTATAAAGTCTTCCTAAAGAGGTAACAGATTTATTTTCCAAAAAAATTGCTAGTCTTTAGCTGTATACGTTTTACCTGACAGCGCGAGTCCGGCGCGCGATTTTTTCAGTTGAGTATATGGTTTGAATTTAAATGACGGACGGACGGACAACAAAGTAATCTTATAAGGGTTTCTATTTTTCTTAAAAGAAACGGAATTCTAAAAATATTTAAACATAATATCTCCTCTTCTGTCGGAATTCTGGGGGCATTTTGTGTTAAGAGGCAGAACTGAACGCCGCTTCTTCTTCTGCTTTGCTTTGTTACGACAACCGACGCATTTACAATCGCAAGCTTTGACGACCTTACTATAATATTAATAACAATATATTAGTCGTTATAACTTCTCTTGTCAGACGCACACGCAACCTTATCAGCGTAATATATACATATATTTGTTAGTTCCTAATAATCAGTATTACATAAATCTCCATATATAATAAAAGGATAGAAAAGTCAATTCTGTACATGAAAGATATAAAAAAAATAAAAATTAGGTCGGTTAATATGTCGATTATAGAACCCAAAAAACCACTCAGCAGAATTCTTGTCTGTCTGTCTGTCTGTCTGTCTGTCTGTCTGTCTGTCTGTCTGTCTGTCTGTCTGTCGGTTTGTTTGTGCGTCAATCACGCAAAAACTACCTGACAGAAATTGATGAATTTTTGCATGGTGTTAGCCTAGGTCCTCAAGGTACATTTTTTTTGGGTTTCATTCCGAATTTCATGATAGTTTTCTTTAAAAAAAATAAAAACTGAAAAATATAAATTACCTAAAATACCGATAACTACTGTATGAAATTAAATTAATTTTGGCATGGTAATAGTTCAAAGCCTAATGTCACTTATAGGATAGTTTTTATCATGGAGTATAAAGAATTTTTTGTAGAAAAAATTACATAATTATATTTTTTAATAAAAAAAATCGACTTCTTCAAATTCAACCGGATTTCACACTCTGAACTTAACTAAACTTTTACCAAACTACCCCTTATATGTACCCTTTCTAATAAAAAAAGAATCATTAAAATCGGTTGAATTGATATTGACTTATACGTTCATTTGTCGCGCATATACTTAATGTAAATTTGAGATTTATATGATTTTCTCATAGATACCATTGTTGGATATAAACTAAATTAAAATAAGACTACACGGGAGGCATTAGCTTTCAAATAAAAAAAGAATCATTAAAATCGGTTCATACAATCAAAAATTCTAAGGTAACAAGGCTAAAAAATACAGCCCAATTGATGACCCCTTTTAAGAAGTCGGTTAATAGTAATCTGACATAATTAAATTACGACTATTTCATTTAACCACATTTTAAAAGAAGAAAGTAAATTGAGGCCGTTCGTTGCACAGGGGCACAAAGTGTAACTGTTGTGGGTTCGATGACCACGCAAGGAAACGAAATATTTATTTAAATTTATATTTCCATTTCATCGCTCTGGTGTCGAGGTAAAGTGCGGCGTTGAGTTTCACTACTCAGCACGCAATGCCTACAGAATTCCGAGAAAAGTAGGGAACAGAGTGTTGTTGTTAACACTAGAGGTCCTATGCCTACCCTGCTGTGTGCGGGATACAGCGTGAAGCTAAAAAAAGAAGTATAATCAATATTTGTTCAGTCTACCATAATTATTATTTCAAACGTCAACGTTGGTGATATTAACAAACATAGTAAAGTAGGTATATTTTACGGAATTAGCTCATATGGCGATGTGTAGAATAAAAAGTATATGTATTTGGAAAGTAAATTCTGATTGTGAGTTCATAGTTTATAAAAGTTTATATTGTGTTTAGATGGATCACGTGGTGATGTCAATACGTTTTAATGTCATCTTATGTTATCTGTTAAAATAGCGTGAAGCTGATTAAACTTAGTATTATATTCAAAAGAAATTAATTGTATGTAATACATAATATGTAATTTATTAATACGTTTCAAGTATGAAAAAAAGAAAAAATGCTATATAATTGCATTTGTGTTTCCTTCCTATATTTTGTATTTCTATTATTTAAATCGATATATCAGGAACGTAAATGTGGGAACAGAGTTGCATGCCATTTTAGTACAGAGTAACCTCTAAAAAAT
This sequence comes from Heliconius charithonia, assembly GCA_030704555.1. Taxonomy (NCBI): domain Eukaryota; kingdom Metazoa; phylum Arthropoda; class Insecta; order Lepidoptera; family Nymphalidae; genus Heliconius; species Heliconius charithonia. Next base: position 3,335,093 of record CM060809.1, on the reverse strand, counting down.
GTATTTACTAAACTGAATAAAAAGAATGTGTGATTCCTCTATACAATATATTATTCTATATTATACATAAAACAGGTTAAAACAGTGCATATGAAGGTCCTCCTGTAGTATAACTATTTTCAATTACTATCAACACTACATTGTCGATACTAATGTGGTATTACAATACATTTTGAATATTTTTCCGCCATTATGATGACATAGACAATTTTTTTAATTTGGAAAAATAATATATTAACTATAAGAACGTTGGTAGTTTTTTAAAAGGAATTCTTATAGAATAAACACATATATGACCACACGATGCCACATGTGGTCCACATATGTGACCACATGGTCACATATGTGGTCCACATATGTGAGCACATAAACACACATGTGGTCCACACACGTGACCACATATTCACACATGTGGTCCACACATGTGACCACATATTCACACATGTGGTCCACATATGTGACCACATGATCACACATGTAATCTTCATATGTGACTACATACAACACATGTGGTCTACATATGTGACAACATATCACACATGCGATCTGCACATGTGAATACTTACTGACACATGTGGTTCACATATATGACCACACGATGCCACATGTGGTCCACATATGTGACCACATGTTCACATATGTGGTCCACATATGTGAGCACATATACACACATGTGGTCCACACATGTGACCACATACTCACACATGTGGTCCACATATGTGACCACATGATCACCCATGTAATCTTCATATGTGACTACATATCACACATGTGGTCCACATATGTGACCACATTTTCCCACATGTGGTCCACATACGCGACCACATATTCACACATGTGGTCCACATATGTGACCACAAATTCTCACGTGTGGTCCACATGAAAGACCACATATTCACACATGTGGTCCACATATGTGACCACATATTCACACATGTGGTCCACATATGTGACCACATGATCACACATGTAATCTTCATATGTGACTACATATCACACATGTGGTCTACATATGTGACAACATATCACACATTCGATCTGCACATGTGAATACTTACTCACACATGTGGTTCACATATATGACCACACGATGCCACATGTGGTCCACATATGTGACCACATGTTCACATATGTGGTCCACATATGTGAGCACATATACACACATGTGGTCCACACACGTGACCACATATTTACACATGTGGTCCACATATGTGACCACATGATCACCCATGTAATCTTCATATGTGACTACATATCACACATGTGGTCCACATATGTGACCACATTTTCCCACATGTGGTCCACATACGCGACCACATATTCACACATGTGGTCCACATATGTGACCACAAATTCTCACGTGTGGTCCACATGAAAGACCACATATTCACACATGTGGTCCACATATGTGACCACAGGATCACCCATGTAATCTTCATATGTGACTACATATCACACATGTGGTCCACATATGTGACCACATTTTCCCACATGTAATCCACATACGCGACCACATATTCACACATGTGGTCCACATATGTGTCCACAAATTCTCACATGTGGTCCACATGAAAGACCACATATTCACACATGTGGTCCACATATGGGACCATATATTTACACATGTGGTCCACATATGTGACCACAAATTCTCACATGTGGTCCACATATGTGACCACATTTTCCCACATGTGGTCCACATACGCGACCACGTATTCACACATGTGGTCCACATATGTGACCACACATTCTCACATGTGGTCCACATGAAAGACCACATATTCACACATGTGGTCCACATACGTGAGCACATATTGACACATGTGGTCCACATATGTGACCACAAATTCTCACGTGTGGTCCACATGAAAGACCACATATTCACACATGTGGTCCACATATGTGACCACAGGATCACCCATGTAATCAAATCAAATCAAATCAAATCAAATCAAAAACACTTTATTGCACCAAAATAAAACATAAATTCGATAACATTTATAATTTAGTACAGTGCAAAGGCGGCCTTATCACTGTAAGTGATCTCTTACAGGCAACCTTTTATTTATAGAAACTGATATTAAGAGAGATTGTAATCTTCATATGTGACTACATATCACACTTGTGGTCCACATATGTGACCACATTTTCCCACATGTAATCCACATACGCGACCACATATTCACACATGTGGTCCACATATGTGTCCACAAATGTGGACCACATATTCACACATGTGGTCCACATATGGGACCATATATTTACACATGTGGTCCACATATGTGACCACAAATTCTCACATGTGGTCCACATATGTGACCACACATTCTCACATGTGGTCCACATGAAAGACCACATATTCACACATGTGGTCCACATATGTTGACCACATATTCACACATGTGGTCCACATATGTGACTACATATTCACACATGTGATCTATATATGTGACTACACATTCACATAAAAAATTTTTTACTACACGAATAAACTTCAATAAAAGTTTTATAATTAAAAAAAGTTTATTTTTTATGTAGGCTGTCTCCTATCTGAAGTGTAGTTAAATGGAAAAACTAGGAGGACCAGTGTGTGTGTCAGTGATGACCTATTGCGTTGAGAGACAAGGTCCTTCATCCTTAGCCTCATTCGCAGGCTCCAAGTCAGCTATGGAGACAGCTATTTCTCTAAGCTACTGAATTAGAAACGATGGTACGACGAAAGAAGGTTACCGACACATTGATTCGGTAAATGAGCGATGTATAAATGAACTTTGTCACGAAAGGTATTTTAAATTTGTATTGAAACGAACTAAAAAGTCAAAAATTAAAAGGAGTTATAAAATGTAATTTATCACATGAATTCACAAAACAATCTATACCTATTTTTTATTTTAAGAATTAAAAAAATGATGTTAGTTTTGTCTTGCCTGACCTTGTCGCACTCATTATCTTATTAATGTGATTAATCTCCATCTCCATATATAATAAAAGGATAGAAAAGTCAATTCTGTACATGAAAGATATAAAAAAAATAAAAATTAGGTCGGTTAATATGTCGATTATAGAACCTAAAAAACCACTCAGCAGAATTCTTGTCTGTCTGTCTGTCTGTCTGTCTGTCTGTCTGTCGGTTTGTTTGTGCGTCAATCACGCAAAAACTACCTGACAGAAATTGATGAATTTTTGCATGGTGTTAGCCTAGGTCCTCAAGGTACATTTTTTTTGGGTTTCATTCCGATTTTCATGATAGTTTTCTTTAAAAAAAATAAAAACTGAAAAATATAAATTACCTAAAATACCGATAAGTACTATATGAAATTAAATTATTTTTGGCATGGTAATAGTTCAAAGCCTAATGTCACTTATAGGATAGTTTTTATCATGGAGTATAAAGAATTTTTTGTAGAAAAAATTACATAATTATATTTTTTAATAAAAAAAATCGACTTCTTCAATTTCAACTAGATTTCACACTCTGAACTTAACTAAACTTTCACCAAACTACCCCTTATATGTACCCTTTCTAATAAAAAAAGAATCATTAAAATCGGTTGAATTGATATTGACTTTTACGTTCATTTGTCGCGCATATACTTAATGTAAATTTGAGATTTATATGATTTTCTCATAGATACCATTGTTGGATATAAACTAAATTAAAATAAGACTACACGGGACGCATTACCTTTCAAATAAAAAAAGAATCATTAAAATCGGTTCATACAATCAAAAATTCTAAGGTAACAAGGATAAAAATACAGTCCAATTGATGACCTCTTTTAAGAAGTCGGTTAATAGTAATCCGACATAATTAAATTACGACTATTTCATTTAACCACATTTTAAAAGAAGAAAGTAAATTGAGGCCGTTCGTTGCACAGGAGCACAAAGTGTAACTGTTGTGGGTTCGATGACCACGCAAGGAAACGAAATATTTATTTAAATTTATATTTCCATTTCATCGCTCTGGTGTCGAGGTAAAGTGCGGCGTTGAGTTTCATTACTCAGCACGCAATGCCTACAGAATTCCGAGGAAAGTAGGGAACAGAGTGTCTTAACACTAGGTGTCCTATGCCTACCCTGCTGTGTGCGGGATACAACGTGAAGCTAAAAAAAGAAGTATAATCAATATTTGTTCAGTCTACCATAACTATTATTTTAAACGTCAACGTTGGTGATATTAACAAAAATAATAAAGTAAGTATATTTTTTGGGATTAGCTCATATGGCGATATGTAGAATAAAAAGTATTTGGAAAGCAAATTCTGTTTGTGAGTTCATTGTTTATAAAAATTTATATTGTGTTTAGATGGATCACGTGGTGATGTCAATACGTTTTAATGTCATCTTATGTTATCTGTTAAAATAGCGTGAAGCTGATTAAACTTAATTAATTGTATGTAATACATCATATGTAATGTATTAATACGTTTCAAGTATGAAAAAAAGAAAAAATGCTATATAATTGCATTTGTGTTTCCTTCCTATATTTTGTATTTCTATTATTTATATCGATATATCAGGAACGTAAATGCGGGAACAGAGTTGCATGCCATTTTAGTACAGAGTTACCTCTAAAAAATGTATTTACTAAACTGAATAAAAAGAATGTGTGATTCCTCTATAGAATATATTATTCTATATTATACATAAAACAGGTTAAAACAGTGCATATGAAGATATCCTCCTGTAGTATATCTATTTTTAATTACTATCAACACTACATTGTCGATACTAATGTGGTATTACAATACATTTTGAATATTTTTCCGCCATTAGGATGACATAGACAATTTTTTTAATTTGAAAAAATAATATATTAACTTAAGAACGTTGGTAGTTTTTCAAAAGGTATAAGAATAAAAAATTGCCTAAACTATGCTTCTTCGCAAGTGGTTGTAATAACTATTGGTATCTATTTTCCAAAAAATCACTATAAATATTAAATATGTTCAATTATACAGAGTTTTTTTGTTAGGACCACTTTAAATGAAACCACAGTTTAACTACTCTATAAAAGCCTATTACATATTAAATTAAAAACCCGAAAATAAAAAAGTTATTTTTTCAAACAAAATAAATAATAAAATTATCGTTGTAAAATAAAATACAATTTGTCAAGAACGACGCACGCACACATAAACCTATCAAAGGGAAACCGCCGCATACGCCTCATTGCGAAATCGAGTCGTAGGTATTGGCGGCAAAGTTTAAAGTTCTAAACATTTTAGTACTATTTTTGTAGTAGTATGTGTTTACATTATTGGTACCTATGCGTAACCGCGTCATACGAAATATAGATATGAATAAACATTGTGAAATGAGAAAAAAACCTACGTCTTCACTGTTGATGTATCTTGCTTAAATTCTTTAGGTACGGGTTTAAACTATTTTACCCTATATGCCCAATTGTAACTGTAACGCGACGTTGTGGGTCCGATCCACACATGCAGGATTGAATTATAATTTAATAATATTTTCATTTCGCACATCAGTCACACATTATACCCAATATCTTACACTAAGTTGCCCTACTAAGGGCGGGATAAAGCGTGGATCTGGTTTTAACTTTATGTGAACCGATTAAAATAAAGTCCAATCCAGTTGAGGCCAGTCGTAGCGCAGCGGCACAAAGTGTGACTGTAAAACCGACTGGTTCTCTGAGTTCGATCCCCACACGAGGAGATGAAATATTTACTTAAATTTATATTTCCATTTCTTCGCTCTGGGGTCGAGGTTAAGCACGGCGTTGCGTTCTGCCACTCAACACGCAATGCGTCCCGAATTCGGTAGAAAGTGGGGAACGGAGTGTCTTAATACTAGGTTCCTCCCTCTGACTAGCATGAAGCTGCTTAAAATAAAACTAATACTTAATATTTAAGGGCAGTTTGCCAGAATACAAACAAAAAAAGTATTTAAATCGGTTAAGCCGTTTCTGAGATTATCGCACATATAGTAAGTATCGATAAGTTGTGTTTTTATTTCAAACATTCAATTGAAGATTCTTATGGGAGGTACGAAAATGCGACCTAAAGTTTTAACAACTTTCTCATAAAAAACTTCATTACGTTGCAAACATACATTATAAGTATATCAAAACACGAACATAATTCAGTGTGTTAAATAAATAATTCTGTGGTTTAAGCGGGCGAAGCCGCGAGCGGGTCGCTAGTTATAATATAAAATTGGATATAAATTAACTAAATCATCTTCACGCTACATATATCCCGCATGTAACAAGGTGGGCAGAGGAAACCTAGTGTTAAGACACCTGGTTCCCTGCTTTCCGCCGAGTTTTTCCAGGCATTTTTTTCGAAGCGGTCTTCCATATAACTACAGTAACATTCGATATAACCAGTTCGACGCAGGCAACTCGAAACTATCGACATTTGTCACATTAAAATGGACTTCCGCCAATTAACTACTGCATTTCATTAACGTAATGGTAATGTAAAGGACAAATGTATACCGAAAATTTTAATACTATATGATTACTGAAAATGGACTGCCTTTAAAATATATGCACTGGATTATTTACGGTGGTGTAATTTAGCTGGCATATAGCCTATTGTATCCGAGGTTCCCACGCTGGGGAGTGAATTATTATTTGGAACCAAGGCAAAAGACCCGTGTTGAGCTTCGCTACTCAACACGCAATACCTCCAGATTTTGGTGAATAATGGGTAGCGCAGTGTCTTAACACTAGGTACCCCCTGCCTACTCTGTTGTGCGTTCGATACAACAGACGCTAAATACACATATTTGAATTAAGGAACAAAAGATTTGTTGTTTCGAATAAGCTTTTATTTGTTATAAGATATGTGACTGATTTAATTAAATACTTATCGTAAAATTATATAAACATGTATTTTTATAAATATTTAATATCTTATAAATATATTATAATACAATTTTACCATGCTTTTCTAAACCATAGTTTGAAAAATTAAAAAATAATTACAAAATAATGAATGTTCTTTTGATACTTAATTATATGTGAGAACAATTAGCGATAATATTGAACATTAAATAATTTTGGTTCTCAAAAGATTCAAACGAGTGAGATAAATTTGATCATTCCTTCGTTCAGACATGAAAACATTATCTCTGCGCGAATAACAACACCACATTACTTTATATTAAACTACATCATGTGGAAAAAATACAATTAGTAAATGGAAATATAATTTAAACTGTTTCTTATATATCCAAATATGTCTTATTATTTCATATTTCATATTAGACATTGAGCGGCAGAAGCGTTTCCCTATCACCGCGCTCTGTCCCGCCAGAGGCGGGAAATGATAATATTGCTTTTCTTAAATTGTAATCGAACCCACAAACATCGTGTTTACTATCCAGATCCTTTCCTACAACGCCTAACTATCAACCTACTTATTTAGTAGTCCATACAAAAAATATTCTATGTGGCTATAGTCATCAACAGTAGATATTAATCCGCTTAAAAGAAAAGTAATTATTGTTTTAATTAATTTTTGAACTATGCAATCCCTTTTTCTATTGACGAATTTAGTTTGAACAAATAATTTAAAACATAATAACTCAAAAGTTTTAGTATTTTTAGAAATATGCATTTATTACTTTTCTTTTTTTTATAAATAAAACTCGGAGAGTTATTAATGATATAATGGATTTTTGTGATAGGAACACCCTGTATAATAAAAAAACCGACCTCCACCGGCAGGCCGACAATGCATATATAGCTCTGGTGTTAGACGGGTTTGTGGACGGCGGTGATCATGCTCGTTTGACTTGTCCTTTTCATACAAACCCTATGAGACTTAAAAACCGATCAGGTGCGAGACGGACTAGGCGAGTCCAAGGACTCCATACCCACTTCATGATAGCAGAACATTGGAACTTATAAAAATTGACAAACTAAAATTTTCTGAATTGAATTACACGAGTGGGAATCGAAATACCATAATTGAGTTTACAGTAAAACATTCACGTTTCGTCTCACTGCGCCACGACGGTCTTAATACAATATAAAATATTATTAAACATCTAAGCGAAGTGGAGATCCCGTACGTACGTATATCCTGGCTATAAAGCAATCAGCCCGCACGTGAGTCGCTACACTCATACGTTCATTTTACCGCAATATACCTCTACTCGTACCTATATCATGTTTTACAATGAAGTTATGAATATGCGAAGCACATTCGCAATTTCTATTTTAATATGATAAATGACATTTTACTGTAAATATTGTAGACTATAGTCTGGAATAGCTTTTGTTTGTAGATAGATGGACTGAGATTCGATTATGCCATGAATATTTATAAATAAAGAAAAACAGATTCACTCTGTACTCCGCACACAGCTAGATAATATTAAAGCACTACGTTCTACACTTTCTGCCGAATGCTGGAGGCATTGCGTGTTGAGTGGCAGAACTCAATGCGGAGCTTTGCCTTTTTTGCATTGATATCAAAGCAAAAATTAATTTCCCCAAATGGGGATCAAACCCGCAACCAGTTGCTTTTACAGTTAGACACTTGTACCGCTGCGCCACGGCTGGTTTCAGTATATATTGTTTATTATTTTATTTATAATATTATAGAAGTCAATAGAAGTAAATAAATCATGAAATGCCGCATCCATAAATACTTCACTTAACCTATAGGTGTCCACGGCGGTAATTCATAGCATGACAACTGATCGATTTAGCTGTCTAGGAAAATGGCATATCCATCCATTAGTCATAGCGGACGGAGAACCAGAAACTTGCAATTCTACGCCAATTTTATATTATACAAGTTTATAACTTTACATATCGAAATTATTAGGTGAGTGTATTATAATTTATTTTTAGTTTTTTTTTGAAACCCAGAAATAATAAAAAATAAAAAGGGAAAAGGGGTTTCTTCTTCTTCGAACTTAAGGTTATCACTGTTAGCTCTATTGGCTTTTATAGCGACACCACTTCGGTAGGTGAAAAAGTGCTAACTACGTGGCTGTTTGCCCTGCGATACTAGAACGTATGCTTGCGGCTGTCGATCAGGTTGGGATTTAATTTCCTCGAGTGGGGCTCGATACCCATCAGTCGCGTTCACACTTCGTCCCCAGCGCCAAAATTGGCCTCAAATGTATTTAAATGTTTTTTTATGTATATCTTATAAAGAATAAGAAATAAAAGCACATTTTTCAATTTTCAACACCGACATCACTGTTGCTTCATTTACTGTTGCTGCAAGAGACAATAGAGATATGTTATGAAAAGTTCAATAGCATGTGCTGTTCATATGTCTTCGTTCTCAGTTGTAAAAGCTTACGACTTTGGTAACTTTATATAAAGTTTAAAGTAATATAAAAATATAAAAATTTAAATAAAAGTTTTTAAATTTAAACATTTCGAATTCGATTTGATTTGATTCTATCGATACTCATTTTTACATGGAATTCGTTGTTTTTATTTATTTTGTTTGTCTTTTTAACTTTTTTTATAATATTTTAGTTAATAAAAAAAACTTCACTTTGTATCTCGCAAATAGCACACGACGATGTAGAGAGACTCTGATGTTAAGACACTCTATTCTCTACTTTCGACTCAATTCTCGAAACAGAGCGAGGAAATAAAAAAAATCCTCGAGATTCGTATCGATAATCGGCGCGTTTACAATCAGATGCCGTGTCACTGCGCCACGACGACCTCAATAATGATTTTAATTATAACATATTTCAAATGTTCTTTAGAAAAATCAACGAATTTTTTTGTGCATTGAATTAAAAAAAAATGATAATTAACTGGGTCAAATATTACAATATGGGGCATTTACTACGATACTCTACTGTAAATATAATACTCGACGCTCAGCCTCATTAGGCCTTTATTAAAGATCTCATTTTATTATGATGCGCAAAGCTCACCGTGTTTCATTATTACATTTTATACTTCCACTTTATTTTATAATGTAAAAACAGCCTGAATATGATATATTTTAGGATAACTTTAGGATTTTATTTTATTTAAGCTTTGGTCTAAGTCACTTTTGTGTGTGATATAGATACTGCTCCCTATAGATACTGCTCCCTATAGCATGAAAAAATAATTAATTAACCAATTAATTTTTAATCTATCATCGTAGTATCATCACAAAGTGTTAAGTGTCCTTGTTACCTAAAAATATAATATTTTTTAATACAAACATTGTGTAAGTATCCAATTCACGACTATCGTGTCTTCTTGTCTACGTCCCGCTAGCGCTATGATCGTTGTATGCTTATCATTCCATATCTACTTTGGTACAAAATTACCATTGTCAGCGTTCATTAGAAGTTGTTCGTTATGTGAAACAGACAAACAGTAGGTACTTACCGCAGCACTAGTTAATAGGTAGTTTTTTATTTAAACTGTATCCTGCATATAGCAGTATGGACAGATGGAAACTGGAAATCTAGTGATAAGACACTCCGTTCTCCGCCCATTAAACACTTTCGGTGCCCACTTTCCGCTGAATTCTTAAGGCATCGCGCGTTGAGGCGCGTGGCATAACTCATAACGTCGCGCTTTACCTTGTTACCTGAGTGAGAATTGAACCCACAACTGTCACATTTACCGTCACACAGCTGTGCCCCTGTGACGTGACACAATAATTAGATAATATTGACTGAGCACAGACTGCTTAACCCTAGGAAAAATAAAGTTAAATAAGGAATATTCAATCAAGTTAATTCAGTTAACCTACATTTTAATTGAAATATTCCCAAAATATATAACTTTAGCCCAAAATAAACTGTGAATATTATTATCGAATGCGCTAGTGGTCTGAAATATTTTCATTTAATTTAAGTTTTACGGTATATTGAGTTTTAAATAAATCAACCTTTATATTTTATTTCATCTTTCGACTTAATAAATATTTTTCTCTTGTTATATGTTTATTTTATCGACTTTTTCCTAAAAACACAATTATTGTAAGCATCAGTAGCATTTTTTTGTGGCGAATAAAAATATATAATAGAGAAAAATCTTTATCTAGAAAGACACTTCTGCTTCCAACTAATGCGTTTTAAGGATCATGTGAACGATGATTCATTTAAATAAGACAGTTCGGAGGTATCTGAACCTATAACCCGATCGAGGGCCGCAAGACAATATTCTAGTCTCGCAGGCGATGCCCTCGCCGCCACGTAGAGCTTAGCATGAAAGCATGATTCTAAAACGATGTACTGATTTTTACATGAAAAGAGTCCTCTCTTCCCTACACACCCTATATAGCTGTAAGAGCCAATAGAGCTAACACCATAAACCTCACGTTCAAAAAAAAGATAACTGAGCTAAACGCGATTTTGTAAATGTAAATATTACAGGGAGAGTACGTAAACTTAAAATGTAGATATTCTCTGATCTAGATAGACGCTGACCATCCTGTTTAATGGTACAACACAAATTTGGTAGAAAAAGCTGGCTGCTTTTAGTATTGTCAGCCATAAATTTTTTTCTAATCACAAAAAAAATCGTAATACAAAATAGATTTAATTAACAAGTAGAAAATACTAAGATTAATGACGAAGATAATAAGCAAGATGAAATAATATAAATACCAGACTAATTAACAGCCATTTAAATTTGTATTTTGCATCACATAACATCGAAAACTGAATGGAATGTTCCACAGTCACTAAAAACGTATTACTACAAATAATAGTTTACTTACTTTTAATACCAGCCTCTGTATGCCTCTTGACATTACATTACCATTTAGAACCTCGCAGTCACGAGATAATCGTTAAACTGCGAGTGGAAAAGTCATATTACAGCGAAATGGAAACCCTGAATATAGTACAGGCTGGGCTTTCAAAATATTTAAACCTGGCTATTCATATAAAATACAAAAATATTGTTTATTGTGACTTTGCATATTCTCCATTACATACATAGAGAACGGAGTGCTTAACACTAGGTTTAAAATTCAACTGAAAGATATGACTATCATAAAAAAAATATATTTTACTCTCTTACCTAATCTTTATTGACTTATTGAGTATAAGTCTTCTTCTCGTCTTGCAGACTAGTTCTCCAGTCTATTCTAGTCTATCTTCTTTATTTTATAATTCCCTTGAGATTATTTTGCAAATATTAATAGTCCTACAACTACGATATCTTTGAAAGCAATCTCATATTAAAAGTGAATTACCTATTCGTTTTCATCTTTATTACGATTTGTGTCGAAGTTCGTCAAAATTTAAATTTTAATCAAGTTTCAGATTCAAATTTTAATCGAATACTTAATTTTTTAAACGTTAAAAGCTGTGTGATTTGCAAAAGTAATTATAGATGTATATTATAGTCACATTTTTTGTAACAGAGTCACAATTGCTTCGCTTTACAACAACAATAAGAGTTTTCGTCGCCCACAGACAGTCGGAACACAAGAGAGTGACTAAAACGCGACGGTTTTGAGTTCGATCGCCACTCGATGGAATGAATTATTGTTTCTCAATATTTTCATTTCTTCGCTCTGGTACCAACACAAAAGCCTTAGTAATATGTTCTTTTTGCCTACTCTGCTGTGTGTGGGATACAGCGTGAAGCTGATTTTAATCACAACAGTATAGTCAACATGGGTAACTTTGACAGATACGATATTTAAAATTAAAGCACATTGCAGGAGTATGTTTATGAGTGCCCTCATAACATTTTTTACCCATAGACATTTACATAAACCTTTTAAAATATATCAGTATAGACGAAAATTTGAAGCTATCCCCAACAATTGGGTAACTTTGACAGACAAAGAACTATTCATTAAAAGTATTAATTGGCTACTCTCCCTACTGTATATACAGCAAATCGTCATCAATCGATCACATCCCAGGATCTTTTTAAATACTAATTTTACTGGTATCTACTATAGATACTACATCATCGCGCGCCAAATTCAGATAAAAGTTTTGACCTTTACTCTTAATCTTTACTAAGAAATGAAATTTTAAAATAAATATTTATAAAAATATGTTGGTATCATACGGTAAAATAATCTAAACTAGTTCGAGGTCTCACTGTCAATATTACCCATAGAATCAAAGTTATTCACTGACTGTAGTGGAATTAAATTACGTAGCGTATTCGAATTAAGTATAAAATGAAGTATAGTGTTACTTTTTATTATCTTTTAAATTAAATCACAATATAACTTTTTTTTAATTGTTACAGATAGTGAAAGATGGACACCAGAACTGATGATGAGGAGGCCCCAACAGATCCGGCTGCAAGGAAACATACTCACCACGACTACACTGAACAAGACTTTGAAGGTAAATAACCAGATTATGAAAATAAACATCTGTCCAAATTTCACGTTTCTTTTGTATATATTGATTGATAGATAGATAACAGCTCTCTGAGATGCATCTTCAAGAAAAAATTTGAAAGAGTAAGATTACGTTCGAAGTTTCTTAAAACGTTTCCCTTTATTTGTATACAATTAAATTACAAAATTTAAATATTTATATTTTCCCTTGTTTTGTACAAAATTTACAGGACATTAAGAAGTATTAAATGAAATTCTATTATTTACGAAATCTGTTTTACTATAAGTACAAAGCCGTGGAAAAATTCGATGAAGTGTGACTAGATTTTCTTAGCCTACCTAAATTTCCAAATTTAGAAACCGATATAAAGCCTAAAGCTATGAAAATTGATCCATACAGTTATACAAAATCCATATTTTTAAGACACTATATATATATGATATGATATGCAGAAAAAAACACATTTCTATTTAATAAATACACACAAATACTTCCCGAATTTAAAACCTTATTTATTAAAATCTTTGTATATCAAAAAACAATGTTTCTTTTAAAAAATGTCGAGTTCCATGTCTTTATAAATTAAAGTTGGGAAGTAGGTCAGGAGGCAGCGCTAAACAATAAACTAGAAACGATGTATGAACGTTTATTTTTCACGTTAAACCCCTTCTTTCCTGTTGTGACACGGAGGACAAACAATGAAAATATATTTCAAAACGGGATAAATATTTTTTAGAACGCTTAGTATGTGTGGTGGCACAGTTGCACTAGCGTGTGACTATAGAGGCAACGGTTGTGGGTTGGAGTCCCACTTGGCGCAATGAAATATTAAATATTTTCATTTCTTTGCTCTAGTAACAAGGTAAAGGTAAGTTTCGCCACTCAACACGCAACGCCTCGAGCGACGGAAAGTAAGGAACGGAGTGTCTTAGAAGTGGATTTCCTCAGCCTACAGCTTGCTATATGCGGGATATAAAAAAACCCTCAGTACTTGAAACACAATTAAAATTCTCAAACTTTGTTGTACAAAAAAAAAACATGCGCGAGCCGGGCTCGCCCACCGAGGTGTCCGTGTAGAAATTGGAAGTCTCATCTGATCTCTACCTCACTCGAACTAGCAATTTTAATACCAAAATTTGCCTCCTTTCAGGTTATTCGACAAGCTACGATATATATACATAAATTTAAGAAAAGACAATATAAAACATTAATTTATTAAACACTATTGAAAAATAAATATCAATATATACAGGTCAAAACCATAACTCTCCCTTTTGCGTCGGGTAATATCTGTTTTAATTCTTAGTTATAATTTTTTCTTCTTCTTTTTTTACCTTTATCACAAAATGTTACGTGGAAATAACATAAATATTGAAACCAAGTTACCAATTTAGAAGGCAAAAATACGTCAGCTATATACAACTTAAAGATTTCAGAACATAATTACATTCTACGAAAAATCATTGAATATCCTTATAAAGCCTCACAAAGGAGTCTTCTTGTTATATTAAATTACATGAGTAGAACCACCGAGAAGCCGGAAAGCTGTAACAATGGAAAATTTGGACAATGTCTTTACCATGACAAAATATTTATTTAGAAAATCTATTAGTTTCCAAATTAAACAATAAATAAAAACCTTTCGTGGCGCAGGGCCAGCGTGAGGCTGACTATATCGCGACAGGTTGTGGGTTCGACTCTCAAGAAATTAAATATTTGATACTTTTATTTCTTCGCTCTCGGTGTCGAGGCAAAAGCTCGTTGTTAGGATTCCAGTCGAGTTATAAGAAAATAATATTTTTGTAATTCGATTGAAATATAACCGTTTCCTATGTAAAAATATTTAAGGAAAATGTTCTTTAAAAAATTGAAGTAAATATTATTAACCTTTTTCACGTTATACCCAACCCTTAATTATTCTTGTTCATTTACTAATTATTATTAATTTTATCTATACACACATTTTAATTATGACACAACATACTTATGTTCGTATCTTTTATCAGGTACATTTCTTCCGCGCCAGCCGTGGTGCAGGTGCATAAGGCAGGCTGTTGGTTTAATTCCTACTCGAGGAAATGAAATATCAAATATAATTATTTCCTCTGCTTGATTTGGATCAAACGAGGCAATCATTAATTATTTTTACCGTGAACCTAATAAAAGAAAATAAATTATAATAAAAGAAGAATATATCTTTAAGTATTACTTAAACTAACTTGTGTTCTATATCTATAGTTGTGGTAGCCTTAAGTTCATTCGACGATTTAAAAGTGCTTATAATAATATATTTGAGTAAATTATACATCTATTTTAATAATAAAAAAAATACTTCATATTGTAATTCCGCACAAAGCAGGGTAGGCAAAGGAACTCAGTATAAAGACACGTCCCTCTCTATTTTCCGCCGATTTTTTCGAGGCAATGCGTAGCCAAGCTTTTGCCTTTGTACCAGAGTGAAGAATGAAAATATTAATAAATAATATTTCATTCCCTCAATTTGAGATCGAAACCGCAACCGTCGCGTTACAGGCACACCCATGTGCTCCTGCACCACGACGGCCTCTACGACAGACGTATTCTACTAATTTCAATAAAAATTATGTAGATCATATTATAACTTTAAAAACAAATTAGCATAGCACAAACATGTAATAGTTGTTTATACTAATATATACAAGGCATAACTAAAACGGTGAGCTAAAAATCGTTCTACTCATTTTCGGGTCTACCCGTGACCACGGACTACTGCAAAGTGTTCGAAACGTCGGGTTTCCAAAAATGTATAAAAAACTAAATATACGCGATTAATCCGGTTAAAATAGTTTTATTTAAAATGTGTAATAATCGTGAAAATCAAAGAACTTATTATCGTTCTAGTCGATAAAATAATTTGTTATCAAACCCATAGTAGGGCCCATGTTCTCACTAACGGTCGGATAAGAGGTCTCACTTAACCTCTCACCTATCAAGTTTCAAGTATGTTTGCAGCTTGCCTATACCCAAGTCTTACATGGAATTTAGAAAAAGCACTTTTCACTTTAGACGGTTGTCATTTTTAAAAACATTTTATGTTTTAAAGATATTTTTGAGCTTATAAGAAGTACAAAAGAAAAAAGAAAGAAAACGAGTTTTTATAGTAATGATCTTTCTCTTATATTTTTAAAGAAAATTTTAAATAAATTTTTCGCTTAAACGAGCTTATAGGAATAGCTGATTCCCTTGTATTGTGGAAAACGTCACAAAAAACCGGACAAGCACGAGTCAAGCTCGCTCACTGAGGGATCCGTATAAAAATTGGAAGTTCCGAGCTTTTATTGAATTTCAAGCTTAGCTTAGCCCTAGAGCCCTTTTATCTGATACCTCACAATTCTAGGTCAACCTAAAGTACTCTTTTAATTTTGATTCCCTTTATAATGTCGCAATACAAATAATTGGCCATAATATTTTTAAGTACATGTAAAATTACGATTTTTTTTATGAAATCAAGGGACATAAATCTGATTATATGATTTAAATATCAACTCAAGATCTCCAAGTGTTCTTGAAATACAAGCTCTTGACAGACAGAGAGACATACGGACGGACAACAAAGTGATCTTTTTTTTCCTTAAAAGATAAGGAACCCTAAAAAGTAATAAATATTTTAAAATTAATTAAAAGACATATTGACACTGGACTGAGATGAAAAGTAAATATAAAATAAATGAAAATATTAAAAACGAGCATTTAAGCTGATTGTTCCATTGCCTGAGTATTTTAAAAAAAAATGTGTTATAATGGATATATTAATAGAATAGATAGAGGGAACCTAGTGTTAAGACTCTTCCTCACCTTCCACCGAGTTCTGGAGGCTTAACTTAACACGCAAAGTGGCGGCACTCGACGCCACGCTTTGCATCGACACCAGGGTGAACAAACGAAAATATATTTACATTTATATATAATATTTCATTTCCCCAGGTGGGGATCGAACCCTTAACCAGTCGATTTTACAGTCACATTTTGAGCCCATGCGCCACTACTGGCCTCTATAATGTATACTTTAGTTAGTAGTTGATTATCTTTTTTTTAACTTTGAATCATGGAGCTTTATATAAATCTGTACACAGTAGTATTCGTGATATAAATTATCTCACAGCCATTTTAATATAGTACATAAATAATACCTATGGTATTTTTGTAGAGGGCCAGAGACAAATTTAATAAGGCACAAACTTATTAAGTGCTCCGTTTTATTCACAAAATTTTAATACCATTACATTCAACATATAGTAAGAAAGTAAAATTAAAATAAAATTAGCTTCACACTATATCCCGCACACAGCAGGGTAGGCAGAGGGAACTTAGTGTTAAGACACCCCGTTCCCCACTTTCTGCCGAATTTTGGAGGCATTGCGTGTTGAGTGGCAGAACTCAACGCCGCGCTTTTGCCTCGACGCCAGAGCGAAGAAATGAAAATATAAATTTAAGTAAATATCTCATCTCCTCGAGTGGGGATCGAACCCACAACCAGTCGGTTTTACAGTCACACTTCGTGCCGCTGCGCTACGACTGGCCTCGACATATACACACACATATAGTAAAGATTTTTGAATATTAGATTCAGATAAAAAGATCTATAAAAAGAACTATAAATAATAGATTTTTCATTGCTATATTACTACATTACGATGATTAAGGTGAATCGAGTGGAAATCAAACCTATTTTTAGTAATGAGACTCGTACTACTACGCCACGATGACTTCTATTAACTTTCAACTTTCATACTAAAACAAAATCAGATCTTAATTAAAGCTCTTTTGAAGCTGCCTCTGGCAATTACAAAGTAGATAAGCTTTTAGTACTGTATATATCATGTGGAGTCACGCAACTCCTGGTGGTGTTCTATAATGAACTAATTTGCATTACTTATAGAAACGTCGTTTCTTCGTAGGGTCATATCAGTGTGAAAACATGTCTTAGTAAAAAAAAGTAATAATTAATTTAATGAAATGACTGAAATATTAAATGATCCACGAAGAAAATATTTTGTAAAAATCTTTGAAATTGATATGCATATTGGAAATTTACTATAAAAATCCTTTGATCCATTTAACATTTTGCTTTTAGGTCAAAGGCCACTTTTTTTAATTTTTATGCTGTTTATTAAAAATTTTTAAACAAGACGACGGATTGAAAAAATGGTTAAATTAATTTTGTAATAATCTAATTTGATAGATATTTTTCCAAATACGTATAGATTTTCAATACAATTCCTCCAGCATATTATGGATGACCGTACACTACGTACAGTAGACATCATATTTGTACTATACCTAATAAAAAAATAAAAGAATCCTTCACTTCAAGCAATTTGTCAAATAACAAACCGTGTTGTTTGATCTACTCGAACGCTTTGAGCGCACCCAATTGACTTACAATCTCGCCGGAAACAATCTCCAGATTCGGTTTATTTCGACGGTGAATATTAAATGGAGAGGCGACAAGTATAAATATATTTCTATAATCACAACAGTCTCTTAGCGCGATTGGTTTGTTCGTTGTAGACATTAATATTTATAATGCTTGTGACAGCTTTCTTTCGCGGAATATATTATTTATATATGGCCCATGCAATTACTTATACGACTGTATTTACTAGACATACGCACGCGGCTTTGCCTACTTCAACTTATTATTATATTATACCCAAATGATTAACAAATTGTTTTAAAAAATGTAGAATGTGGGTCATTCTGATGTTTAAGCTAGATTTCTGTAAAATTCTATCTAAATCTGTTCAGTAGTTTTTGCGTGCAATTGGTACAAACATTTATCCTCACAAACTTTCACGTGTATATACATGTAATATGTGAAAATAGATATAACATAAAACAACAAGTTTTTTTATTTTTATTTTATATATATTTTCATATATAAAAAAATTATAATTCAATTAGCTTCACGCTATATCCCGCACACAGCAGGGTAGGCAGAGGGAACTTAGTGTTAAGACACTCCATTCCCCACTTTCTGCCGAGTTTTGGAGGCATTGCGTGTTGAGTGGCAGAACTTTGCCTCGACACCACAACGAAGAAATGAAAATATAAATTTAAGTAAATATTTCATCTCCTCGAGTGGGGATCGAACCCACAACCAGTCGGTTTTACAGTCACACTTCCTGCCGCTGCGCTAACAGCGTACATGTAATATATGTATATACTTATATTACATGTATGTATATACATATTAAGTGCTTTTCAGAATCCTATACTTTTTCTGAATTGAAATTTATTTTAGTTATTTATTTGTTTAGTCTTATTAGTATTTTAAATTTAAATTAGTTAAAAATAAAATATAAGCTCTTGCAGCTCATCGACGTAGCTCTCGTGCCTTGACCTAGAACGATTTCATCGTCATTGAAACGTCAATGCGAATATAACTGAACTTGATTTGTATTTATATATTTAGTTTCAAAGAAACAACTAATTATTTTAATTTGATTATTATAATACTCATCTCAATTATTATCTACTTGTTATTATTTCATTACAACTATCTTATTTTCTTCTCTATATTCTCCTTTTATAACTCTACGAGTATATCTACTTTTCTTACAAATTTTTGTACAATGTGTCAATGTGCTTATAACTTTTTTAACCTCACGCTGTAACCGAAACATAGGAACCTACAATAGGTAGACAGGAG
Source organism: Heliconius charithonia (assembly GCA_030704555.1). Taxonomy (NCBI): domain Eukaryota; kingdom Metazoa; phylum Arthropoda; class Insecta; order Lepidoptera; family Nymphalidae; genus Heliconius; species Heliconius charithonia. The sequence goes on along the minus strand of CM060809.1, from coordinate 3,315,121 downwards.
GAACCTGGGAACCCAGTATGCCTTACACTAGGTTCCCTCTGCCTACCCTGCTGTGTGCGGAGTACAGCGTGAAGCTGATCCTTTCGTCTTATAAGCACTAGGCAGTTGCGTAGGCTATTTATTTCATCCCCACTTTTAACGCTAATATAACGTGTAGTGTAGAATATAGCGCGCCTAGATTAGACTTCAAAGAAAATAATTTATTAGTATATATCATAGTTTCTTCATAAAGTTACATTCAAACTTAACTTATTAATAGAAAGGGTTGATAAAAGGTTACAATTTACTCACATTATATTGTTATCCTTGTAATATTAATAATGCTGTTTATTATACTTTAATTTCATGTATATTTTTTTTTCAGCTTCACGCTGTATCCCGCATATAGCAGGGTAGGCAGAGGGAACCTAGTATTAAGACACTCCGTTCCAAACGTTCTACTGAATTTAGGTATAAATCGGAAAATTACCTTTAAATCATATAAAAGACCAGTCGTGGCGCAAGGGCACAAAGTTTGATTGTAAAACTGACTGGTTGCGGATTCGATACCCACTCGAGTAGATTAAATAATTACTTAAATTTATATTTCCATTTACTCGCTCTGGTGTCGAAGCAAAACGCGGCGTTGAGTTCTGTATAAATATTTTATTATATTATGTACCTACCAATAAATTTAATATATCAACATGATCTACTTAGAGGGGAAACTTAAAGCAAACATGTCCTTGTATGTAATAACAACTTTCCAAATGATTGATAACCGATACAAGCCTCATAGAATAGATTGATTATCATTTTCTCATTTTGGTGAAACCTATAAGAGCATATTATTGCTATAGCTTAATTAAATTATTTCTCATATCTTCTCTTACGTTTTTATAAACTTCTAGGTATTGAGTGTCTCCCGCCTAAAATCTAGAAATAAATTTTACTTTCTACTTTTCGTTTATTCAAATATTTTGTGTATAGAAAGAAGCTAAATAGCTAATATAATTTTTCTCCTGAGTAAAACGCTAATCATTTTCCCGTTCAAAGTATTTTATTTAAACGTTATTTGACTACTAAAATCCTTTCCAAACGTAAGTACTGCCCAAAAAATGTATATCCACAAAATAATATAAATCTATATGTGAGTTTATTTTCATTTTATTTTCACGTTTCCGGCCTGGTAGAAGAAGCGGCGTTGAAGTCCGCCACTCAACACGCATGTCTCTGGAAAACTGAAGTCTTAGGAAAACGAAATTTTGGAAAGTGGGAAACAAAGTTTCTTTTCACTAAGTTGCTTCTGTCCACCCATGCAGGAACATTATGGAGCTGCTTTCTTTTTTTATTTTCTTTCGTGACTTTTATACGCGCAAAGAAAAAATGTACCGACGTAAATTGCATTCAAATTGTATGGCATGAGTGTAATAAATTGATTTTCAATAAAAGGGTTAATGGCAATACTTAATACTGGAACGTGTCTGGAATGAATTTTCATAGCAACTCAGTATTCATACAAAATATGAAATAAAATAAAATGAACGATTAAATTTGAAACGTGGTTTCGGTAATGTTAAATCATGGTTTTTGGTTGAGTAGTTACTCGTTGAATTACTTACTTGAATAATTACTTATTAAGGTCCCTCACACATTAATATGTGAGATCTCATGTGTGGATGTAAAATATTATATATCAATGCGAGAACAGAACTCATATCAGCGTGGTTGGCCGAGTAATCGCTTACATCCAAGCAAAAAACGTACTTCAAATTGATAAACTCTTCCTTTTTGAAGAAGGTAAAAAATACTACACATACTCTCTCATATGTATATATTATCTCGTTTATTTTTTCCTGTACATTTTTTGTTTATTTTAATATACTTTTTATGGCTTTTATCAGAGAAAGTTTCCTTTAAATCCGCAAGCCCTGGGCTCCAGTTCAAAAAGTGCTATTGTCGGTCTGCCCCTTATTTTAGTTCTTAAAAATAAAATAAAATAAAAAATAAAAGTTTAGTTTTAGTTTAAAATTAAAAAAAATAAAAATAAAAATTTTAGTTCATATTCTAGTATAATTGTAATTAGATTTATATGATGGTAAATATATGTATGTATAGCATAATAGCCTGGTTACGCAGGTGTGATCATGAGGTTACAGATCAGGATCATAAATTGGATTATTTACGATGTAAATCGATATCCCGTCCATCCAATTAATTTAAATTATATCTAGACAGGAGCACCCGAATAGTTAGTTTAATTTAGTAAATTTTAAATGTTGTTGAGGTCCTCATGGCCCATCGGCACCGCGTCTCATATTAACCACGACAAGTATGTGCTCAATTCCAATTCCAAATTCAAAGGAAGATGAAAGCGTAGAGTTGAACTCCGCCACCCAACATGCAATTACTCAAAAAGATTGGAGTGGAAAGTTAAAAAAGGAGTGCCGTTACACTAGAATACCTTTGCTATATGCGGAATGAGTGATAAAATAGCGGAGAGCACAGATGACAGACAATGATGCTGTAAAAAAATGAAGAGAAATAAAAAAATATAGCTATAATAGAGCTAAGCCGCAATTTAAGCACGTGTAACAGTCAAACTTCGAAACAATCGTTATTAACTGAGCCATACTATGTAGAAGTTTAAGTGGAATTGTCTATTGTGTAACTTTGTTCAACATCAACACTTACTTCATATAACGCTATGTGTATATCCTACATATATAGATTTTATTTATTAAATAAATATCTTTTAATTTTATTGATGCCGTTCCTGGCGCAGGGGCACAAAGTGTGACTGGTTGTGGGTTCGATCCCCACTCGACGAAATGAAATATTTACTTAAATTTATATTTCCATTTCTTCGCTCTGATGTCAAGGCAAAGACGAGGCGTGGAGTTCCGCCACTCAGCATGCAATGCCTCCAGAATTGGGCGGAAAGTGGTAAACGGAGTGTCTTAACACTAAGTTTCCTCTGCCTACTCTCCTGTGTGGTGGACATTTAATTCAAAATTATATATTTTTAAGTACTATTCTTTGTAATGAAACATGTTAGTTTTATTGTTGATATTTATTGATATTTGACGCCGTTGTACGCAGCGGCACAGCTTCTCACTGATAATGCGACAGTTGCGGACTCGATTCCCACCCGTTGTAATGAATATATTCATTTTCCATGCTCTGGTGGGTCTCGAAAATTAGGCGGAAAGTCGAAGCGGAATATGTCAACACTGATTCCTATCTGCTACGAGGCTAAAATATTATTTTTCAAACGTACCTATAATGTTAATAAATCTAATGCTAATCAATAAATGGTGCAGGTCACCGCGCGCACACGGTGTTCGTGGGCGTCCACGTGCCGGCGCGCCGCCACTCTCACAGGAAACACAAACATCACCACCGCAACGGAACCAAGGATCCGGAGAGACCCAGTGAGTTGATTATAGTATCTTTGAGTCGACAAGAGATACAATAATTTAAAAATCTAAATATATAAAAAAAATAATATAATTTTAAACTAATTATTAAAAGAGTTACCTTTATAATACAATACTATGATAATATAACCCATTCACGAAGGTATGAGATAAAAGGTAAACAATTCAAAAAAAGTTATTGTATAGGTCGTCATATTTAATATAGTATTTAAGCAAAAAAATCTATGGATTTATTGATGTACATAAATTATATTATTGAACGATATCTATAGAACTTATTACTTAATAATAATTATCATAGATTTGTACGAGAAATACTATAGATTATTTTCTTAATTTTCATAATGTATAAATACTTGACATGTAATGACATCCAAAAGACAATTTGTTCCCCAACTTGAGATTCATTTTAATAGTTTAAAAATAAACTACTATGATAAATTATGGAGCACAATTACTGCGGATATTTTACATTAAAATGTGTTGTTTTGTCATTCGTCAGATTATATCCGTCATTTTTAGTATCGGTCAACCTGTTCATAAGACAGTACTGTTTGATACCGTTGTTATTTTTATTAAGTTTCTTGTTTTATAAAGTATACATTTGTTTTCTAATCATTTTGTTTTTTTATATTGATTTTTTTTTTATTTTAAAACATGAGTAAACGTGTACCGAATGAAATAAAAATATAATATATAATAAAAAAATACATAAAAGTATCGGGAACAGTTTTTTTTGTTTACATTTTGACTCATGCCAAAATGAATAGTGTTATACCCTTAAAAACTTTTATAAAATTGTATTAAATGAATCTAAATATTTTCTTACATTTTTAATTTTTAAAGTGTTATGTATGACACAGTATAGACCGAAAACCACTATTTTTGATTGAAGTATAAAATCCAGCTAAAATAATTCTTATGTTTTTTAAAAAAGTTTAAATTTAAATAGTTTTCAGTATATTTAAATAGTATAAAAAATTATGAAAAAAAATAAGAAACGAGAAATTACAAAAAAACACGCCCGTGGAACAAAATAAACACTGAGTATGATAACTTATTCATAGCTCAATTACAACTGTAATTTTCTTGGTAGCAGCAACAGGAGCAAAAGAAATATATCAAAGGTTCATTAGCTGCCCGGAGCAAATCATGTGGTTCATAGTGGCTGAGTTTATTGAGTCGCTCGAACGTTTGTTTTTTATTTATTTGTGTAGGCTACAACAATGCAATATCGTTAATTTAAATTCGTAGGCCCAGCTCTTATGGCTCGAGTCAGGAGACTCAGCGTAACGGATGATGGAGAGACATGTAAGAGCAAATTGTAGATCACCTACATGATTTCTTCCGGTTTTTTTTGAATGAACCGTCATTCATCCACATATTTTCTTCCAAATTATTTTTCAACTTTCTGCAGCCTTATTTGCATAAGTCAAGCTAAGCATGAAACAGAGCAGATTCCATGTGACACTACATTAAATTCTACTCCATTCATCTGTGATTTATTGGACGCATGCTTGTTTAATATCAATTTCCTTTGGTACCTCTTTACTTCTAATAGTTTGTCAAAAATCATATTTCCACTCATTTCCTGATACTTCAATAATCATTTCCTGATATTAATATTTCTATAGTATATTAAAGTTCTTAAAATATTGCATTGCTTTCAGTGACTCCACCCGCTCAAAGAGTGCAATTTATACTAGGAGAAGATGTTAATGATTCCGCTCTCGAATCACATCCACTTTTTTCTGAAATGGAAGAACTGGTTAAAGACGGAGACGAGTTAGAATGGAAAGAAACAGCTCGATGGATCAAATTTGAAGAAGATGTTGAAGAAGGGGGCAACAGATGGTCTAAGCCACATGTAGCCACACTTTCTTTACATTCATTGTTTGAACTACGAAGCCTTATTTTGAATGGATCAGTAATTTTAGATTTAGAAGCCAATTCTTTGGAACAAGTTGCTGAAAATGTGTTAGACAACATGGTTATTGATGGCGGCCTCACATATGACAGAAGAGAAAAAGTAAAAGACGCTTTATTGCGCCGACATAGGCATCAACATGAAAAACGTAATCACAATAATATGTCAAGACTACCTTTAATAAGATCTTTAGCTGATATTGGAAGAAATCATTCATCTTGCAAAAGTAAGTATGATTATTCTTCAATAAAATGTAACTTCTTATTTGCCTCATTATACCCGAATAGGTAAAATTATATGGACTCTGTGGCGATATTATATTAGATTTACAGGATGGTGGCTCTCGACGCTCCAGTTCGAGGAGTTGTCGGGGGTCCACCACATCTCCCAATACGGCACTCCTTCATGCTGGTGACGCAAGAGGCTCATACCTAGCCGTACCAGGTCAGAGAAGCGTGTAATGATATTGTGTGTGCATCAGTTCACCAAAATCACGCTCTATGACTGATACTCAACACGCAAGCACTTTTAAGCTACTTTCAATGTAAAATGTACAATATTAAGTCTATTTCAGTGTTTTATCGTGTTCTAAAATATTCGATTTAATTTTAATTTCGATATAATTATAAATTTCTAATACAACTTATAATCACTAAATCTTTTGCCGTTGTGAACTATTGGCATTATATTCCAGTGGATGAAGGCGGTACATCAAGTGGACATTCTCACAAAGGAGAATTTGGTCGATTCCTAGGCATCTCTAATGCGGGTAACCGCTTATACATTAATAATCTCTCTTCATCGGTGTAATACACTTTCAAGTTGTGATTTATTAAATGTTTTCATTTTTTTTATCAATGTTGTGTATGCTCATTTTACCCTTGGGCTAAATGCAATTTAGATTTTTTTGAATATTACATGCTATTTTGGCTTATATTTTGCTTCATCTATTTTCGATGCTACTATAGATTGGTTACCAATAAAATATTAATATTTTAAGTAAAGATTGTGGATATTTATAAATCTGCAAAATAAATAAATTCAAATAAATAATACACTACTTCCACTTTGATCATTAGTAATTATTTTCACGAATCATTTATTCAGTAGGTATTAATTATCACGTTAGAAGTTTGCAACCACAATTTTATAAATACATAACTCATATTCTAGATGTATATATGTAATTATTTTTACTTTTACCTGCTCATCTTTTCCAATATAAATATCGGTAATTCCAGGTGCAGCAGCTGATGAAGGCATGATTAAAAGTCCTAGTAATTTATCTATGCATCGAAACCACAGTTCAGGAGATCTTCCAATGAACGGAGATTTAAATCACAAATGTAACACACACTTCATGCGTAAAATACCTCCTGGAGCAGAGGCCTCCAATATACTAGTAGGAGAAGTAGATTTTCTAGAGAAGACATTATCTGCATTTGTTAGACTAAAAACAGGTACTATAATGGGAGATTTGACAGAAGTGCCGGTTCCAACACGATTTATGTTTGTGCTGCTTGGACCTCCAAATAGTAATTCAAGTTTTCATGAAATTGGCAGAGCCATGGCAACATTAATGTCAGATGAAATATTCCATGAAGTGGCATATAGAGCAAAGAAGCGAGACCATCTTTTAGCTGGCATAGACGAATTTCTAGACGCTGTTACAGTGTTGCCACCAGGAGAATGGGATCCAGCTATTCGTATTGAACCTCCTGCAGCAATTCCATCCCAAGATCCTCGTAAGAGACCGAATGACAATAATATAAAAGAAGAACCAGACGAAGAAGAAGAAGAACAAAGACAAAGAGAAGAATCAGGCTTAGCAAGAACTGGGAAACTTTTTGGTGGCTTGATGAATGATCTCAAGAGAAAAATGCCGTGGTATTGGTCAGACTTTAAGGATGCCTTTGCCTTACAATGCGTTGCGTCCTGGATATTTCTATATTTTGCTTGTCTTTCACCTATAATAACTTTCGGAGGATTGTTAGGTGAAGCCACTGGCAAAAATATGGCAGCTATGGAATCTTTAGTATCTGGCTTTGTATGCGGAATGGGATACGGATTCTTTTCAGGACAACCACTAACCATATTAGGTTCTACAGGACCCGTATTGGTGTTTGAAACTATAGTATTTGAATTTTGTAAGCAAATAGGATGGAATTATATGTCATTTAGATTTTGTATTGGCACATGGACAACGATAATTTTGATTACTTTAGTGGCAATTGACGCCAGCGCTTTAGTTTGTTATATTACCAGATTTACTGAAGAAAATTTTGCAACTTTGATCGCATTCATATTTATATACAAGGTATAAAATATTTATCATTATTTAATTTTAATATTTTCTTATAAAATTATATATTTCCATATTTTTTTAGGCAGTCGAAAATGTTATTTCTATCGGCAGAAAAAACCCTTTAAAGACACACCCTGATGAAGTTCTCAATTATGAATGCTATTGTTTACCTAGCAATTACTCAAGAGTGCCGGAACAGTTTAATTGGACTTCGATCGACAAGGAGTCTTGTCAGGTACCTAACTAATTGACTTTCAATACCAAAATTAGTGCAATAAAGTGTTGTCTTTACTCGTTCTATTTTAGAAACGCAAAAATATTTTTGTTCGAAAACAGCATAAAATGTGTTTTCTGTTAGGGGACATATTGGATGGCAGATGCCGTACGATGTAATAGTCACAGGCTACACAAAAATACTATAAATATATACACAAATTACCCCAAGACTGAAAATGAGTCATTTTCAACGATTTTAAATTGTCGAAAAAAAACTCAACATAGATAGATAGTTCTCTTAGTGCTTTTACATCTCCGTACATAATATTTTTTCGCAAATATATCGACGATTATTTGATTATTTTTAGCTCTACAATGGAACCTTAACTGGAACAGGATGTGATACAAAAGTGTATGTGCCAGATGTATTTTTGATGTCAATTATATTATTCCTCGGAACTTTCACAATTTCTATAATATTAAAAGACTTTAAAAATTCCCTTTTCTTTCCATCTAAGGTAAAAATTTATTTTAAGATAATACGTGCATTTTTTTTTCATAAAATCGTATTTTTTATATAATCTTTTCATTATGTGTTAAAATTAAAGAAGTTAAATATTTTTTCAGATACGACAATTCATAAGTGATTTCTCTGTTATTATAGCCATATTGTCTATGTCTTTTCTGGACTTCAAAGTTGGAGTGAAAACTCCAAAATTGGAGGTACCCTCCGAATTTAAGCCGACACTCCCTTCACGTGAATGGGTCATCACACCTTTTAATGGGAACCCAGTGTGGTCCGCACTTGTCGCTATATTGCCGGCTTTGTTAGGAACAATTTTAATATTCATGGACCAACAAATAACCGCAGTCATTGTGAACCGAAAAGAGAATAAACTGAAAAAGGGATGTGGATATCACCTCGACTTGTTTATATTAGCAATTCTAATACAAATATGTTCGATCATGGGATTACCGTGGTTTGTAGCCGCGACTGTATTAAGTATTAATCATGTAAATTCCCTAAAAGTAGAATCTGAATGTGCAGCTCCAGGAGAAAAACCTCAATTTCTGGGTGTTAGAGAACAGAGAGTAACACATATTCTAATATTTTTAACCATTGGCTGCTCAGTTGTACTAACACCAGTTTTAAGACACATACCGATGCCTGTGTTGTTTGGAGTATTTCTTTATATGGGAGTGGCTTCTCTAAAAGGACTTCAATTCTTTGACAGAATGCTTATCATGTTTATGCCACAAAAATATCAACCAGATCACATGTTTCTGCGACAAGTAAGGCGTCACATTATTCAAAATCACATTAAAATTTTCTTGAAAATTATAATAAAAATTAATATATGAATTCTATTTTAGGTCCCAATTCGACGCGTACATCTATTTACTGTTATTCAATTAACTTGCCTTGTATGTCTTTGGGTGATAAAATCATTCTCTATGACTTCTATACTGTTTCCACTGATGTTAGTTGTGATGATAGGTATAAGAAAGTCGTTAGATTTGATCTTTACAAGACGAGAACTTAAAATTTTAGACGACGTGATGCCCGAAATGACTAAGAGGAATCAAGACGAACTTCGAGAACTAGGCGACGTTGAGGTGGGATGGTTTTCGAAACTATTAAGATTTTAAGAAACAACCACCCATCACATTACGTTAGTTCATGTATCATTGTAAAATATCATTTTTGTAATTGAAACATTTAGATATAGATTGTGTGTATGTGTGTCTAATTAACAAATCATAATTCCTTGTAGCAATTATATGAAATATCCGAATTTAAAAAATCTTCTAGATTAAAAACAATTCTTAGGCTGTTCACTTGTAGGACACCAACAAGACTAATCCCCCAGCATTTCAAGAAAATCTACAAATTCCTCTAATTAATGGAAATATTATGAATATACCGTTGGCTTCAATTAATATTTCCGAGGAAATGAATAAAACCGGAATATGGAAACAAGTCAACAATACTAATCAAATTAAAAATCGAAATGATTCAAAAGATTCGAAAGCAAAGTCAGGAAAAAAGACGTAAGTACCGAAAGACGTTAAGTAAAAATTTCATAAAAAAATCTATTTTAACTTAGTTCTAAAAATTAGATAATTTTCATACAATTACATTTAATATCTCAAATAACTTAGAACTCTAATAAAATATGAAATTTAGGTTATTTTAATTGTCAAGCTATTGAAATTAATTATACATTGCAGTATTAAACATAAGAAATTGATATCAAAAAACGCACAATCGGAAATAGAAAGGCGCCTCTCCACGATGGACGAGGTGGAGGAAGACGACTCAGTGAAGGTCTGCATCCAAGACACAAAATTTTAACCTGATCGTATATGGGACATGAGAAGCACGGCATGGCACGCATCCGGCACTACGGTTACGACGCCTTTCTGTCTAATACCATGCGAAAATATAAAAAAAATATAAAAAAATATTTAGATGAAATTTATAAAACAAAATAAATTGTGACAAAAAAAAATCTCAAAATAGATCTTGGCAATAACAATTTTTTTCTTATCAAATAATCAGACAAAAGGCGTCTGTAGCAGTCTTTAGTTGTAGTTCACTAATATGTAGTATCGAACAAACATCTGTGTCCAATTTTTCTAATGAAGCTAGTGAATCGAGTAGTCATTTATAAACAAAATTAGGTATGTTATTTGTTTCATTGACATTTTTTATGTACACGAGTAAAAGGAACACATCAACTACATTACATAAAAAATGTCTTATATTCAATCAAATATTGTTAATATTTAGTTAGATGGTTAGGTAAGATAATCATAATATTGTTTCTGACATATATATAGTGTGAATAAATTTAATAATTTATACTATTTGTTACTAATATTTCAAATTAAGTACAATAATGTTGTGAATTATGAACAAGTGCGATAAGTAAATTTATGTATAGCATCATACAATACTGTAGCTAATTTTTTGAACATTTCACTTTCAATTTTTTTTTGTGAATCTTTTGCTTTGAGTGTTATATATATATATAAATGATTTTTTCTCGTAATTTAGTTTTCAATCTCTGCATGATATCCATGTATTTTTTATTTTAAGTGCATGCTTGATATTTATTACTATATGTACCATAGTTTTTATGATTATTGTAAATATTTTTACACGTATGCTATTTTTAAATACCGCTATGTACTTAATTTAATTTTAAATTTTAACTTTTTCTTGCTGCTTAAACTGTTTTGATTTTGGGCGATTTTCAGAGCGATCTCCTAAGGCGCAAGGACTCGTGGAGTAGCGGACTTAAAAAGAGTAATACATCTGCTGAAACTTCAGTCTAAATAAATTAAGACTTCCTGTAAAACATATTAGTTGTAATTTATATTTTTTATAAATAAATATTTTGATCGCAATTAATGTCAAAACAGTCAGCGTTAAGAATTATTTTGACATATTAAAAAAATCATAATTTGACAGATAGAGATGCGATTTGACAGATAGAGATGCTATGGTGCATTTTACTCAAAAATATTCCCAAACTTGTGGACAGTTATTGATGTTTTATAAATATTGGTATAATGTGTTGTTTTTTTGTGTTAGATCGGCACAAACGTAGATTTAAATGTATGTAAGGAACAAAAGTATTTTAGCCGTATATTAACGCAATGTGTCCCAGCTTTCTAGACTAATATACCTACATTTACATTAGAATTATTAAGTGTGGCCATAAATAACAATACTTGTACGCAATGCAATAGTTATAAGTAGTAGTCGGCCCCGGTAAAGAGTTAGTTATTTTAGTATATTATTTATTTGGTCGCTCATTGTATGTACCTCGTATGGTAAAAATATTTTTTTATATTAAAATATTTCATCAATTAAAAATATAATTTCGTATCGATGTGATGAAATAATTTCAAATTCATACCTATCACAAAATACAGCAATATAAACCGATGTCTTGTGGATATCAGGCGGAGACTTTGAAAGGAAACGTCATTATTTTCCGTTGTTAATAAAAAATATTTAGTAGGTACATTATAAAAAATAAAATTATCAAGTACCTATATATCTTACCGATACTATTTATTGTAGGATAAAGTACTAAATATAAGACACCTATAATAAGTGTACTCAACCAAGTGCCAATAGCGTAACACCATTAATGATAGATTGTTATTATTTAATATTATACTCAATACTAATTTGAGGTCTTTCAATTGTTATTTAACCACTGTAAATTAAATTTAACCCCTACGTTAGTTAGCAACTATAATATTTGATACCTACCATGATTCTCCTTTATACTTTTATGAATTTCTGATAGTGAATAAGGGTTAATCCATTTTACTCCAATAATTAAAAATTCCCTACAAATAAAAGGAACATGTCTATTAATAGTATATAATGTCTAATAATTGTACCTAATGTAAAATTTAGTAAAGAGCCGTATCGGAATTTCATACGATTTTAAACTATAACATTTACCTATAAAAATATCTTGACTAACGTTAATATTATTATAAATTAATAAAATATTAAAGTTAATATTAAATTCTTTCTTTAAACTTAATTTTTTTTTATTATACTTTTTTATATCAATATAATGTCCGGAACTTCCGGACTAGTTGCGGTCAAATTAAGTAAAGCCAAGGTACTTGCTAAATACATAAATAAATAACTGTAGTATCATTACAATTTTAAGATTACATATAAAGCCTAGAATCTAAATACATTTGTATATTATTATTCCTCATATAACTGCATTTTCTTTATTGATTCACAGTAGGTAAAGAAGGGTCAACAAGTCCTACCACCTACGTACCTAACCACTCTGAAACTGTTTTCTGAACTTATGTGCATTGTGCATTGATTACTCGGGATTGAGAAGAAAACATTCAAAAGTAAGAATAATCCTAAGACAAAATCTGTGCAACCTCAGCTACCTTCAGTGTTGTCACAACTTGTTGACCGTACTGTATATTTATATTCTGTAATAATTCTACTGCCTCTTATACTTTTTTTCACTTACTAATTGAATGTTTATATATACCTAACCTACATGTAGGTAAATCGTCCTTTTGATGTTAAGTAAGCGTATAATTTTATAATTTAAGAAACCCGATTCTATAGAAAATATATTTTTATCTAAGTGTTATTAAATATTTTATATTTTCGATATAAAATAATTATGTACCTTTATGGACTACGGATTTTCCATATTTTTGAAGAAAAGATATAATTTTGAATTATTTTTTATTTTCCTCAATAATATTTTAGATTAATATTTTAAGATTTAGGTTTTAAAAAGTACCTATATAAAAATGTAACAATAAGAATTGTAAAATGTAATTGTATTTTTTGTTCTTATATTTTATATATCGTATGAAAAAAACTAAAAAAAATCACTATAGGTACATTATATTAATATAGAATCGGGCTGTCAATGTTATTTGTCTAAAAAAAGATAAAAAAAAATAAAATGCCTAAATTAGCGAAACTTAGCGGCGATGTAGTCAATGTCTATTAAAATATTTAGTGTAACGTAATCGAAACAATTATTATTGTACCTGGCGCTGGCGGGATATGTTTGTTACATGAATTTGTATTGTTTTGGAGATATTTGTGGAGTGTTATGAATAAATGGTTTTATATACATATTGTTGTCTTATTTACATCTACGGTCCCTAGGTTAAGAATATAGAAAGTAAATAATTTCAAATTTCTTTTTTATTGCTGTTTTGAAAATTTATGAAATCTTATGAAAACTACGTCGTAGTAGATAAGAGAGAATCAAAAACATTTGTGATTTTTCAGTTCCTTTAATATATAAAAAAAAACAAAATTTAAAAAAAAAAACTTATAAATTTTCCAAATTTTTAATTTCATATCTAGTCAAAGTAAGATTAGATGAATATAAAATATAAACTATATCAGTTTATAATATGGAGTATAATAAAGCTAAAAGCAAAAAGGCAGATTTAATAGACTTAATTTGGACTTGATTCTTAAGGCCGAACTTATAAAACTAAGATGCTAAGATAGCAAAATATATTATTTACAAGTTAAAATAAAAAATAATAATTTCTAACAATAAAATACGGAAAAATTATAACAATGAATCTGAACTGTTTGCATTCTGCAACTTGATAGAATCTGTTCATATACAACTAAAATTCAATTTATAAAAAAATACCTTTTTTTTGTAACGAATTGCCGTTAACCATCATGTACATATGCGAACGCACATCGGCCTATCTTGTACCGAGAATAATAAATGAACTCCCATTGAACTTATGTAGTATTATTAAAAAAAAGGAATACTGTGTCAAAAAAAATATTTTGTGAAAAATAAGGTATTTTTTTTTTATTTTAATTGTGTAATGTAAAGAAAAATTTAACCTTTTAGATGGTCTCTCTATTAAACTGCTAAGAATTGTAGTTCTAATGATTTTTTTTTCAAAATTAAAAAATATATATTTTTTAACATGTATGAAATCATAGTTCACAAAACAACAATAAAAGATAATTTATTATTAAATGATAGTGAAGATAGTGAAGACGAAGTGTATTAAGGTTCCCTCTGCGTACCCTGCTGTGTGCGGAATACAGCGTAAAACTGATTTATTTAATAATAAATAAAAAAAAGACAAAACGATCTTAAAATAATCCAAAAAATTTAAAACAAAACGCAAGTAAATATCACCTAAATTCATTTAATTAAATATATTAACAATAATTAAATTATATCTAATACAAAAGTAACTAATTAATTTTCTTTTTCTTTTGATCAGGTAGAAGTCCATTTTCTTCTTGGTATTTTCGTATAAGTTGCTCTTGAATGTCGGGAAGGCACGGCGAGTACCGACTGTACTCCATACTGAATTCCCCTTTGCCTTGTGTCATTGATCTGTAGAAACGAAAATTTATATACATTTGACAAATACTAAAGGAAAATTATATTATAAATATAAATAAATATAATTATTATTGTACATGTAATTTGAGTGTCAGATTTTTTTTATATTTAAATTATTTTATTTTTAATAATATCAAAAAGTGCCATAGTGCCACTTTATCTTAGTTTAGTAGTATTTGACTAATACATGCAATGGTTGTATACAATGTACCTACAAGTATAAAAAATTATAATAATTTTAAAAAGACAGAACATATGGAATTTATTGGACGTAAAGTTGTTATATCGATTCCATACTTCAAAAGAAAAAAAAAACAGAATTCTTATTGGGTTTTTTGGTTGTCTATCTGTCCATCTGTTAAGAACATTTATCCTAAGATTGCTTGGAGGTACAAATATCCAGGTCTAAGGGCCCTTGGAGCACAAAAAATAATTAAGCTTTTAAATTCGAACAATTAAAGATAGTAGCGTTGATGCTTCGTGTTTGCTGCATTTTGATTGAAATTCGTCGCGTAGTCAAAAACCTTTGGGGTTTTTTTTTTAGCTTCACGCTATATCCCGCACACAGCAGGGTAGGCAGAGGGAACCTACTAGTGTTAAGACACTTCGTTCCCCACTTTCTGCCGAATTTTGGAGGCATTGCGTGTTGAGTGGCAGAACTCAACGCCGCGCTTTGCCTCGACACCAGAGCGAAGAAATGAAAATATAAATTTAAGTAAATATTTCATCTCCTCGAGTGGGGATCGAACCCACAACCAGTCGGTTATACAGTCACACTTTGTACCACTGCGCCACGACTGGCCTCAACCTTTGGAGTTAGTAACCCTATAGGTTTCTGTGTGAAGCTTAAATTATGAAATTAAGCAAGTGAGAGGAAAAATAGATATTTATAGGTATATAATACAAAATAACAATCCTTGCTGGATAGTCCAACTCGCACTTGACCAGATTATTATTATAAATGAATAAAAAAGCAAGCACAAGTAACCTCAACTCGCCCGCGTAGCCGAACATGTTGTTGAGCGGCACCTCAGCGTAGAGCGTGGTCCACCCGTCCGCGCCCTCGTTGCCGGTGACGATGCCGCCGCGCTTGTTGAGCTGCCCCACCACCGCGCCGTGGAACTCCTCCGGCGTCGTCACCTCCACGTACATTATGGGCTCCAGGATCTGCCACGCGCCGTCTTCGAACACTGCAATTATCGATACTTTTGTATGAGACAGTCTGCACATACTTATTTGGAAAATAAGGAGAACCTGGAAACCGACCAGGCGCTCTGACGACTAAGCTTGTTACAACTAATTTATGTTGTTGGCATCTGTATAGGAAGATTTTTACAAATTTCCGCTATCCAAAGACACTATCTATCTATCTATCTTAGAATTGTCGTCTGGCAAGAGAACTAGAACTGCTATTTATTAAATATTAACATTTTTAAAGTGTTTTTCTAAATAAATACTTATTTAAATAACGTATAAAAATTTTAACGTTGCGGGACACAAACCCGCGCCTCCTGGAAACCGACCAGGTCTAGTCTATAATGAACTGTACATGCTTTGTAAACAAATAACTTCAAGTTATGGGGAATATGGAAGCACCAACAAATTACAGGTACTAGAAAGGATATAACGGTGAAAATTTAAAAAAAGGTGGTTAGTCGAGAAAGTGATTAAAAAAAAAACAAATCAGTTGACTTTCAAGAACAAAGTATCAACGATTCTTTAGAGACGTCACGTAAAAAGTATCAGAGCCCTATAAAATAAAATATATATACATATATATTACATGTATATATTTTTTTTATTTTAAAGCCGATGCGTAAATGTACCTTCTTTAACAGCTCCTTTCGCAGCCAGGAAAAATGCCAATTCACTAGAATCTACAATATGATGAGCACCATCTTGCAACCGGAACTTAACACCGGATATCTTATGTCCAGATAAATATCCCTTTTGACAGGTGTCCAGAAAACCGCGTTCAACGCCGGGGATAAATTGTTTAGGTACATTTGTACCTATTGTTTCATCAATGAATTCGAGTACTGAAAATAAAATTATATAATTTATAACCTTTGTGAGTTTTTAAGCTAATTCAATTTATATGCAGTTAAGTTATCTTACCAGTATTTTGATTAGGCGGCAGAGGCTCCATGACGCCGGTGACCCTCGCGAACTGTCCAGCACCACCGGACTGCTTTTTGTGTAAATAGTCGAAGGTGCACGGCGACATCATTGTTTCCCTAATAAATAAGACATATATTTATATCTTGACTACTAACTTACGACTATAAATTTGAGTGGTGTTCAGATGCAAGTAGTTATTTATTCCTTAGTTATTGCTTTTAAAATGGGAATATCTAAGATTTATGTATGACACATTTGCTCTGTTTAATAAGGTTCTGATCGCATACAGTGCGTTAGAAACAAAACAAACATTGTAAGGTAATATTTCAATGTTTTTTATTTGATAAAGACATCGAAATTTATTCCATCGAGCGAAAACTATTCTATCATCAAGGAAATTTTATGAAGATATGCTTCGGCTTTCATAACATGTAATTTGAACATATACTTTTTAAATAAAAAAAATGTAAATTTAAAGTAACTCAACGCTCTGTTTACGGCCACAAGCGTAGGTACGACTACTGCGGGGGGCGCCCTTGCCGCCGTTTTCGTCCTCGCAAGAAGCCATGTAGTGCTTGCACTTTCTCGAAAATATTGAATGTATAAATTATATAGATTATATAATTGATATTCATTTTCTCATGGCAAATGCAGCATAATTGAAAGAATTTTAAGTGGTATGCGGGCGAAGCTGCAAGTGGGCCGCTAGTCATATATAAAAATAAAAAAAATACCTAAAAGCGACCTTAGGTTTTCCTAATTCAACTGGACAATTGTACTCTCTCTCCATTCTCTGGGCGTATATCTCCAAATGCAATTCACCCATGCCGGAGACAACTGTTTCTTTATTATCGCTGTCATAACGGAAATGGAATGTCGGATCCTCTTTTGTGAATCTGTTGATAAATAAATGTGGTATAATTATTCAGCACAAATCATATAACATGGTGAGCAGAAAGCAGTTTTAAGGCTTTTAAGCAGACTAACATATCAAAAATTATCTTTATTTTTTTTTATTTTTAACACTTTATATATAAAGGGAACTTAGTATGAGTTTCCATTAATTTTTCAAGATATTGTGTCTCCCACTACACCGAAATTCATGTTATAAAATATATTATTTATATTTATATAGTTTACTATTACAAATCTTAAAAATATCACGCACCTAGCAACAGCCTTCGAGAAGTTGTCCCTATCCTTATTATTCTTAGGTTTAATGGACATAGAGACAACTGGATCAGGTACATGTATGGACTCCATAGACAATTGTAATTTGCCATCATTAACAAAAGTGTCTCCGGAAGCGCAATCAACACCGAATAACGCGAATATATCGCCAGCGAGCACTTCACTGACTTCCTCCATGTTGTTTGAATGCATTCGTACTAAGCGGGAGATTTTTACCTAAAATATTTTTTTTATTAGTCTCTTACTATAACTTGCATAGGGAGGTGTGGAGTGGTGGACCTCAATGTCGCGCTATGTCTTGTTACCAGAGCGAGTAAACGAAATTAATTAATTTACCCGATGGGAATCGAACTCACAAAAATCACGTTTAGTGCAAGAACGCGCTGCGTCGCTGCGCCACTACAGCTCCCAATTGTAAGTCGAAATTTGAATTCTAATTGTAGATTTTTTTTTATATTAATTTAGTCCGAGGTTAGATAGTGGGTCGTGATGAAGACTGAGTGTTCAGTCAGGGCAACCTCTAAAAGCTAAATGCGTATTAGCTTCTAAATATATTTTCGAAATATATGAAAATTCATTTCTTTTATCACAATCACCTTATTTACTGACATAAGATGTAACTCCAACATTATATTGGATAAGTAGAAAAAACCTAGTTAAGAAACATGGTTCCCCAACTACCGAATTCTCGATGTATTGCGTGGCAAAAATCAACGCCGCTTTGTCTAGTTGCCAGAGCAAGGAAATTAAAATATTTAATATTTCCCAAGCTTGTACCATTGCACCACGACGGCCTCAAATATAACTTGTATTAGACAAATATTCAAAGAAAAGAAGCATACCTTTCTCCCAGTCCTAGCATTAAAAATATTATCGCCTCTCTTCAACATTCCTTGGTAACATCTCAAATACGTTAGCTGACCAAATTTACTTAATTCCAACTTAAAGGCTAATCCTACAAATGGTTTAGACCCATTTCTAGATGGATCTAGAATAATAGTTTGACCTTCACTGCCTTTTTTCTCATTTATTATAGCAGTATTCTCAACTTCACCGGGATGAGGTAAATAATCTAATACAGAGTCAAGTAATGGCTGCACTCCTTTATTTTTTAATGCTGTTCCTAATAAAACTGGCGTGAAAGTTCGTTTGAGGGTCACTCGGCGAATAGCTTGTTTTAATTCTTGTACAGTTGGTGTTTTTTCTTCTAAGAACATTTCCCCTGGAAATTGTTTTATATATTTTATTCATTATTTTTAATAAAGAAGAAAAAGTTTTATTGTTATTATTTAAAAGTGAGCTAAAGAAAAGTGACTACAAGATAAATTACAATTTAAATATTTTAAATATTTAAATAATATATCAAAAATTTCACTATTAAATAGTAAAAGATTAAGTAATTATGGTAAAAATAAAATACTAACCTAAAGTTTCATCAACATTAGACAAATGTTCAATAAGCTCGTGCCTCCTTTCTTTAACTTCTGTCCGTCTATCTTGAGGAACTTCCTCCAACCTTATATTTTCACCATAATCACCGTCAAAATACATAGCTTTCTCTTCAATCAGATCTAAAATACCTGTACATTCCTTCTCTAAGCCTATAGGTAAATGTATGAAGGCAGCATTGTGATTCATTTTGGATCTCAATTGTTTTAATACTCTGAAATAGATAAAAATATTTTAGCATATGTTTTTTATTTATATATATATATATATATATATATATATATATGATACATACTATTTGAGTGGTGATTTAAAATTAAGTTTATTGAGTTCCCAAAACCAGTGAAATATATATAATCTGAATAATAGTAACTTGGTATGTTGTTATTTATAAATAAATTATAGAACATTTGTATGTAATAAATAACCAATATTTTGTTTTAATGGTTAATCGAGAACTATTAATATATATATTTCTATATTTCTATATCTACAATAGGCTAGCATTTCTCATGTAGCTATATATACTTTTATGATTCTATAATATAAATATTAATATTTACCTTTCAGGATTTGCATATAACCTATCCAATTTATTAATAAATGCCAAACATGGTACATTATATCGTTTCATCTGTCTATTTACAGTTAAAGTCTGACTTTGGACACCTCCCACAGCACAAAGTACTAGTACAGCTCCATCTAATACTCTTAAGGCTCTTTCCACTTCAACAGTAAAATCGACATGGCCTGGTGTATCAATAATGTTTATGTTATGATTTTTCCAAATTGTGTATGTAGCAGCTGATTGTATAGTTATGCCTCTTTGACGTTCTAATTCCATGGAATCCATAACGGCTCCTACATTGTCTTTACCTCTTACCTAAAGTGTAAAAAGAAAAAAACTATAAACTAAATTTTTTGTCATAACATCAAAACATTTAAATGTTGAAGCCAGTTGTGGCACTAGAGCAAAAGAGTACAACATAAAATAAGGTTACAGGGTTGATTCCATTCCTTGAGGAAATGAAATATTTAATATTTCCATTTCTACATTCTGGTGTCAAGGAAAAGCTCAGTGTTGAGTTCACTCACTCTACTTTTTCGGAAAGTAGGGAACTGAATGTCTTAACAATACAAATTATTACATGCAGAATATAGCGTTAAACTATTATTAGTTTCAATATATATTAGTAAATGTTTACTAATAACATGTATTGAAACTAATAATATTAAATAAATAATATATAAACTATAAATTACTCACCTCATGCATAGAATCTATTCGGCCTGTGTAAAATAAAACTCTTTCTGTTAGCGTAGTTTTCCCTGAATCTATATGGGCTGATATACCAATATTTCTTATTTTCTCCAATTCTTTGTGTTCCGCAAATTTTACATGCGATGACATGTTCTAAAATTACAAAAAATATTCGATTAGAACGCAATTTATATCTTGCGTAAATATTAAATTGTTTAATAAATACTTATAATTAAATTACGTAAATTATTAGATAAATTAAAAACTATTGTAAACGTCTATTTACCTTTACTTGAACATCCCATGATTTTTTAGCGAGTTTAGATATTGTTCCTATTCGATACCAATTTAAGAGCGTCATGGTTTTATTTTTATTTTATTCCATAAAGTATAAAATACATCTAATTTCCTTAAAATTATAGGTTATCAAAACGTCAAAACCATTGCGCTAGAAATCTATGGATAGAAGACTATCAATGGAGAAGAGGACAGACAAACTAATATAAAAGAATATAAAAAGAAATTTCGACAAATATAAAAGATATACTTGTAAGTGTAACTAACAATTTAATTGTAAGTAAATTTCATCAATCTTGCCTTATTTTATACACCAAACATAAAAATCAAATGGTTATGCCTTATGCAGCAGTTGTGAAATTATTTACATACATATATGCAATACCGTAAATGAAATATTTAAAACTTTAAGAAATTATAATACGTAAATAAGTTTTTTTTTTATTTTATCTAATATAATTTGCACAAATTGCTATTTATTTTAATATAAATTTTCATAGACAATAATATACAGGAAATATGATGTGAAGTTAGGTTCGTATTTTATCCATAGGTTGGCACAGATTGTTTTTGAAGTACTGACAACTTCAGAACTCAAAATTTGTCAGTTTAGTTTCAGTTTAAAAAGAATATGGCCGTGTTAGGCCCGAGTGTGAGTGTAAATATGAATGGTCATAGTAATATTCATAACCAGTTAACTAAATCTTTAGAAAGAATTTTAGAAGATGCGTATTTAAGTGGTGAATTAAAATTAAGCGGACGAAAGTTGAGGGAGTTCCCGAAACCAGTGAAATATGACTTGAGTGATACAGTTGTTGCTGGTAAGTCGAGATTTATAAATAAACCGCTGTGCATTTGTATGTGATATGTCCAATATTTTGTTTTAGATGTATTTTATGTCATGCCGTAACTATTTAAGAACGTTGGAAATCATTATATTTGTTTATTTACCGGCATTCAGCGTGTCGTTTATCCGGCGTGGCCGTAAGATCGATCGAGAGAGATAAGTTCATAAAACTTCTCACTTCATGAATCACCTCATAATTTGACTTCATAAACTAGTTTTGCAATGTACTTTTGAATGTTCCGACGTATAATTTTAGTAATATTAGTGAACTACTTGTAGTAAAAATTTTAAAGAATATTAGAATATTCACTCAAATTGAGGGTAGCTTAAATTAATTACTCAATTACTATATTTACAAAATTATATGATTGATTGATTTTACAATTTTTGTATAATCATTTCCCACGTATGTATGAATATAATTTTTCTTACACGTATATTAGTTATATACGCAAAATAGAAATTATCCGCCTGAAGCATTCCCCTTATTAAAAACTCGGTCTGAAAGAGGCTTTTAGCACACCCTACAGGGGGATCAAAGGGAAAATAGAGCTGTACAAGTGTATGAAAGTCATGCATATTATATTTTTTTATCCTATTGGAATGGAAAAGGATGGTTACAGAATTAATGCTCTATACTCAAGGATATTTTATAATTAAATAAGAATCCATAGTTTTCAAATTTTCTTATCTAAAAAACATATGTCTATATCTATATGTATACTATAAAAAATCAGTTGTACAAGTGCATCTGCAAATTAAATATTGTTACAAAAAAATTGCTTAGGATGCTTTTTCCAGCCTACTTCTTTCCGTACACTTGCGTCTTCAGAACTACTACATCAGAAGTAAAGAGTTTTATTCCAATAAAACTTTTTTATTATATTAGGCCTGGACAGAATCTAGACTATAATTAATAGAAGAAAATGGTGAAATTCCTCCATAATAAAAGTTATTCAGCATGCTAATTATTTACTATTGATATAAATAAGATCAAAGACAGAAATGTGGAAAAATCATTATAGCTCATCCAACAGATGATACATTCAATCCCTACATTATATCATCAAGATGAATGATTACCTTTATTTTTTTTCATTTCACATACAAGTTAGGTCAATAATAACATTACCTAGAGGGAAATACCTACTTATAATGATGGTATGAGTTCCAACCTAAATTTTGGTCTTTTTATTTTAGTAGTACAGGAAGAGTCATAAAGTCTCAGCTCTAAAGCAAACATAGTTGACATTAGCTACTTGTTATTTTTTACTGGATTTTTTTTCAAATATTTAAAATATGATTACTATAAGAAGTCTAAAAAAATATATTAAATATTTTACTATTAGGTGCCATGGTAAACTTTCCATAGTACACATACCATAGTGGTTCTTATTAAGTCATACAATAGTGAAAAATGACCGCTGTGTACTTTTACTTAATTAATTTGGGAGTGCCAAGTTATTGCTAATGGATTGAGGCTTGTCTATTTGTGTAAACTTTTGTATTTTCTTTATTTATTGAATGACATACCTAATTTGTATATGCAACAAATTGAAAGCAAACATTTAAAAACTATATAATAAGTTATCATATAGATAATATGCAAATTTAAATGTTTAAACATTTTTTTTTTCTAATGAATATAGTAAGAAGTTCAGTTCTTCCAAATTCTATTGTTGTATTGTTATACCTCCTATGATGCAACAAGAGAATTTGGCCACAATATATATAATGGTACCTCAAGTAATGTAATATTTGTATCAAGTCCGTATATAAATATAAAAGAACTAAGAGAATATTACAGCAGTTTTAAGATATTCCTTAAATAGAAATGTATGTGCATATCATCCAAATATAGTTTTACGAGATGTGGATATTATACTTAAAAATGTTTTTCTTTTGAGAGCATTTTTTGCTTCTTTCTTTATCAAAAATAAACCACAAAGCCTCCGCCATTTTTACATTTTTGCTGAGCTAAATAGAGATGAGCAAATGTTCGAAAAAATGAAAAAATAAAAACGAAAGGCACTCAAAAGACATTATGTAAGTTGAAATGTTATAGTGAGCTTTTACATATTCATGAAAATTTACGCGGAAAACTGGCTTTAAATTTTAAGCTTTTTTGTCTTTCATTAATTTAGGTAGTTTTTATTATAATTATATATTAGATACAACAATAATTTGCAAAATATCAAAATATGTATATATACAAATCAAGGACGAATTTAGAAGTGCTCAAATAAACCCGTTTTCCGAGTTCATGTTTCAATCGGGTGTATCGCCACTTTCAACAAAAGTTGGCGGAAATGCTTTCGAAATGCTGGCATTTCTCGTAATATAGAGAACTTTAGGTTCATTGTTCGACTACGACATTAATATGCGGTAAGTAGGGACGCAATCCAAGAACTTTTTAAAAATATATATTCTATACATTATATTGCGATAACAAACATTCAAGCCGTTGAAATTGTATACATGGAGCACGAATTTTTATCGATAATTCAGATATTTTTTACATTTTTTACTTCGCCAATGTCACCTTCAAGGTTGACAAATAAAATTGATTCAGATAGAAGTATTCGAATTCAAAGATATATGTAGTATATATTGTGTATGTAATATACATTTCTTTAAAAATCAACTCTATTATTTCTATTTAAAAATCGTTTTATTCTCACATTGAAAAATATATGTAGATAAGTTCAATATTATCTTGTAGAACAAATTATCGAACTCACCGACAATCTGAAGTGGCACTAATGAATTGGAATAGATTCTTAATAAGTGCAACGTGTTTCAAATCTATTTTCATCCATGGTTAGGCAGTCAATAAATTACACCACCACTCATAGCACGTCAGCATCTCGATCGTTAAAACAATAGTTGTCTGAACACTCAACTTGGCTCTAAGTAACGTTTTTTTTTGCCCTTTATAATGTATACAGTTATGGTCTGTGAAATAACAGATTGACTTCTGTTTGTTGTTCTGTTTTTGTAAGTCGAGGGTTGAACTTTTTGTGTTTATACTTGATGGATATTTTGTATTGATATAGATATATAGATATACATAGATATGATATATCTAAAGGATAACTGTATGATAACTTAGTATGTAAATGGTTTCAATTGGTGATATTGATACGGCACTCAAGCGCTTAAAAAAAATTACCTATTGACTATTATTTTTATATGTTGGTATTGGGTTATTTACAGGACATTTATTAATTTCTGAAATTGTGTGTGAAGTATTTATAAATATATAATGGTAATTTTATGAAATTTCGAACTAAATTCGATATAAAAGTATCGTAAGTAAATGGTCACATTAAAAAGAGAAATTTGTCATTCGAAATCGTTTTCATTTCGCTTTCGATGTACATTATCACTTATTTAAGATTCGTTGTTATAACAATAGTTTATAACAATAAATAAAAAAATAATTTCTTTTTAAAAATAAAATCGAGTCCTCTTTCTTATGATCCTACGCTGAGGGTGCAAGTTTCAAGGGTCCTTCAATTAGCATTTTACGTGGAAGAAATTTAAAAAATTGCAGGATATAAATTATAAGTTAAGGATGTTGAAATTTAAATTCT
This sequence comes from Heliconius charithonia, assembly GCA_030704555.1. Lineage (NCBI taxonomy): Eukaryota > Metazoa > Arthropoda > Insecta > Lepidoptera > Nymphalidae > Heliconius > Heliconius charithonia. The sequence goes on along the minus strand of CM060809.1, from coordinate 3,289,572 downwards.
TTTTGTGAAGTAAACTCCACTTCAACCCCAAAGATTTAATAATTGTTCATAATAAGTACATTTATGAAGAAATATTGTATTAGATATTTTTTTTATATTTTTATTCTTTTATTTTTATGATTGCACTGTGATCTTATTCCGCTGTTTGCACTCATCCACTTACATAAGTTGGCTAGAAGAGATTTCATTTAGAAATAAGCCCGCCGTAGCAAACATATCTTTTCAGCTGTATTTTACTATTTTTTTATCTGTGCAATAAATAATATATATCATTGCCCAATGAGACGGGATGGTTCAGGGTTTAATCAACGATATTTGAATGATAGTCAAGTTAATAAGAAAAAAAAAGCTTCGTTGAATTTCGTCACACAGCACGTTGAATTTCGTCATCATAAACGGCGGAACAGAACATGTTAATTGGTATTAAGACACCCTCCTCACTTGCAATTTTCCACAACAGTCAAAGAATCATTTGGCTCACTACCTATCTTGTTCTATAGGGGAGGGAGGATTGCATGAAAATGAATAAAAAACATAGTAATAAGTTACAATCCAGTTACAACACCGTATAATACCCATAGAAACAATTCAAAACTTTAGAACCACATGGAACCTGTGAACTTTGTTCAGCTTTATTCATGGTTAGCGTACCACAATATTTCTATAGAAAAATACAATAATGACGACAGGTGCATAGCTGTGTTCGCTCGAGCGTTGCCACTCCGGATGTGGGGGACGATCGTATCATCTTTTCCAATTTTGCATACCTATATATATATATATATTTATGTTAATCTGCTTCACGCTATATGCCGCGCTAAGCAGAGTAGACAGAGGGAACCTAGTGTAAAGACACTTCGTTCTTGTTTTAGCGCCGAATTCTAGAGTCATTGCCCGTTCAGTGGCGGGGCTTAACGCCACGCTTTGCCTTAACACCAGAGCGAAGAAATGAAGGTATTAAATATTGAATTTCCTCAAGTTGGGATCGAACCCACCGAACAACCAGTCGCGTTTACAATCACGCACTTGTGCCCATGTGCCGCGACTGGCCTCATTTTTAATTGCTACATGGTTAGAAATAAATTATTTTTTGTTTGATTTGAAATTCTCAATATTTTTTTTAATGCATAACAACAAGTAGCGTCGTCCGATTTTATAAAAGTCACAAACTATGTAGCGCCCATGGCTCGTGGATGAATAATTAAGGCAACTCCCCATGTTTGATTCAGTACGTGTCACTGCGCAGGTACTTGGAACCAGTTTTTATAAGCGTCGGGACCGGGAAAGTAAACAAAATGGACAGGATGTTTTATGTTGCCATATAATTGTTATTGTAACTGAACTGAGATAGCCTCTGTCACTGTGAGTGAATTATTTTTATTTAAACACTTATTATATCGAAAGCTTTTTGTATATTATAAAACAATCTTTTTAGGCCATCGTAACGTCTTGCGTTTAATCGTAAATGGTAGCAGGTTCAATTCCAACTCGATGGAATCAATAATTTTTATTTCGTCGCTGTGTTAGCCAAATGCGGCGATGAAATCCGCCACTGCAAATTAACATATAACCGTTAAATTAGTGATCCCAAATGAATGCGAATTACTTATTTTTATTCTTTAATGCCCACTCATATTACATGTCATGTGGCTACAGTTAATCCGGCTTATCGGTTGTCTGTTCCCCATAAGACGAACAGTAGGACTCTTGTCCCGATATGGCTTCTCTCATGCATTTGAACCAAGAATTGAGATCACAACATGCAACCTTGACATATTATATCGCAAATCGCTCACCGGTGTTTACATACCTACATTGTAAGGCTATTTTTATTTTACACCTGGTTAGCCAGATTTACGGGCTGAACGCTCGCATAAAACATTTCCCCTTATTGATCTTCCCCAACACAGCCTCGTTGTTTTTTTAATTGCGTTACAAGGTCGGAGTGCCTAAAAATTATACCCTTTTAAATTTCCATTTTACCGGTTCGTTACCTTACTTTTGAGCCGCAAATTCATCTTTAATCATGAGGACGAGAATAGATAATCAAAAGCTGATTTATTTACGGACACACAAAGGCAACACACATCCACAGTTTTGGCGAGGACGGCCTGACAATAGGCTTGTCATTTTTATTCGCCTCATAGGCAGGTATGGCTCCAAGAATATTGATCAAGAATAACCTGACTAAAATAAAATGCCTACGATGCTTAAGTTACGCTTCGTATAAACGTTCTTCTTCACTTGGTCGGTTTACACCGTTATTGTAATAAATTAGTATGCAACGTGTTCCAAGCTTCCTTCGCCGGAGTTGTCTGGTCGTGTCCTTTAGAATTTACATACGCTTGGGTGGATAGAAGTGGTGAACCCATGAACAGTGAGGTTATTCCGATGCATGTGAATTTCACATGGGACAAGCTTGTGAATGTATGGAGACGGTTGTGAGTTCGATTCCCACTCGTGGAAACTATTTTTTTATTATTTGTTTATATTTTCATTTCTTCGGTTTGGGACCGAGGCAAAATCGCGACGTTGAGCTCCGCCACTCAACACGTAATATCGCGAAAATTTGGTGAAAAGTGGGGAACGGAGTATCTTAACACTAGATTCCCTGCAATATGCGGGATGCTGCGTGAAGCTATTAAAAAAAATGTGAAATTAATTTCGAATGTTTTAATGCTTTCTTGAAAAACTCTTTTAAAAGGAGTCATTATAATTTTTAAGCACGACGATTTCAGTCTCAGAACTGAACATACTCGACGTAAATCTCACTTACTATTTTCTTCAAGAGTATGCTCCACACTGCGAGGAAGTAAAAATATGTAATATTTTTCTTCGATGCCATTCAGTATATTAAAACAAGCGTATCATGCGGAATCTGGAGCGTACTTTTTGCGTACCTATTGCGTACACACTTTAAACCTTTGATTACTATAAGCAATATGGCGACCAGTAGTCAAATTTCTTGAATTGGGAAAACAGATCGTCGATGTCAATGTAAAACATTCTAAAATGTATAATTCATGAAGGATAGATTTTAAACATAAAAATATTGACTAGATATTAAAATGTAGTAGTTTTCCATTACATACTCCACTTTTCACTAAATATGCGTTGTGCTTTTAAAAATGTTGCAATATATTCACTTTTGCCATGAACGTGAAATATGTAAGTGAAAGTTTAAGTTATTGCGTTTTTAAGTAAATTCAAGAATTATAAGCATATCACTCTTAAAACAGCAATTGTAGTTGTAGCGATTACCATTCGAGGAAATGAATTATTTTAATTTTATCGCTTTGGTAACAAGACATTGCACGGCGTTATGCTCCGTCATTATTATATTCAACACGCAATGTCTTGGAAGTTTGGTGCACATTGAAAGGAAACGAAGTTGTCTTACTAAATCAATAATTTTAAGTTTTATTAACACTCAGTATTTCTGAAACAAACTTAATAACAAATTTTCACAACGATAAATTATGTAAAGTGAAAAATATTCTGGTGATAGTGCCAATTTCAATGAACTGATTAGACGTTTCTTAGTAAATTCCATCGAATAAATGTAGAGCAATATGGCAACGTGCGCTATTATAGCTCGCTCTTATCTCGCCCTATACATTTCACTTCATCGCCTACTGCAGCCTTTGCATCGTCGGTGACCCACATTGTGCCAACAGCTGCTTGGTACTTTATCGCTATAAGCAGGGCTACTGACTTACTGGTATGGGTAGCAGTGATTATAATCTTGACACGACTCTGTGTTTTATGGTGTGTTGAAGAAAAATGGGATTAAATTATGCCATAATTAAAATTTAACCATATACATTAAATTGTATGTAATAAAAGTGTAACTCGTTGCTGTCTGTATAGAAAAGCCAAAACAATTTAATTATTCAATATGTTGTCTGTTTGACCCTTAACATTTAGTGTTTGTTTTATTTCAATCAGTTCATAAATTAAAAAGTAGCGTCAATATAAACAATTGCAAGTGATATTATTGATACAAAATAATAAAGTGTTTTATTGAATTGGCTGAAATAATACATAAAATTAAAAAAACGACGTACTAATTTAAAAATCGTCGTGGCGCAGTGGCACAAAGTGTGACTGTAAAACCGACTGGTTGTGGGTTCGATCCCCACTCGAGGAGATGAAATATTTACGTAAATTTATATTTCCATTTCTTCGCTCTGGTGTCGAGGCAAAGCGCGGCGTTGAGTTCTGCCACTCAACACGCAATGCCTCTAAAATTCGGCAGAAAGTGGGGAACGGAGTGTCTTACACTAGGTTCCCTCTGCCTAACCTGCTGTGTGCGGGATATAGCGTGAAGCTAATTTAATTTAATTTAAAAAATATATATTATTATTATTAACAACTTATCTATATATCAAAGAAGTTATTTTAAAGAACTTCTAACAAATTAACATGATGCTTATCGTGTAGAATAATAATACTCGAAGTTGATTGAACTACTAACCCTATCATCGTATAAGCTTCCCGTTCACGGTGGCCTATTAATACCTCAATGGCTCTTGGAGCGTGTTCGGTTTTCATAGCGATTTGTTGTGTAATTGTGTTTTATGTTCACAGTTGTTGAGCAATGCTCCTATTGAATAGATTTTATATTAATAGATCTTAATTGTAAATTCTTAGAAAGTGTCTATAGAGTAGGTGGTTGTTTATGTCATTTCTATCTCTCTTTAGCCTGCCTTATGCACGTATAACGTGCTTTGGAGGTAATCAATAAATATATATACATATATAAACACATTTCGTCAATTATGTATGAATTTAGAAGTATACAGTATTTTTCTTTGAGTGTGATAGGGATGTATAAAACGTAAATTAGGTAACCATTACCTTAAATATTTTTATAAACAATATTCATAGAAACCATCTCACATCTGCATAATGAGTGGAGTTCTTACAATAAAGGAATCTCCATTACTCGAATTATTAGTTAAAAGCACGTAAATTATAATCCAGATGGGTCATAAATAAACCACACCCACGCAAAACACTGTTAATTCTTCGCAATCACAGTGCAACTCACCTCGTAGTATCGAATAATTTCTATTATAATTCCAAAATTATGTTATTTGCTTATTGCACTATTTAGTATTAAACGTGTGAATGTATTAAGCATTTATATATATATTTTTTAATTTAGGCTAGCTTTTTTGTATAATTTACCTTTAATAGAAAACTTTTCTATAAGCGTATATTTTTATATAATATTCTAATAAATTCACTTATGTTTTAAATTAACTCGACCTTTAAATATGATCTATGAAGCACAGGTTCTCCGATACTCGTCACAGCTACGTGATAATATTATTATACTGACGTATCACAAGGATGTTCATCGGATGTGACGTGAGACGGAACTTCGTTTCCTACGCTTTCCACTTCGTTGGGTTCCACTCGAATCCCTTGGTTGCATGGTCGTGAAGTCGCTATTGTTTTAAGGCAATACTCCTAGATGTTACCGTAAAAAACATATTATTGCGATTAATCTAGCGAAATATTTTCTGTTTATTGCCACAGTTTACCTTACTATTGTTAAATTACACATTGCTGCTTTTTAAAAATAATGCGTGGTTGTAGGGCGGTACTTAACGCCGAGCAATGTCTATTCAAACCTATCAAGAAAATACTTTTATTCACCCTTGCGGGGGTCAAACCTATAGCGAATGCGAATAGTACAGTCTGACACTTCAAGTACGTCATAATGGCGTCAATGGCGCCATGTTGGCATCCTGTTTTAGTAACTAAGTCTCTGTAAACAATATGTAGGATTCATATATATATTTTTAGTTATTATACTTTTAATCAACTTAAATGCTTTCATTAATTTAATAAATAAATGAATTAAGTAAAAGAAATTTTGTATTTAGGGTTCCTTACCTTAATTAAGGAAAAAAGAAACCCTTATAAGATCACTTTGTTGTCCATCTGTCTCCCAAGAGCTTTTATCTCGGGAAAGCTTGGAGATATCGAAAATTTCGCTTGGAAATTCAAACCATATACCCAGGTCCACGGTTCCACGATTTCCTAAAAAAACCGTACTTTTACATTTACTTAAAAAAAGGATATGGCCGTTTCTATCGCAAAAAACGCATATTTCGACACTGAAGGGAATCCCAATTAATAGGGTACTTCCGGTTGACATAGAATTATCAAATTTAGCAGCTAGCATCTACAGGTAGTACTAGTTCAGGAAAATTCTAGAAACTATACACTCGTGTTTAAGTCCCAAAAAATAATAGCCTTAAAAGGGGGTCAAAATTTGTTAATAAAGCTAGTCCAAGTGAGGTATTGGTGTGCATATTCCAATACATTTATTATTGTTTTTTGTATGACTAATTGTACGAAACCAAAGGTGGGCGAGACCGACTCGCGCTTGTCCATTTTTTATTTCCTTATTATAGTTCTAAGAATTGTTTTTGACACACATCAAACATGCATTCGAATACCGTTAGTATTGCTATAAAAGCATTTACGTTTCAATGTCCTTTCTAAAACTGGCATCACGAATTAATTTAGGTCGGCACATGATTGTATTTAGACTCTCGCAATATGTCCTCCATGTGTTAATTAAATAAAATTGTATGAAGTATATCGGTAATCGTGCTAAATATTCATATGTATTATGTTGGTAGAGATCCGTGTTCTGCTTAGTATTCGATTATACCTTCTTTAATAATAACATATTTTATTCTTACTCATAATAATATATTTTATTGTATTGAGGCCAGTAGCGGCGCATGAGCACAAAGTGTGACTTTAAAATCGACTGGATGTTAGTTCGATCCCCACTCGAGGAGATGAGATATTTATTTATATTTATAGTGCTCTGGTGTCGAGACAGAGCTCGGAGTTGAGTTCCGCCGCTCAACATCCAGAACTCGGCGGAAAGTGGAGAACGGGATGTCTTAACACTAGTGTAAGACATCCCGTTCATCATTACTGTGTGCGTAATACAGCGTGAAGCTGATTTGTATATTTTATTTATTTATTATATTATGTAATTATTTAAGTGAAATATTATCTGTGACATAGATTACAAATATTCGTTTGTATTAAATAGACATCAAAAATATTTTTCTTTTGCAAAGTGTATTCTACCAGAAGGTCCCCCAATCATTGCTCCGGCGCATATTGTAAGATTCGTAAGTGGCTACAGCGCGTGCTCTATCTCAACTTTAAATCGGGTGTAAACAAAACGACGAGATATTTTAAACGATCCCTCCAGATGTTGTTGAGAAGCGAAAACAAAACTATAGTTTTGTTTTACTATAAAAATATAAAATGGTAAAATATATGCTATTATTATTTAATTACGAAAATAAAAAATATAATATATTCATTTTAAAATGTTATTATTAAAATTGTGGCCAGTCGTGTCGCAGGGGCACAAGTGTCCAACTGTACGCGCGACAGGTTGTGGTTACGATTCCCTTTCGAGAAATTAAAATATTTAATATTTTCATATATTTTCTCTGGAAACGTGGAGAGAACGAAAGTGTTTAATGGAAACGGAGTGCCTTAACACTGAGAAGTAACTGAAAATAAAATTAAAATGAAATATGAGTCTTTCTTTGTACCAATATAATGTTAACTAATAGTTAATTTGTTGATACAAATTATTGATTATATTAAAAGTCTTTAAATTCTGATTCAAATCGACAACGAGAGGCTGGCGTAATTGGCTCTTCGGGATACTTTTCGAAATAAGTTGAATCATCGGAATGTTTAAATTTTGGAAGATATGGTGGTGGAAATCGGCAATTGAGAATAGCTTCCCACTCAATTCCCTTAAACCATTTATGATTTTTGAAATCTAAGACGCCGTTTTTCATCACGCCATATCTTTTAGTTATATCAATTTGGAGAGTATTGCGTATAAGATCCCTTAAATCAGAATTGAAGCTTGATGGACATCTATATCTTCCAGAAACAATTTTTTCATAAGTTTTCATAGGTTCGTTTGCATAAAATGGTGGATACCCTGCATTCATTTCATAAAGCAGAACTCCAAATGACCACCAATCTATTGAAAACCCATAACCTTTGCTTAAAATTAGTTCTGGGGCTAAATATTCTGGAGTTCCACATAAAGTCCATGTCCTCCCGTTTAATACCTTACAGAAGCCGAAATCTGCTATTTTTAAGTAGCCATTTTTATCTATCATTATATTTTCAGGCTTTAAATCACGATATACTAAATTTAAAAAATGAAGGTACTCCAAAGCCAATATAACTTGACTTGCATAGAATTTGGCGATTGGTTCATCGAACTTTCTCATTTTTCGAAGGTGACTGAACATCTCCCCACCAGGAACAAATGACATTATAAAATAAATGTAACTATTGTCTTTAACACTAAATTCCATAGAAACGGTAAAAGGAAATCTGATAGCTTCAAGTATACGTTTTTCATATAATGTGTGATCAACTTGTTTCAACTTTATAATTTTCTCCTTCTCTAACACTTTCATTGCGTATAGTTTTTGAGTTTTTACATGTTTTAATAAAATTACTCTTCCGAATGCTCCAGTGCCCAAGGTCCTTATACGTTCCAAATCCGTAAATACTAGGCTTGATTTAATTTCTTTACACCATCTTTGATGGAATTCAATTTTAAGTTGGGTCAAATACTGCTTGTACTGTTGCTGCTGCTGCTCTGTATACCCGTCTCGCACTTCAGCGGACGTAGACTGGATAGCTTTATTTGACATGATTTCAGCAATCGTTACTTTCGCTTTATTAAATTATTCGCTTCATTATATTATATTTGACAGTCACGATATTGGAAATAGGCCAACTCGATTTTCGTGTTTATTGAATTGTAAACGTACATACAGTACTAAAAATAACACGATTTTTTTCATTTGTCTTAAAGGAAATACTTGCGAATGTTGTTTCGAGATTCAAAGTTCGATATAAGGAGAATGGGGGAAGGGTGAATGTACAGGCTAAGGGAGAGGGTGGTGGAATCAGCTGTTCGAGGGTGACACGCCATATTCAGCCGGCCGCTCGGCGTCCCGACTACCGTATTGATCAGACGGCACGTGGAACTTATTATATTATGTAGGTTTCCTAAAACTTTTCCCCCAACATTCAATGCTTATACAAAATGAATAGAAATGAAAACGTTTATTGGCCAAGTAAAATCTTAATACTACTGCCTCATGTAATATTGGCTTACAAAATCTGATAATAACCTATTAGATAACTTCAATGAACAACATTTGAGGCTTCGAACTGGTTGTGGGTTCGATCCCCACTCGAGGAGATGAAATATTTACTTAAATTTATATTTCCATTTCTTCGCTCTGGTGTCAGATAAAACGCGGCGTGGAGTTCTGCCACTCAACACCCAATGCCTCCAGAATTCGGTAGAAAGTGGGGAACGGCGTGTCTTATGACACTAGGTTCCCTCTGCCTACCCTGGTGTGTGCGGGATACAGCGTGAAGCTGATTCACATAAAAAACATTTATTTACAAAAATGTCACGAGTTGAATAATATTTGATATACTAACCGTAATAAGAAGCAAATATTTATATCACCGTTGGCACTCATGTATAAATAAATTAATTTGACATTATAATTTTATATCAGTTGTTTATTTTCAAACACGGTTTCATAAAGTACGCAATATAGTGAAACATCAAAAGGAACGGTCGCTAGCAGATTTTTTCAGGCAATTTAGTTGACTTGTGTCAATTGCCGTAAAGCTACGAAATGTAAAATTTTATATTATATTCGTTTGAGGCGAGGTCGTTAACCTTCATATCTACTTATATTTATGTTATGGAGAAATGTTTACATTCGACGTGTGTAATAAACCATGTTATTTAAGATTATGAAGGTAAGCTGTTTTTAATTATACATACTACTAAATCGACTATATGTATAAACCTACTTCGTATCTATCTGTTCTCCTACATCGGGAACTCTTATACCTTGATTATCTTTGAATTTGAATTATCTATGTTAATTTGTCGATATTTTTAGATTCATTTTTAATTTGGGGAAAACACTTGGTTCCTTCTGCCTACCCTGCTGTGTGCGTGATACAGCGTGAAGCTAATTTATTTATTTGTTTTATTCATTTTTTAATTTCGTCACTTAATTCCAAATCAAAATATTCGCTTACATACTGGAATTATTTAAATGACTTACAATTATTTACGAATTTAAATAACGGTATACTTCAATATATTAGCCGATCGCGTAAAATGTAGTTTCTTTATATTTATCACATAGTAATGTACTACGACGTACGTTACGATACCGTTAGTTTTATGTCACTCATTCATGTCATTTTGTAGTCTTTTTTTCATACATTATTTTACTAATGTAATTATATTACTTTTATTAAGTTTTATTTTTAGTCTTGTTTCATTTTATCACGCACAATTCTGTAGTAACAATAATTTACAACATTAAGTAAAGAATAAAGTTCTTCTTCGATGTGTTGAAAATAAAATTCAAAATGATTACAATGGATGCCTTTCACTACCATAATGACACACAGATACGTATTGATGATTCTATTATTCAAATTAAAGTTTCTTTGTTGTTTGCTGTTTGCTTCTTTGTTTGTCGAATGGGGGCACATTTCGTCAATCGTTATGAAAAGTATCGAATTAATGTGTTATTTATGGGTAGTCTTTTGATTATTTGATAACCTTATCAAGGTTACCTACCCAATAGGATATTAGCTTTGGTTTTTTTTATATCAAAATCTACCGTAAAGTATTTTTTTTTTATTTTTGAATTTTTTTTAATAAAAATATTTTAATTTAATTATTCAGCAATTTTTACTTGCTAAATACTTTGCTTTTGATCGGTCCATAATGCTGTTGCGTACGAAAACAAGTTCCAATTGACGCGCAAAAAGGAATAATGATACATTATAGTATGTTATTTACTATGAATTGTTTGCCGGCGTACGAAATTTAAAGCAACTATAACAAGTGGTAATTGGGTAGACAATGATGAATTGTTATTGAATTCCAATATATTTTCTTGAATTGTTTCTATATAAATATATTTTCTCCGGTTTAGCTCATTTTATTAAGTTTTATTACAAGCTTATGAAGGAGTAGGATTTAAGTGCGTTTGTTTTTCAACAAATCAGTACTGATTTACTTAAGTTATAGATACGTAAGTAAATATTATATAGAGAATTAAAATAAGGCTCGTACTAAGTTCCTTTACAAATTAATTATTTTTTTTTAAATTAGTAAGTACAATAATTTAGTTTTTTTTTTAAATATTATCACTAATCATGTATTATATATTTTTCGCTAAATATAAAGCTATAATAAATAGTTTAAAGACATTTGTACTAATCGCAGCACACTAAGTGATATTTTTTTTAACATTTTTTAATTCTGATTTATATATCTACGTGACAGCATCGCGTCAACTTCGCCTATCATCATTTAAATTTGTTATATACTGACGCATGTTTCTCTCTAACTACTGTAATAAACAGCGGCCCTGGACAATATCAAGACGTTTGAAATTTCAAGTAGAAATTGTTAGGTGCAGCCTTTTTGTTTGATATATTTTTCGGTCAAGGCTATAAAAGACCCGCAATGCACTTATATAAATGTTGGCATGAAACGAGCGTACCCAGCGAGATATAAATCTATTTTAAAACTTAATACAATATAACATAACATACGAGATATAATAAATAGTTAACATGTATAAAAAAATGATTCAGTAGTGTTTTTCATACATTTGGTTTTCAATAATTATTATTATTATTACTTTATTTGTACACCACAATAGATACACACATGTAATATAATAAAAAAAATTTACAAAAGGCGGTCTTATGGCTAAGTAGCCATCTCTTCCAGACCACTTTTAGGGCGAAAAGAAGCTGTCATTATTGTAAGCAGGTAGGTGGCAAATTAAAGATATGTATAATATACAAACAGAAAAATAAAAAAAAATACATATGTCTTTATATATATGTACATATACATTAAGTTAACTATGTAACAATAAATTGATACATAGATATTAAAAATAAAATATAAATTTCAATGTTGGTAAATGCTTTGTTTCATCAGCATCACGCTGTATCCCGCACACAGCAGGGTAGGCAGAGGGAGCCTACTGTTTAGACACTCCGTTCTCCACTTTCTGCCAAATTCTGGAGGCATTGCGTGTTAAGTGGCAAAACTCAACGCTCAACTCAACTCAACTAAATTTATATTTTCATTTCTTCGCGCAGCAGAGCGAATAAATGAAAATATAAATTTAAACAAATATTTAATTTCCTCTTCTGGGAATCGAACCCACAACCATTCGCCTTTAACAACGCCGCGACTGGCCTTTTTACTTTGTTTCTTAATTTATGGAAACAAGAGAATGCTCTTTCATTCGGTCTACATTACAATGGTAGTTAAATTATAAATGAACATATACACAACCATACGGTGTTTGAACGGTGGTCTTGAAGACGTAATCGCGTGTAGACCTTTTCTATTTAGATATTATGTCAGATTTGCGCCGGTCAAGGTTGTGGAGGCCCCGTCCGTACCAGACGCGGCAGTTGGCACAGCGTTTGTCACCGCATTAATATTTTTATTTACTTTAGTAATGGATTCGATTATGGAAAATGTTTATTTTTTACTTAGAACTAGGCAACGGTGTGCCAATCAAGGCGCAGTGGCACGTACGTGTGACTGTAAATGCAATAGTTTGAGGGTTCGATTTTCACTCGGAGTATTGAAATTTTATTTTTATTTTTAAGAGAAGATTAACTTCTCGGAGTATTGAAGACGCCGCGTTTTTGCCTCAACGCTCTGGTGTTTTTGTCTTTTAACACGCAATGCGTCCAGAATTAGGCGGAAAGTAGAGAATGGAGTGTCTTAACACTAGGCTCCCTCTGTCTACCCTTCTACATGCGAAATATAGTGTGAACCTAAAAAAAAATATAATGAAAGACAAAAGTGGTAATAATTTTAAAATAAATGTGTATTTGATAACTAAACTAACATTTAACAAAATTTTGGCAGTTCAAATTTTAAAGAACTTGAAACTATTTTTTCCAAGCATTTTAAATCATGACGGGTTTAAGCTGGAAAAGCCAACTATGTAGTAACGTTAAAAAATAGACTAATTAATGCCATGTGCTAGTGGCGGTTACTTTTCGAGGACGTTTCAAACGTAAAAACTAGACCACAGACTTGTTTTCGAATATTTACTCTGAACGAGGCGCCGTTTTTCTCGTCTGATAATATTACCTACGTATAATAGATATAATTTAAGTTTTGATTGTGTATGTTTTTTGCATCCGGTGGAGAAGTGATTTCTTTTGTCACTATTTAAAAAAAAAACAGATTTTTTTCTTTTTTTGTGTAAAAACTGCTAAAAAGCTTAATGTTGTAACATATCATTGGTTTTTTTTATTGTTTGAATTAAATTTCCATAAGGTGCGAATGATACGTCGGTATTTGTTTTTTTCATCTTCGTGCTATATCCCGTATATAGCAGGGTAGAGAGAGGGAGCCTACTGTTAGGACATTGCTCTCCACTTTCCGTCGAATTCTACGTGGCATATTAGGCTTTGCGTGAAAACGGCGAAATTTAACGCTGCGCTTTGTCTCGACGATCAGAGCGAAGAATTGAATATATTATATATTTAATTTCCTCGAGAGGAAATGGAACCCACCCGCCTGTGCCCCTGCGCCACGATTGGCCTTAAATACTTAGTTAAACTATTATCAAAAACTGTCGTGTTTAATGTGAGCGTTTATCATATAAATCAGCTCCCGCACACAGCAGGGTAGGCAGAGGGAAACTAGTGTTAAGACACTCCGTTCCCCGCTTTCTGCTGAATTCTGGAGGCATTGCGTGTTTACCATATTCATAGGTATATAGAGAAATATTGAAAAAAAAGCGTAGCAATAAAGTTCCGAACGCAGTTATTGCTTTTCGCGTACTATTTGCGTACCACTTGAACTGAGGTTATCGTCGTACATTTTTTTTTTGATGATATAAACTTGCTTTATTTACAGGCGAAAATGTTATAACTAAGTAAAAATTTGAGTGTATGCATATTATATATATTACTTTATTAATAAGGAGAAGATAATAAATGATAAAATATTCAATATGCTATAGTTTAAAATGATTTTTAAAAAGACCTCCAAAAAAAGGCATTAATTTAAATATTCTTCTTTTGCTATAAGCAAATCTGGAGAAATACTCTACTCATGGTTACCGTATTATAATTTACTATGCACTATTTTTGCATATTTACTGGAATAAAGCTGTTAATTAGGTTAGAAGTGCGTTAATAGATACAATCTATTTTAATTTAACCTTTCACTGACCAATCACATGTTCATTGCCATGGATCTACCCTTTACCGTTTGTGTCCCCTTTGACCTTCGTCAGATCTCTAAAAATACAAGTATTATATGTCCACATTGAATATTGGATACTAAAACAGTTTGTTAATATCAATATTAATATGCTTTTTTAAAATGCTTCGATAAAGTCGGGCTTTAATTAAGTAACCATGTAATAAAATCAAAGAAACTGAAGTACACCCACTTCTAATTGTTGAATCATCATGATATTTGCAATTTTATGTAGATTAGTTGATAGTAAAATATTAGGGTACCGTCGAACTGGTCTGATGATGGAATTGAAAGATGGCTGAAAGAACCTTGGACTGCCTATTAGTAAACATAATGAGCTTTTGCGCTGATTACATTTGTCTTATTTATTTTGTTTGAAAAAAGCATATTGTTTAGTTTTTTTAAATAATTTATTTGTAAACAATACTTATGTCTAAAATGCCTCTACACTTGCCCAGAAAAAGCGTTTGACACAAATGTGTTTCAAACCAAAAGATCAAATATTATTATTTACTAATAGTTTTTGTATATTATTATATTATACCTACAATTCTTTTATTATTTTTATTTTCTTCTTGGTCTTAAATAATCGTTCGTACAAATATTAGTTTGGTCTCCTTAATGAAGGACATGTTAATATACTTGTAAATATACTTAAAGTAAGTATTTGGGCCTTATATTGCACTCGTCTCCGGCTTAATTTTATAATTTGGATATTCTACATCTATATATTTATCACCTCCTTTGATATTTTAATAAAAATTAAGAATATTTTGATATTTGTATTTTTGTTGTAACGAAAAGCTTCTATAATAAATCTCAATATAAATACAAGAATAAAATAATTACTTTATTTGTTGTAAAAAAATACAGACATCGCGGAACTCAATTTTCCTCTACGCACATATTTTTTTTATAAAGGTATAAATAATAATGTCACTCGTGCTTACCCAATGTATTAATATTAAATGATATATTAAAAAAATGTTATTACTATATAAAAATTGTATGTATATGAAAAAAATAAGTTCACATTTTTAAGTTCAAATGATATTTATTACTAAATCAATATATAAAGGAAAACCGTAAGCTGCGTTTATTTATATGTGCCGGTTAGGATTAACGCCGTACCTACCTACCTACTTGGTTACGTTACATCATCGACGTTACAGCGCTGCTTTTTTGTTCTATATGTGTTTTTTTAACGTAAACGGATTCTAATAAGCTCTCGGTTCAAATATAACTACGTTAAAATGCTTGTACGTTTTCTTAAAAAAATATCATGTTTTTCCTAAGTGTGAAAAATAATATTAAAAAGGTAAAAAACATTCAGATTTATATTTATCTTTAATATATATTTAAAATACAATATAAAATCAAAGATTTAAAAGTATTAATATTTGAAGTACCTAGAAATTATCAATAATTCATACATTCGTATAGAAGACATACATACATCACTCAGTTTCCTTATATTAAGTTATTTGTTTATAGTTGATGCACAAGGCGGCATATCAAGAGGTTATTCAGCCTTGGTTTCTGTCATGTGAGTCACTTTTAGTACCGCAGAATTGTATTTGCGATACGCGCCGGAAACTATACCATATAATTATTATGAAAGGCGAGGTCTCTTGCCCTGCTCGCTATAACGTACATTTAGTGTGTAATAGGCTAATGCACCGTAGGCGTATTGAACGTGAGCAAGCCTTTTGGAAAGACTATTAAAAAAAATTGAGATTTTTTCTATTTTTTTAACTTTATATCAATTTCCTTTCAGTTTTTTTTTATCAGCTTCACGCTGTATCCCGCACACAGCAGGGTAGGCAGAGGGCACCTAGTGTTAAGACACTCCGTTCCCCACTTTCTACCAAATTCTGGAGGTGTTGAGTGATATTTTCAGATATTTAGATATTTTTTTACTATATGAGATATTTTTCTCCTAAAAAATTGACATTAAACTGCTCTAGACTTACTTAGACCATAGGCAAATTAGACCTAAGAGTTACCAAACATTGATTGTAATAAATCGAGTTTAGTTGCAGTTTAATTTCCCTATGGAAATCCTGTCTCAAGTAGTGAATTGCATTGTCTGAATCTATTCTTTATATCACTTGGGAATGGTCTCTAATGGTTTTAAATTGATTCTTATGTATTTTGTATTGTTTTGGCAGCCTTAATTCTATTATATTATATATTTATATCTATTTCTTATGTACTTACGTTTGAAAATATATAACAAGTTCTATCTATACATTTCTTATAATAACCAAAACGTTAACGTTATTATCAAGATATTTAAGCCTATAAAATACTAGTCACTAGTGCTTACCCAATATATTAATATCAAATGATATAAAAAAGGGAGTTTATAAACTAAAACCCAACTAATAAAACACGCTCTAAAAAGTACGAAACAAGAAAATAGTCTCCGTTAAAATTATTATGTACAAACTATTAAATAAACAACTTACTTACACGTATTATATTTAAACGTATTTTATATGGCATATTGATAGAAATGCGTTTGTAGGATAGACGTGGTCGTATGCCACCTGCAATAAAATAAAATGAAAGTGGTGTACGATCACGCCTATCTTTAAAACCGTGCAAGGTTTACTATTAACAGTTATATATTAACTTTATCAGCTAGTATGAAAATTAAAAACTTTAAATTCTTATTCTACCACTTATGAAAGAAAACGTATAAAAATTTGAACGTAACGGGATTCAAACCTGTGCCTCTTGGAAACCGTCCGAGTTCTTTGTCCACTATGCCTTTATTGCTTCGTGGTTAAAGCGCTTGTCCGGTTTATCTACGTTCAAATTTTTATATATTTTCTAAGTACTTAACAACAAGTATTATTAAACAAAACAATATGAAAATCTATACAGTATTAGATCTAGTAATAGCTGCGTTTGCGGTTACCTGTTGCAATGGAATCCCACCACAATGAACCCTCCAGCTGAGCCGGTGCCATCGAACCTTAGCTGGTGCTTATTGTTGTATCCACAGTTCCCACCATTAGATTAATTATTATTCTACTGATTCTAACCATTTAGCTCTATGTTTGAAACAGATTGCGTTCTTGTTTTTTTTAATAAACGTGTATTTTAAAACTGTATACTTTAAAATATTTTTTTATTGTGCGGCGTTTAGTTTCGCCATTTAACACGCAATGTCTTGGATTCGGGCGGAACGTGGGGATTGGAGTGTCTTGACACTAGCTCCTCTCAGCACATCATTTTTTATGCGGGATAAATTGTGAAGCTAATAAATTACCAATATTTTTATGTCATACTATCTGTTTTTTATTATAAATCTTTATATTTTTCTTTTGCCGAATGTAAAGTTACAGTTAGTTGACTTTATATTAATTTAATTTACGATTGTATGATAATAATACTTTATTATCTTATCTAAACGTGAAAGAGATCTCGCTGTCGCATCATTATCTACCATTGTAAAAATGCAAATTTGCTTGTTCTAAGAATCAAATGAACAAAACCTTATAAAAATATTCAAACCTTGGAAACTTTAAACAGTATTTTTTGATTGTTGATTTGAAAATACGTATTTTGTACATATAAATACTTTTTACGTAACCTACAGTGAGTGTAAGTGATTTCCATTCTCTGCTTTCCTCGCGAATCCGAAGTATATTGCGTCTTTGGTGGTGGAATTTACCATCGTGTTATTTTCTTATCAAATCGGGAATATGAAAATAATGGATTCCCCCGAATGATCGAACCCACTACTGTCTTGTTTGCAGTGAGACGTCTTGTCATATCGACGATGGCCTTTTGTATGTATGTTCTTATTGTTAGTAAAGTTTAACAAAAATTGTGTATGAAACCATATGGTCTCGCGTCGACCCTTCTTAAGTAACCAAAGCCAAAATAATGGCCACAAAACCACCTAAGCCGCGTGAAAGGATATATTGCTTTTCTTTACTTATGTATCTCCCCTTCGTGTCATAAACTGACAGAGCTATAAAATTACACCCCACTATGATTCGTTACTATAATATACAATTTCTGGTTTTCTTTTTTTTCAGATTTGTCAAAAAATCGGTTCACTGAGGTACCAGACGAAGTTACAACTTTTGTATATTTAGAAAAGTTGTTACTGTCACAAAATATCATCAGAAACATACCGGATGCAGTTGGAGGTCTACAATCACTCACATACTTAGATTTAAGGTAAATATTTACAAAAAAAAACACAACCAAAAGAAAATATAATATAAAAATTTAATATAACACGTGATAGATAATATGGCTAGAGTAGTTTATGCTCGACCGCTGTGTAATAATTTGCATTACGCAAAACTTGCATTAATTCTAACTTGATATTTAATCGCATCGACTCGGGTATTGACTTCAAGTGTGGGAGTAGTGATAGAAGGAACATTTTGTCTGAATCGTCTTGTTGGTCAGATTTGCTTGGAGTGTCCACGCTAGCGAACGCGAAATCATCAATGAACTCTTTGTTACATACGTTATGCTTAGGTAACTCCACTGATCCGTCATTAGAAGCAGAATCGTCATTGCAGGTAACGTCATTATCCTCTGCGGAGCTTTCTTTCGTTAATTTTAATTTTTTTCTTGGTTTCCAAACTCTCCTCGTTACTCGTGTGTCATCCGACTCTCCCGAAACATCGTCAGCTTTTTGTTTCTTTTCCGGTTTTATCAGGAATTGCAATTGTTTACTATATAGATACGGCCGCTTTGTTCTTTTTGGATGAGTGACATACTTTTGGAAGCAGTCTCTGATACTTTTCCATTTTTTTTGAAGTTGTAATTCTGTAACAATTTTAATTTTAATGAAACCATAGAAAAACAAAAGAGATATTGCACATGCAAAGTGAGAGCCGAATTAATTAAATTATTTTTGACTAACTATTAACAAATGTATTATGTAAATTTGTGATTTATAAATAAATACAGAGAATAATCTTATTAATCCTATTCTTCAATGCTAATTATGTATCTGGATTGCGAAAACAGCATCCATTCAAGTTGGATTGTCCAACTATCGCACAATCGGAATCCAAGTTTACTATGTGAATACTAGCTTTAGCTCATTTTGACAAGACCCGAGACGAATATTGCAAAATAGAATACCTAGTTCCCGCATCTCACTCTTTGATATCTGCACACCGGTCGTCATTAACTCGCTAACGATCTCCGTCCATAGTTTGTGCCTTATACTTTTTGTTCTGTACGCTATGTGCTCAAAGTCCCATATGCCCGGGCGTTTTTTCACCTCCTCAATAAGACGCTCTGGATCGAATTCGAATTGCATAGTAGTCATTTTGGGCGGTTTCTGGTTTCAAGTTCGATTTGAGCGTGTAAACGCGCGCTGTCTACACGAGCGGCGGTCGGCGGGCGACTGACGCGCGGCGGGGGAACGCGGCGTGCGGTTCAAAATGGCGTCCGAACTCTAGTAGGTTGGCCACGACTGTGATGTTCCAAGCAGGATAAATGTATATGTTATATTTGAACTGAATGTTCTATTCAATTGCTTTAAACACATATGAAAAGGACAAGTATTATTATTTGGCCTATAATTAATTGCATTGAACTTCTTAATGTAAGTCGCAATGTCATTTCATTACGTCAAAACTGTATTTTATTGAGTAGTGTAGAATTTGTAGATGGTTGCAAATTTAGTAAGACTGTCTTACTATTAACTTTTTAACGTATTGTCTTTTATTATTTAACAATAATTTTTACGTTCACGTTTACATTTAAAGAAATATTTGATTGATAAACCTAATTTTAACCTATATATTTATTATATATTATGTTTTTTAGTAAAAATTTTACCAAACATTGCTTATTTACTCTAATAGAAGAACAAAGTCTGCCAATATCATTATCATTGAACATAAAAAAAATAATGATATAAAAAGTTTCAGCAACAATATGGACCTCCTACAGTTTCTGTGCAGTGTATTGAACGACGCGAAGTGGCGTAGCGGTTGGGGGGAACGCTCGGGCACGCGGCGGTTGGCCGTGCCAAACGCGTTGAACGCTAAACGCTGTAATATTACTTGATAACGTTTTGAATTTTTGAATAAATAAGAAAAACAGATATATTTATCAATTTTGTGTGAGTTTTTTTCTGTGTATGTTTATTTAAAATAAATTACACTTTTCGAAAATATAATAATATAATATACATAAAAAACAGGCACAGACGTCTTGACTGTAAACGCGTGTTTTCGATTCCCATTCGAGGCATTGAAATATTTAATATTTTAATATCTTCGCTCTGGTGTCGAGCTAAGTGCGGCGTTGAGTTCCGCCACTTAACACGCAAAATCTCCATATATCGAAATTTAATATTGTTAATATATTTCGTAACATTAATTCTATATACGCGTATGAAGTTTGTGAATTATCGATCTATAGATATCTACTTAGATATCTATATGATATGTTGATAAGGCTTATCACTGTTGTTATATTGACAGTATTATTATTTATAAATAAAAATAGGTCAGTTCACTCGAAAACATCTGACGCACCATTTAATCACTATCACTATCACTATCATCCAAGAATTATGTTCCATAAGTTACAATAAAAAAAAAAAACAGTTGAGTTGAGTTAATATTTGGTGACAGTATGTCAAAATTTAGCCATTGGTTGTTGTTTTTATTTACAATGAATTAAGAATAAATATATTATAAAAATATATTTGTTTTAAGTTAACCAATACATTAATCAATTTTAATATATTATAGAAACGTAAAGTACGATACGTATCATAACGTATAGTTTATTGTATACTACGAACTAGAACTCTTGAGAATTTCGATTTTCAACAATCTGTATAGCGGAGCCTTAGTTACAATAAATCATACAATTGACACACTTCGGGCGAAATTTAGTGGGCGTTAAATTCAAACAAAGCTTTTAGGCTATCTCGCCGGTACCTACGTGGTTTATGGCACCAATGTATAACAATAGATAAAGTATTTCTGCCATTGATCGACAATGGATAAGTCAACTTTCACTCAATATATCAGTTTCACGCTGTATCCTGAATATAACAAAGTAGGCAGAGGAAACTTAGTGCTTAAACACTCCACTTTCACTTAATAAATTCTCACAATTTTGCGACTATTAGAAGGATAGACGTTTCGCCATTTATTTATTTACATGTCCTATAAAACGGTAAGTTAATAAAATTAAACTTGCGTTTCAAGTTGGACCGGACATTATTTAACTAATTTCTTTTGCTGATAACATATTAAACTCATCCAATTTACTGATTTTGTCTCTAACATATTTAAGCTGGGAGTTTTTTAGGGTTCCGTATCTTCTAAGTAAAAAAAAATAAATCACTTTGTTGTTCATCCGATCTTAGAGATATCAATTTGAAATTCAAACCGAATATTTAGATCTACGGTCCTTTCATTTACCAAAAAAAAATCGTATTCCTACATTTACTTAAAAAAAAGGAATGGCCGTTAATCGCAAAAGACGCGTATATCGACACTGAAATTTATATTGATTATAAAAAAATATATATTCAAATTTAATACTCCATTTTTATTATCAAGAAAATTTAATTTTAAAAATAAAGATGTACAAACATAAGACAAGTAATTCCGCTATCTATATGATGCACTTTATATGATAAGTGAATAGAGACATCCAAATTTTTTTCAAGCTTTCTTGAAACTGGTTTTTAAATTTGTTGAACGTGACTACTCACATGTATCGTTTTGTCAGCTTTCTACAGTTCCATGTGTGATTACTTCTTACAAAATATATTAACTATGGTAAAAACTGCAAATCGATCGATTATCGTTTAAAAAAGTTTTATCTAAATATGATTTGTTCGCAAATTCTATTGGGAACCTTTGATATGTGAATTAGTAAGTATTGTCAGTGCTGTCAGTCGTACATGAACCTGCCACTGACTTAACGGAATTTATCGGAACTTAAATAGTGCAGTTGTTAAAAAAATAAACTCAGCAGTTGCTAAATGAGAAGAACTGAACTGAATTATAAGTTAAAATTTCACTCGAGCTATCAAACATTTTATTGCCCGTTGCTCGCATGTGTGATAAATTCAAAATTAATGTAGGAATTTGATGGTGCTTTATAAATAGATTTCATAGCGATTGACGAGAAGGCGTTGCCCTTTTACACAAATTTTAGACAATTAGGACTGGCCAATTTTGATAATATACCACTTGTACGGTAACGTTATCAGAATTTGTACTGAATATAATTCAGTTGTTGTTACATTTTTGATTTTACGTTTTGACAATTTTATAATATTTCGCGGTCAAAATTAGATCACCACATACCACAAGCTGTCCTTTGATATTATACATTTTAATTTGATATTATTATATATCCATATAAGTATCACTTACTTTACATTCGACCATGAACTTAGCATCGGTCGTTCGACTGGAAGACTTAAATACGGAGTTCATTGAAGTGGAAATGTTTTTATCAGTCTAATTCACTAACGATAAGTGAAATATCTATGCCTACTTGTTAGAAAGAAAATAGTAAATTCGTGTATTTTGAGGTCTTTCTTGGCGCAGGGACACAAGTGTGTGAGAAATGGGGAACAGAGTGTCCCCTCAGAGAACAGTAGGTTCCCTCTGCCTACCATGTGTACGGGATATATCCCGCTATAGCGTGAAGCTGAAAAAAAAAATGTATTTAAAGAGTCTTTGTTGCAGAAAGTAAAAATCAGCTTCATGCTATAAATATAAATTCAAAAGTATCCTTTCACTGCCAGATGTGGGCTTTTCCAATGGTATACTATTAATCTTGTTCTTCTCTGCTTACCGTACCTATTTATATATAAAAATAAAGCAGCTTCACGCTGTATCCCGCACACAGCAGGGTAGGCAGAGGGAATCTAGTGTTAAGACACTTTGTGCCCCACTTTCTGCCGAATTCTGGAGGTATTGCGTGTTGAGTGGCAGAACATAACGCCGCGCTTAGCCTCGACACCAGAGCGAAGAAATGGAAATATAAATTTAAGTAAATATTTTATCTCGAGTAGGAATCAAACCCACAACCAGTCGGTTTTACAGTCACACTTCGTGCCGCTGCGCCACACTGGCCTCCGTATTTATATATAATTTCAGTTAATGAAAATTACGGTAAAGAAAGTGTGTTAAACACTACTTCCTTCCATTGTGCCTATAGGAAACGAGTTACAATAAAAGCGTATGTTTAACACTGCCATCGTAACAGCTTTAATAAGACAACTTCCCGTCTGTACAATGTACACATTCACCCAGTGACAGAGGAGAGTTAGTGAAGGACGATTTATTGATGTAATGAAACCTGAAATACCGCAAAACGTTACATAAATCAAAATTCAGTTTCACGCTGTATCACGCATACAGCAGAGTAGCCAAAGGGAACCTAGTACTAGGACACGCCATTCCCTACTTTCCGCTGATTTTTCAAGACATAGCGTGTTGAGTGGTGGAACTCAATGCCAAGCGATGCCTTGGTGGTGGAGCCAAAAAATGACAATATTAAGAAATAATTCATTCCCTGGAGTGGGAATTAAACCCACAACCATTGCGTTACAGTCACACCCTTGTGCCTCAACGTTAACTCAACGTTACATAATAACGAATATCAAGTAATGTTATGTCACAAGAACCACCGAAGACAGACTAGATGTATACACATTCGACTCGCCCCAATTCGTTCTCGATTTGTTCGTCGCATGCGAAACGTCAATATACCAACTGTAACGTAAAATTTAATTCGCGAGTTTACATCAATTAAGTGATTTCTTTCTTTTCTCTTTATTGTAATTTATAGAAAGCGCCGTAATTAATTTTGTAAAGTGCTGGGAAATGCCCTCCCACGTCCTATGCGGATTCTTGGTGGATGATATTTTCTTTGCTATTTTTATACCTATTTAGAAGTTTAGTAGACTATGTTTTATGCTATCCTTATATCGTTAAGAATGGAATGGAGTTTAAACTTAAATTGCATTCAATTTATTAATTTAAACGAAAATTGTAATTTAAACATGTCGACTATTATTAATTTTATGTAAAAAAGAGAATATTAATTAAGTTGAAGTAGCAATTTATAATTAATGGCCACAGTACGTGACACATATTTCTAACTGTGCTGGTTTTTTTTACTGAACTTCCTACAAGTAGTGTTGTTAACCTAAATTATCTTTTAGTCTAACTCTAGTCGTACTTCATGAAGTCAGTTTTGCAAAATATTAAACGTTATCCCACGTTCCCTTACAGAGTTCCATCACTCCCTGCCCCAATTTCCAAGGTCCAACTAAACAATCAAAACAAAAGAAGTCAAGTTCACGTCAATATTTAAAAGTAACCAAATTATAATAAAGTAAATTACAAATTTCCAAATTTTAAGTTTTCTAACAAACGTTAATATTACATTAAACAGTATCAACCTTTACTTTATACCATAATATATGACATGACATGTCTGCTGATAAAAAAATTGGTGCATGTCCCAGTTTGTATGCTTTATTCAAATGGACATAAAACCTAGCTTTGAGCATAAAGGACAGGAAAGGAAAACGTGACAGATTGTGGGTTCGATTCCCATTTCAGGAAATTAAATATTTATTATTTTCATTTTGTTCACTTGGTGTTGAGGCAAAGTGCGGTGTTGAGTTCCGCTGCTCAACTCGCAATACCTTTTTCGGCGCATAATGAAGGACGGAGTGTCTTAACATTAGGTTCCCTCTACCAACTCTGCTATTTGCGGTATACAGCGTGACGCTAAAATAAAATATAAAGCCTACAATTCATAGCCAGTGTTTTATAATCATTTAACTAGTCATTGTCACCTCTATTTCTGTAACGAAAAGAGTGCGCTATGTGATAACAAAACGGTTTTGTAGGTCGGCTTAAAGATCAGTGGGCGAGGTGAACGACCGAGATGTCACGGTCCTATGTCGTATGTGGAGGATAATGGTGTGTTTGCCATAGCCTAGTTAGTGTTAAATTAAATGTATGGAAATTATTAAAAAAATAGATTGTGTTAGAATTTGCGTAGGGTAGTCTTATTTAAGTTTAATGCTATTAAAGAGGAATCGTTTTATAGAAATTTTGTATAGATTTACCAATATCGTACTAATATTTTTGTGTAATTATTAGAAAAGAACGATACTTTAGCCTAAAAATCACACGCCTTATTATCAATCAGGCTGGGTGCACCTTATGTAGGTACAGGCAATCTATTCTCCCCATATATAAGGTAAGCGGATAAGTGACGGTAATTAACGCCGCGTTATATAGTTTCCCATAATTGAAAATAATTAATTACCCTACCTAGTTGAGTAACGCCTGACGCTGTGCCACTGCCACGATAGGAGTTACACACACTTACTATTTACTAATGGCTCACGGTCACGATTAATCGCGAGTTTCCAAAAAAACCGTGTCACGCGGAAATCGAATTACAAACTACCGAGTTTAAAGCAATTAAGAGAACAAAAAGTTAAGTCAATAACATGTAATGAAGCTAAGCTATGTGACTGCTCTGCCGTACAATGTGCGTGCGAAGTGTTGACGATAACGCCGTTACTTTTACGAACTATACCAGCATACGTAACGTACGTCAAGAATAACGTCGTCGTTGTATATTTTATATAAATAAATATATGTATTATATTAGTTAGGCCAGTCGTGGCGCAGGGGTGCAAAGTGTGACTAGTAAACACGACTGTGGGTTCCATCCCCACTAGAAGAAATGAAATATGTATTTTAAATTTATATTTTCATTTCTTCACTCTGGCGTTCAGGCAAAGTGCGACGTTGAATTCCACCACGTATCTTTGTTTTGAACATATTTATATTTGAAATAAAAATGTATAAGTATTTATATTCTAAAGTTTAAAAATGTTATATGTATAATGGAGATATATGATTTATGATTATTTTTATCTGCGCTAGTCGTAGGCCTGTAAACGCCACAGGTTGTGGGTTCAATTCCCTCTCGAGGATATGAAATATTTTAATTTATCACTCTGGTAACGACTAATGCGGCAAAGTGCGGCGTTGAGTTAAGAATTCAGTGGAAAATGGAGAACGGAGCGTTTTAGTACTAAGTTCCCACGTTCCCTGAGGCTAAAAAAATGTATAAAAATATTTATTTTAATATGGATTTATTAATGGACACAAATATACAAACGTTATTGCGTGTCTACTTTGGCAGTTACCAAAATAAAGTCAATTTGCTCCAATCATGTCCAAATTGGTTAGCGTGTCGCCCGTTGTTCCGGGAAGCAAAACAATGTAAGGGACTATTAGTAAACAAAACCATCCATAAGAATGAGAACTGATATTTTAGTATTTGAAATACTCGTCAATTGATATTTCTAGATACATGTTTTTCTCTGTAAGGTAAGTAGGTACCTAGAAAACTAGTGAAACATTATTTCTTTTTCCACTTTTACTTAAAATAGACATGGAGTGATAGAATATTTTAGGGGTGTTTCTAGTTATGAACATTGTGTCCTAAATAGAATTGGAACCCCCACCCTTAGTTCTAAATTCCACCCTTATAATGGATACAACATGTAATTACAACATAGGAAAATATTTTTAAATTATACTAACCTAGCCGCCCGCTCGCGACTTCGCCCGCATACTATCTATATGCTACGTTTCCCAATGTATTGATACATTCAATCATGAACAATTGTTTTCATAATTTTGAGAATGTACAAGCACCACTCTCACCGCTGCTGCTTGATAGGATGACATCGGCGGCAAGGGCGTCCGTTTTTACGTGCGTATCAATATCTAGGTCATATAAAAAAACGGTGAAATAAATCTTTGCAATTTTCACTTATTTTTGGTTAAAAATAGCCTTATTGTAACTGATTTATAAGAGATAGATGTAGAGTTTTATGGATAGAACTAATAAAATAGAATACTGTTATCATACAATGTACTGATATAAATTTATCTATTTTTGCAGCGCACGCGTTTAAAGCAATTCGATAGCGTTCAGTATTATTGCTATCCCGATATTTTAGGCTACCTAAGACTTACATCGTAATATAGGCACTCCTGGGGAAGCTACGTGTTTTCATATAAAACAAAAAAAAAGTAAATCGGACCAGTAGATCGAAAGATCTTAGCGATTAAACAAACACAAACTCTTTCGCTTTATTATATTAGTATAGATTAGTTTTTTCTGCATATACAGAAGTTGTTAAATATAATCAACTACACGCTGTATTCCGTACTAAACAGGCAGAGGGACCATAGTGTTAATACACTCCGTTTCCACTTTCCGCCGAATTCTTCGAGGCATTGCGTGTTGGGCGCCGGAACACAACGTCAGGCTTTTTCCTAGGTGCCAGAGTGAAGAAATGAAAATATAAATAAATAATAATTAATCCTTTCGAGATGGGATGGAACCTACAAGTGTCGCGTTACTGTTACACCCTAGTGCCCCTGCGCCTCGCCGGTTTCGAATTTTTTTTATATCCATTTTAAAATATAATAGTTACTTAAGTAACATCTTTATTATCGAAAATATGGTCATTAAAACTAAAACCATATAATAGTAAACATAACTAACACATTGTCGTCCGCTTTTCGACCATGACAAGCTCACTATACAAAATACATTGAAAATGGGACGCGTAAATGTATTGTAAAACTTGCGTAACTGGCGGAACTTAAAGCGGGTTGTTAACTGTTTTTTTTTATATTTTGATTATTATCAGTGAAGTCAATTGTTTTTATGTGCGCCGCAGTCGTAGTTTAGAAATATATTATTAAGTAAATTGTAAATATTTGGGAATATGTATAAAAATTAAGTATTATGGTATTATGTATAAAAATTAAAACACCGGGAGTCGAACCCGCGCCCGTTAAAAAGTAATGTCAGTTTTTGAGTGTTTCATTGTGAGTCACTTGGCTGTGTATAAATAAGTTAATCTAAGTTAGTTATCGAGTAAAGTTTTGAGTTGAGGTTAACACAATTTCAATATTACACAACAGCTGATTTTTATCTGTGAACATTTAAATGGTAATAATGCGTTAAATTATAAAATTATGATAATAAGTTACCAATTTGTTAAGCAATTTAAGATTTATAGGCTCGTTGGAACTAAATTTGATCCTTATATAACTTTTACAAACAATTTTTATTAAATTTACATATTATATTTAATATTTTCATGGCAACGAGGCAAAGCGCGGCGTTAAGTTCCGCCAGCCAACACGTAATGCTATAGGCATTGCTCGGCGAAAGGGAGGAAAGGAAGTTTCTTAATGTGATCGGAGATCTTAACACGCGAGCGAGGTAGGCAGACGAAACCTGGAAAACTAAGGTTCCGTCTGCCTACCTCGCTATGTCACTTCATTCAGTAGATTTTTCAACGAAATGATGAGACATTATACAATTATTTTTTAGCATTTAGTTCTTTGTAATTAATTAATAAATTAATCAAAGATATACTTCCACTTATATAACAATTCATAACATAATATTGTTATCTTGATTTTTACATATAAAATTAATACATATTGTGGTTTTGTACGATAAAATTCGAAATCTTTTCGATGTAAAGGTCAAGTAAATTATTCTTTAGACTTAAAGAAGAAATATCACAACAACTAGATAAGTACTTAAATAAAACTGGCAAGGCATCGTTCAAACTTTCTTATATGGTATATTAATATTGTTTTA
This sequence comes from Heliconius charithonia, assembly GCA_030704555.1. Classification (NCBI taxonomy): domain Eukaryota; kingdom Metazoa; phylum Arthropoda; class Insecta; order Lepidoptera; family Nymphalidae; genus Heliconius; species Heliconius charithonia. The sequence continues at coordinate 3,260,465 of CM060809.1, read as the reverse complement.
AGGATCGACGTTGTCCTGGCGCAGTGTCTTTTGACTGCTGGCATCAGGCACTCAAGACACTTGACACTTGATTTAATCTATGATCTGCCTATCTTGCTCTTTGCGGAATATAGCGTGAAACGGAGCAAAAAAACGAAACGGGTAAATGTGAAAAACATTTAGTACAACGCATACAACTATGATGTCCTCTCGATCCCCGCAGCTTCCCCACGGCTTAGACTAGAAATAATCAATATAACATCGACCTTGATCCACCCTGCCGGAACGATTACATAGTTTGCACTGTGGGGATACAGTTTATTAGATTTGTCGTACCTTGTAAAATAGAGCTAATATTGGGATTGGAAATAAAAATGCACTGGCTTTTTACCTATCAATATTGACACAGGTCTATTTATTATTGTATGATAAGTTTATATTAAAACTTCATAAAGAACTTTATGCAAATATTATACATTTTCGATTAAAATATATATTTTTAATATTTTTTGTTCTTTGTAGTATTTTACGATAATACTTTAGGACTATTATTTATAAAATATTTCCATACATTTTTTTAAATATTATAATTGTTAACACATATTAAATGAAACAAAAATGAACAAATCCTAAAATAAACACGCGAGTTCTTAATTAAAACATCAAATAATAATTTAGTGGGTACTCGGCTCCCTTCACTTCAGGGGACAACCCCTCGTGAACTCATCTTGTAACTGTTTACTTAGTAAATATGTGTGTAAACATATACCTATAATACCTATATATATATATAGGTACCTTTTGTTTTCTTTATGTTATTATTATTATATTTTATGTAGGTATTGAAATTTAGAGGTAGAGGTAGGTAAGAAATTACTCCTATATTATATTGGTCTTTATCAAGTCTGCAGATAGATACATGTAATACTTGACATTTGCTGACACTTGTCTTATGTCGTTAATAAATTCATTTTTATTTGTTGAACATCGTTTGGGTAGTTCACAAAAAAATCTATATATAGCAATATAATGTTTATATTGTAATATTTTATTCTGCACCTAAAAATGGACATTTAGAAATAGTTGGCCACATAGCAAACAACACACACAAAAGGTGCTGATTCAAATACCACAGCGTTCTGTTTTTTACTTTTTACTTACCTGCCTTATATTATTAATACATAATTGTATTATTATTGATGATAAGGTATCAATTTTTAATCAAATATTATTTACCTGATCAGAAAACTTAAATTATTAACGTACCTTGATTTGAACTCCTCTTAGAAACTGTCCAAGCGTTGTGATTGCTAAGCCATACGTTATTATCAAGCTACGTCGAAATTCTTATACGCTTGTTACAACTTATTTACCTTTTCGTATGGATATTATTACGAATTTCAGATATCTAAACAATGAATTACTTAGAATTATCGATTGGCAAGAGAAAATGCATTTTATTGAATATTTTTTAACGTTCTTAGAGTGTTTATTCCGTCAATAGGAAAGGGTTAATACTTATTTAGTCTACGTATAAAAATTTTGACATAGTGAAACAAAATATATATTTTGTACTGGAAGAGATCTTTTACAGAGGTTTTTATAGAGGTTAATCCGCCCGTTAATTTGTTATATATTTAATTTTTAAAAATATTACCTATATATAATAAGTTGATTTAACTTTATACTTTATAGAGCGTGTTTGCTTTATTCATGCATTGCATTCGGAGGAATGTGCAGGTGTTCACTCACTACCAACTCTTTTTATCATATTATGCACATTTGCAAAGTAAATGGCGTTTTTTTGTAAATGCTGGTTCCGGTATGCAGATTTACAACAATTTATTTATCTCATAACGACTATTGTCAACTTTCGTGAATACGTTTTACATTGGTTATGTAATTATTATTTATTTATATAATTCTCGAATTTCTTATCTTTACATATACATATTCTGGCTTTTGCGGTGGTTTTTTTTTCTGAATTTTATTGTTGTTCTATAATTTCTGCTCATTTATAATCAAATGTACCTAAGGATGATACAGAACATAATTTAAATTATTGAAGCAACAGCTTCACGCTGTATATCCCGCACATCATCCAGGCAATGGGAACATGGAAACAGTCTAAAGCCAAGTCGTTCCCATCAATACATTTCCGTTTTCCACTTTCCGCCGATTTCTCGAGGCATTGCATGTTGAGTGGCGGAACAGCGATCATATTGGTATAAAAGTCATAAATATATGATTTGTAAAATTGTGAAAAGGCAAACAGAAATGAAAATCGAAATCGAGAACCGGTGTTATCTAAGAGATAGGAAATAGAATGTGATTGTCGGTTACGTAAGCAATAATAATGGATGATGTGACTGCACAGTTACATAGACTTGTAGTTTATTATACAAATCTTACTTTTTTATATATAATATTTTATATATATATATATATATATATATATATATATATATATATATATATATATATATATATATATATATATATATAATATTGTTGGTATTTTTTTTATTTTCTACTTTTTTTACTTAATTGATAGAGCGGCCTTGTAACATAAAATTTTATCAACTAACTGTGTAATTAATTCTAAATTGAAATCTACGAGCCTGTTTTTTTATAATGAGTAAATGTAAATATTTCAGTACCTTGAGCCAAAACGGGACATGGGACGGCCCATGTCGTTACAGCAGTAAATTGATTATTGATTATATTATGCATGAAATTAGTGTTAGCTTATCAAGTGATAACAAACTTCCATTTTATTTTATCTATTTAAAACATAATAGAGTCATTTAGCCATTTTTATTATGAGAATAAAGAAATGCATAATTTTGACTTTCTTTCACACCTATAGTTATACTGGAATTCTCTGTTAGGGATAAGCTCACCTTTTTTCAACAATATTCTGCCATATATCAATAATTAGTTACTAAATGCAGTAAAGAGCATATACATACATGAAGTATGAATAGAAAATAAGAAATTTAACGGCATTTTCATTACAAATAAGAAGATCGTACTTAACAGTGCATTTCAATGGGCGATGCTCTCAGATACCAATAAAAGCAATTCAACGCTAAATGTGGCTGGAACTTGTCTGGCTGCTTGCGTATAGAAAGCATATTTACACTGTAATCGGACGTACCGTTCGTCTTGATATTCTGGTCAAGTTTTATTGTTAAACCTTTTTTATGGATTGAGGCCGTCGTGGCGGCAGAAGGGTGACTGTAACAAAGCGGTTGTGGGTTCGATGAATTATTATTTATTAATATTTTCATTTGTTCGCTCTGGCACCAAGTCAAAAACCCGGCGTTGAGTTGCGCCATACAACAAGCAATGCTTTGAATAATTCGGTGAAAAATGCGAATTAGGGAGTGTATGGATACAGCGATAAGCCAAAAACAATAACGGTCGCTTACAGGAAATTTATTGGCCTTATGAGATATATTATAATAATTTATATATAGTTTATCCAAGATCTGCTTTTAGAAAGCCATTCCTATATCCTAGATTTTTGCTACTCATGCCATTTGTTGTTTCATTTCATTAGCTTTCCAGGTTATTTATGGTCCAAGTTGTTTAAACCACTCACGGTAAAAGTTTCAGATGCTGTATAGTAAGAGGAAATATGTTTATGTACATCTAGCAATAAATTACAATCATTTTTTCTTAGCTTGACGTATTCTACACAGTGTTTAGACACTACTGTCCCTATTTAAACAATTCCCCACTTTTTCCGAATTCTTTGAGGCTTTGCATGTTGAACCGCGGAATTCAACGCCGCGCATTGCCTCGTAACCAGAGCGAGTTATGAAAATATTTAATATTTAATTTCCTCGAATAGGATTGAACCCACTGCGTTTACAGTACACTGCCCCTACGCCACGACTGGCCGCTACAGTCTAATATTGATGAGAATATTCATATAATAACATTTTTATGCCACAAGCACGTAATACACAACGATTTTTATATAAGCATTGTTAAGTGACCTGGATTAGTTGCGAGTATAAATATTTTAGCTCACCTGTGACCTTATGTTTTCAGAACAGTCATCCTAGCTATATAAATATACAGTATATTTTATGTATTTCCAGATTGGAAATTGAGGAACGGTCGTAACAATAGGTTCCCTCTGCCTACTGCTGTACCCTGCTGTGTACGGGATACAGCGTGAAGCTGATTTTATATATATTATTATTTTCACATAATATCTAAAAATCTTATAAAAAAAACGTTACTGAGTTATGTTTATGTTTACTAACAACTATGGAGCACAAGATTGTCTATCATTAAAGTGTCATGATTCCCTTTTAATAGGTTGCTATTGGCCATCGATGCCGATCCGTCCGCACTATAGCGCATTGCGGTTGTAACTTTTGCTAAGTTTTTACCGCTCCACGTCTCTCTGCGTCTCTATCAGTTTTCAATGCACCGTCCGTCGACCCCCCCGTCTATTATTAATCTCGTCTCGCAGTAGGTACTGTTGAATCCAGTTTCAAGGCATCTTGTCTAGCAGTGGTCTCCGAGAAAAAAGTCGTCGTAGCAAATCAAGCCCGTATACAAGTGGTCTCGTTTTGTTAAGAGTTCAATTATAGCCTTGTATATCCATGCTTCCATATTAATATTATTGACTAAAACTAGCTCCTCTTAGCGTCTTAATTGATAAAAATTAATTAAGGATGTGAGAGAAGTAATTCGTATTAATTTTATTGTCCTATTTAAAACGTTCTAGACATTGTTCAGTTTATATCGAAAATTCTCCTTTGACTTGATTCAAAGCAAAATGTGTGACCAAATTATTGTTTCTACTATACTTTAAGAAAATAGGTTATTAGGGAATTCTAAGCAAACACTTTTATTGAAGTACTGTGAAACTTATTTATATAAATAGGCGAAGTTGTGGGCGAGGTGCGTCACTAGTTGGTGTTTAATAATATAATTAGAGCGTTCGAAATATTATATCAGATTGTTAATAGCGTAGATTCTCCTTAAGTCACAATTCACATACATAAAACTGCTTGATCTATTTATTGATTTCAAGCAAATCAAGGTAAAATAGTAAAATTGAAATGAAATGAAATTAAAAATTGAATTAGCTTCGTGTTTTATCCCGCACACAGCAGGGTAGGCAGAGGGAACCTAGTGTTAAGACACTCCGTTCCCCACTTTAGCCGAATTCTGGAGGCATTGCGTGTTGTGGCAGAACTCAACGCCGCGCTGATGTCGAGGCAAAGTTCAGCGTTGAGTATCTCCAAAATTATACGGAAAATGGGGAACAGTGTGTCTTAACTGTGTGGGATACAGCGTGAAGCTGATTTATTTTTTTCTTTTTTTAATACTATTCTCCTTGAAATAAAAAGGCTGCAGATTGATCTTGATACTAGTTGATGTCTTTTTAAAATATCGAAGTTCTTGACAAAGGGAAATGATGTTCTCTGCTCTACTTATCGCCCCTTATGCAAACAAGTCTGTGTGTGATAGTTACAACGTGAAAGCATTTTTGTGTTCTCTTATTATTTAAATACCTATGTTTGTGGTTAAATTATATTCTTATTTAAATATAATAAACTATTTGTATTTAAAACAAATTTGTTATAATGTATTCACTTGTATTACTGCTAAAAACAGAAGGAATCCTCTCGGCCGCAGGGAAACCTAAAACTCTGATCTAATCGCCATTGCTATTAGCCAATGTATTTATTTACAGATGTTGATGTATCACAGTGTCATATTGCTCAATACGAAGTTCTGAACTCGAAACGTTGTTAGAACTCCAAAAATAAATGTATTTATGTTTATAACAGTATGTTCATTTCTTTTACTGTCATTTTACATACAGTTATTTCTTAAGTTATAGCAGGTCCATATGAAAATGTCAATATTTACTTGATCTCTTGGCACCGACGCACGAATTATTAGGTTGAGTGAGAAACGATTTACGTTTCAGTTCATGTTATTAGACGTAAACTTGCGTCGAACTATGTTCCCGAGTTAAAAATATATGCAACGGTTGATTACACAGTTTATATGTGATTAGAGAAAACATAAAACATTCCTTAATGATATGTGAAGCGATTAAATAAAGGGCGTGCTTTCTTTTAAATTATATATCGTTAATGTGAGTTGTAAATAACATGCATAATGTAAATGCGCATTTGTAATGCAACTCTGATGAATAAGTGACGGTCTTTGTAAAATATATGTAAATGCTAAATTATGCTGTGGCTTTTTTAAATGTGAATATTATGAAAATATAAGAAATTCAAATTCATAAAATACCTCGAGACTGAGAAAGTAGCTAAATCATTTATTTATTCTATCCATAACTAAGAATAATCTAAATGATCCAATAAATAAATGGACTAAAATATTTTTACTTTGGTTCGATTTCAATATTAAAGCATATCTAGTTTGGACTTAAAACGAGTAAATAAAAAAATCAACATTGCTAACACTATTAAAATCCTATGTTCATTTTATCCACAGTTCGAATCAGCTCACGGAACTGCCCCGGGAAGTATGCCTAATGCCCTTACAAGTCCTCCTACTACCGGACAATCTCCTCACCACTCTACCGAAGGAAATTGGAAAGATGACCTCCTTAGCGGAATTGGATGGTTCGAATAACAGGCTCACACAAGTACCCATGACGTTGGGGGACTGTTCCGGTTTACGATGTTTGGATCTCAGCAATAATCAGCTGGGTTTATTACCTTTACGTAAGTTATTTTTCTGTACCTTTTGTTAGATTATTTGTAACAATTTATCTAAATACATGCTATAAAATTATTTCGAAAAATTAAGTCTAAAATATTATGATATTTAAAATGTTTATGTTATTCCTATACAGTACAAATGAACTTTTTTTATGATATGATGTGTATAATATAGTAAATTATTGTGGTGTTTTGCTGTTTCCTTGTTTTGATTTTGCGTTAATTCAGTGCGTGTTTATACATAATAAGTCTTTCCTTCATCAATTTCGTATCTTCCATCTCTACTAAGTACTTCCCGTATTTAGTCTTCCCGTATTTGTTCCCGTGTGAATGCGCACAAATTTATTGCTTTATATCAATAATAATTAACATTTTTATTAAATCAACTTGAAAAATCTAAGAGTAAGAAGCTTAGAATCGTGGAAGAAATATAGTTCAGAAATACATTCTACAAATAGAAATAACATGGAAAAGTTGATGTGAAATTAAATATTTTGACTCCATTTCCAGAAATCACATACCTACGGCTCGAACATTTAGATGTAAGCTGTAATTGCATCTCCTCACTGCCGTTGGAGCTTCGTAACATGACCACCATCATAACTTTAAACTTGGACAACAACCCTCTAGTCTCCCCACCCACTACAGTAAGTACTCTTTCAAGTATCTAGATGACACTTTTTTTTTGCTTGGAGTATCGTACTTCACAGGAATATTGAACTCGTGACCTTTATGATACTGCCAAGTATAAATTTTGCGTCATGATATTTATAATGTAGATATTATAAATTTTTTTAGTGATTTGACTTCCGCAAAATAGCAATTATAAACTCATTTATCACTAATTTTTATATGTAAAACTGTAATATTATAATTTTGTATGTTTTAATATGTATAATAAAAACTTAAGATAATATCAAAAGTAAATGGTAATTGAACCTGTATTTTAAATATTTTTCGTGAGTTAGTACTCGGAATGACTTAAACATGTTATGTATATGCAAAGTGTACTTATTAAGTGTTTATTTAATAAAACTCAATTACCCTGATTGATGTCACTCTCAGGTCCCCCAGGTATTAAGAGATCTTAGATATAATAGATCTATTTGCAACGTGACATTGTGAAGTCATATTATTGTTGGCTATACTAATCAATTATGTCATTGTTATGTGGAAACCGTCGTGGCGCATTCGTATAGCGTCTTCTTCTAAACACGACGGTCGTGTGTTCCATTCTCACTCCGGAACCTATTTCATGTGATAACACTGGTAAATTCATAAAGCGCTGTGTTGATTTCCACCTCGGAAAACGCAATATGTAGCAAATTAGGCGGTAAGTCGGGGCGGAGTGTTTTAATATCGCATCTCTAGGTTTTCTCTGCCTCCCCCCTGCTATGTGCAACAAGCTAAAAATATATCACTAAATCTTAATAGCGCAGTTTATTTGACATAAAAAAAGAATGATGTGCTTCATAATATAGGAATTCCCTCGGTTTTGTTGAACTAAGATTGGCTTAGGTTGCAACAACTATAACACATTGTCTTTAAATGAGTAGATAATAAAGCTTAGATTGATCTATCACTAAATAAATAATTGCACTATATAAATTATAAAAAAATGAACGTGATCTTTCACTAAATAATTGCACTATATAAATGATACAAAAATGGACGTGATCTTTCACTAAATAATTGCATTATTTAAATAAAACACCTCGTATCCCACAGGGTAGGCCGAGGGGAAGAATCTAGTGTTAAGACACTCCCTTCTCCATTTTTCGCCGAATTCTGTACTGGCTTCATGGATAGAGAACAGAAGAATAATAAAAAAAATGAATGTACTTATACTACGATGCATATGTAATAGAGTGTGATGAGTAATTACAAAGCGGATATAGTTTCTACATAAATTGTCATAATGACTGTATCATCGTATTAAAGGGCAGGTGGTTCGATTACTGCGTGTTTACCTTCCTGCATAGCCGACTCATTATCGAGTGAAAGGCAAATATTAGCTCATATCGACCCCGGTATACTCCCGTTAAGTGTACACTTTCTATGATATTATCCATAATAGTATATTCTCTTTAAATATAGGTATTTAAAATTTTCCTTTATGGTTATTTAAGATTAGGCCATTGTGGTAATTGAGATAGTCTTTGACTGTTAGCGCGAAGGTTGCGAGTTAGATTTCCTATATTTTTTTTAATGAGCTCTGGTAGGACAAAGTACTGCGTTGAGCTCCGCTCTTCAACGGTCCATGTCACTAATTTGAGCGGTAAACGCTGAAATGTATTGTTTTGAGACTACGTTTTCTCTGTCTATCCTGCTATGTACGGGATACAGCGTGAAGCTAGACAAAAAAAATGAAGAAATTATGTTGAGAACAAAGTGTCACTAACAGTAATTCTACTTACCTCCTTTATTATGTAATATTGTGGTATTCCTCGAAATTTGAAAACAAAAACAAAACTGAAAACACAACATAAAATGTGTGCACAGTGTCTTTTAGCCCCACATTCTGTATCTTTGAGAAAGCTTTTCTATTTACCGTCTGTATACCATTTTGGATGACTATTCTTTTGTTTTAGACCGGTTGCTTGCTTTTTTATTTTGTTCTATGAATGTAGTCACTTGGATACCACTTTTTTTGTTACTTCCTTATGTTTGTTTTCTTTTAGTTACGTACTGCTGTAGCCCGTATATAGAACCTAGTTTTAAGACATTCGTCTCCCATTAGGAAGCTTCCGTTCCCCACTTTCGCGAGTTACGGAGTGGCGGGAATTTAACGCCGCGCATTGTTTCGTTACCAGAGTGAGGAAATTAAAATAGTATCTACTCATTTCATTGAGTGGGGATCGGACACTTGTGCGCCACAACTGACCTTAGTATCATTATCTCATATTAGTAATGTAGAAAAAAATCTTAAATAAACCAAATTTATTAACACAATTACTGTACAAAATATGTACAGTACTTTTTATAATCTTTTAATAATAAACATCTTTTCAAGGAAAAATAAGTGAATAAAGTGTACCTAATTTAAATACTCGAAATTTTGGTATGCTCTTAATTGCTATCGTAATCATTCACTGCAAAGATATGATGTACCTACGGACAAATAAAGAACGTATATATTTGTTATGCATAAATTTAATTAAATAAAACTAAATTAACTTTGCGCTATATCCTGCACACAGCAGGATAGGCAGAGGAACAAGTGTTAAGACACTCCGTTCCACACTTTCCGTGGAAATCTGGAGGCTTTGGTGCTGAGTGGCGGAACTCAACAATCAGTCGCGTTTACGCTTAAGTCACACTTTGTGCCCCTGCGCCAGGACCACATTTTTTTTTCATACATACATACATACAGATATTACTATTTATGTATTATGAGTTACTTTTCTACAAATGATTCCCGTACCTAATAGTGTATCCAGGTTTCTATTCCACCAATTAAAGATATGGTTTCCAGAAGTAAAATCAATTTTGCTCATTAAAATGCGAAACTTAAGCACACAATTATCATCATATCGTATAGTTAACTTACTATTTTCTCTGTCCGTGACGTCATGTATTATAATTGTACAGACAGACATACATTAATATTTTGTTTTTTTCCTTTCAATAGATTTGCATGCGCGGGCGTGTGCATATATTCAAGTATTTAGAAAACATGGCGGTCAAAGACGCTCTCCCAGCTCACAGACGAGTGGATGAGACTCGGAGATCAGCTAAGCACACTTCCTACATTAGTTCACCGAATACTGGAAATCATCAAATAACGTCTGGAAACGCTACCATCGATTGCTTGAGACATAAGCCAAGGCATGTGGTCGATAGTGGTTACTGTACTGACGGTGTGGAGAAACGGTGGTCTAATGATGGTGAGTTACATAAAAAAATGTGAGAATAATGCTAATATGTATATTATTAGCTTCACGCTGTATCCCGCACACAGCAGGGTAAGCCGAGGGAACCTAGTGTTAAGACACTATATTCCCCACTTTCCTCTGAATTCTGGTGCAGATTACTGATAACTTATATAAATTTCAAATAAAATATTTTTTCTAACAAACAGCCACAGAACCAGGCGGGGGCTCAGGTCGTTCAACGCCCAGCACGCCGTCCACGCTGTCCCCCGGCGCGGCGCTCTCGCGCGCGCAGTCGCTGTCCAGCGAGACGCCGCTGGCGCCCCTCACGCCCGTACTTACTGGGTGAGTCGTGCGGACTTTTTAATAGGATGTAAGGTGATGTGGAGTACAGTGGAAACCACAATTATCCGGTGTTGGTTCTAGATGTTCATATAATCGGATAGCCGGGATAAAAGAATGTGTGAATAAAAATTTCTCGTTAGTAATTTCTTATGATAGTAATAAATATATATTTATCATATTTATTTATTGTAATTATATTCCATATATTTTTTAAGTCATGCTTAAAAATCTTAATATCAATTCATCCTTCCCCTCGGCAGTAGTTCAGGTAATTGCAAATGTGTGTCACTGAATCCCGGATAATCGAGTTTCTACTGTATACTCTAATAATAAATGAAATCGATTATATATTTTGGAGATATCAAAATCGAAATCTTCATCTAAATTTTTTAAATATTAGAATGTAAAGGTGTAATAAAATATTTGTATTTCTTTTGGCATTTTTTAATTTTTTAACTAATCTATCATGAGTTGAATATGTTTACAATATCATTTTATATTATTATGTGCTAGGTATGTTCCTGTTATATTTCTTAACGTTATTTTAAACAATATTTTAAACACCTTTATATTTATTTTATGTTAACACTATATAATGTAGAATATATTGTTATTTCTAGACGTTAGTGGTAATAGTAAAATCTTCACATGAGTTTTCATTTTGGTTTATAAGTGTGTGTGTGGCGGACTTAGAAGTCCGAAAATTAAATTCACTGGTTTATAGATTATTATTTGCCTTATCTAAAAATATTTATATATGTAATATTATTTTATATGGTGGATTTATTTATAGAATTAATTAGCATATGATAATTTCCTATTAATACTCAATTTGTGTGTTACATATGGGCAATATTCCCATTGATTCTATATAATAAAAGCCTAGTTTCTCACAACTGGTCTGTTTTAATTATATAAATAATAATATATTTAAATATATTAATAAGATATATTTAAACATATTGGAGTACATATAAATTAAGCATATGTAACACATAGTTGTTATATACGTATATATAAATCTTATATTATTTCTAGTTGCTTATATATTGATTTATTGTTTAAATTTTTTCTCGCGTCGCCGATGCAGAGGTAAAAAAAACAGTTTTGGCTCATATCATCCCCTCATTGTCCCCTTTATTATTAACCCCGGTGTTCCCTTTCAGCCACCGTATATCACCCGATGGGAATACAAATGGCGAGGATAAGAGTAAATTAGCCCATCAACAAACATACAGGTACATTCACACACGCACACTCATGCAGCACCATGGTTATGGTATATGTATAAGCTATGCATGTATTTTTGCTTTATATTTGTATATGTATGTGTGTATAGCCTAAAATGTGCTTAATTTAGAACGGAAAGATTAATGTATATAGAATTTTGTAAATTAAGCGCATTTTGTGCTATTTAAACCTGGTGTATGTCTTTTAGTATGTGTAAGTCTGCGCTTTCAGCTGTTTATATAATAAAAAATATCTTTTGTGATATAACTTGGTAAAGCCCTGTGGATGCGCTCACTATTGGTAAAGTAACTTTAAAGAGATTTGTTGTATTTTAATAAGAAATCTAGTCGTCATAATGTGAAATGGGCGCTTTAAATTGTGACTAACCGCTAACTAGCTATTAAATGCTTTAATCACGCTTATAAGTAATACCAGTTCTAAAAACATGTACGTTTATTGTAAAGTTAATAAATGCACAGGCTTTACAGAACCCACAGCCAGCGGTATATATTCTGTAATTTACTCTTTTTAAATTCCAGACAATACAAAGAAGCCCTAAGACAGCAAAGACAGCAAGATGTCTACCGTCCCCGAACAGAGCAACCCTCACCAGAATTAGATTCCACTCCCCACTCACAAAACCAAAGTCCGATACATTTCCAAAAATCACCGCATTCTCCTATAAATGGTTACAATATGTCCCCTTACACCCGTTCTTTGTCAAATAATGCCCCAGTTTCGCCAAATACACCAAACTCTCCCATTCTCCATTCAACGCCCAGAAGATTTCAAACACAAAACGGAAATCCAGAGAAAACGGAAGAAATGAAACGGCCGGTTCAGAAAGTAGTTCCGTCAAGAAACGTAAATAAAACGTATCCATCCGTTAACGGAAACGTCGATTACACGCGAGTTAACGGATCTGAAACGTATGCGAAGCCCACTTCCCCTACAAAATCTCCTACTAATACGTATACTTTAAAGTCTAATATACCCAGAACAGTGAACGGTGATGCTAAATTGTTAAATACGTCTGTAGCGTACTTGAAAGGTGCAGGTTCAAAGCCGCCGAGCAAAATATGGAATAAAGACACGCCTCCAGATAAATTGAGTTTTACCATGAAGAGGGAATTTGATAAACAAAAGGAGGAGACAGAGCTATTGCAGCAATTGAGAACGGTAATGGCTGTTTGTGTTTTTTTATTTATTGCTGAAGGCGGATGTTTTAAAATAATTACATTACAGATTGTATGTAGTAAAAAATAACCTTTTGATTTATGACATCGCGGATTACATAATTGATAATAGTAAAAACAAGCCAATAATAAGATTTGTATTTATAAAAAAATATGGTTATAATATACATACATTGTCACGCTGTATCCCGCAAGCAGCAGGGTAGGTATAGGAAATTTAGTGTTAAGACACTCCGTTCCCCAATTTCCAACGAACTTTGGAGGGCATTGCGTGTTGTTCACTTTGCCTCGACTCCAGAGCGAAAACGTGAAAATATCAAATATTTAATTTTCTCGAGTGGAGGGAGATTGAACCTACAATGACCTGGAAATTAAATTTAAACTCTGTAAGCAAAGCAGCTGTAAACTTTTTGAGAAGTGAAAACAAAATAATATATAAATGCCTTTATTGGATATGTAAACAAATTTTGCAATTATCACGATCACGTCAATAATTTAATATCGTTCAGTTCTCGCTTTATCCTGTATACATTAGAGTAAGCAGAGATAATCTATTATCTAGAGATTTCGTTTTCCAGTTTTTGATAGAATTCGAGACATTAGGTGTTGAGTAATCGTTGGCAATACTGTCGTGCCGCAGATAATCGAGTCGCGGCTGAAGGTGTCGCTGCCGCAGCAGCTGGCGGGCGCGCTGGCGGACGGCGTGGTGCTGTGCCACCTCGCCAACCACGTGCGCGCGCGCGCCGTCGCGTCCGTGCACGTGCCGTCGCCCGCGCAGCCCGCGCTGTCCGCGGCGCGGCGCCGCCGCAACGTCGACAACTTCCTGGAGGCGTGCCGCAGACTCGGCGTGGAGGAGGTGAGCCTCGCCTAAAATTGTGGAATGAACAATTTTTTTACACTTAATATATTTGAGTCTATAAAATAGTGATTAATAAAATCAAAAATATTAATATTTTTTAGTTACAATATTATTAAGTTTTTAAATCTTTTTCATATTCCCCGATAAGAATTAGAAAATCGTAATGAGAGATATAATTTTTATATATAGTACAGCTTTACAATTTTTTTTTTTCAATTCACATATCCCCCTAATTTATATCTTAGTATAAACTGTTATTCTAGTTTGATGAGTTTATTCATATTAAATAATTGTTAATTATTAATAGTACATTTAAAATCGTGACCGCGTTGATAACTTAAAAACGCGTCAACAGTTTCGTTGCAGGGTTAGATATCCTTTCGCGAGAACTATATTAGAATCAAGTCAATTAAGAAATTAACAATGAAATAAAAAAAATGAAATTAAGAAAGGGGGTGGCGTGTGTTCCAGGAGGACATCTGTTCGCCAGACGACATACTGTGCGACGGCGGGCGGGGGCTCGCCGCCCTCGCTCGCACACTGCACGCCCTCCATACGCTCTCGCGGAAGGATATACACCCACAGTACACCACCGAGGATACTACCGACATTACGGACCAAATGGACACACAAAACAGCCCGGAATTCGACACCCACCCACACTACACCACTGATACTGAACACGAAGCCGTTACGGAACAAAATAGCCCCCAGTTTGACACCATCACTGTTAACTACAGGAGATACAGTGAGGATAGATATATAAGCAATTTTAACTTCGTCGAACAAAATTACACGTTCGATGAAACGGAAGAGTATCAACTGAACGATAATAACAACTCGGATTTGAGTAATGACTCCCCACAGGTACAATATTCACCTGTTTATAACAATGAGCTTAGGATTCGTGGACCTTACTACCATAAGAATAAGATTCAATTTGTAACACCGTTCTGTAAAGACGGCGTACTCAAAAGTGATAACCTAGAAATATACGACACAGACGAAGTCGATTTTCCAATCGAATTAAACGAGAATATCGATATCGATAGGTATGATCGAGACAAAATGAATTTAGATATACAAATCAATTATGTGAACGTAGTGGAATCGACGAGGGACAGAGAGAATAGAATCTTCTACACCTGTTTATGTCTGGGAGGGTTCGTCGTGTCCGCCATCTTGCTTATTCTATATCCACTATAAATTATCAGTGTAAACACAACTTATCCATAAAATTACGTACATAGTATTAGTTGGTAGCAATTTCTATTGCACTCAATGCCTTATAATACAGTCAAACTGTGATTTAATACAAACTGAGGCTGCTGTTTTATAAAGGAAGTAGCATTTTTTTCTGTTTTTTTTTTTAAATATTAAAACCTTTTTTTTATTTTTTCTCTTTAAATGTACAACGCAAATTTTTAAACCGTGAATGATATGGTTTTTTTTGTAAGTGCTACTTTTTTCATATTGAGACTGATGAAGGTAATTAAAAGTATTGGATGTCTTTAAGGAATTGATTTTTTTAGAAGTGTATTTTTTTCTATATACTTTTCTTTTACAGTTTAAGATTTAAATGATGTTAATATTAAAAATGCAGTAAATTGATGACTTTTGATTATTTTTTATTGGAGCTTTTTTCTCACTATAATCATATACTATAGTAGAAAGACAGTAATTCTAAATTTAAAACAAAAAAATATATCTTTAACAATTTTCCCTTATTAATAAATATAAGTTAAAAAGTTTTTTTTTACTTATAAAAGTGTCTTGAATATGGACCATGTGTAGATTTTTTGACGACTTTTACATCACTCGCTTAATTTAAAATAATGTACGATATGATTTGTTTTGTATTCTTTTAGTCAATGGTTTTAGTTTTATGTTTTTTTTTTTATTAATATTAGGTATTTTTATGTTTCTTAGAAAATAAGGGGATTTATAAAGACGGTATGCTGTAAAGTGAGAAATTAATCCTTTGTAGAAACTAAATTAATATAAATAGTAATACTTTGTTGTTCATTTTTTTATTTTTTTACTTTGTCTTATTTTAAATGGAATCTCACACAACATATTTTTTTAATTGAATTCCCAAATATGGCTAAATTTATAAGATTTTTTAATGATTTTATATAATTCAAGATCTCATTTTATTTGCGAAGAAATTTGTTGTTTTTTGCCTTTTCTATAAAATATTGTTTTTATATTCTAGAATAAGAATATTACGATCTCAATACAACTGATTTTTTTTCTTTTCTTGTATTATCGTTGATATTGCTAACATAAATAAAATAGATTGTACTTAGCCAAGTTGAATCATACTGAAGTTTCCTAAAGTTTTCACTAAAGAGTTTGCTATTTGCGGTGGTTATAAAACCATATTAAAAAATATATATAATTAAAATATAAATGTAGAAAAACGCTTAATAAATAAAATTTCGAACTTCGAGTTGAAAAAAAAAGACCTTAATAAAAATCACACTTTACATCCCCACAAAATTTGTAGTATGAACATAATAAAATAAATAGTGAAAGACATTTTTCTAAACATTATTTTTTAAAAATGGTGCAATATCGACAGTGTATATATTTACTGCGTAATACAGTCTTCCCATAATATTTTTTATAGTTTTCATGTCTTGATAGTGCCAAGCCAGTTTTTCATATCAGTGGTATTGATATTGTAAAATAGATTTAATATTTAAACATCACATTTTAATATTTTTTGCACTTCCGTCGCTTACACAAATTTACTTCTATTTAGTAATAGTCATTTTAGGATGTAGATTGATTAAATATTTATATATATTTATTGATGCAGCAGCTTTATTTATGGCGAGTCGTAATTTGCTTTATAAAATTATTAATTTGTTAATGATATCTAAAGAACAATAAATGTTTAACTAAAATGTTTTGTTTTCCATATTTATTTTTATATGATTTTTGATGATTTAATAACGTTATACGTATATTTCTTGATGTATTTTAAGGTGCTTTGTACGCACTATGTACTGTATTCTTAGTTTCTATTACGACGAGTCATTGCTGTGTAAAAAAAACTTTAAATTCAGTTATGTTAAAATGTAGTGTTATATTTTTATGAGCTTTCCTTACAAAACTAAAATATATTCTAATAACTAAAATAAATTCTAATACAAATTTATTAATAATTGAATGTATGTAAAATGCGTTAGCATATTATTATGTTCTTTAGTGCCCTCCTTTTAAGCTCAGAATGAGGTGTAATTCACATATTCATGTATAACTTTTTTTCTTCATTTACATTACTTACATTTGATTATATATATTTTAACATAATTGAATTAAACAACAAAGCTAAGGTGCAAAATGTATAAAATGTATGCGTGAAAATGATAATAAAAACCGTTCTAAAGTACAATGGTCGCGATGTATTGGTGCGAGTGTTTCTTATTAAATAAGAATTGTATGCCTTAATCGAATTCATATCGTTATTGTATTATAATGCAAACGCATTGTTTTAGCATTTATGCGGGGGCCGTTTACATGTCATGGATTTTTTATATTGATTCCCTTTATAATTTTATGGTTTTTTTTTCGATAAGATGTAATTATAGTTAGATTTTAATTTATAATTTAATTTCCCATTTCTTATGGTTTTTAGAAACTGAAATAGATATGAATGTAAACGGTTCTCAGTAGTGCGTAGTGATATTTAGACTTATATTTCGAGGCTTTTTTGGTATATTATTATATCGGATGAAAGATTTCTTAAAAAGACAATTTTTGAATATTTTAATGGATATTAACATTTATTCCTAAGATAGCCAACCTAACAATGTTGCCAACAGTGAATTGCATTTAGACACAATAAATTAACTTTACCCTTTTAAGATTATTATAAATAACAATTGCGAACGACAAGTTTTTAATAATAATTTCTTGCATTCCAAAGATATTTTATTATTATTATTATTATAAATAAAAGACAGTTTGTTTGTCTGTCGATATGTGTATATGTTTATATTATATTACTTCTAATAAGCATTTCCTATTGTCTGCTAGTATTAGATATAAATATGAATATTTTTTGGGCATATTTATATTTTTTTTTATTTATTTAATTTTTGTTTGCATTTAATAACTGGTTTCGTGACTTTTCTATTTATTCAAAAAGGTTTGTTAATTTCTTATACCAGGCTTTTATCCTTAGGGGTTGTCAAGCTATAAATCGTATGCAGTGAATGAGCTGGCGCTCTTTTTTCTACATCGTCATTGATCTCATATAAATCCGTCAAATTATTATTTTTTTTTCAATACCAAATGAACAATAAATATTTTTGTAAGGGCTTGTCCAAATAATTAATTTTCCATTAAATGTGATAACCCTAATTGAATACTTTAAAAAACTACAATATTAACTACTCTCTCGTCTCGAACCATTTTTGGTTTAGTCTGTGTAACAATGTTTTTGAGTTTTTAAAAAAATAATTATTTTTGAGCTTTAACTTTTCAAGTACAATTATTATATAACTAAGATACATAAGGTAAATTAATATATAATTTATTCATAAATATAATATATTTATTAATTATTATTGGCTTGAGGTGCTTGGGTATCCTGTGTAGTTAATGGCTGGCTGGTTTTAATTTTTGTTTTTTTGGATAGGTAGTGAACAAATGTCAGTGTAAAAATACGTCGACTATTCACAGACTGTATTTATATTTATATATAAATATATATATGTATGTATAATTGAAATTATATTGAAAATAATAAAAAAAAACAATTGTTGAATTATTTTTTGTACTATTTATAAAATACTTACTACACTGATATATTGTTTGTTTCTAAGTCCTTATTTGATTTATTTAATATTTTTTATGATTGGTTCTTAAAACATGATGTACCGCGGGGCGGTAGCTAATTTAAACTATTATTGATAATTTTATTCTTGTATATATACTGATTTTAGATTTATAACATTCTTAAAATATGTCTGTCTGAACGCTATAGTTTTTGGGTTTTATTTGTGGGCTATGCAGAGAAAATAAACTTTGTAAATATTTAAGATAAAAGAATAATATGAGGTATAATTATTAATGATAGATTAACTATGATTTCTTGCCTTATTGCAGGCATTAAAACCAGCCTTCTAATATATTCCATTACTTTAAGGTGATTGATTGAATTGAGGTTGTTTTTTTTTTGTTCTGTTAGTTTTTCTTAATAGTATTGAAAATTTAATTTTCTTTAATAAATGTGTTTAAGATGTTTGTTTTTCTTGAATTTACGTATGAATGTGTTCTAAAGTTTTGGTATAAACCGTTAAGTAACCTTAAAATGTACTTTTTTTGTATGTACTTACAATGTTTTTCTCGATTATTAATTAAATTCTTATTGGCATTTCTTTTGTTTCATTTATAATGTCGATTTTTTTATTAATATTATACCGTTGGTTGTAACGGCCAAAATAAGCTGCTCGTATAAGGAATTTCATGGACTCTTATCGACATTACTATGTCAATAAAAATGTCTGCATCTATAGTATTCTACAATGTTTAATAAATTTGTACATCACAACATGAAAATAACTTATGATAAATCACAATAAATGTAAATATCAACAGGCGCATAAATAGAATAGTAATTATTTATAAAAGCATTCTTAACGCATTTCTTTTTAATTATATTTACTATTTTCTTATACAGAAACTGATGTGCTGTGCGGCAGACGTACTCGAAGGCAAAGGGACCGTTCAAGTGGCTATCACAGTAACAGAACTATTAAGAAGACATGCAACCATTAGAGAATCGATACCTGCTCCCGTCCAATCGATACAAACTCCTACCGCCACCTAGCGTCCAAAACTAGCGGTAGCACCACAATCTACGCTATCTCTTTAGTAAAGTATCGATTCGATGAGGTTAATCGATTTGTTGTGGTATCGATATTAATCAGTATGGCTCGCAGGACCACATTGAGATTAGAACCCTACCCTCTCTCTTTAGTGAAATTGAAATGATAAAATAATAATCGAATTGATGTGGAATCAGTAATAATCAGTAAGGCTCGAAGGACCATTTTATAATTACTGTTCTTTAAGTCTTCTTATGATGGTGGTTAAGTTTTCTTATGACTAAAGATGGAATTCTATGTTGAATCCATATTGATTGATAAGGCTCGAAAGACCTTTTATTATTTATATTTTTTTGATGCGATGTGAGAGACTATCCTTCTTATGTTTATAGATGATAGTCGAAAAGAGTATATTGATCGATCGAGAATGGAATTGATATTATTCGATCATACTCGATTCACTATTTTTCGGTTAGATATTTGTAGTTTAGACCTCTATCCTATTGGTTTTTAGGATAGTGGTCGTAATGAGGGCATTGTCCTTATGCATAACTATTTAGTTATATTGGAAGTGTCAGCGTTTTTATGATGTGAAACTTGGTAGTATAATATTATATTAATAATATTTGAATCCATGTAGCATATATAATTATATATTTGTGATCTGAATTATCTTATTTAGATTATGCCTTTTTAAATAAGATGTACCGTTTTCTAGAATTTTCATCAAACATGAAATCAATAGCTATGTTTATTTATATTAAAGTGAAGTTTAAAGTAAATTTTGAAATGAATTCTTTCTCATAATGTTTAAAGCTTACTATGAACAGTTATTACTAGTCAATAACATAGTATAATTTATTTTGTACCATTTATAAAATAAGTTGGTGTTTCCATATTACAATAAATCTCTGTTTTCAAACAAATTTACTTTATATGAATATTATATAGTGATGAAAAAAAAAACTTGATGTTTAATGATGCTTCTATTTAGAAAAACTATAAAATTCTCATAATATGAATAATAAGAACAATTTAGAAGCATAGCAATAGTAGTAATACGTATTATGTAATTAAATAGAATCGTCTTCCCAATAAAAAATCATAATAACTACATCCAAGAACTTCTCAAAATACTCTTTATAAGTTTTCGTCGAATTGAATTATACAATGTATGTTAATAATCTCCCGCAACATCCCATGACATTAATAGGACTGAATTAACAGAAAATGTTCCTGAAATTATCCTACAATAAAAATAATCTAAAAATGTATAATTTTGCATATGGCAACACACGCGCACATAGACAACATTAGTTTTAAAAAAATTAGACTGAATGTTAGACGTGTTTGTGACTAGACATATTTAAGACTGTGCTTCATTGAACGCAAGTAACTTTTAAAAAAACATAATTTCTTTTGAATTAAAATTTTGATAGAGTTCTAGATTTCACCTGGATTTGAAAGGTTTTATATACGAAAAGTATAAAAATAAGCTTCACGCTGTATCCCTCACACAGTAGGGTACTAAGGAAACATAGTGTTAAGACACTCCGTTCCCTACATTCCGCCAAGTTCTGGAGGCCTGGCGTGATGAGTGGCGGAACTTAACGCTGCCCTTTGCCGAAATTTGATAGATTAAATATCATAATTATTTTGAATTGTCTATTTTAATTTTTAAATCACTGAAATTGAAGTAATCTTAACTATTTTTCCATTTCATGAAAAATACATACATTCATTATATATTTGATTTAAATGGGATAAAAAATATAAATTAATGTTTTAAAATAAAATGGTAGTTATAGTTCACAATAAACTAAAAACTCAGAAGACACTCTTAGACTCAGTATAATGCCTTGAAAACTAAAGGATCATCATTAAGTGCTTTATATTAATCACGAATTTACTATGACTATACACGTTTCGGTACATTTACACGTAAGTTAGGCGCGTGTTAGTATACTGTTGATAAAACGATGCCTTATATTGAATCTCAATTTAATTCTCTTTCTATTAGACCACGTAAGATCTAAGAGTTGGATTAACCTAAAAGTGAGTTCACTGTTTAACCCACTTTTTTAAATACTTCCTAGTGTTGCATTTGAAAGCGAGACTAGTACTAACTTTGCTATATAAAAATGTATACCTAGCATATTTCTAAAGTATAACCTAACACGATATTTGGTCATTCAAATTTACGTAAATTGAGATACATGTTCTATCTATACTTGAAGAACATGATTCATTAAATATATGCTTGTACACAAAATATATGTCTACTACTTCCGTACTACAAGCGGGACCCGAACCCGCGCCTCTTGGAAACCGACCAGAACACCTGGTCAGCTACGTTCAATTTTTTATACGTTTTCTAAATAAGTATTTTTCTTTTCTTTGTGGATTAGCACTAAAAATATGTCTGTTTTTTTTACTTTTCTATGGAATTCTTTTACTCTAAAAGGTTTAATCCGACTCTGCACTTTTGGACTTTAAATTAAACGCACAACTACCACTAGCACGCTTTAATTGATACTTAAATTGTAGAGTTAATATAAGAAATTAATAAAGATTACTCTTCTTTAAATTAGTTATCGCAAACACGCAAAATAAATATTTGAATATACAATTTTTTTTTTACTTTTTTTCAAGAAAAGTTCCTTTCTATCAGGTACATTGAAATTGTAATTGTGGAAATAAGTGAAAGAAATGACAATGTAGTTATTATTTCTATCTTATCGATACCAATTTGTTACGAAGTAACAAATCTAAATAACAAAAACACAGTATTAATAAAAAATGTGCCATTTTTTTTCTTTATTTATAAACTTTTTAAAAATTTAAAAATTAAATGTATCAGATTTCTGTCTTTCACTGCTTAATTAAGAAAAATAAATCAATTTTATACTACACTATTAAATATATGAACTACAGAAGAAAAATCATGTAACAGGAACGTATGGGTTAGTTGCCTAGAGGGCTTCAATGATTTATTTAAATTTTAAACGTAAAAAACATTTTAAGTTTTTGAAAAAAAAAATCCTTCCCTAGTGTGTTAATAACACAATATTGAAAGTTGCAGGACAACTTTATAGGTAAATGGAATAGGAAAACTGAGACTGACACAAAGTGCTTCTAATATGGAACAAGTTATAGTGCCATTTTCGTCTAATGTAGTAAATGCATTTTTTTTAATATCCATGCATAATTGTGATTAAAATTTTACAAAAATATCTTTTATGATATACATTTTTGTTTTACATACTTAATGATTTCGATTATTTATGATTTTTGTTTTTAAGTATAATTTCGAATATAATGTAGTCTATTAGTATAACGTACTTGGACTATCAATTAAATCAGAATTTTCAATTTTATATAGTGAGAGTGTTAAATATGATCAGAAATTGGATTGAATTGGATTGGTCTTTTGATATTTTAGAATATCGTTGGCGTAAGAACTTTTATCATCTCGGTCATAAATGAAGTAAAAAATAATAATTATAAGAAACTACTAAAACCTAGATAACTATATTTTATTATATAAAGAATCTTGAGAAGAAGAGAAGATAAGAGTGGATGATTTGATTAGACTCAACATGATATTAGGACGGTTACCTATCAAAATTGTTACGACAAATATTAAAATCGATTTTTTATCGAATAAACATTTCAACGATTGTGACTTTATTATGTCTTATTTATAAGTGCTGTTGTATTTTCAAAGGTGTTACATTATCTGTACATTTTTATTTGTTCGTGCTGCACTTATTGCATGTACAATTTACAATTTGGCATTAGATACTTAATTCAATTATTTTGTATGTATATATTATGGACATTTATATTTGACTTCTTTAATACTATATCACGTTTTCAATTCTTTTGCAACCACCGATTTGGTCGATTTTTGATAATAATAATACTCATTGGTATAAATTAGGATAAATTTTATTCTCGTCATTTTAAATGTAGTCAAATTATATTAAAAACCTGGATATGGGAGCTTATGAATGAATAATAAATTTAACGAATGTTTTAAGTTTACAAACGAACTACGAAAGAAAAAAAAATGCAATAAAATTAAATATTTGCTTATAGAATATTAATATTTATGTGCAAAAAACTATTGGACATAATATACAAAATTAATTCAAAATAACCATTCATAATCTTCAATGTCTTCGAAGTAATTGTAACATATATTTAAATGTGATTTGTGTCAATTTTGTGATTGTTTTAATTTTATAGGTCGAAAAAGTGCTTTTAAGTTAATTTTATGTTTAAATAATGATTTATCATCACAATGATGTATTATTTTGTACTTATGAATAATTGTTTATAACCGTACAATCGTTACCACAGAGTATATAAACTGTTTAGAATATGTTCTTAAAGCAACAATTCAACTAAATAACATTTTTGAAATATGAAAAATGATTTTATTATACAGAAAATATATAAATATTATTTTATAAAAGTTTTGGCACAAAATTTATTATTAGTGAGGATTTTTATTTTGATTTTCTAGTTTATATGCAATTTAATTTTGATTTCAGAATTAATATAGATAATCTGTATTTTATTATATCTAAATTGCTTGTTTATCTATATTATAATGGTACGTGTGTATAAAGTAGGTAGGAAAAAGAACTGAAAGTAGAATCGAGTCTTTGCTTTCAAAGATAATGTGCCAAAGACTATGGTTGAAGGTTTTTTTTTTTGTAAAATAGTAAATTTTGTGTACTGCACTGGTCTCTTAGATTAAGTATGATGTAGCAATATCTTAATAATACCCACGTGTTTATATGTAGATACAAATAAAAGTATACTTATACATTTTCGACATTTGTTTTTTTATTATTCTCCTGAAATCCGAACATAAATGAAGATTTATGTTAAAAAATTTGTTTCTTTAAAATGTTGCGAATTTTAAGGAAGTTAATTGTCTTGCGGGACGGAAAACGCCGTTTTAAATGTATCGTTAGTCAGTTGCACATTGCTTACACTCCCATAGACCTGGACTTGGTTTTGTTTTAATTGAATACTTGAGACTTTATATCCAGATGCTCGTGATCGGCAATAACCGCCATGTTTTACAATATAAATAATTATCACAGCTAAAATGAATTTGTTATATTCGTTAGTTATCTGTAAGTAGTTTTGGAACAGAAAAATAAATAATTATAAAATATAAACCATACAAAACCTCTTAACTCATAAACAACGTAGAACGGAAGCTTTCAAACGTTAGATTATTATATGAAAAAAAAAACGATTTATAAAATTCTGCCAGTAATCCCATATTATGTTATATGAATTAGGCGGGGCACGTGTAATAGTTGGTCGCTGACTAGCAACTTGCAAGGCACGCCCCTACCTAAAACAATTATGTATGGCGCCTCATGGCTTCTTTTAGATATTTCTCTGATGTAGTGGTTAAAATTGTTTAATTTTCAAAAATGTAGCATCGATACTTATTTAGAAAACGTATAAAAATTTGAACGTAGTAGGACTCGAACCCGCGCCTCCTGAAAACAGAACGCGTCGTCATATTACGCAAGTCAACACGCAATGCTCTGAGAATTCGACAGAAAGTAGAGAAAGGAAGTCTTAACGTAGTGTCTTAACACTAGATTCCCAGCTTCCCCTATTATGTAAAGTTTGTTTTTGTTTTGCATTTAATGTATGACAGTTTAAGTTACGGGACGCAATAAACATGAGTCTTCAAATGTAACATAGAGGCTATAAATACATAGAGATCCTAATAATTTAAACTATCCAAGGGATCGATAAAGTAATTGTTAAATTATGTTCTAGTTTTGTTACCCAGTAAATGTGTTATATTCTCAATTCTACAAGGTTTGTATATTGTCTCTTCTTCAAATCTAAAAAATCTAATACAGAATGTGATCTTTAAAAATAAAATGAAAACAAATGACATATATTTAAATCGGCTTCACTCTGTACCCTGGACACAGTAGGCAGGCAGGCACCTAGTGTTAAGACACCCCGTTTCCTACTTATCGCCGACTTTTGAAGGTATTGCGTGTTGAGTGGCGGAACTCTACGCCGCGCTTTGCTTCGACACCAGAGCGAAGAAATGGAAATATAAATTTAAATATATATTTCATATCTCCCATAGAGTGGGGATCGAAACCACAACCAGCCGCGTTTACAATCACAGCTTGTGGCACGACTGGCTTCAATATACCTACCATACCAAATTATTGTAAAAATTACACAAATCGATATTTAATTGAATAACACCAGTCTCTTATATACTTTTCCGTCACCCATGGATTTCCCAGTGATTCACTTAATCGAAAACCTATAAAGGAAATGTGTAAACAATAAGTTCATTCACAATAACCGAAATAGAAAAAAGAGCGTGGCGTCGTCCATTGTTAGTCCGATCGGCTTTCTAATACTATTTGCTTTTCGAAAATCATCGACCTTGTTTACAAGTAATTAATTAAACACAATGAGATTCTGAAGCGGCTAGTTTATTTTGTCGTTTTTTGTTCCGCCGTGACGTGCCTTTATTGGGTTGGTGGGTAGGTATAAGTATTTCGGTAAATCGAGCGGAAAATTGCTTATTTCTAAATGGGGTTGCTTCTGAAGCGGGGGCGGTAAAACTTTATGGGGCCCAGTAATTATTTCTGCCTAATGAGCTCGTTTTCTTTTTATTATGTGTCGGGAACGAAGTGAGAATGGATATCATTTGTAATGCTTATCTAAACTACGGGTATATTTGTGAACTGTTAAAGATAACGCTAGCTTGTGCCTTTAGTAAAACTAAAAAAAAACATTCGGAAAGTGTATGTTTTACGGGTACCTAAACATGGAGAAAAATGGGATTTATTTTTAGAGAGATTTTTTTTAAATCTAGTAATAGGTAACTAAGATGCTAACGTCTATGCGACAACGTCTCTCTGTTTTCTACGTTCATGCAGAATGTAGATTTGAAAACAATATAATTTGGATTGTAGAATGGCATAGATGTTCAATTTAAAAGAAAAATCATATATTATTTTTATTAATATTAACACAATTATAACCCAAATAATATACCGAATATGACTAAGAATTTAAATTGCAATTCCTAGTTTACTTGGAACGATCGTTTAATCCATCTAAAAGTTTATTGCTTGCCAACCGAATAGGTGTATTGTACGCAGAAATTATACGGGATATAAATTTGTTAATTTATATTATAGCTTTTGAACGCTCTCTGCTATTGCTTATTCAATAGATCTGTAACAGATAAAGAGACATGACTAGTGACATTATGGAAAATTATATTCAAACTACTATGTTGTATCTAATTTGTAGGATGGATAGGACAGTTTTTGTCACGAAATTAATATATTTTAAAGAAAGGCGAGATAAAATAAAAGCTGTAGGTATATTGCGTTCAACGGTTGGTAATGTAACAGAGACAAGAATAAAATGAAAATGAACAAGATCAGATTAACTACAAAATATGATAAAATAAATAAATAAAATAAATCAGCTTCACGCTGTATCCCGCACACAGCAGGGTAGGCAGAGGGAACCTAGTGTTTTTTTTTTTTTTAGACACTCCGTTCCCCACTTTCTGCCGAATTCTGGAGGCATTGTGTGTTGAGTGGCAGAACTCAACGCCGCGCTTAGCCTCGACATCAGAGCGAAGAAATGAAAATATAAATTTAAGTAAATATTTCATCTCCTCGAGTGGGGATCGAACCCACAACCAGTCGGTTTACAGTCACACACAAAATATGATGGTTAGAGTAAAAATAATTAATTGTAAAATATAAATAGTGATTTTGCTAAAATTTGTAACCAGATATTAAGAAATCGTCGGAGAAATCAATCAAAGTAATATATTATTTCAAAACAGTTTTGTAGAGATTTTTAAGAAATATTTTTTTCCAACGATGGAAATAACTCAAGGCCGCGTAGACTTTGAACTTTTTTAAAATTTACATTTATAAGTAATTATAAACAAGGTAAAATACAGTATATACTTGCATTTCAGATTATATTTCAGTAACAACAGATAACCTATTGTGCTACAACTGTTACATCCTTTTAGACTTAGGTTTTTTGCTCAAAATGTGAATATATTACAATACAATATAAGTAAACAATCTTTTGTTATAATTGAAAAAAGTAAATATAAAATATTTCGCTTTGATGCCATAATAACACCCCATGAAAAAACGTTTGTTCTTATACTTTCAAATTATATAAAATGCATCATTGTTCGATAAAGAATCCTATCTTTCTATCTATCTATCTCTAACACCATATAATAAAGAACAAAACCACCACAACATCATAGCCACCCTACAATCAATCGTAACTTCCCCGATCGTCACACTCTCGCAGCGTGACGCCGCGTCGCGCTCGCTGTCATTGTCACCGTCTCCATACATACATACTGTACGTACAGACAGACGTACGTGGGCCGCGACATTTAACTACGGCCCTATTTAAATTCTATTTCCATTTTACTTGTCGCTGCTGGATCATTTCAATATAATAATGTTAATAAATATACGACTTATAAATGATCATTTTATTTAGTGACCAGCTACTTTGTATGCCTTTTTAATAGAAAATATAACTAAGTATATAATAAATATAACAAATAGGACTGTTTATATAATATCGTATACATGTTTTGTTATTTAATGCAAGAAACATCGGAGTCGATTATTTTATAGATGAAGTAAACAATTTATTTGAAAATATTCTCTTTGAGTTTCAACATAACGTATATTATCAAATAATCAATATTTTATATTATAGATACACAATTTTATATTATAGATAAGACAATTTTTTCAAAATTATAACCTTTAAAGCTTAAGCAAAACTACTACAATAAAAATAATTTATCCAAGTCCAGCATTATCCATTTGAATATAAAGACAACAGTATAAGGATACCCAACGTTTCGCGTCGGTCGTCTGTTTGTTTTCCCTGATATATAGTCTCATGAATAAGCCTCAGGCTCATCCAATTACGTTAGCTCTCGAAATTGACCGGTGAACTGGCTGTATAATGTATTGACATTGAACCTTTAATCAGAACTTAAGGTTTAGTAGGTATAGCAAAATGATGTAGTTTCTTTTTTTATTATAATTATATATATTTGTATGTAAATTAAGTTGTTTGCATTAATGTAAAGTTAACACCTAAATATTTCCAAAAATTTCGCGTCCAATAGTAAAATTTTGTTGTAAATGTTACGCGTAATTTGATTGAGACAGTACCGCGACGGTTGTAGATTCGATTTCCATATGGGGAAATGATTTTATCAAATGATTTAGGGGGACTTAATTATTTATTAGATATTATTTTCATTTCTACGCTGTGTTCCGCCCCTTCACAAGTAATAGCTTTAAAATTCAGCGGAAAATGAAGAGCGGAGTGTTTTAACACTAGGTCTCTGCTTACAATGTTTTATGCGGGATAAAGCGCGAAGCTGAAAAAATCGTCTGGGTTAACGTAAAGTTTACGGCTAAAAATGTCTTAGATCTTGCGTCTAATAGTATTTTTTTTTTAATTTCTGAAATTAGTCCAAAGGCTCTATCTAATCATTCGTAAAGATCCGCTTGAATATTACTTTAAAAAAAACTTGATGCGCAATAACGTTTTATATTTGTATTTTTTTTTATTCCACGTATCTTTCTTCTTCAGCACGTAGCTAATTTTGTTTATCTTTTTAAATTTTGCTAATTTAATATTTTTGTTATCTCGTATCTAGTGTAGATACGAGATAACAAAAATATTAAATTACTCACCACAAACGTAGGCAATCAATCAATCTTCCTAGCCATTTCTCTGATTGTGTAGTAAGTAGTGATGCTTCTTGATGATATGCAAACGAGATATTGTAATTATACGTATCTATTTACACAATTTACTTTTTAAAATAAAAAAATGAGCTAATAGAATGCTTTTGATTAAAAAGTTCAAAATAAGGCAAGAGGTTAATTTTCTTATATATGTAGATAAAATATTGTTCTTTTATGCAAATTATACCAGTATCCGTCTAAGAGAGTAATTAAAGAAGACCCTGAGGCGATCAGTTCAACTATTTGTAAATGTTTTATGTGAATAGGAAGTTAGTTCTTTTATTCTTTTTTCTATTTTAACAAACTCTTATTCTTTATACAGATTATAAGTACCATACTTATATTTCATATTTTAAGTAATAGATTTTTTTTAGGATTTAATCCTTGAACAACCGTTTAAAATCTGAATATGGAATATATTTTTTTACCCTAGTGTCAAGACACTTCGTCTTTTACTTTTAGCCTGAATTCGGAACATGGCGTAATAATTGGGGCACCTCAATTTATTCTTCCAGAAAGGGGCATTAATTCGTTTCCCTGAGTGGGAATCGAACCCACAAGCATTATGTTTACAGCTACATAATACTATAATTTAGCACGATGGCCTAAATGTGTGGGGCCAATACCAGCATCCGATAAGAAAACTTCTGAAAATACAGATTTTCAGTATGTCTTTATTTGACGTGTATAAATATTTTTTTCTTAAGTCATTACCAATTTATTACGTTTAACCTTTTATGTAATAGAAAGAATGAAGTAATAATGAAATAAGAGTAGACGTGCCACAGGGCCACATCTGGCACTCACCACACAGTGCCTCCGAAATGGTGAATGGAAGTGTCTAATAGGAACGGAGTGACCTAACACTAGGTTCTCATGTTCCCTCTGCCTACTGAAGCAAAAAAAATATATATTAAAATTTGAAAAACCAAATTGAAAAACTGTCTGTTTTTAAAAGAATTGTAGGTACCATAATGATTAAAAAAGATTTCTAAAGCTTTTTCCCAAATAATTCTGGTACGCAGATTCTATATTATAGAGTCTGTCTTGGATTTTGCGCAAACAGCGTTTGCAGAAATGTGCGTCCTATGTTTGACAAAGTTTAAAAAAAAGCTTATTTACAACTTTTTTATACATTAAAGAAGTTACTAAATCTAGTATTTAGTCCAGGACAAAAAAATATCTTTCTGCGAATAGAATCGATTAATTAAAAAGATTGCATATTACGATGATGACAATTAAGTGAATTGATGATTTTTAAATGTATTTTATAAATTAGAATATGCAAAATAATAATTCACGAAAAAAATAAAGTATTTTTCGAAAAATTTCAACGACATTGTCAAACTACAACAATAATCTAGGAACTGCTACCAAGAAAACATATAGGCTACTGATGAGAATTTATAAAGCCACATAATTACAATAAACAAACAAATTCATTTAAGAACAATCAATATATAAATAAAGCGTTATTATCAAAATCTATTTATTATTTAAGTTCAGTAGAGCCTCTAGCTACTGTCATAATAATTCAGTATAGATAGAAATATGTACACATTTATATAGGGTTTTAAATAATTTGTATGTGTAATGGAAAGAATTAACCAAAGGCCTACATCGCCGAGGGCTGTGGATACTCGAAATGCAGACGCATCTTTCACAATCAAGAAATTTATTCGACTCGCGAGCGCCGATATAATAAAATATGCCCGCTACAACGAACTCCATTTAGCAATTAACTTAACAAACAAACATAATATATTGTGGTTAAATTTCAATACAAATGGCGGCCGTCCGGACGCCCGGACGCTTTTTGAACTTTACTTCAATAGGGTCTACGGAATGTCATTTTAGGAGTGTTGCTTGGAAATTATATGAATGAGAATATTTTAAGCTTATTATTGTATTGTAATTTTGTTTTCAATCAATTTCAGTTTTACCATTCAATTTATCATTTGGTCAAACCTACTCATAAGTTCCATAATAATTTACAAATCAAATTTACAAAGTTGCCCGAGACCATTACCAAATGGACATTTTACAATGTATATAAAACACACAACGACATAGTAAACAATTATTCAATTCAATTTACTGTAAATACTGTTAATTCTAGAATAAAAAAAAAACCAATATTATTATTTTTTTTTAAGATGAAAATTCAAGCTGACAAC
Organism: Heliconius charithonia; assembly: GCA_030704555.1. Classification (NCBI taxonomy): domain Eukaryota; kingdom Metazoa; phylum Arthropoda; class Insecta; order Lepidoptera; family Nymphalidae; genus Heliconius; species Heliconius charithonia. The sequence goes on along the minus strand of CM060809.1, from coordinate 3,228,379 downwards.
CCTAAAGAAGATAAGACGTGCCATTTTAAAGAGTTATAGGGTTAGCCAGCTCGAAATTATTTCTTTGAAATATTCTTGACGCGGGCTTCATTCCGCGATCAGGTTATTACAATAAGTTTCTGCTAATATCGTTAAAGTATTTTAAACTTCACACTACAGCCGTACTGTTATACAGCCGCATAATTGACATCAAAAACGAATGTAATTGTGTAGTTAATTTATTGAAATAAAAATATCAATTAAGGCAGTCGTGGTATAGTGGGACAGCATTTTACAAATTTTAATGTCGTGGTTGTGGGTTCATCTGTACTCGAGGAGTTATATTTGAAATTATTAAAACTTTGTCTCGCCACTCATTTGTCTTGAAACATTGGGAAGAAGACGATGCTTGGAGTGTTTTAACATTAGGTTTCCGTTGCAGACCTCGAAATGCAGAAAAAGGAGGAGCTGCGTTTTAGGGTTCCATACTTTTTTCAGGAAAAAAGAAACCGTTATAAAAAAATATATATTAAAAACACTTGGACTTATCGAGGTGAAGTTCAAACAATATACTCAGATCTTCGGCCTCATGAGTTTTTGGACAAATCATATCTGTACATTTACTTAAAAAAAATACACTTCCGTTTATATCGTAAAAAACACGTATTTCGACTGTAAACGCGACAGGTTTTAGGTTTAATTCCCATTTGAGAAAATAATTATCTCCAGAATACACAGAACACACAGAACAGAATACACAGAACAGAAAGTGGAGAAAGGAAGTGATTTAACATTAGGTTCCCGAATTTCCTCTGCCTGATAATTGCGTGAGCTAAAAATGCAATAAAACACTATGGCGACTTTTAATATAAGAGCTTTGCCACTTAGCATCGGATTTATCACCCAATTAAATACATAAAATAAATTAAGAAAGCGCCAAACAAAATAAATGATTTGTATGAAAGAATCATGAACAAATATAAAAAAGGCGTACATATAAATCGTATAATCGTAGCAAGTGAGATGTGAGAAAAATATGACAACAATGTAGAAAAATGGCAATTGATAGATACCGATATACAAAGGATACCTCTGTACCTCTATATTCTTTTAATCTTTTCATTAAAATATATGGAAAACTATATACTATAGAGTTTTCGCGTTATAATGTGATTGTAACATGTATTAGTAGATATTTTCACAAAAACATTTTCAGAGTCACACTCAGAGATATCAATTAGACATTTAATTTACTGTAACTATCATATTTCTCTTATTCTTTCTTCCATTGTAAGTTTTTATTAAAAGCGTAGATGTTTTTGTAGCTTACTTATTACTACCATTATTCATTACTTCTTTTTCTTCAAATTATTCAGCGTATTGAGTGTTGCCAACTCTCCATTTTCTGTAGAATTTAGGGCGCGTGTTAATCGTTCATCTGTAACGCCATACTTTCCTCTCAATCAGAGCGAAATCATTTAAAGTTAGTCAGTTTTTATGTATACTACGGTACGTGCAGAGATCTAAGCTTAACCTTTGTCGTGATAGTAAAAGAAATCAGACACGTGGCCATAGCAGTGTTATAATAATGTTTACTGTACATGAGAACATTGTATATTTTTTATATGAATTATTATTTATATATAATTTCATGTGTTATTTGATGTATTTAAAAATATTAATATTTATATTTGGTTTCATTAAATTGACTGTAAGAAAATGTTAGTTCTAGTTATGGTCAAAGTTTAATATAAGAGTTCTATCCTATGTTTTTTCGGCTAAATTGACTATGTTAGGCCTTCTGCCACTCAGTGTTGCGCATATCTTAAAGTAAGAAATTAAGTGACCTACCTAAAATTAGATTTTTAAATATATTGTATTTTTTTTAATCTAATTTTATTTGTGAAACTTTATAATACTAGCTTCACGCTTTGTCCCTAGCGGGGTAGTCAGAGCGAGGGAACCAAATGCTAAGGTTCTTAAGGTATTTTTAAATATACTACACTCAATTCAGTTTCAGTTTTTTGTTTTTCATTGCAATTAAGTAAATTCGCCTGCATCAAAGATATCAACACTCTTTCCTGTACTTATCTATATATCTATCTGAAATATACGTGTTTTTGTATGTTAAGTGAAACGAGGATGTAATCGTGCTCACAGCGGGTCGTCGGCGGCTAATAATTGTTTAATGAGACGCTCATTACGTTACCAATCTCAGATATGAGTGTGGCAACTACGTACAGATACGAAGAGAATTCTTGACAAATTTGTGTATGTTTTTTTCTTTCTTTAGCTTCACTTTGTATCGAGAAAGTGCATGGTATATAAAAGAAATCTAGTGTTAAGATTTCTCAAGTTTTTCCAACTTTCCAGGCGAAGTGGCGGCATTTAACAACGTGCTTTGTCGTATTCCAGAGTGAGAAAATGAATATACTTCACTCTTCCGAGAGGGAACCGAACCTATGAACTGTTTATTCAACTTCGAACGTGATATTTTAATACTTGTATGGATTAAAAGCAATATTTATAAATGTACATATTTATTTTTTTCATTAAATGTGGTGTGTGGTGGTGGTTCTGAAAGTTGTATAGGATTCTACAGAGAAGCATAGGTTGTAAAACTATGAACAATATAAAAAATAAATAAATTAAATAAATTAGCTTCACGCTATATCCCGCACACAGCAGGGTAGGCAGAGGGAACCTAAAGTTAAGACACTCCGTTCCCCACTTTCTGCCGAATTTTGGAGGCATTGCGTGTTGAGTGGCAGAACTCAACGCCGCACTTTTGCCTCGACACCAGAGCGAAGAAATGAAAATATAAATTTAAGTAAATATTTCATCTCCTCGAGTGGGGATCGAACCCACAACCAGTCAGTTTTACAGTCACACTTCGTGCCGCTGCGCTATGACTGGCCTCAATGATATGAACAATATAATATTTACATAACATATGCAGTTTATATTTTCGAAAGGAAGTATACCTTACCGCGTTAATTAAAGCAGTTATGGCCGTGTGTGTACTTGTGAATCAATAAAATCGATCGCTTAAGGCGATGGGCGGATGGGCGGCGATGAGGGCGGACCGTCCCCTTTTAACTATTAATATAATAAAAATATTTTTGCTATCAATTATATTGAGTATATATATAAAAATATTCTTATACATCTAAATATAAGACTTAGTTTGAGTAATAGTGTACTTTAATGTGTATAAGTACATATGTTTTGTCCAATTTAATGAAATATTTTTATTTTTTTTAATGATACTGCTATTTTTTATAAATCAGCTTTTATTTTTTATAAGTCAGCTTCATGCGGTATCCCACACACATCAGGGTGGGCAGATGGAACCTAGGCATCAGGGTGGGCAGGTTAGGCAGTTACACTTTGCGCCCCTGCGCCTCGTCTGGCCTCTGTTTATTATAAATATACAATTTACAAAAAGTATAAATTATAAAATCCAATTACCACCTGTTTTCACCACCAAGATTATAAGATGCAACACACTTCGTAATAATGAATTTATTTATTTTCAGGTGCATGTAGTGTGGACGACCTACATTCTGCCGGTCCTTCGGGCTCACAAAAATAACCTATTTTAACCTTATGTTAAAAAAATAAAAAAAAAGGTTCTTTCTGCCAACCCTGATGTGTGCGAGGTAAAGGGAGAGAAAAATAAAAAATGTATAAATTTCAATTCAACAATATGCTTGACACCCAAGAAATAAAAATAAAAATTGATTTAATTACATTAATAAACATACAAACCGAATCAAAGGATCCTACAATATAACCAAATACGCAGAACATCCAAAATTATAATATGGGATCAAATAAAAAACACGGGAACGCCGCGCCCGTAAACCCATAAACAAATTTGTAACAATCAAATCGGTAATCTAGCAAATTACATCACAATGGTTACAGCCGGTTTTATTGCCTAATTATTTTGATTTGTTTTCTCTAATGAGAGCTATATTATTCTCTATTAAATATTACTGCTCTATTTTACAAACCAAAATTTTCGTTTAGAGTAATTTCAAATCTTATAACGTTAGAAACAAAATGGATGTCAATAATTCAACAAATGTAATAAACTAGTTATAGATATCATTATTTAGTCTCCTAATTGGATGAAAGACTCGCTTTGTAGGATGTTTTGTTACGAAATTTTGGATTATTATTTCCTTGATAGATATTTGAATGTTTTTTAATAGGTATATGAACGTATTTTGTTATTGGAATAGCTCATATATTGATAAACTAGCGTCTACTGGAGGCTTCGCCCGCATACTGTCTATAATTCTTTTCTCATGTTGTATTTCCCAACTGATTTTGTGATGTATATATTCATGAATAATTTGATTTTATAAATCTCAGAAAGAGCAAGCACTACGTGGCTGGTTGAGGTGGCAAGGGCGCCTCTTGCGGGACTCGAGTCCAGGCTTGCAGCCGAAAACGTTCGAAAATTATACGCCCAAATTACATGCTATAAAAGTCAAAGCTTATCTTCATTAAATTTCCTTGATGATAGAACAACTTTTGCTTGTAAGTTTTAATATGCATGTCAAATAAAAAACCTTAAAATGTCACCCCTGCTATTTTCATTTATTTGTTATGAGAAAAATCTTCATCAAAATCATTTATTTTAGAACTAATGAAATTGAATGTTGTTGTAGTACAATGCGCTTACATATATTTAACTATGTTTACAGCTTATGCAGAAAACGTAATTTGATAGCGTTCATAACTATATTTATTTCGTTATTTAAGGCTAATTTATTAATGATATATATAGCATTAAATAGGCTACCTATAGCACTCTTGAGGATTTTAACTTTCATACAAAATAAAAAAAAAGTAAATCTGACCAGTAGTTCCAGAGATCTTAGCGTTTAAACAAACAAATAAGCAAACAAACTCTTCTGCTCTATTATATCTTTGTGTAACTCCAATGGTGTGTAACTCGTCCAAAAGGCAGCGTACGTCAAGATAACTCTCAGAGGACAGATTTGTTCCGTCGTAATTGACATCTATCGTTATATTACGACCAAAACTACATAAAATCATTCACTTTTGCATTTATGATATAAGTATGATACAGGAGGTAACATAATACGGTTTTACGAGTAAGTTATAGCATTTACTAAGAAATTAATAAGTGTATGATTTTATAAAAGATATTATTTTTATATAATAATAGAAGTTAAAACAAAAATACCAACCACCAAGATCCAGTACCATATTAGATTGTTTAAATCTAAGAAGTTCTCCAGTTCTCCAGTTGTCGCAGACTTATGGAAGCAACGCGTGTTGAATGCTGTAACTCAACACCGCAACTTGCCTCGTTATCTTTAACTAAAAATATTAAATATTTCACTTTCTCGAGTGGAAAATGAACTTACAATTTTTCGGGGTTACAGCGTGAAACTGAAAAAAAAAAAAATTTTTTTAAATAATTGAAAAATATTATTAATCTGTGGCGCCTATCACAGAAAGATGAAGACTCGAGACACTAATACACCATGAAGACCCACGATATACCATAATTCATGCTATTAATTTGATGGCTTAACGAAGGCTTTGGAAATAGTTTGATTGTAGGAAACTAATTTTATTAAGTGACCATGCACAATTTAATACGATAAAATATTTTTTACGTTTATACGTGATAATTGTAATTAGGTTACATTAATTGCTTTATTTCATGGAATTCTTGTTGATAGTTCTATCTTTGTCTTTGTTATTAGTTGACTTTGTTGTTGTTGCTCTTTCGATTTTTTGTTGCGAATCTTTGTTTCGCATTCTGAATATCACGAAATTGCAGTTTTGTATATAACAAGTAGCTGAAATTGCTGAAAACTGCATCAATATATGTGTATATATATATATATATATATATTTATATATATATATATATATATATATATATATATATTTATATATATATAACAATTATTGGTAATAATATTTCAAGGTGTCAACGTAAAGTTAAATTTGGCATAATTTTTCCATAAAAGTTGTAGCTATAAGTTAAGTTATAGTATACTTTAGTAAGATTTCAGTAACCAACAATTTCAGAACTTACACCTAACCTTATTCAAGCGTTCCCTCGCCAGCTGCATTAAATTAAGGCACGTACAAAATTACGAGCTTAAGAGAAGTTCGTACGGAGTTATATTGACACAAAGACTTTTGCCCTTAGCAGTTCTAACAAAAAAATTCTCGACAAAATATTATATCATGTTTCTTATTATCTTCATAGTGTGACAAAGACACGTTCATTGTGACATCAACTTAGCACTCCTCAGTAAATGCTTATACATATTTAAAAATGTTGCCTTGTCACCTACCCAGGAAGCTAAACTACAGTGAAGTAGCGTTCTTTCTGATTAAAAATTTACTGCTAATTTCCAATAGTTCACATTTTTTTTTAGTAAAATTTCTCTGGTGGTTTTTGTCCTATCCCTATCTAGACCCATGATCAGTATACTTTCCGTCCAGCGGTAAAAATAACGATTTATTTTCCAACAAAACACAAAACATTAATATTATATTATCTTAAGCTCAAAGAATATTTACTGAAGTCGCCCCGAACTGGTACGGCTTTCTCCAAAGAACGTAATTAACAGAACACCAATAAAAATAATTGGGAACAAAAAGCGATCCGTTCTGGGCCGCCATTTATTACTTTGATCGCCCTTGTTATTGTTATGAGCTGGTACGAGCGTCGTTCATGGTAAGGCACGGTGTCGCGCCGTGTGTCGGTTATAAGTGCCTATATGATGTCATCGTGGCGCAGTTGAGATGTCTGGCTGAAAAGGATGTTTTCATATAATATAAATATGATATAATTACAATATTTATTTTGTATTTATTAGGTATATGTTGATGTTTCATAGATTTGACTATTTAATATTTTAATTTCTTTGCTCTGGTGTCAAAGCAAAGCGTGGCGTTGAGTTTCGCTATTCAACACGTAATTTAGGTAATAAGGGTAATATAAGGTAAAAATAGAGTGATTTAGATTGACATGTCTTAGTCGAGATAGGTAAAGTGTAATAGGTAAAGAGTCAATCTTTACTTATTGCAGTTGTTAAATCTTATATAGTACATAAATTGAATAATAAATAAATAAATCAGCTTCACGCTGTATCCCACACACAGCAGAGTAGGCAGAGGGAACCTAGTGTTAAGACACTGCGTTCCCCACTTTCTGCCAAATTCTGGAGGCCTTGCGTGTTGAGTGGCAGAACTCAACGCCGCGCATAACCTCAATACCAGAGCTAAAAAATGGAAATATAAATTTAAGTAAATATTTCATCTTCTCTAGTGGGGATCGAACCTCTCAAACAGTCGGTTTTACAGTCACACCTCGTGCCACTGCGCCACGACTGATCTAAATAATAAAAATAATAATCAAACATCAACCAATACTGTGTTAAAGAATTTACTTACTATTAAAAAAAATATTTATTTACTTACTATTAAAAAAATAGATCGTATGTAAGGTCTCTATTTAACTGTAAATTCAAATTTATGTTATTTGAAGCTACAAACATCATTTGAAGTCCTCTGTAAACCAACTGAGCCTCTCATTACCTGTTGTACAAAATAAATATCTTATCGGATAAGAAATGTAAATTTATTTATTACTTAAATATTCTAATTAGAACAGAATAAAGACAAGGTTTTGAAGAAAACAAAAAAAAAACAATGAAATACTTATACGTATTTTACATTATTATAGAAATATATTTTTCGAAAAAGCAATTCAAATTTAAAAAAAGGCCCCGGCGAGATTCGAACTCGCGATCTCCTGTTTACTAGACAGGCGCTTTAACCAACTAAGCCACGGCGCCGATATGCTCTTTGTTGAAAATATGTAGAGCATTTTATGCGTAGAAGTATGTATGAAAGTCGCAATTGAGTCTTTCGCTTGTGATGTTTAAGTAATACAACTTTAAGTAGTATAAATAGAATTATTAATATATTTTTAATTAGGACGACCGTCGTGGCGCAGGGGTACAAAGTGCTACTGTGAAATCGACTTATTGTTATAAAAAGACACTCTGTGTTAAGTGGCAGAACTCAACGCCGCGCTTTGCGTCGACACCAGAGCGAAGAAATGGAAATATAAATTTAAATAAATATTTCATCTTTTTTTTTTTTGGAAAAGAACAAGGCAAACGAGCGTTCGGTTCAACTGATGGTAAGTGATTACCGCCGCCCATGACCCCGTGCAACACCAGAGGAGCTGCAGGTGCGTTGTCGGCCTTTAAGGTGGAGATAGACGCGCTTTTTCTATCTCCTCGAGTGGGGAGCGAACCCACAACCAGACGGTTTTACAATTACACTTTGTGCTCCTGTGCAACGACTGGTGCATTTTTAATCAAATAAAACTGTTTGAGTCATTAAAGTAATTGCTTAATTATATTATAATTGAAGGAGAAAATCAGCCGTTCATAGTTAGTGAATTAATCTCTTCATTTTTGACATCAGTTAAAAAGCAGAAGTAGAAGACGGAAAATAAAAAATATTTTACATCCTTTACAAAGTTACTTCATGATTGCAACAGTTATCGCACACAGAACTATTTTTTTCATAGTTTTTAGAACAGATAACGCTTTGCCTTAATTAAGTCTTTGGACCATTAAAGTAGTGTTTACCTTATCTTAAATAGATAAGAGAATTGTCTACAGTGATTTATGCTGCTACAAGGTAGTTGCAAATTGCTGATGTATCGATTTGTACGTTTAGGAGGTAAGGAGAGTTGACGTTCGAAAGCACAGAAACGATGATACTGAAGGAAGACCACCTGTCCTTCCTCCAGTATCTCCATGAAATATGAGTAAGAGGATAACGAGGCACAAGAGGTAGTTACTCTGGCCGTAACGCTGTGGATAAATCATGAAACTAAAAAATATCAAAGTAATATATAATGTAAGAGCAATTAATTTCTACATTTGTAATTGTTATGTGTACAGAAGAAATAAAAAAATACCTTAATTTTTTTTTTCAATCTTTTAATAGGAATAGTGACGTGTTATTATAATATTTTTTTTATTGACACCCTATCCTGTATGTAGTATGGTAGACAGAGAGAAAAGTGGGTCTCATATAATTCATCTCACTTTCATCATTCACATTACTAAAAGTGCTTCGTTATATTTTACTTCATTACTATGATTAATATTACATCTAATATACTTATTTTATCTTTAGATGGTTTCCAAAGATTCAAAAGCGCGGATTCAAATCCCGGTATGTTCAAATTTTTATACGTTTCCTTTATAAATATTTTTCTTTTCTAAGCGTGGAATAATACTTTAAAAATGTTCAAAAACATCTAATATATCTAAATTAACCTAATAAAGAAATCAAATCTGCACATATTGACAAGGACCTTAATGACGCAAATCAATTATTGTCTCTACGTATTTACCGCTCGGTGCGGGTTAAACTCTATTTCCCGAACTTCAGCTAATACGTAAATGCAACGTGTAGAATAGCGAAACTCTTTATTTTAACAAACAGGATAAACCTTAGAGCTACCTATATTAAATAATTATTATAATTTATGTTATAGTTGTAGACGGCTTAGTGGCGCAAATGATCACGATAACTGCGCAGTTCCGTTCCAGTTGTTTGTGTGTTCCAGTCACATCAGGATAATATTTTTTTTCTTATATTTATATTTATTATTAGTTTCAATATATTTTTATTATTAAAATACAAACCATTTACTGTTATTATATAAGATGAATAAGTTTTATATTTTAAACATAAATTGTTATGAAAAATGCATTAAAAAATATAAAAAAGACACTCTTACGAGGGTGACACAAGGGTCCAAACCATCGGTGGCTAGAGCTCCAGTGAGAGGAACCTCCCCACGGTACGCGCCGTCTCAAGTAAAATTGCTGTAAATCTGCATATAACCTTTAATATAACCTCATTTCTAACCTTTACAGAGATAGAGTCTAATTTACATAAGATTTTCAATCATTTTTCCCTATGTGATTATAATTTGTAGCTACTGGAACTTAACATCCTTGGATGCCTTTAAAATAACAATTATTTTATAGATATTTAGATTAAAATATATAGTATAGTATATATATATAGTATATATATAGACAGAGGAGTATGAAATTTATACGAGGAATATAGAAAAGGAGTGCAGAATGCTTATATATATTTTTAAATAATGTGTCCAGTCGTGACGCAGCGATACGATGCGACTGTAAAACCGACTGGTTGTGGGTTCGGTCCCTACTCGAGGAGATGAAATATTTACTTAAATTTATATTTCCATTTCTTCGCTCTGGTATCGAGGCAAAAGCGCGGTGCTGAGTTCTGTCACTTAACCCACAATGCCTCCATAATTCGCCAGAAAGTGAGCAACGCAGTGTCTTAACACTAGGTTCCCTCTGCCCTACCCTGCTGTGTGCGGGTTACAGCGTGAAGCTGATATATATAAAATATAAATAAAATTCGTTATATAATATATTGCGCAACAATAATAGTATCTAAAAAATGATAATTATAATCAATTAATGAACGTTAAACAGTTTAGTTGTGTACTGATTGTACTTACGGTAACTAATTTCTGTAACTGTTGGTAAACACGCGAAACGACAATAAACCAAATGTAATTGCTTTTGTTCTTTGCAACCGGTTGTACAAATTTAATTTATTTTTCTAGTTATTTCAGTTACTTTACCTTTACTATAAGTTTACGTGTATATTTTTATATATTAAGAAATCGATAGGTTCATCTGTTTCTATGAAACGCGTTGGAAGAGACCTTGGTTGACCTCCGATAACTTAGTATACGTGACGCTGGGGCAAGGTCATTAGAAGAATGGAGTCCGTCCGACGGCATGTATGAAGAGGTTTAAGTTAAATTGACGAAAGTGCACGAGGCGAAAGAGGTGCAGAGAGGTAAACTTAGTGAGTAAACTAATACACAATGATTTAATCACAGACAATGATGTTCTTTGTAGTCGTGAAGGTTATAAACTCATTTTAATAGCCTATATCTTAGATCCTCCTACGTGCTTTTCTAATGATCGTTTTCTTTTTTAAATAATGTGTTGTTATGGATTTAAATCTCACTCGTGTAAATGGAATACTTAATATTTAGATTTCCTCGCCCTGGTAACAAGTCAAACCGCGGCGTTGAGTACCGCTACTCAACACACAATGCGTCCGGAATGCCCCGGAAAATGGAGAACGTAAATGTGGAACGTAAAAATGGAGTGTCTTAACACTATATTCCTAGATTCCTCCGCCTGCTCTGTGCGGGATACAAACGTGCGCGTGAACCAAAAACGGTTCTTTCTAATATTCTAATAATATGCTTAATCATATACATTTAAAAGTAACCTCTTTGTTAACCCGATTTTATTTCTTTTCCATGTAAAATGATGTGGCGGTTGCGTGCGTATTTCCATTACGAGCCCTTATAAAGATCTATTCTGTCATATTTACACGAGTTACGTGACGTCTTATTTCGATGTGTGATCTAGTTTCTATGATTAATGATTTGTTATATTTAGAAACGTTTTATAAAGATCACTTAAAATAATTATTATATTTCCTATAAATAAACTAAACTAATATTTTGTTATTTTGGGTTCCGTTTTTTACTATTGAACGGTAGAAAATATTCTATTAATGTTAAAAATTATGTTCATCCAGTCAAATATCACTGTTGCGTACCTAATTCCTTGAACAGGTGCGATTCGAAGCTCCATCATGTTTAAATTTACGGAATATTTTACCTTTCCGTTGTATTTGAATACCACTGTAAAAATGTTGAAATGTAGTAAAGTAGAAATCTAATAATGTGTTTATATTTATATAGTGCCATCTTGACCTATATGATAAAAGAAAATTTGCTTATAGTTACAAATCGGAAGCGGTTGTCTTTGAAAAATAATTATATGTATCATCCACTAACAATACTTCATACGAGTTTCCTTTCAATAAAGGCCGTTGACTACAAGCAACTGCCCTCCATTGACACAATTCCACTGCTTTTAGTTTTTTTCAAATGCGTCTACCCTCTTTTCCACGCGTTCACTAACAATATATTAAAAATATATATATTTTAAGATCTTTTTGAGTTGAGTTAATATTTTTAAATTTTAGTTTGTGTTATTTCTTAACTTTTTTAAAAGCTAATATATATTTATAAACGTATTATTACAAAAAAGTAGTATATGTAAAAAAAAAAATATTTTTTTTGCTGTTACGTTTATGAGTACCTTTTAGCTCAAGTAAGCATGTTTCCTGCCTTGCCTCCAATTTATACTTCTATACAACGTCAATTTAGTGCTATACCAAGTTTTATCTACTTCTTTACCAGCATAGTTCAAATATAATTCAGAGGTGAATATAAACTGATTAGGAATGGTGGTCCATTCCTCTCTAAAAAGACTATACGAACACATTCAAATGAAATAAAATTTTCAGTTTTATAATATTAAGAATATACTCCTAATTCAATATATTATATTCATATCTCATACAAAGTAATTTTTTATCTACATATCTCGAAATCGTTCTCGCTCACTTTTATATCCCACACATTTTTATGAAGATTTTTGTAATTAATCTATTATTTAAAAAATAAATAATTTTAAAATTTTCTATGTATTTTAATTATTTCTTCTTTTGGAATTTTAAAATAAAATGACAAAATTTTTGTCATTATTGTTTAATAATATTTTTTAATTGAAGTGTACAAAAACCAACTATACCTATTTATATTTTCTTTAGTTAATTTTCAAAAAGACCGCATGAATCATATATTTCACGTTTCACATTATGTACATTTTTTGTACAAAATATCAGTAATAAATAAAAAAAGTCCAAACTTATCTTACAAGAGGAGTGAACAAAAATATCCTCGGATCTTAAAGCATAAAATTACAGGATAATTTAGTTAATGTGAAAATAATATTAAATTTTCGGAAAGCAATAAGATGATTTCGATTGAAATTATTTTTATGGACGTTAAACTCCATTTGTGGCATTTACTTAACCTGTTATCGACAAAAGACCGCTGTCCCAACGTTACTTAAGGCTCATATTAATGTTTCTTTATTTCCGTTTTATAATTTGCTATCTTAGCCGTAGGGAAGTAAAAAATATCGATATTATATTATATTTATACTGTATGTAATAGATGATCATGAGTTTAATATCACATTTATATGTTAGATCCTTAGATATACTATAAATAGACAAAACTGATATATTTTTCAAAATTATATGTTCTGATTCATAAATGAAGTGTTGAAATTTTGAAGACGGTCTGAGAGCTATTATTTTATTATTGATAGTGTGTCATCACACTATGTTTCTAATATCACATGACATATGACATTGACCAATATTATCATCATCACATATACAAAAATGTATTATCACCCCCAGCAACAATTTTCTCAGCGCGAAGACGATCTCAATCAAATATTAGAGCTATCACGAGTAACACGTACCAGTCATACTGCAACGATGTGATTTCAAATTGAAAACGAAAATGGCGATGTGAAATGAGAGTACCTACGTGCCGCTATTTAGCACCCAAACGGCGCAAGCGCAAATTGGAAATCAAAACAACCATCCGCCATTGAAGCTAATCGAATCTTTAACGTCGTGATCGATAATCCCGATCGGAATCACGATTATTTGTGTACAGTGATACACTGAGTCTTTACGTAACATCACTATTTCATTCGATTCTAAATGAAAAATAAACCTTCTTGCTTAAGTTATAAAGTCGTTGGTATAAAACGATGAGCGGGTATCGATTCTGCATTGAATATCGATATTATTACTTCATGTACGAAGTTGTCGAGTGCACCTATTCCTTTGGATTATATTAAATTATAGCTAGGAGTGAAAATCGTCTCGTAATGTGTTGCCAGATTGCTGGCGTGGGACCGAACGTATCATTTGGTCCGATCCACTCGACGCATGGACTGTAATCATTGAATTAGTATTTTGTATTTTTCTTGTTTTAACATTCCTAAAAACAATTATTTTAGTATTTGTTGTAATGCTGACTCTGATGAGGAAAATGAGGTGTGCTTTGTTCGTAGTAGAGGCTTTCAATTGACTTGAGTATGCTTATATGATTCTAACGTCTGTTTAATGGGCTCAGCCATAGACATAGTATTTTTATTGTCAATGTATATATTTCTAAATCAATACATTTTCTTTTATTGAATCTAGCTAGAAACCTGGGATTGATTATGTTTTCTGCTTTTATGGATAAGTCTAGATTACAGAAATTAACGGTGCCTTTTATCTGACATATTACAATAATGTAAAAATAAATGAATTTATTAATTATATACCATAGGCTATCTTGATGAGAATGAGGGTTGTTAATTGAAATAATTCACTACATACACATAAAATAGTTCACTACATCACTACATAAAATCATTGAGAAGAAAATTATCTTTATTTCTGCGTTCTTACACAACGGAGTAATTTAACATTTCTCTCTTCATGCAGTTCTGTAAAAAAGTACTTTCAGATGTAAACTATGATATTTGTAATGTTCTAAATAATATTTACTATCACCATTCGTTCAATTTCGCCATCTCAATATAATAATTCAAATCATAAAACAAAAACAAAGCAATATATAGATATTAGTAGTACATAGATACATAAAAATAATGAAATACCGTAAAACACAAACTCATAAAATAGAACGGCCATCACAGTTTTGTAAGAAACCAGTTAAGGGAAATTGAGTCTTCCTTAATATAATGTAATCATGTACACTTTGCCTAATCCATTTTCCACGGCGACGTGCTCCGGAGACATTAGCATCTGTTAAAATAACATTACTGGTGATAACAATCTTACTTGAATCGCTCACAACGATAATGTTATGAAGTTTCTGTAATTTCACTTAGGCTAAGATGAATGGCAGGTTTCGGTTGAGGGTTCCGTTCAGTTGTTTTATTATTATTTTTGTTCAATTTTTCATTCATGTTGAACCCAGTCGTGGCGCGGCGGCACGAAGTGTTGTGGGTTCAATCCCCACGCGAGGAGATGAAATATTTAACTTAAATTTATATTTCCATTTCTTCGCTCTGGTGTAGAGGCTAAGCGCGGCGTTGAGTTCTGCCACTCAACACCCAACTCCTCCAGAATTCGGCAGAAAGTGGGGAACGCAGTGTCTTAACACTAGGTTCCCTCTGCCAACGCTGCTGTATGCGGGATACAGCGTGAAGCTGAGTTTATTCGAGACATTACGTCTTGAATATATGGTGCGAATATCAGTGCCGCATTTGGTCGCGTATTGAATATGATCCGTCTTGAGCAAAATTAATATTCCCTAGTGTAGGAATCGAGAATGGTTATCCATTGCGTTTACGACTGTAGCCCTGTTAGCCCCAGACCGACTGTACTTCAATGGCTTAAATTTATTTAAGTTTTATTTTTAATATTATCTATAATTAAATTTAACAAAAACTCCTTATTGACGAAACGTAAAGCAATTTTTCATAGTTTGATTTTCATATAATAAGGGAATTTATTCTACTATACATATAATATTACTAACTTATTTTTGTTGCATATTTGACAAAACAAATAATATTAAAAAAAAACAAAATACAGTCCCGCCTTCAATGCCTTGAACAGACGCAACCCTAAAACAAAAGAAGGTAAGTTAGCACAACTAATGTCAGTGTAATGAGGTCTTATCTGAATAATTAAAAGTCGATTTGGCGCGCTTTCTACCACAAACACGTTTATGAAGCGGTACAAAATACAAATCTAACATTAGTGACATGGCCAACTAGGCGAATCCTTTTAGTAGTGATTAATGACTGTATAGACGTGGATGTATGACAGATACCATATTGGGAAACTTTCATAGTAAAAAATTGTAATTATTTTTTTTGAAGGCCAGTCGTGGGCACAAGCGTGTGACTGTAAACGTGACAGGTCGTGGGTTCGATTCACACTGGAGGAAACTACATTTTTCATATTTAAATTTCTTCGCTCTGGTGTCATAGCAATGCGCGACCTTGAGTTCCGCCATTCAACACACAATTTCTCCTGAATTTGGCGGTTAGGCTAAGGCTTCCTTCGCCTACTCTGCTATGCGGTATACAATGTAAAGGCTGAAAAAAAGCTTATTTTAATGTACATGGGAAAGATGATTGTAACAAGTTAACATTTCAAACATTTCTTAATGGAATATTAAAAAAATGTATGAAAAACAGAATTGCTACAAACTGTATCAAATTTTTGTTTTGCGATTGTATGGAACTTAAGCTAACATTACAATAATGTACCTATTCTATATAGCTGACATGATGCATTGCAAAGTTGGTATATAAAAATAAGGTTATACTATATATTGGTTACAACAATTTGTATCACCTTTCGTCACAGCATCCGTCACGAGATCAACCAAGTGGAAAGATTCACTCAATTTAATGTAAGATGTGCCTGGATGAATCAAACGCCAGTGTTTTTGTGTGTAATAAATATATTTATATAATATTATACAGTTTTTAAATCTATAGCTGGGAAGGAAGAGGGAGCGTAGTGTTAAGACACTTCACTGTCGATTTTGTCGGAGCATGCGTGTTGAGTGGTGGATCTTAACGTCGCTATCTTACTTTGAAACTACCGCATCGCCTCAAAAGAACTCGAACCTGCGTGTATTGAAAACCGTTCAAGCGCTGTGCAATGTTGGTAATTTTTATGATTTAAAATATTTTGCCCACAATGAGTAATTACATCTTAAAAATATAAATAAAAAAATCCACTTTAGTTAAATGTATCTATAAAATGAAACATCACGATGCAGATGAAAGAGTGTTTAAAATTCTTTGTCGAGAACCGATAATGGAGCTATAAAGCTATTTTTCTACATAATATTTAATCGTAGTATCGTGAGCGGTTTTACTGCACACTAAAAAGTGGATTGTAAAATATAACTTCATTTACCTCCAGTTTGGTTACATTGTATTAAACTAATTATAAGTAAATGTTTTTTTATTAAGCACGATATTTGTTTAATATTCAAATATATTTTAATATATGTATCAAAAAATTATGCGCCATATATTTTTTTTCATTTTAGCTTCGTACGGAATATGACTATTCCGTACATAGAGAACTAGAGGATAGACAGAGAGAACTTAGTATTAAAACACTCCGTTCCCTATTATTGGTTTAATTTTCTTATTATCGTAGCCAGCAAATGATAATAATTTTTCGCCTCAAAGTGAATTATATCTATATTATATAATACCTTTATACGACTTACGTGCATAGGTACAGGAAAAACAGACAAAAGATGACCCCTACCCTAATATTTTTATATATTTTTTGTATTTTTTGTATATTTTTTATAACGAAAAAAAAACGGTGAAGAGCGAGTCAGACTCGCAAAATAAGGTTTCCGTATAAATTTCAGAATTGCGAGCCAACGGCATACGAGCATTTATGTATAATTTTTTGCTCCATTTCGTACAATCAAAATCACCGCATAATCAAAATCTAAACATATCTCAACATAAATTGTAATGATTTTTTGAAGTTTTCACTATTTTTAAATATTATTTTATTGTAACTTCTCACTTCATGGCAAATTTCATCACTTTAGGGCCACAGGAAGTACCTACCTTATAGTTTTACGCCGAGTTGCATATAGAATGCAGCAAAAATGATACATATTGTTATCTTTTGATAGATCTTTTCTGTGCTGAAAGGGGCCGCATATTTAATATTACCTTCATTTTGATTCCTCGATACGAGTTTTGTATTTTTCCTATTCAGGTACAGAACTTTAAAACAATCAAATACTAAATTAAAGTGAGAATACAATAATATTTAGAAAAACGGATAAAATTTTAAACCTGGTCTCGAGAACCGTCTAATACTATTGAACTGTTGGATTTGGATGATCCTAAGAGGCGTGAGTCCAGCTAAGTTCAATTTCAAAATCCAAGTAGCTTTTTTAAGCTTTCACCAGAAACACTAATCACATTTACTTCAAAGTGTGAAAGACAAAATTGAACAAGCCTTCTTTAAAAAAACGTATAAAAAATAATAACAATTTCTTACACAGAATCCGAATGTATAAGTAAATACAAAGTAACTTTCTTAAACTCGGCGTAATCCGTAATCGGGTGTGAAAAGATTCTGCAGATAATTACAATTTTAATCGGTGCTTAAGCGTCTTTTGCTTTGTAATACACTTTGTTCGAGACATTGTTACTTATATTAAGTATAGGTTATTTTAATTTAGTTTTAAGTGAATTGTGTTTTGATTTGGATTATTAGTTGAAGTAGTTATTATATATGATATAAAAAGAAGAGAAAGAGATATTTCCCACTATTGTCAATTTTTTTTATAATTTTCCGCCAAATTCTGGAGGCATTGCGTGTTAAGTAACGGATATCAACATCGCATTTTGCCTCAACACCATAGTGGGTAAATGAAAATAAAAATTGAAATAAATATTTCATTTCCTTCAAGAGGATCGAACCCATAACCTGTCCCGTTTACAGTCACACACTTGTGCACCTGCGCCATAATTGGACTATATAACTCTATAACATCGATAGCAAGTCGTGGACATGAATTCGATTATAAAGTACCTACAATACCGTACTAAATGCTTATACACCATTAATAAGATAGTAAATAAAAAAATTATATACATTTTATTTAGTTACCGCATTGAAAAATACGAAGATATTTGAAGACAAAAGATAGAAGAAAACAGAATAAAAGAAAAATAAGTCGATCGTAGATCGTCCAGTACCTACTCATTTACAAATTGTATATTATATACTTGTCATAAGGTCTAAATTTATAAGAGATTTAGAAGTCCTTCACTAAGCAGGCATCCAAGAAAAAAAATCTAATCAGTTTTTATTTATAGCCATTGCCATGAAAATTAATAAAAGTGAAAAGTAAAAAAAAACAATTTATTCTACGCTAGCACAGAAATATCAGTTACAAAATATCATTTACCTATCTGTATATCAAAGAAATCATTTAAGCTATACTCGTTACCTTCTAATTTTTTTCCACATAATGATTTAAATTGAAAATTTAATTTCTGAACATCCAATTTCGAAGTGGGCGATCAAATATTTAGTTAGTAGTTCCCACCAGTCGTGCGCCGTCGAACATGGACGCATCAGAACACTGCCTTCCTTTTTGACTTAAACCGAAACCAATTGATTCGGCGGCCAGCGACGCACAGTTTGTTTAGCTCGGTCGAATCTATCCAAAAAGATGAGTGGTGAATTGAATCCATCGCTCGCAACTCCCACAGTATACAATATTTAGGTCAGTTGTAACTTTGCGGCGTCCATTGCTCGTTTACGTTAATAAAGCTAACTTATAAACGCAAATATATCAAGCAATGGAGGAGAACCATGTTAGAAAGTTTAGTAAATCTCATTGTAGTGATACAGAGGAATGCCATGAAAAACGTCGTCATCACGAGCGGATATCAGTCGAAAATGGCCGTGGTAATGGTATTTGTTTGTCGATTTATCCGTTTTGCCCTGTAACTCGATTTGCTTTTTGTACCCCCAACACAAAAGTAAGTAAATTTTGTTAGTGTTTCGCTCTGAGAACGTCGTGACGCTTTTTGGTACAGATCCACGACTCCGCCGTGACGAGATCAATTATTGGCGTGATTAAAACTAATATTGAGTTATGATTTGCTTTGGGTCGATCTTGTTTACGTTACGAAGAAACTTGGTGAGTATAAAATATTCTTGGAAGTGAAAAATAAAATATTTTCTTAGATATTTCATCAAGTGTTCTTACCAATTTAAATTTTTAGTATCGAATCAAAATCAAAATTATATAATGAAAAAGTCCCAATAAAAGTATTCTTAGTCCAAACTAGGTGTGACTAACAGTTTGCAATACTATAAAATAATAGAAAAACTTAACTTATTTTATGGTTATCTTAAACATTGATCGAAATTTAACTTTTTTGGATTCAGATAATTATACACATATAATAACATTGTGATAAGCTGAATTCGATATGCTTCAAACTTATTTATTTATCAAGTAAAAAAAATGTCCTGGATATCAATGTCAGATGAAAATGGCAAGGTGACTTGTGCTTTTTTTACATATAAATTGGGTCACCAGCTCAAATAGACATATTTTTTGTAATTTCTTGACCCATACATAAAATTAATAAAAGTCGACAAAAAAAAATCATTCATACAAATATAAAAAAGCGGTAAGGTTCGCCTGTAATTTATTTTAAATTAAGCAAAAAATAAATATAGTGTTGAAAATCGAAGTCCGGTTGTCACATCCGGCGTCGCAGTGACACTGCTGGAAAAAAAGTAATAATGGTTTGATTGATTTTGACCACAAGCTCTTTGAAGTCCACTGTACGCACTGACCGCACATATTGAGCAGTTATAGGGTAAAGTAAAGTAAAATACTTTTTATTGTACATCAATTATTACATTAAAAGGATGTTCATAATTATCGATATGATAGTACAATAGGCGGCTTTATTGCTAAATGAGCAATCTCTTCCAGGCAACCTTGTGGTAGAGGAGATAATGAATTAAATGGGAAGAGGTGCACTGAGTATACCATCAATTAATAGTATATAAATTAACATATAAATGCAACAATACATACACTTACAAAATTAAACCCACACATATTGATACATACATACATAAATACGAAAATATACACATTATACATACAAATTTATACACATTATGTGGGTAAAATATATATATATATATATATATATATATATATATATATATATATATATATATATATATATATATATATATATATATATATATATATATATATAATAATTGCATTAGTTAATTATACTTAGGGTTATTGGAAGAGAGTTCCACAAGCGTACAGATTTAACTGCAAAAGAATTTGTGTTAGAAATAGCGTTCTTTTATTATTGATATAAAAATTAAGAGAGCTTCGTGAGGCTGTTGCGATTTGCATAACTGAATAAGTTGGTTTAAGCAGTTTCGTCGTTGGGGCCGTCGTGGCGCAGTGTCATAAGTGTGCGATTGTAAACGACGGTTGTAGGTTCGATTACCGCTTGTGGGAGTTAATTGTTATTTATTAACATTTCATTAGTAATTGGGCAAGCGCGGCGCGGAGAAAAATGGGGAATGAAGTATCTTTACAACAAACACAAAAGCAAAAAAAGCGTGCAACTGAAAGCAACTAAAGACAGAGCAGGATAGAGAGACACTATATTAAGGCACTCCGTTGTCCGCTTTCCACCGAAATCCGAGACATAACTTGTTGAGAAGCGGAACAAAGTCCCAGAAGATGAGATAGAACTTGGAACCAAACCATTTACAGTAACAAATAACACAGCGCCGCAATGAACCGAAAAGTAAAAAAGAAAGTGATGACTTATATCCTGACTTTTTTGTCATATAGAACAACAAATAATAATCAGAACAGTCATTTTATCCCGCAAAATTAAAAAGTGAATGCATTTTTTTTATTAATTTTCCATTGTGAAAAAGTAATATTATGTTACAAGTTAAAGCTGGACAACTGCGAGACAGATTCGCCCACCGAGGGTTCCGTACAAAAATTAGAGGTAAATTGAAGCTTAGTTTAGCCAGAGCCCTACCCGTATATGCGAGCTGTCAAATTTTAATCATCTAGGTTAACCGGAAGTACCCTATTAATTTTGATACCCTTCATAGCGTCAAAATACAAGTTTTTTGCGATATAAATGACCATATCTTTTTTCAAGTAAATGTAGAAATACCATTTTTTCAGGAAATGAAGTGACCGTAGATCGGAGTGTGTGGTTTGAATTTCAACTCGATATCTCCAAGCATTCGTGAGATAAAGTCTCTGGACAGACATACAGACGGACAGACGAACGAACAACCAAGTGATCTTATAAGTTTTCCTTTTTTTTTCTTAAATGGAACCCTAACAAGTAACAACGTATCACGCGGCCGTATCTACATCGACTCGTCTAAACTAATTACGGTTATTGCAGTGTTGGGAAAGCTGCAAATGAGCGGATGCGTGTGTTTTTTTTAATGTACCCACTTCCTGTTTAAGGGAAATCATATTTAATGTTTGTATGGGGCTTCTATGTTTTGTTAATTCATTGCCTATTGATGTTTAATAAATGTTGTTATTTTATATGTTAGTGTAGGGATATTTATTCTTATTATTTTTTTGTAGCATCATGCAGGGTAGGCAGAGAGAACCTAGTGTTAAGACAATCCGTTCCCCATTTTCTGACAAATTGTTAAGGTATTGCGTGTTAAGTGGTGAAATCTAAACAATGCTTTGCCTCTTAATAATTTTATTTACTAATAATTAATAAATTTCTTACTACCCACATAAAAAACGGAGCTAATTGAGAGGTATGGTTGAATGAAGAGAAGAATGGTTTGTCGACTTCATATGAAGGTCTATTTGTATGAGGCCTGTCGTATCGCAGGGGCACAAGTGTGCGTCTGTTAATGCGACAGGTTGTGGGTACGATCTCTACTCGAGGAAATGCAATATTTAATATTTTCTTTCGCTCACTCTGGAAACCGCCACTCAACATGGGATGCCAAAATGCGTCGGAAAGGAATCGTCTCGAATAAGAATCGAACCTACAACCTGTCGCATTTCCAGTCACCAATCGTGCGACTAGCCCTTGCACCACGACAATCAACTACTTACGACAAGCTATACTTTAAAACAATAAAATATCAGGTGGTCAATTAAATTGACTATTTCACCTCTTACATAAAGAACGCTTACTTCTTGATAATATAAAAATGCAAAAATACTAATTTGATCATTTAACTAACATTGTCAGTTGGTCTGTCCCTTAAAAAAATGCACATCAAAATCCCTAACCGAATTTACACGATCCGGGGTACTAACGACACAAAATAACAATTACGGCGACAGAGATCGTATCTCAGTAATTTGGTGCGCGTTCAAATTTCGTGTGCGGTAATAGCGGTCTTATTGTGTTATTTACACAAATAAAAACGTTTATTTTTACATTTTCCCAAAATTAAATATGGGCTAATTTACCGGCCGCGGGAATTACGCAGTCGTGTAATTTGTGCTGTTAAGGGCGAGTTCAGACGGACGTATTGTAAAGCAAGAGATTATTTTTAATATTTGTGTATAAAGATGTATGAATAACGTTTTAATTTATAACCATGTATTAGTATGTCTATGAGTAGTGTCGTATGTATTGTGACACAGGGACATGTTTGCGAATGTTAATGCGACTGTTATGGGTTTGATTCTCGCTCAGAAAAATGACATATTTAATATTATCATTAGTTTGATTTGGTTCGATTTGGCAAAGTGCAGTGGCCAGTTCCACCACTTTATTTCCTGAATGGTGCATATATTGCAACTATAGGTCCGTGTTTTGTACTAATGATATTCATTAAAACTATCTGAAAAATATCCTGTCAATATAATCAGAACTTTTTGGATTTTTTAAAAACATCTCACATGATCTACTGGTTAGCTAAAGAGAAACGTATATAAGTAACGTACGTTTTCCACTTTCCACCAAATTCCGGAGGCATTGCGAGCAGAGTGGATATCAACGCCGCTTTGTGCTTCGTTACCACAGCGAGAGAATTAAATATTTCTTCGAATGGGAATCGAACTCACTTATTGTGTTTACAGTAGCATGTGCCACAATTTCCTCTTTTTTTTTATCTATGCATACAAATTTGTGGGCTACAAGTGACATAAATAAAATTAAACTTTACATACTTATTTAGAAAACGTATAAAAATTTGAACGCAGCGGGACTCGAACCCGCGCCTCCTGGAAACCGACCAGGCGCTCTAACCACTAAGCCATGCGTTCTCGCCAGCTACGTCGAAATTTTTATACGCTTGTTACAACTTATTTATGTTGTTAGCATCTCTGTAGGGT
The DNA here is from genome assembly GCA_030704555.1 of Heliconius charithonia. Classification (NCBI taxonomy): domain Eukaryota; kingdom Metazoa; phylum Arthropoda; class Insecta; order Lepidoptera; family Nymphalidae; genus Heliconius; species Heliconius charithonia. Next base: position 3,204,414 of record CM060809.1, on the reverse strand, counting down.
GATTTTAACAAATTCCCGCTACCCAAAGATAATTACTAAGAATTATCGTTTGGCAAGAGAGGAACTATTTTCAAATATTTTTTAAAGTGTTATTTCACACTTAGGAAAGAAAAGTACTTATTTACAAAATGTATAAAAGTTTACAGTCAGCCTTAGCGGCAATGCAAGTTTGTTATCGTCGGTTTATTATTCATGTGTTATTACTTGAGTAATTTGTGTCGTTCGTGTAATTATGAAGAGGAAATCCTTGTTATTCCGTAATTTGTGTATTCTAATGCGCTTCGCAGATTATATTTATCTGCGTACAATTATGAATTTTGTTATATTATTCACATTTGTTATGATCGAGGACAACATTTTTGTAATTGCCTTTCAATTATTTAGGTAAATGCTGTTTCATCACTATTGTATTATTTTTTTTATATTAAATTACACTATAAAATTGTATGCTAAAAATTTATTATTCTTAAAATGATATTTGTAATATTTGAATTTGTATGAAACATTAAAGCATTATATTTGTTAAAATTAAAATTATGTATTAAAAAATAACTCTAGACTGTATATCTATTAATCTATCTATCATTAGTTATATTAAAATGTTTAGTAACCTAAAATCAAAGAAATTGTTGAAAAATAATAGAAAAAGAAATATTTATTATGAAAAAATATAATTAAATTAAAAAAATATATTATTATGTATGTTAATATAATTATTAAGTTGTGAGGTCGTCGTGGCGCAGGGGCACAAGACTGTGATTATAAATGCGACAGGTTGCGGGTTTGATTCTCAGTCCAGAAAATGATGTGTTATTTTCCTTTTCACGCAGTGGTAACGAGGCAAAGTGCGGTGTTGAATTCCGACACGCAACACGCAAGTCCTCTAGAAATCGGCGAAAAAAGGGGAACGGATGTGTCTTAATGAGAACGAAGTAGGTAATCTAACACTAGGTTTACTGGTTCCCTCTATCTTTCATGCTATGTGCGGAATATAACGTAAAGATAAAAAAAACATATTCATATTTTGTAGAGTACATACATAGTCAGAAGTAGCAATGATGTACCTACTAGATATAAGGACTACAAAATGGTTTATAAACATTTCCGAATTTCTTCGTTTCTTACGTATTCAATTCCATATAAAATTTAAACATAGCTATTAAAAAAATATACTAGATGTATTAATATTTTTACGTGACTACATGAGACTATTACAATAAAGAACTAAAGTAATTTTAGAATACACCGTAGAGACGACTTGGTTAAAGCATAATGTCATTTTAACCATTTTAATTATATGGCGTAGGCTAATTACGATTTAGATAATAGCAGTTGTTACGTTACAAAGTAGCATTCATTAGTTATTTTGTCTTTGTTTTCACTAAAGGTACAAACTTTTATATATCATTTTCATGATTATAGCTTATTCTATAAAATTTTTACTATTTTATATATAGAGAAAATTCATTTTCTTATAAAACATTTTAATGTAAAAATATAATTAATCTTCAGCATAGAACTAAATTAGTCAATAAATAATACGGCCATTACATTTTAAAACCTTTTAAATTTACATCAATAACCGATAATAAAAGCTATCAATTTTACATTGTAAAATAAAAAATTGTGAGATGTCCCGAAGAGAATCACGCATTACACTTAATTACAGCGCTAGTTGGTCGCAGTTAGGCTTTTGACGCGTCAGATACACGCATATATCGTGACTCCGGCCAGTAAAGTTAGTTTGTTGATAAAGTCAATTAGCGGTATCGAAGTTGAGACCCGTATCAGTCGACATGGGCCCACCCTCGCGTCTGTCGCCGTATCAGACGACGGCCATTGGCCGGGCGTACCGCTGGGCGGAGCTATGGACCGCTACATTTTTTATTATACATTACCGAACCGTGCGTAGGCGATCGAGCCATCCGCTTTATTCTCTGCCAGTCGATTGAAGGTGTCGGTGTGTCATAGTTTATCGTGACTTCGAACGTATCATGTAAATTGTGGCGTTTATTAGCAGTAAATCGTTGCTGTCAGCTGTTGTGTGACTTTAAGGACTTTTGAATTTAGTTCATTTTAGTGTTACGTGTATTTTGGTAAGTTTTATTTATTATATGGATGTCTTAGTAAATCTTAGAGGGAATGTTGACATTACATTGTAAACAATTTTATGGTCCGTTTCAATATTAATGTATTTTTATATCAATAAAAGTTTTACTATTTTATTAAAATAGAGAGCTGTAAAATAACAGTTATATATTCAATACAAATAAATTGCATATTTCTCATAAAACATAATTAAAATAGAAAAAAAATATAGTATTTGTTAAATTAAAGTTTAGTTATAAAAAAAAATTGCTAAATATACGTTTACATTTCAACTAAACTAATGAGATTGTTTATAATATTTATAATAATTTACATGTCTATCCTGCTGTTTCGCCAATTACTAACGTCCGAACGATTATAGAAAATTGACACTATTTTGAACAAAAGTGTCCAACACACAAAGTGGTAATTTGACGGCACCTTTAATATTTTTGAAATCAAAAAACCATAACATGTGATATTTTAGAGGCATTTGCATAATTAGGTGAATTTTATTGCTTTATTGAATTAGGGCCAACGTCAGAACCAAAATTGAAAACAGCAGGGGATCTTGTGTTGTTCATTTTGTTTATAGCTTGTATTATGGTCAGTTTTGAATTTTATTCTCATATCTCAAGTTCTATAAACGATATAACAATAGTACATTTATGCTATTGATCACATTTTATATGGGTTTTATAGAACCGGGCTATTGAAGATACCATTTATTCTCTTTATAAACCCGTAAAGCCTCTTTTGATGGTTGTAGGCTGACTTTAAAGTTAATGGTGGATTCTTTAATGTTTTTTTTCACTTGTAGTAATTTCATGTATTATATTACATTTCTGTTATGTTTTTTTATAATGTTTAAGTTCATTATAACGTTTTAACTCTATCAATTTTTAATTTCACTCTTATTGCCGACGCTCCATACCAACAATAAATTTATATGTGATAAGAACTTCTCATTTTTAGTTAATAATAAAGTAGATAATATCGAAACGACTTTTTAATAATTCCTACAGCTATTACGACTTTGTAATTACTCGGCGAGATATCTTCATTTCAATATAAGTTACCTCACGTACAGCTCCAGTGTTCACTAAATTGAGTTCTCACATCACAATGGGTATTCGAATCAGTGATTCTAACAATTTTTTTACTAAAGGGTTGGCCGATCTCAATTCGATTAACATTGCCAGTTTTAATGGCCCCCGGCGTGCCTTTGGTTGTAAATGAAGTCGGTTGCCCAGGACGTTTTTGTTAGAAGGTTAGAGATCTCCATTCCCCAGTCTATATAAACCCTACCATGACTTGCGGAAGCCTCCGAAAATCGAGAAGCATTGATTGCATTAAACTTAATTAGATCTTAATTAACATTTTGATTTTTCTCATTACACGCTACTCTGAGCTACCAGCGGCGTGTGTAATAGGAAAGTTGATTCCTCCAGATCTTATCCTCTAGTATTTCGAGTTGATCTGATGTTTTTTCTTTCATTATGGTGATGAAATTAGACTAAAACACGGCTGAGATTGATTGTAATGATTGTAACGTAAGAGATATGTGTTTTATTTTTAACCAATTACATCTAATGTAATTGTCTTGGTTTGATCAAATTATGTAAATTACGGTACAAAATATTAAGGTACGGTGAATATTAACTTTATATTTGAAAATATTTTTGAAGTCTCTCACGATATAAACGTTAATTATAAAAGTGTATGTAGTTATTGCTATAATATTATAAACTATATTTAATAAAACATTATAAGACAAGTTGACATTTACATGAATATCAAATAAAAGGTCGTTCATAATTCAATACCTACTTACATTTTGATTGTGAGTCTATGTTTTGTCCCGGGTAATAAATTAAACATTCTTTAGATATGCTGTACGAGTTGAGTATGTAGGTTGGAAGTGAGGATCGTCAGGTAGCAGACAGGCATCAGTCAGTGAGTCACACACTTTCATCTTATCACGTTTAGAGGTTATAATCCCGGAGACCATTAATACTTAAGCCTAATGGACAAAAACTCCTAATCCACTGACAGACAAATTAAATTGCAAAATAGTTTCTACGAATAGTCGTAGTTTAGCTTGAGTTTTGTAATCTATTGTGTAGGTACTGTTTATATCGTAATCGTTGTTAGATAATATCTTACTTTTTAGTGATCGTTTCGTCTATCTATATATAATATTTAGTAGTTCTTTATAAACAATATTTTTCTAATATTCTCAATATTTCTTAAATATTTTTAATCATCGGATACATTTTTTTAAGTTCATATAATTCCATATACTCGTATCGTTAAATGTTTACGTCAAATAAAATAAAAAGCTCCTTACAATTAGTCAAGTGTCGAGGAACAAGGACAAATGGACAGATTACTCTAATGGATCACTGAACCAAGGTAATCCCGCAGGCGCCGCGCGTATCGCTTATCCTATTATGAAGTTATTTCATATCAAACAACCCGGATTTTTAAGCCAAATGCGTATATATTTTTAGAGCGTTTAGAATGAGATTATTTTATATGGTGGACAATAAATATACCAAGTGAAATATTTAATATTTTCAGTTTCGCCACTGTCAATGTCTCCAGAATTCGGTGGAAAATGTGGACACTAGATTCCCAGGTTAACTCTGCCTACCCGGATATGTACGGGATGTACCGGATATGTACATTATGAAACTAAATAAATATTATTCCAAGTACTCACAACAGTGAGGTTGTAGGCATTTTAAATTATTGTAGATTATTTATTGAATTTGTAAAAAACTTTAAAAGCTTTCAACCATATCGCGTTAACTAGATATCATATTCTTTCCTTTTTTCAACAAAGCTAGTATAATTCCGTATTTTAAATAGATAAATGTTAATATTTTATATAGAAATAATCAGAACATAAATGTTAATAATGATGCTTTCAAAAGATCTTTTAATTTACTAAAATAATAAAAAAATATTAGATTAAGATTTATTTACTTAAAAATTAGGAACGATATAGATGAATGAACTGTCTGTCGGAATCACTTTTTTTGTTCTACAACAAAATTATAGAAAAAATCTTATACAGTCTTACATAAACATATAAATAAATAATAGAATTTTCAATAATCATTTTAACTTGTGCAATTATCAGAGGCCGCGGTAGTTGTAGCCACTGACGCATAAACTTGCTGTCGATATTATTTGCGAGAGTTTTAATTGAATACCGTTACCACCAGCCATCCTGGACTCTGTAAAAAACGTAATTAAGAACTCCATCATTTTATTTACTTTTTTTGCCTCCCATAAAATTGTATAATCAAAATAGTAAGATGGCCGTTTCGTTTTATTTTGTTTTATTTTATGTTCAATAAAATAAACATGTTAAATTTATGTATTAAATTTTATAAGATCTGTCAATATCTAGTTATTCTTTTTTTTATTAACTGAAATAAAATTTATCGCAAAAATTACCTTTGTATGTAAAAACTATATTAGTATTGGTATTTGAGACATTTTTGACATTTATATTACGAGAAACGTTCATTATTTCTCTTTACTTTATTTGATAAGAATATTAAATTGTATTTTTAAAACGATAGATATATATATATATATATATATATATATATATATATATATATATATAGAGACAAAAATTATAGAGTTACGCAGCTAGGTAGTAGACGTGGCGTTGAGTACCGTCCCCCTGCTATGAGGAAAATAGTGAAGATGAAATTTGTCAATATATTTGTCGTATTTAATGTTGGATTACTATTAAAATCATTAGATCATAATCGATTTTGTAAAATGAAAGTTTTCTAAGCATTAAACTAATGGAGCGGCAACAACAAACTAGCTATGTTGAGGCAAACGAACCGAATACCGCTAACTTCCTAAAAAATCTGTCATTGTACCGATTGACCGGCGAAATCAATCAAAAACAAATATATGCAATAAAGAAATAATGCTTAGTTTGTTTTCGAAATCTATAAATTTCTACCTTTATATTTTATTTGCTTTTTATGTTTCATAACAGTACATGGTATGTACTGGTGTTGGTTGTCATATAAAAATATTCTAAAATGTACATATTTAAAAAAATCAAGAAGATTTTTTTCACACTTCCTCGGCGTTAGGTTACTTTCGCGTTTCGACGCTGTCATTCTTAGGTGCATTACTTTTACATCTAAAACTAGTCTGTGCTTCAATCATATTTATAAAAAATATGCTTATTTTATAATATATATTCGAAAATAATATTTCTTTATATACATAGTTACTATTTATAAATAAAGTACCAACTACTTTACTTTGAATTGAGTACGCACCGGCGCGTGCGCAGCAGATGCGGCCGCAGGTGGCGTACTGTCACGCTTCATAGCCACCGATATCAACCGATTACTAATTTGCTGAAAAACCATAGGAAAAGATAGTAATAAGGAAAAGGTTGACCAATTTAATCCGGTACAGCCAACAAAAACAACTAAAAAAATGACAAGTTTTTATCCCAGATATAAACGATCGACCTTTTTTAAATAAATTTGCATATGTTGTAGCTTATCTGTAAATTTGAAGAGACTATGTATGTACCTCCTCTGTTTTTATCTTTGACTATTTTAAAACAAATTGCTTAAATTAAACGACATATATACAGACAGAGAGTCTTAACACTAGATTTTCTTAGCTTTTTCTAGCATATAGATTTGGGATGGAGCTGGAAACTGAAAAAAGCTCACTACATAATAGATATTTCGTTTCTATTCATTTTTTTTTGTTAAAAACGACCTAAATGGAAGCTAACGCGTTAGAAATTAAAGTATTTTCTCAATTAAGCCTAATATTGTTATTATCGTTAATAATGTGTGTAGCACTAGAATTAATTTGATTTGATTGAATATACCTATTATTAATAATTAATAACAATTTTACATGTATAAATATATCAATGAATCACTAAAATTAAATTTCCGCTATGACAAATCAGATTCAGAAGTATAGCTTTTATACATGAATCAGTCTGATAACGTTCTAAGAAACGCATATCTTGTAATACTCAGTTTATTTATAATTCAATTTAATGTTTTATTAAAATAGAAACTTTTTTCCTGTTTTAGTTTTATATCAATTTTAAGCTAAAGGCTGAGGCCGTAGTGGTGCTGTAGCTACATATGACTATAAATGCTACAGTTGTGGGTTCGAGTTTCACTCAGTAGAATTAATTATTTATGTCGCTCTGGTAAGAAAACAAAACGCCGTGTTGAGTTCCGTCACTCAATAAGCGAAATTTGAGCGGAGTGTGGAACGAAGTATCTTATCAATTTCCTGCCTTAAATTCCATACCTTGCTATACTTGTAAATAGATTATTTAAGATGGTATGTATGGTGGTCCATGGAGTTCAGCGAGTTCAAGACATTGAGCTATAGGTCCAACTTACTTATCTTACGTATAGCGTTCGCTATGTTGCTTCAATAAACATGTTTTTAGGTAACAGTTTATTGAAATTGATATCTTTACCAAAATGTCACAGTCGAATAACTTTATAATAATCAATATATTTTATGTAATATATTTGCATTCTTCGCGCGCATACTTTTAAATCACCTCGGTACTGTAGTTAGAAAGTAATGTAAAATTAGGAAAACTCATAAACTGATCATAGATTCGATTATGGTTGTGGATTCAATCGATATCTAATCAGAAGTTAATTATTTAAGAGATTAGAGTCGTTGTACTCCGAGACTCAACCCACAATATTACCACTTTTCATAGTGGGAAATTAAATTTAGTAGTAGAAGACGACACCAAAGTTTTTCTGCCTATCCTGCTATCTAATAAATGCTAGCTGATATGAAATGAAGCTGTTTTTTTATCCGTTACTACTACGCAAAGTTTTTATTGAGATATTTCAATATGTCTGACTTCGTCCTAAATAATCAATAGATTTTGATTGGCAATTTAAAAATTAATAGCATCATTATATTGAATGAAATTTCTCTGAATACCTGACCGGGCTGATTGTAATAAAACAAACTTACCGTTAAATTGACTTAAATGTAATTATCAGTTAGTTAATTAGATCTCCGTCATAGCCCAGTACATATTGGCTTTGTTTTATCTGAGAAATAATTGCGTTTATTTGACAGATAGTAAATGAGAAACAGTAAATAAAATTTAATTCGTATTTTTGTTAACTTCACGCTGTATCCCCTATATAGTAGGGTAAGGCAGAGGGAACCTGAAAACCTAGTGTTTTCACTTTCCACCGAATTCTGGAGACGCTACGTATTCAGTGGCGGAACTGAACGTCACGCTTTGCTTCGACACGGCAAAGAAATGAATATATAAAATATTTTATTTCCTCGAGTCGAAATCGAACCTACGACCTGTCGCGATTACAGTCATACGGTTGTGCCTATGCGCCACGACCGGCCTCTATATAACGATTGTATTAAGACGCTTTATTACTTTTATGTTTTTTAAATTACATCATGTAAGGTCATAGCAAATATATAAATGCGATTCGAATTAATGATAATTATATGGTACGATAGCAAGATCAGCAGACAATGCTACGGAGGTCACGGCATTTGTTTCTTCTACATTACCTAGATTAGAATTAATTGTTGGGTACTGATTAAAAATTATAATTTTAAAGAACGGAGTGCCTTAACATTGGATTCTTCTGCTAATACAGCTTAAATAAATAAATATATGATAGAAGCGAAAAGAAAAAAAAATCAGCTTCACGCTGTATCCTGCAAGCAGCAGGGTAAGCAGAGGGAACCTAGTGTTAAGACACTCTGTTACCCACTTTCCACCGAATTCTGAAGGCGTCGCGTGTTAAGTGGCACAATTCAAAGAGGCGCTTGGCCCCGGCACCAGAGCGAATAAATAGAAATATAAGTTTAAATAAATATATATATATTATAATTTTTCTCGAGTGGATCAAACCCAAAACCAGTCACATTTTGTGCGCCTGCGCCATTACTGGGGATTTGCGAAAAGAAAAAAATCTTAAAATATAAAACCAAAAACTTAAACCCTCTAAATTAAATTACGTTTCAAAATATGACCGGGGGGAAGGAAAGCGAACATACTGCAATTTAGATGCGGAAGTGCGATACCAAGTTAAATTATGCTTGACGACTTTCAGTTTAGATGTAATTTTATTTATCACACAACAATATTTTTGATATTAGATAACTGTTGTTGATCGCTTTTGCGATTGTTCAAAATACTCCATTTCGATGTACCTAATGACTATTAATTATGTTTACGTTTGTACTGTGCATGTCAATTGTGCTCACGGTCATATGTAGGACTAGCTTTTGCATGTGGTTTGGCGCGGCGTTGAGTTACGTTCTGAGTGGCGGTAAATGGAGTACTGATTATCTAACTGTAACACTTGGTTCCTGCTGCTTTCCCTGCATGAAGCGGGATACAACGTGAAGATGAAATAAAGTATACAACCTATGGGCCTAAATAACTTTAATGGCAGCTTCATTAGGTTAAATCAAACGATATAAATGGACTATCGGAACCAAAAATATTTATGCAATATGAACCAGTAGCTCTTGAAATTAACATGTTCAACCGAACAAACACTTAGTACTATATTTTATATTTATTGTTATAATATCAGTATGAATGTCATCAGATATAAATAAATTAGCATCACGCTGTATCTCGCACTCAGTAGAGTAGCCAGAGGGAACCCGCAAAAAATATATTTTAAATAAATATTTCATTTCCTCGAGTGGGGATCGAAACTACAACCAGTCGGTTTACAGTCACACTTTGTGCCGCTGTGCTGTGTCGGTCTTCTTTATGGATATATTAATTTTTTGTCCTATTAAAATTTAAAAATCATCAATATTGATTGTAGATATATCTAATGATTTATGTTTTGTTATAGTTTAAAAAGTTACAACAATGGGAGTATCAGATACCGGTTCACCCACTACTCCAGATCTCTCACCTCACGCCCCTGACCGCCCAGGGTCAGGAAGTGGGATGGATGATGAAGACATCCCCAGAAGAAAGCAGAGGCGTTACAGGACTACCTTTACTAGTTATCAGCTCGATGAATTGGAAAAAGCATTCGGAAGAACACATTATCCTGATGTTTTACAAGGTATTTTTTTTTGGTTACAAGGTACTTAAAATAAATATGTGATAATTGTAAGTTAGACTCATATATACAAAAATATTTGTATTAATAATTTATATAAGAGGTAAAAACAGTTTTTGAGTTTCAATTCCACACATGTACCTAAACAACATCTAATAATTTACTTCATTAAACGGCTGTTTAGTGTACCTATTATAATTTTTTTGTACAAAAACATATAATATAATTTTGTTTTAGGGAAGAACTGGCTTTGAAAATTGGTCTTACAGAAGCAAGAATACAAGTGAGTGAATTATTTTATTCTTTAAATTAACTCTTTCGCCTCACAAAAATGGTAGCGCCCTTTTAAGGTGTCCATGTAGCCGCTTCATCGTCACAAGTTGACATTACAACATTTAAATGCATATTTCTCAATATGTCTTTATTCAGTAGTGTAGGAAATAATTTAAAAGAATAATGTAATTAATTACAATTATTATATTTCATGAGCTCCTGTTGGTTTGTTTGTAATTATATAGGCAATTCTTTTAAGCGTCACGCCGTTCCCCGAAAACGGCAGTGTAGGCAAAGGGAACCTAGTGTTAAGTCACTCCCCCCCATTTTCCGCCAACTATATAGTACTATATAGGGCTCTTGATGGCATATTATGTAGGAATATAGAATAAAAAACAAGCAATAGTTTAAAATAAGTAGAAACCTGCAAAGCAGATTGCTGCAAAGCAGAAGCAGAGAGAACTACGTAATTAAATTCTCTCCGTGAATCTGCACTTTGGCCCTTAATCATTTCCAGCAAAGCGCGACGATTGGACGTATATATATATACGTTGCCCAACTGTTAATTTCTTTCGTGAGCTATTGCTACATAATATTAATACATTACATTTATAAGAAAAATTTAATTCTCTTAATTCAGTCGAAATATAATAAACTAGCTTTCCACTACGGCTTTGCTCACGTAGTCAGAAAGAAATAACTAATTAACGTGTTAATACTTACTCGTACTCGAATTGAGATGTCGATTTAATACATACATACATTTTAATTATTGAATGAAACCGGCATCTGAAGATCGATCTTAGAGTTGAGAGCGGTTTATAAATTCGAGCTTAAGTGCGGGAGGAAACTGTTGCCGCGACACGATTTACGTAAAATTCCGATTTACATCTCCGTCCGTCCGTCACGCAGTCTATTTCGAGATCTAACATAAAAATATTTTTTCAATTCGAACCAATAGTTTCTGTGGTTAGCACGCTTAACCAAATCTCTATCTCTTTAGCTTTGTAATATTACAGTATAGAATAGCACAGTTGGCACCCATAAATTGAAATAACACAGTATTTGTATTGTGTTCTCACATTTAAAATAATTGGATTTCTTCACGCAAATACATAATGTATATATGTTGGTTATTTATTTTAAATTAATTTTACATTAAGCATACATCTTAAATTGTATATAATAACTTTATACAATGTCTGTTCTTGCCGACGACTTTGGTCGTTTCCATTCCATTGCTTCTTGAAAAAGTGTACTTTGTTTTATGTTACTTTTTTAAATCAAATTATTTCTATAATTGTGCTGTTTTCCATAATTATTTTATATTTTGTGTATATATTTAATACATAAGGTAAGTCATTTCGTCCTGTTACGAATCCAATGACTCGTTTTATGTATAATATTGGGAAGATAAAAAAAATCCGTTTCATATTTACATAATCTATTTCTAATAAAGACACGCCGTTTTTGGCTCTTCACCCGAAATTGAGATATTGTGTACAGAGTGGCGTAACTCAACGCCACGCATGCATTTCTGAATTTCAATTGCACCACTATGGCGTAATAAACTAAGTATATAAAAGGATCATGAATCTATTAATAACTACGTATGTATATTTTCCATAATAATCCATTTAACTTTTTACTTAGAACTTATAAAGAAACACAATATAATATATTAAAACGTTAATGAAGAAGCGTTATACACGTTTCTTGCAAATTAACGGTAATAATGACGTATAAGATCCTCGTCGGACGAATCAAAGGGATGAGATTAGTTTTTACTCTCCTATAATGGAGTTAATTGTACCATGAAGATCTTAATACATGTTGTCACGTATGGACCAAGTATTGTAGCTTTTTGTATGGAACTCATTATTTTGTTGGAATATTATAACAGATGTCAAAAGGTGCCGAGTTATTTGTTAATACAAACAAAATTTAATTAAAATTCTGTGTAAAAAAGGGCGTGTGAGGCTATCGTGGATACGTGGGCACCGACTGTTTGTAAATGATAGTTGTAGGTTCGATCTCTATTCGAGGTAATTATTATAGAACATATACATTTTTTATTATATACGTAATATTATTTTAATTTTCAAATTCGAAATATGATGAAACACATAAAAATATTAAAAAAGAGACTAATGTATATTAATTATAGGCAAAAAGCTGAAATGAGTCGGATTCAATTTTACAAATGCATTCGTATAGTATACATATAATTTAGATTACGTGTGCTATAATTAAAGGTGATTGTTTCCTTTATTTACTGGGTTTTTATTATATATTTACAAATAATGACTATTGAAATGGCATCATCGACGCTATTGTAAAGTAGTGGTAACTGTGATTGTGGGGTTTAAATTTTATACGGACATTTCTGTTGGTTAGTATCTGACAGTGACCGTGGTAGCGAGTTTGTTTCCCATTCGAGGGTAGAACGCTCCGGTAGAACATTTGTTTATTTAGCGCTGTATCTCGCACATAGAAAACTCTATAATTGAAGTTTGGCATATAGTTAGGTTAGGGACTCTAGGGAAATACTAACGGGAGCAGCAAATAACAGGATTTTCCATTTTACATATTAAGTTCCTCTCAAGCAAAGTTGCGAACGACGACTAGTTCGATTATAAAGGTCTAAGCATCTTAAATCTTAAATTTTAAAGCCCTCTAAGATTTATGGGTTAAAGCCATCTATTCTATAGTAGGTTTTAAATCGTTGCTTACAATGAATATTGTCGTAAATATTGTATACATGACTTAACAACGTTGTTAAATCAATGATATGTAAGAAAATTTATTAGATTATATCAATTTTAGACATGAATAAAATATTGTCAATAAACGCTAAGTGATGTGAAAGTCCTTTTTAGTGTTCCGTACTTCAAAACGTAAAAACGGAACCCTGACAGGGTACAAAATTATATTTGTAGCTCATTTCATACAAAATGAGTGCGCGCCCGCCCGCAAACTTAAGTTTGTCGACTTTTATAAATTTTACTTCCCGTTGACCGTCAATCCTGAAATTAATACGGTACCATCGGTGGGCGAGTCCGACTCACAATTAACAAGTTTCTTTAGCTCTTGAGAATTAAAAAAATATATTTTTTCAAGTTCTTCAATTCAAAAATGTCTTCCATGGTAAAAATGGAACTCACGACCAAAGGGTAATTTATAAACTAACAAAAGACGATTGGGAACATTCTCTATTATATAAAAAGAGAAATAATATCACATAAATTTTCATCTGTGGAGTCAGTGCCACCAATTTACACATAACTATACTTGACCATATTCCACATATGGTGGTCATAAATACATGTTCTATCATAGAAACAGTAATAGCAATTGCAATTTACATTTTTACTGTTAATAACCTATAAATCAACGTTTACTTTATATAATTAAATCGTTTTTTGCACGAATATACACATTATAGGACTTGTTTAATTATGTTTGTATTGAATAAAAGTTTTAATTACGTAAAAACCAATCTATATTATAAACCAAAGAGGTCCAAGTAGGCAGCTCATTAAAGGATTACTTAAGTTGGTTGAAAGTTGCAAAACTAGAATTCGTTTCAAATAAAAATTGTTACCTGTCAAAGATAAGATAAATCTTGGCTATATAGAGATAGATTTAATTTATTTATTAAGTAATAGTAATTAATCATAATTTTTAATAATAATATACTGGGGACTTTCTAAACGTTTGTTTCATAATTGGCTTTGTATGAAATATGAATATAGCTATTTTTTATGACTTTGTCTGTATTATTTTTACGCATTTAGCTTATTTGTATAGGTTTTTAAAAAATAGAACAAAAAATAAAAAGGCTACGTGGCGTAGTGGTTCAGCGCCTGTTAGGATGCATTGAGTTCTGTCACTCAATACACTGTCTTTAATTCTGGCAGAATGCGATGAAGATAGAGTAGAGTCAAGACACTAGATTTTCTCGCTTACTCTATCTTCCTTGCTACATGTGACACTGTATAAAGCTAAATAAATACTTATAATTTTGTAAGGATCTCTGAGTTTTCAGTATACAACGATATTCCAAAATATTTGGATGTGCTTAATGTAAATGACGAGTTTCAAATCAGCAATCTAAACCGTAAATCCGAAATAAGACGTACTTCTGACACGTATATAAATATGTTTCCTGTAAAATAGTATAATAATATCCTCATGGTTCCCGTATTGTGTAAATTGTTGATCCTAGGAACTCTATTATGAAGAAATATATTAAATATCTATATAAGTGCTTTAATTAAAAAATTATGTTTATTTACTTACTACTGATATATTTATTATCAAAAACATTAATTAGAATTTTCAATGTAGTAATGTTATTTATATTTTCTTTTCAATACAATTGATATACTATAAATTAAATATCTTTCTGTTATCACTATCAAAGTAAATTCTTATCAAAATTTTATTTATAATGACACATCATAAACACGGAAAAAAAAATTGAGAACTGAAACCATACTGCAAAATAATAATTTTTCAATTATTTCTTTCCTTCCTAGGTATGGTTCCAAAACCGTCGGGCCAAGTGGCGTAAGCAAGAGAAGGTGGGACCACACGCGCACCCGTACAGTGGTTACTTGAGCAGCGGGCAGCCGCTACCGACGCCCACGCTGCCTGTGCCGCCTCACTCTTTAACTCAACTTGGATTTGGACTGAGAAAGCCTTTCGATAACGCTTTGGCTTCATTTAGGTTTGTAATTATTTTCTTTCTTTTGTTAATGTTCAGCTATACGTACGAGTAAGCCATGAGAAATATATTAAGAGGAAATCTATAGGGGTTAGGGACTCTATTAATATGACTTACTATTGTTTTATTACTGCTTTATTATAACAACAATATTTTTACACATCAGATTATAAATCAGATTATAGACATAAGATATGATAAAATGGACAAACCATTATTATATTCTTATATTCCCGCAACAAGTCAAAGATGCGTTGTTAAATTGAAAAAATTATAATTTAAATTATATAAAGTCTAACAAGAACTTATTTTTCCAACAGGTACGCAAGCTCACCGTTATTCGGCGCACAGTACCTACCACCATTAACCCGACCTCCCCTATTCGGGACACCATTATACGCAACATCCCCGCATTTCCATTCGATTTTCGCTAATCTTGTACCGGAACCCCCTAGACTGTCGCCTGAACATTCCCGATTGTCACCAGAGGTTATACGTTCCCCGGCTCCCTCCATTTCTCCACCTATCTCCCCTGGAAGTGAAACCGTTCCTCCACCTGAAGATGTTAGAACCACAAGCATAGCGGCTCTGAGACTAGCTGCTAGAGAACACGAGTTGCGATTGGAACTATTAAGGCAAAGGGCTGATCTTATTTGTTGATCGTATTAAGTATTTTATTTTATAAAGTGTAAAAAAAATTATTACTTCATGTAAATATGTAATTAAATTAGATATTTTTTATTATTTCATTTCTATCTTAACGAAGTTAATAAAATCGTAAAACATTCTTTAATAATTCTACTTCAGTTAAATAACGAGAATGATTTTATGTTTTTGTGAATAAAATAATAATTAATAAGTTATTTCTTGTATTGTTTTTAATGTAAATTATACCTTTTTTGTCTATTATTGTAGATTGTATACAATTAGTACATATTCTTAACTTATTACTCAGTGCGATCAGATTAATGCATTGTTGAATGTTTATATAATAGTAGTGATTACTACTTTATTATTGTGTAAATTAATTCCGTCCTTTGTAATATTTTATGTATAAGATTTATATTAATAAAAATATTTTAAGATTTTGTGTGGGTTTCCTTTTCTACAATCTACATCAATACCTAATAAAAAAAATCTCAGAAATTACTTGTCTAAATTGCAAAAATGATATTAGCCTCAACATTGTCTAAATAGTTAAAAGTTGTAGTCCGTATATAAGCGTGACACGGTCCTTAAGGATTGTTCACGAAGAGACCAATCTGACTGCCAAAGCAATGCCTCTTTTTTTCTTCTTTATCCGGCACAAAATAAAATATCAATATCAAAATTAAGCATATGCTTACCAATTAATAGAGGCACATTGTATTCGAAGTTCGAACTCTCTAATTACTTAGGCGTATAATGACATAGATAGATAGATACATTAGATATTTTTTCACAAGGTCTTTTTTTTATTTTTGAAATTGTAACAACACGAACCTTGGATATAATGCCATAAACATATAAAAATTAAGTAAAAAGTTTTATATAATAAATATGCATGGCAATGATACATAATTACCATTGTTAATTATGAATTATATATTCAACGCATTTTTAAAACAACGCATGTTGATCGAGTCGTTTTGGTATTGACGACCCGAGCGACCAATATATGCGCGTAGCAGTGGAAGCGAGGCGAGTCAATTTTTTATATAAAACGGTACTAATAAATATTAATGGCATATAATATTGTATTTTTATCATTAAGGCAAAATAATATGTAGAGACCACAAATATTGTGAAGAAATGCGAACTGTCATAACGATATTAACTAAGTTTGTTGAGACTGATACTGCCTCACGGTACGTCAGCGATGTTTCTATGGAGTTGGCTGTTAACAACGTATATGTATGTTCTACGACTTAGTAATTGATAAGTAGATGCGTGATGCTATTTTATGTCCCAGCTCCGGTGTATGTCGTACTGTCCGCCCGTCGTGCTATTTTATGTTCTGAAACTCTGGTGTATGATGGTTTGTCTATGGATCAAATACCTAGATCAAATGCCAATTAGGGCCACTTTGCGGTAGTACGCTCGATCAAAAAACTAATATTAATCTTAGAAATCAATCAATATTTCGAATTAATAAACTAATACAACAGGCGTAACAAGTACCTTCAGAAAGATCTCACACAAACGTCCTGGAGGGTTCAATGACTGTCGCAGCCGCAGTTTGGTAGGAGTTCACTGTGTAGGGACGGGGCGGGGTCCTTGAGCTTTCTTCCTTTCATTATAACTAACGAAAGAGGACAGTTGTAATGGAGAGGACGCGCTCTTGGCTGTTCTTTGGAAAAGCTTTGAGTAATAACAACGCAAAATTATCGAGATTTCATTTTCAGCTTCACGCTGTATCCCGCACACAGCAGGGTAGGCAGAGGGAACCTAGTGTTAGGACACTCCGTTCCCCACTTTCTGCCGAATTCTGGAGGCATTGCGTGTTGAGTGGCTGAGCTCAACGCCGCGCTTTGCCTCGACACCAGAGCGAAGAGATAGAAATATAAATTTAAGTAAATAATTCATATCCTCGAGTGGGGATCGAATCCATAACCAGTCGATTTTGCAGTGACACTACATGCCGATGCTCCACGACTGGCTTCGGAGATTCCAGATACTATATAACTGTCTGATGACAATTATCTTATTGGGAAATAGTTTTTGATGTCTTAATATAAGATTTGTGTTGCAAACTATACTTTCTTAATACTGCTACCTCCGAATCTCTAAAAGTTTTTCGCTTGCCCATGGCGATAAAAGTTAGATAAAAGCAATAAAAGGTGCCACTGTTCATATGTATTATTATTTAATAAATATATATTTTGTAGGTGTTGGGGGAAGCAGTTACAAAATATTCAGAAATTTTTGGTCATTATCGTTTTGTTTTTACAAAATATGTCTCCTGTCACCATTAACCCACTTAAGAACGGAAAATTTTATAATACCCATGTCAATTTAAAGAATCGAAGTTATTTTTAAATATAAACATTCCACTGCGTCAGAATTGAACCTACAACCACCGTGTCCCAAATACAATACACTTGTACACTATCTAATTGTGTCACAATGTGAATTAATAAATAAATAAATAAACACTTTCTCCTTAAAAAATTGACAGAAAATATTTCTTAAATCGTGATTCACGATCACCATGAATCATTCCAATGCAACCCATCATCAATGCACCAAGGCCGGGTGAAGGGATGTGACTACGTGTGCTAATTACCTGACCTAGGACCTGCGGTCGACGTGATGGCTCGTAATTTACGGAATTAGTTAATTTTTAAATTACACGACGGTGACGAAATAACAAGGTAGTTATTTTATGAATTATCGTACTCAATGTTCAGTTCATTAGGCAGAGCACCTAGTGTCGTGGCACACACGGATTCTCTCTGCCCCTATCATATAATGGACACAATGTGTTGCGTGAAGCTGAAAAAAAATTAAATTAGAAAAAATATAGAGTTCCGTCAATCAACACGTGAGTGGCAGAATAATATTAAAGAGTAGAGTGTCTTAACAATATAAGAAAGAAGTGACAAGAAATTTAGAATTAAAAGTATTGTTGCAAAATTTATATAATTACCACTGGTGAATCTGAATAAATAAATAAATAAAAAAAACACTACGTCTCCTATAAAAAAAAACATTTTGTTGGAAAACTGGAATTGGACATTGGACTTAACATTGTTAGGGAGACAGACAGACTAGTGATAAATTCTACAGGAACTCATTAGCCGACTTGCCTAATAGAACTAACAAAACTATATATAGGTATATAAGCATTACTCTACTTGGCCTTTTGCGTGTTGTTTGAGTTCAGACAGGTCCAAATCCGCCATAACGGTGTCTATGTTTAATTTGAATTTTATTATTCCTTAATTCAATATTTGTTTCGTAGATTATGAGGAATTTAGTTTTTTATAGTCTCTATAATCATATGCTAATACTTGTGATAAAGCAACGTCGAATAGCCAAACGAAATTCTATAAATTAATCCACAAAGTCGAAGCTGGTTTAAATAATCTTGTTGTGGACTCAAAAAATCAATGTGGAGGAGTTATTTTTAAAATGATATTTAATAAATATCAAAATTTTATTATAATTTATTTGACAAACAATTACACGCGTCCTTTGTGATGATAATGGCGGTTAGCGTAGCGTTTTACGATCCAAAACGGCCCGGCTAGTGATGGGCCTATCGATATCGATTTAACGAGCTCACATAATTATGAACAGTTATATTTACGTCTCATAATACTATAATGAGAAAAAACCTAAATACATTAAATGTCGCTTTTCAATTTTTTGATTTCACCATAATCACCTTGTTATTCTTCGTTTCGATACATCGATGAGGTGTAAAATATCGATAATAGTGAATGTTCTGTACGTATAATACATTCCTGTGAGATGGCAACGGTCGGTGCGTATTCTGCCTAACGTTCAGTGATTTTGTAGGAGGTTTTATAACTGGCCGTAAATTATACGTATATAGGAGTTTTGTTAGGACGACGGCGTGTTTCCATTTAAATTACTTTAATACGCGCCGATTTTATGTTGCATCTTAATAAGCCTGCTGAATCAATTTAGTTTGGATTTTGCAATATGACGTTTATTTTATCGGTATTCGTTAACTATATTAGTTGACGTAAAATTAAATTTGATGTTGTTTCGCCTGATTTAATGATTGTTACTTTCTTAGAGTACATTTTAAACAAATAGTGTTTTTAAAATACATAGTGGAACTTGTAACTTGTTTTAATAAGTTTAAATGGTATTGCTATTAGGCTGCATGAATGTATCCAATTTAGAGGATAAAAGTGAAGTTGTATAAAGATTTAAAAAATCAAATACGACAATATAATTATACACTCGCATTAAAACAACCGACTTTAGAATAAAAACATTATCATTATGAGAAAAAATAGTTGCAATTTTTTCAAAGGCCTATAGATTGTAGAAAGAAGTTATCTCCAGGATCCTTCAGGAGGAAGAAGTCAAATTGAATCGAATATCTTAAATATCTGGACATGGTAAATTAGAGTTAAAAGTCCTCCAAGGAATAGACCAAGGCTCACCAGCATTTGCAGCGCCTTTGATGATGACTCACTAGTAATTTAATTGATTTATAGACTTGTGTTGGCGATTGTACATGAAACATCAATTTCATTCTTAAATTTTAATAAATAATTTTCATTATAATTCAATTTGATTTTATATTAGCTATGGCCACAAGCGATTCCAACAATAATCTAAATTAACTTAATTAAGAACAACCAGTGGGAAATGTCTGCACTTTCCCAAAGTAATAATTAAAAACAAAATAAAATCCGATATAAGGTACCTTTGTTTAGCCCAAGGCGGACATATGTTACCCTATTTACCTTTCTATATCCAATTAATAGTGAAATTATTATACATAAACATTTATGGTGCCATACATTGATAACGAAAACGAGCGGCCGACTATTTGACGAGGGAATTATATTAGACAAAATTAATCGATTTCCTACAGCCAACTATAAAATGTTATTATTTATTCAGTTTTCAACTAATAAAGCGTCTCTCTGTCCGTTTTTGAGTGAATTTATTGGTTTTGAAATTTAGTACTTTGTGATGATTTTTTTGTTGTTTATAATTTTTGATTGGTTTAAAATACATACATACTGTGTGAACTTATAATGCTTTGTTGTTCTATAGGGATATACCTTACTGTGCTCGATGATTTTGAGTTTGAAGATTACTTATAGCTATATTTACGCAAGGGTACTTCCCAAATCTTGATATATATCCATTTGGGAGGATAACCGGAGGCAGCACGAACCTGAGAACCTACTATTAAGAAAATCCTTCCTATTAAGACACTTTCGTCCTCAAACAAAAGGTTAAACACTTTAAATTGGCGTCCGATACTAATTTTAAGGGAGCCGTAGGTATGGTAAACAAAATTCATTATTATAGTTAGTTGTAAAAAGTCTCGTCATCGTTAATGGTAACATATGGGCGGGTTTGAGAAACTAAATGGTTTGTTAACGTTAATACGTAGCCGAATATCCTGTTCAAAATTTCTTTTTATTTCCTTTAAATATATCCTGTATGAAATTTTATGAATTTATTGAGTAAGTACATAGAAAAAAATTTTATGTTTAAATAGTGGAAATGGTGTTCATTTTGGAATTCGATGGTCACTCGAGGCTTTGAGAAAATTGTACTTAAAATTATTTTCGTTTTTTGATCTCATTAGGTTTTATTCGGTTGACTTGATATTGTTTGTAAATCATTTTTATTTCTTTTATTTGTTTTTGCATTACGCTGTTTTCCGCACATAGATAATAGGCGGTGGGAACATGGGAACCTAGTGTTAAGTTCCAAATTCCTGCCTTATCGCCGAATTTGCATCAGATGTATTGCACCACAGAGAGAAAATTAAAATTATTAGATATATTAAATTCACCAGACTGAGAATCAAACCCAGAACCGTCGCGTTTACAGTCGCATGCTTGTGCCCATGCGTCACGATGGCAACGACAACGGCATTTTTTTTTAAGTTAAGCCCGAAAATCTTACTACAAATTTCTTTTTGCTTACTGAGGAGAGTTTAAATTAGAATCAAACGGGTTACGTCCGACGAATGATTTTCTACTTCACAGCTATTGTAAGTACTTATTTATTAAATGCCCTTGTGCTATACATACAAAAATAAATCAGCTTCAGCAATCAGCGTATCCCGCACACAGCAGGGTAGGCAGAGGGAACCTAGTGTTAAGAGACTCCGTTCCCCACTTTCTACCGAATTCTGGAGGCATTGCGTGTTGAGTGGCAGAACTCAACGCCGCGTTTAGCCTTGACACCAGAGTGAAGAAATACAAATACAAATTTAAGTAAATATTTCATCTCTTCGAGTGGGGATCGAACCCACAACCAGTCGGTTTTACAGTCACACTTCGTGCCGCTGCGCTACGACTGGCCTCTGGTGATATACATATATTTTAACTAAAACGATTTATTCTACTTATTATAGTTTATTCTTTACTTTTCCGTATTAAGATTGCGTGTTCGGAACAAAGTCAGTTTATTTTAAACTTAACTACTGTAGGTAAGACTCGTTCGTACGCGCATATACTAACTATAAACGAGTAGTAGTTTATAATTTATCATTTGTTAAACATTTATAAAAATTACAACCTTTAAATGTATTTATTAATAATTCATAATTAAAACTTTTAATTAATATATAAAAATGGAGTTGTGGAATTTTCACCTTGCGTGTTACATTTTAATTGAGATATTTATTTCAGTATATAGATTTAACTTTGTAACAGCTTTGAATTATTACTGTCGCTGTGAAGTCATCCACATCGGTTCAGTTGCTTAAGTATTTCCTATTATTATTATACTAGCGACCCGCTCGCGGCTTCGCCCGCTTAAACCACAGAATTATTTATTTAACACACTGAATTATGTTCGTGTTTTGATATACTTATAATGTATGTTTGCAATGTAATGAAGTTTTTTATGAGAAAGTTGTTAAAACTCTAGGTCGCATTTTCGTACCTCCCATAAGAATCTTCAATTGAATGTTTGAAATAAAAACACAACTTATCGATACTTTCTATATGTGCGATAATCTCAGAAACGGCTTAACCGATTTAAATACTTATACTTATTTAGAAAACGTATAAAAATTTGAACGCAGCGGGACTCGAACCCGCACCTCCTGGTCGGTTTCCAGGAGGCGCGGGTTCGAGTCCCGCTGCGTTCAAATTTTTATACGTTTTCTAAATAAGTATTTGTCTTTCCTAAGTGTGGAATAACACTTTAAAAAAATGTTTAAAAAGATTTAAATACTTTTTTGTTTGTATTCTGGCAAACTGCCCTTAAATATTAAGTATTAGTTTTATTTTAAGCAGCTTCATGCTAGTCAGAGGGAGGAACCTAGTATTAAGACACTCCGTTCCCCACTTTCTACCGAATTCTGGACGCATTGCGTGTTGAGTGGCAGAACGCAACGCCGTGCTTAACCTCGACCCCAGAGCGATGAAATGGAAATATAAATTTAAGTAAATATTTCATCTCCTCGTGTGGGGATCGAACTCAGAGAACCAGTCGGTTTTACAGTCACACTTTGTGCCGCTGCGCCACGACTGGCCTCAACTGGATTGGACTTTATTTTAATCGGTTCACATAAAGTTAAAACCAGATCCACGCTTTATCCCGCCCTTAGTAGGGCAACTTAGTGTAAGATATTGGGTATAATGTGTGACTGATGTGCGAAATGAAAATATTATTAAATTATAATTCAATCCTGCATGTGTGGATCGGACCCACAACGTCGCGTTACAGTTACAATTGGGCATATAGGGTAAAATAGTTTAAACCCGTACCTAAAGAATTTAAGCAAGATACATCAACAGTGAAGACGTAGGTTTTTTTCTCATTTCACAATGTTTATTCATATCTATATTTCGTATGACGCGGTTACGCATAGGTACCAATAATGTAAACACATACTACTACAAAAATAGTACTAAAATGTTTAGAACTTTAAACTTTGCCGCCAAAACCTACGACTCGATTTCGCAATGAAGCGTATGCGGCGGTTTCCCTTTGATAGGTTTATGTGTGCGTGCGTCGTTCTTGACAAATTGTATTTTATTTTACAACGATAATTTTATTATTTATTTTGTTTGAAAAAATAACTTTTTTATTTTCGGGTTTTTAATTTAATATGTAATAGGCTTTTATAGAGTAGTTAAACTGTGGTTTCATTTAAAGTGGTCCTAACAAAAAAACTCTGTATAAAAAAAAAAAAAATTAAATTAGCTTCACGCTATATCCCGCACACAGCAGGGTAGGCAGAGGGAACTTAGTGTTAAGGACACTCCGTTCCCCACTTTCTGCCGAATTTTGGAGGCCTTGCGTGTTGAGTGGCAGAACTCAACGCCGCGCTTTGCCTCGGACACCAGAGCGAAGAAATGAAAATATAAATTTAAGTAAATATTTCATCTCCTCGAGTGGGGATCGAACCCACAACCAGTCGGTTTTACAGTCACACTCTGTATAATTGAGCATATTTAATATTTATAGTGATTTTTTGGTGAAAAGATACCAATAGTTATTACAACCACTTGCGAAGAAGCATAGTTTAGGTAATTTTTTATTCTTATACCTTTTAAAAAACTACCAACGTTCTTAAGTTAATATATTATTTTTTCAAATTAAAAAAATTGTCTATGTCATCCTAATGGCGGAAAAATATTCAAAATGTATTGTAATACCACATTAGTATCGACAATGTAGTGTTGATAGTAATTAAAAATAGATATACTACAGGAGGATATCTTCATATGCACTGTTTTAACCTGTTTTATGTATAATATAGAATAATATATTCTATAGAGGAATCACACATTCTTTTTATTCAGTTTAGTAAATACATTTTTTAGAGGTTACTCTGTACTAAAATGGCATGCAACTCTGTTCCCGCATTTACGTTGCTGATATATCGATATAAATAATAGAAATACAAAATATAGGAAGGAAACACAAATGCAATTATATTGCATTTTTTCTTTTTTTCATACTTGAAACGTATTAATAAATTACATATCCATCGTTTCTAATTCAGTAGCTTAGAGAAATAGCTGTCTCCATAGCTGACTTGGAGCCTGCGAATGAGGCTAAGGATGAAGGACCTTGTCTCTCAACGCAATAGGTCATCACTGACACACACACTGGTCCTCCTAGTTTTTCCATTTAACTACACTTCAGATAGGAGACAGCCTACATAAAAAATAAACTTTTTTAAATTATAAAACTTTTATTGAAGTCTATTCGTGTAGTAAAAAATTTTTTATGTGAATGTGTAGTCGCATATATAGATCACATGTGTGAATATGTAGTCACATATGTGGACCACATGTGTGAATATGTGGTCACATATGTGGACCACATGTGTCAATATGTGCTCACGTATGTGGACCACATGTGTGAATTTGTGGTCTTTCATGTGGACCACATGTGAGAATGTGTGGTCACATATGTGGACCACATGTGTGAATACGTGGTCGCGTATGTGGACCACATGTGGGAAAATGTGGTCACATATGTGGACCACATGTGAGAATTTGTGGTCACATATGTGGACCACATGTGTAAATATATGGTCCCATATGTGGACCACATGTGTGAATATGTGGTCTTTCACGTGGACCACATGTGAGAATTTATGGACACATATGTGGACCACATGTGTGAATATGTGGTCGCGTATGTGGATTACATGTGGGAAAATGTGGTCACATATGTGGACCACATGTGTGATATGTAGTCACATATGAAGATTACATGTGAGAATTTGTGGTCACATATGTGGACCACATGTGTAAATATATGGTCCCATATGTGGACCACATGTGTGAATATGTGGTCTTTCATGTGGACCACATGTGAGAATTTATGGACACATATGTGGACCACATGTGTGAATATGTGGTCGCGTATGTGGATTACATGTGGGAAAATGTGGTCACATATGTGGACCACATGTGTGATATGTAGTCACATATGAAGATTACATGGGTGATCCTGTGGTCACATATGTGGACCACATGTGTGAATATGTGGTCTTTCATGTGGACCACACGTGAGAATTTGTGGTCACATATGTGGACCACATGTGTGAATATGTGGTCGCGTATGTGGACCACATGTGGGAAAATGTGGGCACATATGTGGACCACATGTGTGATATGTAGTCACATATGAAGATTACATGGGTGATCATGTGGTCACATATGTGGACCACATGTGTGAATATGTGGTCACGTGTGTGGACCACATGTGTGTATATGTGCTCACATATGTGGACCACATATGTGAACATGTGGTCACATATGTGGACCACATGTGGCATCGTGTGGTCATATATGTGAACCACATGTGTGAGTAAGTATTCACATGTGCAGATCGCATGTGTGATATGTTGTCACATATGTGGACCACATGTGGCATCGTGTGGTCATATATGTGTATCACATGTGTGAATAAGTATTCACATGGGCATATCACATGTGTGATATGTAGTCACATATGTAGACCACATGTGTGATATGTAGTCACATATGAAGATTACATGTGTGATCATGTGGTCACATATGTGGACCACATGTGTGAATATGTGGTCACGTGCGTGGACCACATGTGTGAATATGTGGTCACATATGTGGATCACATGTGTGAACATGTTATCACATATGTGAACCTTTTATAAAATATATTTAATTCATTAAATGTAATATGTATATAAATAAATAAACGTAAAGAAACGTTACGTAACATCATACATAATAACAATTAAAACGTAAACTGCAGGCTAATTGATCATCCGGTAGACATTTTAATTAAATTATCAGCTGAAGCAGAATGTCTTTGTATCATCAGAGTTGTAAACCATTTGTTCGATAATTAACTTTAACAGTTATGAACATATACTATTGTTCAAAGACGTCACTATTACATTTCAATCCTATGAAAATTTATAATGGAGAGAAGAAAGAATTTCAAATAAGATAGTGGTGCACTTACTCAATTTTGCACTTTCCAATTTCTTTAGATAGTATAGCGGAACACAAGGCTTCGCTTCGTTTGTTTTTACGGGCAGAAAAATAAATATATTCTTCCACTTAGTGGGATTTTAACCTAATTAAAATATAACTAGTGCTACAACCAGAAATCTCAGTTCTCTCAACTGTACCGTCATAGCGTCAAGTTTTAGTCGACATATTAACTTTAAACATATTAATTTTTTATCGACATATTAACCGACCTAATTTTTATTTTTTTTATATCTTTCATGTACAGAATTGACTTTTCTATCCTTTTATTATATATGGAGATTTTGTTTGAAAAAATAACTTTTTTATTTTCGGGTTTTTAATTTAATATGTAATAGGCTTTTATAGAGTAGTTAAACTGTGGTTTTATTTAAAGTGGTCCTAACAAAAAAACTCTGTATAATTGAGCATATTTAATATTTATAGTGATTTTTTGGTGAAAAGATACAAGACACTCTGTTCCCTACTTTCCTCGGAATTCTGTAGGCATTGCGTGCTGAGTAATGAAACTCAACGCCGCACTTTACCTCGACACCAGAGCGATGAAATGGAAATATAAATTTAAATAAATATTTCGTTTCCTTGCGTGGTCATCGAACCCACAACAGTTACACTTTGTGCTCCTGTGCAACGAACGGCCTCAATTTACTTTCTTCTTTTAAAATGTGGTTAAATGAAATAGTCGTAATTTAATTATGTCGGATTACTATTAACCGACTTCTTAAAAGAGGTCATCAATTGGACTGTATTTTTATCCTTGTTACCTTAG
Organism: Heliconius charithonia; assembly: GCA_030704555.1. NCBI lineage: Eukaryota > Metazoa > Arthropoda > Insecta > Lepidoptera > Nymphalidae > Heliconius > Heliconius charithonia. The sequence goes on along the minus strand of CM060809.1, from coordinate 3,176,766 downwards.
AATTTTTGATTGTATGAACCGATTTTAATTATTCTTTTTTTATTTGAAAGGTAATGCGTCCCGTGTAGTCTTATTTTAATTTAGTTTATATTCAACAATGGTATCTATGAGAAAATCATATAAATCTCAAATTTGCATTAAGTATATGCGCGACAAATGAACGTATAAGTCAATATCAATTCAACCGATTTTAATGATTCTTTTTTTATTAGAAAAGGTACATATAAGGGGTAGTTTGGTGAAAGTTTAGTTAAGTTCAGAGTGTGAAATCCGGTTGAATTTGAAGAAGTCGATTTTTTTTATTAAAAAATATAATTATGTAATTTTTTCTACAAAAAATTCTTTATACTCCATGATAAAAACTATCCTATAAGTGACATTAGGCTTTGAACTATTACCATGCCAAAATTAATTTAATTTCATACAGTAGTTATCGGTATTTTAGGTAATTTATATTTTTCAGTTTTTATTTTTTTTAAAGAAAACTATCATGAAATTCGGAATGAAACCCAAAAAAAATGTACCTTGAGGCCCTAGGCTAACACCATGCAAAAATTCATCAATTTCTGTCAGGTAGTTTTTGCGTGATTGACGCACAAACAAACCGACAGACAGACAGACAGACAGACAGACAGACAGACAGACAGACAGACAGACAAGAATTCTGCTGAGTGGTTTTTTAGGTTCTATAATCGACATATTAACCGACCTAATTTTTATTTTTTTTTATATCTTTCATGTACAGAATTGACTTTTCTATCCTTTTATCATATATGGAGATTAAAGCGCGGCGTTGAGTTCTGCCATTTAACACGCCATCCTTCCAGAATACGGCAGAAAATGGGGAACGGAGTGTCTTAACAAAAGGTTCCCTCTGCCTACCCACAGGATACAGCGTAAAGGTAATTTTATATTATTATGTCATGTCACTTATTTTCACCTTTTTTCGTACGATTGACGAATCATGGCCGCCATGGAGTTGTCTGTAGATGGCTGCCTAGACTTGATATTGAGATTTATCTTACTCTTCGTTTTTATCCGGATTTTGTATTTTATTCTAAGTGTAACTTAAAGAAAGAAAATTCTAACAGAGAACCCATTTTCTCTTCTTTTGTCGGTGAAGTAGAGAATGGACGCATTAATTAACATTTAACTTGGCTCTTATTTCACATTTATGTTTGTGATAGGATACGATACAAAATCATATAGCTTAGCTTTAAAAAATTAACAATCTTGAATTTTTATGTAAATATTTGAGTTATGTACTTATATTTATATAGAGAGTAGGCAGAGGGAACCTAGTGTGAATATATAACGTCCTCACTTTCCGCTCAAATTTGAGATATTGAATTGCAGAACTCAACGCTACAATTAATGATGACACATTATCATATTATGTATGAGTTTATTTAACTTTATAAAATATATTAACAGTCCGACTATCACCGCTAGTTTAGGCATGGAGCTTATTAAAATGCTAATTCGCTTTGTTTATTGCTCAAAACATAACACATTTATATCATTAAAAAAAACAAACCGGCACGTTTGTTGGATCATAATTTATTATTTACAGAAATATATTTTTTTAAATAAAATATTTTATAATATACATTGTTCTGTTTTTTAGTTTCTCGATGTATCTCGCATAAAGCAGGGTAGGTGGAGAGAGCCTAGTGTTAAGACACTCAGTTCCCTACTTTTCGCTCAATTCTAGCGGCTGAATTCTAGATTCCAGAGTGAAGCAATGAAAATATTAAATATTCCATTTCCATTGAATGAGAGTCGAACTTATAACCTATCGCGTTTACAGTCACACGGTTGTGGCCCCTGCGACATGCCTGATCTTACGTTAATACATCATTTAATGAGAATGAATTTTTATTAATAGAAATATTAATAAATATTGATTCACATTAAATAAAAAAATATGTAAAATAAGAAAATATAAATGTACAAAAATATTTCATCTCGAGTGAGGATCGAACCCACAATCAGTCGATTTTACAGTCATTCTTTTTTTTTGAGGCCAGTCGTGGCGCAGGTGCCACTGCGACCTCAAAAAAAATATTATAATTTTAATTAAATATAAAATTGTAATTATAATTATAAAATATGCTTATACAGAAATGATAATCATAAAACATGTTTATAATCTTAATATATTTTTTTTAGAACAAGATGAATCTTGATTCCGTTTTCCCGTAAACCGGGAAGGTTTAACATGTCCGTTTACACATAGGTACCATCGATAATTTTAAATACATCTATAAGAAATTACAGTACAACATAATTTGATCAGTTAATAAGTAAAACTATATTAAATTAATACAGACAAACATACAGCTACTTCCGGTTTTTCAAACATAAATTGGCTAAAAATCAGATTACATAAATAAAATAAATTATATTATTATAGCAATACACTCAAAAAGGAAATGGTTTACATAACTTAATATATTCAATTAAAAAACGCCTACAAATTCTAAATTAAATATAAACAAAAAAGATTAATCATAATCAACTATTATAACGAATCATCGTTTACTCTCAAATCCCGACCACGCATTCCGACCAAATTAAAACTAATTTATGTTGATTGAATTTATAATAGAAACTATCAACAACGTGGAGCACTAAGTTTTTACTTTGATTTCGTTTGTGGGTTTTCAAATTATTTTATTTAAGGGTAAGTGAACGCGAGAGTATATTTTTATTTTCTCGCAATGGTAACGAGGCAAAACGCAGTGTTGAGTTCCGGAACTAGGCGGAAAGGAGGGAACGGAAGTGTTTTAATGGAAACGAAGGCTTTTAACACTAGGGTTCCAGGTTCCCACTGCCTATAGCATGGTTGCTATGTGCGGAATACAGAATGAAGCTGGATAAGGACATAGTGACCAAACCCATATTATCGAAACTTTTGTAAAGGGGCTAGCACGGTGATTTATTGGAATATTAGAGTTTCTTCTTTAGTAACATCCTAAATTTACATATTTTTGGTAATCCCCGATCTAAGCAGAAGGATGTATGTTTATGGCGTCATATCGCCCAAATGCTTGAACCGATTTTGGTCCAATTATTTTTAGTTTAAGTTTTATTTGTAGCCATGATTCAAGAAAGTACGTTTATTCGTTTCAATATTTTCAGCTTTTTTTACTAGTACATGTTTACCATATACAGCTTTTTGTGTCGGTTACAATTTTACGTAGGCGGAATATAATTTCAAACGTTTATTTATCCAAGAAGAACTTTCACATCGTTCAAGGAAGTTAGTTAAGTAGATATTATTTATTTAGCAATCAACGTGCTTCATAATTAATATAGGTCAATGTAGAATACTAAATAATAAATATAATAAAAAAAAAAAATATTAATTTATTCGTGGAAAGGGAAAACGTCGAATCGCGAATAATGCTATCCGATAACGTAATTACAAAACATTTATAACATGATTCTATTTCTTATTTAGATTTGCAAAAGTAATCTTTAATTTAAAGCTATTAAGAACGGTTATAGCGTGTTACTTGAGCATAAATTTTGCTATATTTTTAAAGGAAAGGTTCAGTAAGGCTTTCCATTAGTGAGCACGCGCCGGTTCGATATACGAATGACATTTAAAAGTCGGTTCGTCGAAAATTGGAACGTCTCAGACAATATAAATGGCGTCTAGACTTTCAGATATCGTTGTTCAATACATCACAAGTATACTGTAGTTTTTTTTAAGTCTAAAATAAAGATTTTATTTATTATTTTAGGTATTTGTAAATGATGAGTAAATTTATATATATTTTTTTTAATAATACTTTACTGATTGAAGTTCATAATATTTTCATTATATTTTTATACGAAAAATTGTTCATATAAGTAAAGACGATGCATAGAAAAATCATAGTCGATTTTTCTGCAAAACAGAACATAAACAAAGAAAATCTATGAACTACCTGTAAAGAGCTACTCTACTACTCTATCTACACTAGATCGGATTTGAACCTTGTAATATTCTATGTCTATGATTCGCCAAGTTAGTGTTCGATTAAATATATAAGATGTACTAAAATTATGAGGCCGGTCGTAGCGCAGGGGTGTAAGTGTATGAGGGGCACAGGTTGTGGGTTCGATTCCCATTCGAGGAAATGAAATATTTATTATTTTCATTTCTTTGCTCTGGTTACGAGGCATAACACGGCGTTGAATTCCGCCACTCAACACGCAATACGCCACCAAAATTTGGTGGAAAATCTGAAACGGGGTGTTTAAACACTAGGGTTCCCTCAACTTACGTGCGTGTAGAAAGAAAAAAAAATAAACGTAGGTAAAACAAAGTTCTCTCTAAAGTTCTATGCCCATTTCTTTCAAGCTATACACGGTCATGTACTAAGAGGCACGTGCCTGTAATAGATCAGGGCAGCCAATGACCGACGCTCAAAGCAAACAGTGGTCGAGTGTAATGGCTGAGGGCTGTGGTCGCGGAAGTCGCGTGCGCACTAACTCGCGCAATCACGATCGTAACAAGTAGATTACCTACATTGATCTATGAAGATTGGAAATGTTGTTGTGATATAATTTCTTAATTTGGCTGTATTTTATGAATGTATAAGAATATAATTATATTATATATTTTTTTACTTTTCTTATTTAGTACTAAGATAAGTGCTGTATTGTAAGATCTGTGATGATTATAGGTGTTACTCTCACTTGCGAGTTGATTATTATTTTGATTCCGATGTGATATAGCGCAATATTTCAAATACAAGCGGAAAGCGGAGGTTTTTGTACATGTTTTTCTTTTTTTTTATTGCACTAGAAAAAGTCACATTCAATTTACCTTACAATAGCTTTTATTCATCTTAGTGATCTCTCAAATAGTAACAACGTATAAATGAACAAATTCACAGGAAGCGAGTGTACCGTAGTAGTAGTACTTCGGCAGTAATGGAGCAAAAACAGAAAAAGAAACTACTTGTACCTTCTTCCCTAAATAAAGAAAATATATAATAGTAAAATACATACAAACTTATAATTAATTGTAATACAAAAAATAATTTAATCAATAAGCGGCTACTCTGATTTTCAACGTACCTTCTTGACGACCGATAGGGCAGTGAGACAACCGCAATCGGATATTCTGTTTGTCTATCCATCCGAGACAATTATGGCCAGACCTCGATTATTACAAGGAAAGTAAGCTGAACTTTGAAATACTCCTTTACATAACGCTTAAAAACAATATTAGAAGCAGAGCTAATTTGTATAACGATTTCCAATAACTTTTTATGATTATCACGTAATTACAAAAACTACTGGCTGTGTTCGCCTTTCTTTGAGAAAATATCAAAAATATAAGTGGATAAACTAGACTTAAACGACGATTTGATTTTTATTGCACTTTTTTATTTACTGGCAAAGTCTGAACGAAACGCGTGATTCGTTTCTAACTTTTTTTAGCAATTTCAGCACTTTTTTATTATTATTTTGCTGTTAATATTTTTCATTCAAAAGCTAAAAGTAACTGTTTGTTGAATATTATTATAATGATTTTATTAAAATTATAATTGACTTATTAATTACATGAAAATCGTTTCTCAAATGCGAGAAAATTTTTACTTTTTTTGACATTTCCAGGTCTGCACTTTGTAACACAAGGGAGGTATAAGCAATTTTAATTTTTCATTAAGAAAGAAAATTTTATTCCTAAATTAAGGGGTATCTAATAAAACTATACGCCTTATACACCCAGCAATAGGTGTACCAAAGGCAGAAATGAAAATAATAAATTTCATTTCCATGAATGGAAATCGAACCCATAATAATTATGTCGCGTTTACAGTCGCACGTTAATGCCCCTGTGCCACAGCCCACGACTGGCTTGGATATATTACTTTTATTTATTTATTTTTTCCACAGCTTTTACATTATTTACGATTTGTATCTAGATCAAAGCGCGGCGTTCAGTTCTGCCATTCAACACGCAATGCCTCCAGAATTCGGCAGAAAGTGGGGAACAGAGTGTCTTAACACTAGGTTACCTCTGCCTACCCTACTGTGTGCGGGATACAGCGTGAAGCTGATTTAGTATCTAGATTTTCTAAGACTAATTTGACACCCATCACGTTGTGAAATCACAAACAAGCAATTATCCCATTCTAATCTTAAAATGTTGACTTACCAGAGCTACTTTGCGGTGAGTCGAAATGATCATTGGAGTTTTGAGGTTTCTTTGTATAAGCAATGTTGTATAATCACTGATATTACGAGGCCCTCGGTTAAAATATTCAAGAATTGGGGTAAAATTTGCATTCAGTTTTTTGATGCTATAATTATCTTATTTAGAATTGGCCTGACAGCTTAGTGGTTAGATAATGCTCACCCAAGCTCGTGGGATACGTTTTCGGTATTGCTTTAATAGCAGTCATCTGATTCTTATATAAGTATTTATATTGTTATTTTTTTTTTAAATATCTATGTAGTAACATAATTAATGAGGACGCAATGACATTGAATTCCGCCACTCATCACGCAGTGCCTCCAGAATTCGGCTGAAAGGTGGGAAGCGGAGTGTCTTAACACTACTTACTGTCTCACACTCTGCCCATCCTGCTGCATGCGGGACCAGCGTGAAGTTAGAAAAAAAAAACATGAATATTCTGGCTACCAACGCAGCGAATGAGTCGCTTGGGACCCTGTTACACTAATTACAAATTTAATATGCCTACTCAACCTCCTTGTTTCGCAAATCATCGTTGTTCATTAATCCATACGTTGTACAGGTGATTACACAATAACATATTGTTAAATCACTTAAATTTAAATATTTAATAATATTTTTTTAATTATCGTAATAATTAATAATATATAATATATCATATATGATTTCACGCTGTATCCCGCACACAGCAAGGTAGGCAGAGAGAACCTAGTGTTAAGACACTCCGTTCCCCACTTTCAGCCGGATTCTGGATGCATCGCTCGTTGAGTGGCAGAACTCAACGCCGCGCTTTGCCTCGGCACCAGAGCGAAGAATTTGAAATATAAATTTAAGTAAATATTTCATCTTTTCGAGTTGGAGTCGAACTCGCAACCAGCCGGTTTTACAGTCACACTTTGTGCCCCTGCGCCACGACTGACCTTAATATATAATAATAATTAATAATACATCAATATTATTAATAAATATAAAATAATACTTAATATATGTATGTATATTGACGTTATTATGACGTATTTGGGAAATATTTGGTGTCGAATTAAAATCAAGGAATTGTTTATTATAAATAATTTTTCCCGGTATGATAAACAAAATGTGGTTTTGGGGTTTAGTATTCTATGATTGTATGAAATATCTATGACATGGATACAAATATGAAATATAATATATACATTAAGGCTAAACTTCATTTTCATTCCGTGTTTCTTCTGTAAATTATAAAAATATTTATCTTTTTTAGCGTAGATACATATCAACGCTACGCGATAAATTGCATTGCTCGACTGATGTTGGAACCCGCAACCATCGCTCTACTATATTAATAAAATATTTAAATTCAAGGCATTCGTGGCGCTAGTGTACATGTGTGTAACACTTAACACGATAGTTGTGAGTTTGCAATATGTTATATATTAATTTTCTTGCTCTGGTATCGAACTAAAACATGATATTGAGTTCCGTCACTCTACATGGAATGAAAGAAGGAGAACTTAACTGTTTTAATGGAGAACAGGGTGTATACAGCCTGAAACTACAAATCATAACAATAATAATATATATATATATATATATATATATGTGGGATATCATGTTTACCTATCACTCAAACTCTACCGCCATTCAGAAAGTATTATTTAGTAGGTAGTTACCTCATAATATAATGACACACATGGAAAATACACAAAGTTTTCAAGAAATATAATCCTAAACCCGAAATTTCCCAATGAATAATTAAAACACAGTGTTTGAAATGATATTCAATACGTAAGCGTATTATGAACCAATAATATCGAGTCACTTCTGTCAACAACGTTCCTACGGCCATGTAAATTGAATTAGGGGGCGGGTACGGCGCGTCGCGGCGACTGTGCGATGTGCGCAACCGCGGTATTATAAATTAGACACTAATTAATAAATGAAACTATATTTATATGTAAAGAAATATTTAAATTAACCTAAAGCGTTCTAATTTTGCGAGTGAGACTGACTTTTGTGAAAGAAGGAGGTTCTCAGTTTGACTGTATTTTTTTATATGTTTGTTACTTCAGAACTTCCTACTGTGTGTACCGATTTCGATGATTGTTTTTCAATTTGAAAGTTGGTGCTTCTGGTGTGGTGCCAATTGAATTTGGTCCAATTTTAACAATGAAATCCATGAGATAATCATGTTGTTCTTAAAATTCCATTAAGTATGTGCACGATAAATTGATCAATAACTAAATTTCAACTTTTTCGTTTACTGTTTTGTCCCTTTACTGAAGTAGATATTTTGTTAAAAATTAAAAGTTTCGTTTTAAAATATTAATTGACATAACTCATCCAATTCATATAAGTATTACAATACTATATAATTATGTATCTATAGTAATCGTTAGCGATTCACATTTTAAAAAAATAAGATAAAAAAACATATCGTATATATGTTTCCACATTATTCAAAACAGATTCTATATAATGGCAATAATCGATGTGTATCACCCATTAACAATACTTCACACGAGTTTCCTTCCAATAGGGGGCCGTTGCCTACAATCGACAGACCCAAATTGATGATGAACGGTGATGATCTTTTCGCTCAGTACCGTGGCACTGATGAACGGCGTCAGGACGTTAGCCTTCTGGCTGATATTTCTGGCGGCCACTATTACCATGGGTGAGTCGGTTTTGACCCGAGGGATGTGTACCTAGGGGAGGGGAGGACGAGCAAATGCCACCTGAGTAGTCACCTCAGCCGGATGAGACCCTTGGTTCCCCCAGAAGGAGAGAGGCCGAGCTTAAGCGACCACTTCCATTGCTTTAATAGTCTTTTTCACCTACATCTACCCTCTTTAACACGAGTTTGCTAACAATATATATATATACTTACACAATTTTGGAGAATCGGAAAGATATTTTATTGATAAATTTCTTAAATAAATAAGTGATTGTTAGTTTATTAGACATTTAAGTCACGCTTAATGCGAGTCGTGATAACCTACATGGAGCTAATGGCAAAGTTTTTTTTTGCATATAAAGCAAAATTCTAAGCTTTTTTGGATATAAATATCAAGTAAGTGTTAAGGCACTCTGTTTTGATTATTCGAGTATCTAATTATGTGCTGTGTGGCGGAACTCAACACCGCAATTAGTATATCTATTAAAGCGGGGAAATTAAAACAATTCGTTCCTTCGAATAGGATCGAACCTGCGACCATCGAATGGTGGAAGCTCATTTTACATTTTTTTTTGAGAGTTAATTTTATGATCTACATACAGAAAACATTTTGGGAGAGCTAGGATATCTTTTTTGAACTCTTTTTAGTAATTATTAAGATTTTAGCTTAAGATAACTAATCGATTTCTCTATTATAATGTGTATTAAGTAAGTTTAAGCTTAAATATCACACAAATATATGTAATTTAAATACAAGTAAATTTACCTTTATAACTTTAAAAAAATGCATGAAAAAAACAACAAAGGCCTGTCTGTATGGTTTTATTTTATGGAAATGATGTGGCATTTCCAAAAAAAAACACAAACAGACAGACATGTTACCTAATGAATGCTAGCTGATACGTAATAAGTATAACAGCCGTTCCGTACTAGCTCGGCGCCGCAGCGGTGTATTGAAACAAAGGGGCTCTGATTGCGCGGGAGTGACTTGCTTTAAGCACCCTTACCGTAAAATTGTTGAACAGGTTCCACATCTATATGTCGTAGAAGTCGTTTACGTCATACTTTCACGTAAAAGTAAAATAAAATCAAATCTGCTTCACGCTCTATCTCGCTCACAACAGGGTAGACAGACCTAGTGTTAAGACACCCCGTTCTCCATTTTGCGCCGAATTCTAAAGGCGTGTTCAGTTTTTTATAAAATTTTAATTTGAATAAATCATTTTATTTTATCATTTATAATAATCATTTTAAATTGGTAAAAGTAAAATATTTTTCATATTATTTATGGAGTTATTATTATTATTTAAGGGTAGGCGTTATTTAAAAAGTATATAAGTAATGTACATCTGTGTGGTCAACTAATATAATTAATCTGAAATGAAGTAACCAAACTGTGGTTACTTCTGGTTTCGAATTAAAAATGTCCTTTTTGTATTGTATACTTCATTTATGGAGACAGGCAGGCTATACATAGAAAACTGTTAGTAATTTTAATTTGCTAGCGGAGCATGAATCTAAAGGAAACCAAGTAAAAATATATACAAATATATTGAGGCGCATAAAATGGGAAAAAAATTGTTGTGCGGATTAGTGGGAACGGAAGGTCTTAGCATTAGGTTCTCAGGTTCCTTCGCTATTTGCGGGATACTGCGTGAAGCTATAATACAATAAGTTAGTTGGCGACATCCTAAGCTATAAAGAATCTGACTAAATCCTCATGATCAAGTAGCGAAAAAAAGAGAGGCGTTACAGATTAAACAATCCTATTATTACTAAAATAAAAGCTAAACAAAAAAAAACTATCCTACTCATTTTCTTATAATTTAACAGTCGGCATATCATTTACAAAGGTAATCTATTTATTAATAAGAGATTTGTGTCGATACTTACAAACATACAACAACAGAAGGCAAGAGGCCGGCGTCTTTGAGCGGTGCTTGAGCTAAATAAACGATGACTCGCGTTTTCTCTCAATAGGATTCTGGTACATGCCTGGTCTAAGAAACTGTGTAAATATAATGTGATGTTGCAATTGGAACGTGTCTGAGTGATAACTAATAGTTTAATACTTGCATTATGTAACAGTATGTACCTGGGATATAAGTTAAAAATAAAGAAATAAATAAAATAAAATATGCATGGCAATACACATAAATAACATAGTTAATTTATGAATAACACAAACGAAATATTTTTCATAACATATTAATCGAGACGAGTTCGTGTATTGTCGTCCCGAATGTCGCGACCGTCGTTCCGTATATATAGGTGGTGGTGATGCTGGAAGGCAGCGGTCGAGTCGAACTCTTAAGTACTACGGTACTAATAAATATGATGCACATAAAGACTCGTACCAAATGTATAATGAATATAATATGATAATTCGAAGTCTATGATGGCACGATCTTTTAGGATCGAATTCCTTATAAAGGAATTATATGTGTAGGAGCGACACATATTATGGATTAAAGTTATCTTTGACCAATGTTATAATATTGAATGTTGCTTGACGTCGCGGAAGCTGACGTGATGGGCTTATGCGAACTGTTGCAGTGACATTAACTATGTCTTGGCTGATGCCGTCTCGCAGTATGCTCGCGGTACGTAAGCTGTGTTTGTATGGCGTTAGCCATTGATATATTGATATACCATTTCTACGACTTGGTATACGACTAGTAGGTGTGTGGTGCTATTTTATGTCCCAGCTCCGGTGTATGTAGTAGTGTCCGCCCGTCTCATGCGGGTGTGTGGTGCTATTTTATGTCCTGGAACTCTGGTGTATGTAGTAGTGTCCGCCTACGGTTCGAGACACGACTGTGGGGTGTGTGCCGTGCGTTTATTTAACATATCGGCCGCCTTGCGGCAGTGCGTTCGTTCCAACGACTTATATTGATCTCACAAATCAATCAACATCACGAATCACAATTCTAATATAATAATCTTAATATAAACAAGCGTAACAAGTACCTTCAGACTGATCACACACAAACGTCCCGGAGAGTTCATTAAGACTGTTGCAGCCGCAGTCAGGTAGGAAATCACGGTGTAGGGCGGGGAGGTGCCCGTACTCTTTCTTCCTTTTATTATAACTAGTTTGCTGTTATAGTGGAGAGGAAGATAGGACGCGCTCTTGGCTTTTCTTCGGACGAGCTTCGAGTTATGACAATGTTATATTGTCGAGTTGCCAGTTATCTAAATAACTGACACAAGAACAACTTCTGATGGCAAATATGTTATTAAAGCGATACCTTCTAATGGCATAATATAAAGTTCTTAATACTGTTACCTCTGAATCTCTAAAAGATTTTGGGTTCTTCACGATCACAACTATAGACGGTTCTAATCACTAGACACATCACGAGCCAAGGAATATTATTTATTAAATAATATTTTAAAATGAGTTTGGGATAACAGTTACAATTAGTTACGGGTTCGAATCCTGGTTATTGAATACGTGCGGGTAAAAATATGTAGAGTCAATTTATAGACTTATAACATATATGACATATGCTGTGCATATGACCGGTATGTTGTATACATTACATTGTCATACCACGTCATTATCGTACCCCCAAAATAGCATAGGAGGCAAATGAGAGTGTTAAGACACTCCTTTTCCATTATAACCCTTTATTTCTCCACCTGTTACTAAACTCTCAAAACATTGAATGTTTTTAACTTGTTAACGAAACTCAACTATTATGATCCATAAATGTAATTAAAAAAATTTTTTTCGATTACGAAGGATATCAAATGATATTCTCCATTCTTCATCTTGAGAGATTCTTAGCACCAAGTTCCCTTTGCCTACTCTGTTATATGGGAAAATAAAATAATATATAATTTTTTAATTTAATTCTCAGTGTGATACATAAGTTTCTGAATTGCAATTTAAATCTAAAATTTTGGTTATAATTATAACATTACCACAGCTAAAACATCTTACAAAAATAATTTTAACTTAGTTTAAAAATTACAACTTCATGTACATACAAAAATATTAGGCTTTTAGTTTAAATATTTAATTTTTGTAACAGAATTATAATGTTCACTCTTTTCTCTTTATGAATCACTATTTTGTTGGTAGACAACTGAAATGCTGAGAAAACTTAATGTAGTAAACTGAGCAAGTATCAGCGCGTTTATTACGAAAAACCTCATTAAATAAGCACTCATTATCAGAACATAGCAAGATCATAAAAGATCATGGAAAAACTTACCTTTGAGTTATAAAAGGAGTTTACTATCATTTTCAGTCAAATATTAACTAATTCCATAGTGGCGTCAGTATTGATTATAGATGCTCTATCATTGCTCTACATTGTCTATTATCTTAGCAAACGGGAAATTAGTCTGTACATAAATTTTCCATTGCTCATAGAAACTTGCTCCAATTAGCTAGCTTGCAAAATATAATTATTTCCTTTATATAGGCCTATGTTTTCATTTGCACTAAGTTATATTATCGTGTGTCACTAAATACAATCTATCATGAGTTATTATAAATTATATTTCCAATACATAAAATTTATTGTACGTTATTAATAAGGTAATGTTTATTTCAGTTTTATAATATGTATTTCGCAAAGTATACAGAGAGCGAGAGAGACGTATCATAAATGAATTAAGTGACAAAGCTTTGCCAGATATAAAAATAAGCAACAATATTACATTTTTATCTTTAGTCACTGTGCTCCAACTAACATATCCCAAAACGCCACGACCGCGTCGGTAAAATTTTCAAACTAAATTTTTTGTAAATGATTATTCAAAAGCCTAAGATCACGGAGGACATCAAAAAAACTGGTCGCACATTATTACCTTGCAAGCACAATATTAAGAATCGTTATACAAATCGAATTCTTCGACATTTCATTAGCCCTTTGAAGAGCGACTTTTTAGAGGGCACGCCATAAATCCTAACATTTTCTATAACCTCCACCCTTTTTGTCTCTGATAATGAGTGCATTACCATACAAATAGAATCGGTGGCTTCACTACGGATGGCGATGGCATTGAAAGTCTTAGTTTGTATCAAAATTGTGTAGGCTTTTCGTTTTTTCTTTACAATTTATCAAATGTAGAGTTCTGTGATAGAGTCGAAGTTTGGAGCTTAGTTATAATTGAGGCAGGCGCCCCGCTGGCTTCGTTCCTTTGTATCAACCGGCGCCAATCGTATACCAACTGCGATATACTCGTATATATTATTAATGTTTTATATTTCACAAATATTGGTCCATGGAGATTACATGCGTGTTGCTCTTGATTTGTTCATTATCGGTAGGAAATTAGTTAGTGCCTTCGAATAATAGAGCAAGCGAATTAAGGTCTGTAAATCACGTTCATAATTTGAGTTTTATTACTGTATAATTACTTTTTAAATGAACCTTATTATAAGAAACAAAAGTATACAACAAAAATTAAACTATCTCTTTCTTATTATTTTTTTTTTACGGAAAAGGACAAAGCAAACGAACGTTCGGGTCACCTGATGGTAAGTGATTTTCGCCGCCCACGACCCCGTGCAACACCAGAGGAGCTACAGGTGCGTTGCCGGCCTTTAAGGTGGACATAGACGCGCTTTTTAAAGGTACCCATGTCGTATCGACCTGGAAACACGGCCGCGGGTAGGCCATTCCACAGTTCCGTGGCGCGTGGAAGGAAGTTCCTATTAATAAGCAGATTTTATTTTATTCTAACTTTATATTAGATTTCAACTTGCTACCACGGGTGCCTTGCTACAAAGTCAGGAACAAAACACCACCGATGAGAAAATGTATCTAAAAGTAAATATGTCAATATGCACAATACATTTTCTCAGGTATCAACAAGACTATCATATGGAATGTACGTAAGCCATATTAGGTAGAATAACGAATAACGTAAGTCAACGACACACTATCTTAGGCTGGTCAATTTTATTTTTCACTTGATATTAATTTATAGCATATAATTTATTTATTTAAAAAAAACGACCTACAAATACCTACTGGTGTTAGCACTTAAGTAAATTATTAATCCTATATATACATTGGAATTATGTTAGTAGTTCTATAAATCTATTTAAAATAAAAATAAAATTTGAATAATAAAACAATATGTTATATTAAACAACGTTAAACACATCTCACCGGTACACTCCGAAGTGTAAAATCAGCATGAAGTATTGAATAAATTCCATCTGTATCTCCAGCTTACAGCCGATAACATGGAAAACGACTACTGATGCATAGTTTACTATTTAAAGTTATAAATAAAATTATGGCCAGTCGTGGTGCAGTAGCACAAGCGTGCGACTTTAAGCGCGACACGTTGTGGGTTCGAATCCCACTCGCGGAAATTAAATATATTATTTTGTCGCTATGACACTCGCTATCAGAATGACTTCAGAGTTTGTTTTTTATATCCTTAAAATTTGAAGAGAATGAAGAACGGAAAATAGGATGCTGCTGTACGGTTTAAAATTATAATAAGATTCTCTATGAATTTCGAACATTTTTCTTGAAATGAACTATTATTTTACACACAAGCAAATCTTTGCAAGTATAATAAACGGTTTACCTTATACATATGTATAACTAACTGACTTTTCCTTCCTAATGTTACTCATTTATAATTTGAGTCAAACTTAATGAATGATTAATTATGATCCTACAAACTAAAACGTATTTAAATATTAAAACTTAAGAAATAAGTCTCCTGTCATCAGCAGATGGCTCACCAGATGGATGGGTCATCATAAATAACACCCTAAAAGGATCTTGCTTTTTGTCAGACCAGCTTGTTTGACTTCAAATATCAGAACATTATACTTGTTAAATATGTCTGCGCTTTGATGAAGCGATTAATTAATATTGAAATTATTTTGTCCGAGTTAGAAAAGTGTATTTTCAGTAGTAAAAATTACCGTCGCGTCTTTCGATTACGGTATAAAATACCTAAAAACTATACTATTTTTCGGCAACACGTTTTATAAACATATAAATATCGCGAAATAGCATCAAATTATTTATTTCTCCGCTTTCCGCACGAGTATCAGATTCAGAAATTATATACAACAATGCCTATTTTTATGTAATTTTATCACGTACTAGAACTTTATACGTATGAAAAAACAGAGAAAAAAAGAAATTATAGCCACATTTATAATAAATTCACATCTTTATATCACGTGAAGTTATAATATCTTAAATCCACTCCTCTATCGCCCCTATACCTTATTAGGTGTGGTTAAACTACTTAACATGCGCGCGCGCAGCTTCCTGCTGTTTCAGCGTAAACTAGATATTTTAGTCCATGCGCCGATAGTAACGTTCCAATTAAAATTTCCATTAATACTTTGACATGATATTGCAAATGTCCGCTTAAAATAGCTTTCATTTATATTAAGTGTTTATTTTTAATTATAGTTTCTGTTGTAACAAAACTAATAAAACGTTTGCATAGTAATTGGTGTAATTAAAAATTATTATGAATTGAAAGGAAGGAATTCGAGTTGTATCGTATTATTTTATAGTTAATCCACATAATATGTTTATTTAATGAGATATATTTTTTATAATTTTTTTCTCTACTTTTATGCCGTCGCTTGCATCTTGCTGACTGATTAAAGAAATTTATGAAGAAATTGTAATGTTAAAACGAAATAATTGTACTATTCACTTTGCTTATACCTATTAATTGTGATAGCGTGACAAACTGACAACACAATTAAATATACCTAAGCATTCTCTCGAGTTCGAATTCGCAACTATTATATTTATATCACTTTAATAGCTACCCGAAAATATTTTTATTTTTTATTATTTATTTTAATGCTATTAGCATTTATAAAATATGTAAGATTTTCAAAAGAGAAAAAGATTAGTTTTTCATCGTAGCAATTTTTTTTCTTATTTAAGAAAAAATCATGCTTCAGGAACAATTGAATTTCCTTTTTTATACCTTACGTAAGAATAACGGAATGATTTTTGTTTCATAATAAAAAAATTATATTAATTAATGGTTTTCTAAAAAAAAATTATGTAACTTAGTTCAAATTTTTTTTTCTTCACGTAAGCTCATTTCTATTTCTGTAGATGTTATAATATTTTAAGCTTAAAGAAAACGGTTTCGAGTTATTAATATTTAAATATATTTTTTTCTCAGATTGAGGTTGAACCCCCAACTACAACTAATCAAACATTTTATAACTATACCACAACGGTGTCAAATAATTAAAAATGATATTATTCAAAGCACTCTGTACAGTGGTCGATAACATTTTAAACAAGTAACAGGTACAGGCAATACAATAAGTCATTTGCAGCCGCAAGCTCGATGATGCTAACTAGAATATATAACTAAAAGACAATGAGGAATTACTACCTCACACGATCTAGTTTTGGTTAGGGTTGCCATTTTTTAATCATTTTTAAAGATATTATATGGTTCTTTGTATTATATTTTATAAACTATATATATTTTTTATCGTACCTAAGATCGTATTTAGGATTAAAATTTACAGTTTATTGAAGATAATTTATTTATTTCTTTTATTTATTTAAGATATGGAGTTTATTTTGTTTTCAAAATTTGAATTTGAATGTTCATTTTTTTATAACTGAAGAGTTTCTACTACAATGTATGATTTTGAGATAATGTAGAGTCCTAAAAATAAACATTAAAATTATTTGAAATTTATACTTAGTATATAGATAAAGTAATTTAAAGTCCTATTATATATTATTATTATTTAACTATTATAACTTATGTACGAATTTATCAGAATAATAATGTTCTTATATTCTACTTTCTATATACATACTTATTTATAAGAAAAATAAAAAACTGCAAAGTATACTACCACTATCAATGTGTGTGACGAGGTAAAATTACCAATATTTAAACTGTGCAATTCATTATTAAAAGATTGTCTGTAAGCACGATACAAAAATTAAGTCGTAAATTATTGGACTTATATGAAAAAAAATATTATATTAGCACCTGTTTGTCAAATTTGTATTACAGAAACCCCTAACATCAATGTCATTAAACACAATTACATCATTAAAACAAATCGATGGTAAAAATGTAAAGTAATCGACGAAAACGCGTAAGCAAATAACAAATGTTTAAGTAGGCGGTGACTCCGCCTCAGAGGGCGTAGGGAGGGACGCGAGTTGCGGCACCGAGGAGGGAAGAGGACCAGTCGCGCTCACTACCGCGAACTTAACGCGCGTCCACTCGCGACATGTGCCTTGTACAGCCTTATTAGACATCTGTGAAACTTATTAGGCATAATAATATTATACCAGTGCTTGAATTTAAAAAAAAATATTGACAGATTAATATATTTTGACATATCGATATCGATTTGTGTACTGGCCAGTGTTTATAATGACCATGGAATCACAGCACAGACTGTCAAGTGCGTGACAATGCCAGCGCTGGGTAAAGAAGTTGAACTAATAAAATATAATAAAAATGGACCTGACGACACGTCGGTGTGAGGATGGAGGTGAGATCGCCAACGGAACCGACTGTGTACGGGACATGAGGGATGTAAACGGACAGGGTAGTGACGTCACGGGGGTGACAGAAGTATCCAGAAAAACTAGCTCGTTCAGCATAAGAAATTTGGTTGGTGATGACCGGCCTGCCGACGGCAATGCTAACACCAGTGAAGGTAAGTTTTAGAATATATAGATTTTTTTTATTTAAAGGATCTGTAATTTTTTTCGATTAAAATTACCGTTACTGGCCACGCAAAAAGTTAATTTTATATTTACAAAATATGTAACATTACGTTTATATTTTTCTTACCCAATTATATAATTTATAATATTTTATTGTACGACTAAAACTAAATTATAAGTCAGATTGGATTAAATCCGACAAAAAAATTACATTAGATGATAGTTACTCAGAATACTTATATATAGATATACAGGCTGTTCATTAACATTTAACCTAACCATCAATTCTATTAAATTTATTGCAATCCCTAACGACGTCAAGAGTCGTAGCGCTTGTCAATAACTCTATAAAAGGTCACGGTTTACTAATATGGAGTGCTGTTAATTGCATTTTTATTCTTATATTCTAATCATTTTCTAGAATAACGCTTATCACATTAAATTAAATTGTTTTTGTGTTTTTTTTCCATAATATCTATAATTGTATATGTTATAAGTATTTTTAACTCTTCCTTCCGCATTTTATTTACTCATATTGGCAAGACAAGACAACACCACACTTCGTTTTGGTTGTTAAAAATATAAAATTTTTAATTTTAATCTTTTATCAGAGATTCAAATTCACAACTATCAAAGTATTGAAATCAATTTTGAATGTCAATGAATCTTTTAGATCTTTCAAAAACAAGAGGACCTGTAAAAACTTCTACATATATTGTTTATAATTAAGATGAATAAAATATTTATATAAATATAGCACATGCTTAATGCGCCTGCGCATACGTACCATTGTAACTACATACATATATTTTTAGAAAACAAAAGTGCTATTATATATAAACACTGCAACTATTTTTCGTGAATCATGATGTTAAAAAAATTGTATAACTTTTTAACAGATTTCAGATTTTATATAAAAATATTTATTACAATTTTTCTTCCATAAAAGCAAAAGATCGTTAATTGACAAATTTTAGTGCTTATCCTTTCTTTTGGACTGTTATTAAATGTACATTGTAAACCCAATGTATGTTATACATACTTATTTTAAGAGATAAAATAAAATATGGTAACTCGTGTAATTACACGACATACATACCATTTCTATTCATGCACATTACAACATTATACGAGTATATACACTTTCGGGGCGTTTATAGGATCTTTATTATTCCGGACACCGTTGGACCGACCTATAGTGTTGGTCCTAGGTTTAATTGTAATGTGGTCATTTTATGTATAACTAACTCGCTTTGACCGCTGTGTCGATCGCTTTATTGTTAATATATTTTAAATAAAGAGGCCAGTCGTGGCGCAGTGGTACAAAGTGTGACTGTAAAACCGACTGGTTGTGGGTTCGATCCCCACTCGAGGAGATGAAATATTTATTTAAAATCATATTTTCATTTCTTCGCTCTGGTGTCCGCTCCAAAATTCGGCGAAAGTGTGGAACGGAGTGTCTTAACACTAGGTTCCCTCTGCCTACCCTGTTGTGTGCGGGATATAGCGTGAAGCTAATTTAATTTTTATTTTTTTTATATATTTTAAATATCCTAAGAAAGGTAAGTACCATATTTCATATAATAAAAAAAAATAGACTTATACTCCTTGAGCTTAGTTGATTTTCGTGTATGAGGATCCTTAAAAGTATTATCAGTTTATGGCTACATCTTCATGTTGTTCAACATTGTTGTAAGAATGTAAGGGTTTATGACCACCGTAAAAAAAATAATTGCCCAAGGACTGTTGGACACTATGTAAGCACTTGAAATTATTTTGCGTGTGTTGGGTGTATTGCAAAATTATTTAATCGCTTTTATTTTTAATTTTATTATAGTTATTAAAATATTTGCAATAGAGAATTCAATTAACAGTTATTATTATTTAAAATATTCCAGTTAGTTAACGAAATAACGTTATAATTTGACTCTAATCATCAGGTGAGCCGAAACACTTTTCGTCACAGGTTTTTGTCTACGTGATATAAAATGTATATTTTAAAATATAATTAATTTCTATCTTAACAGTGATATCATGTGGTGACTATCGAAACTTAAGGTCCCATGGGAACACAAAGAAAAAACAATATGTTTATAGGCACATATAAAATATCGCAAGCGTGAGATTTGATCTCCTACTAGTTCATTCAAGAAAAGTTTTAAAATCAGTCTCAACTGCACCTTGATGAAGCCAACGTTCTAATATATTATTTTCCCACTCCATTGCTAAAACAGACATTAAAGAAGAAATATGTAAGTAATTATTATATATTCTTTTTTTTAGCTTCACGCTATATCCCGCAAACAGCAGGGTAGGCAGGGAGAACCTAGTGTTAAGACACTCCGTTCCCGTTTACGACACTGTATATTAACAAAAATACAAAGGTTTACATCAGTGTAACGTTAAAAAAATAGGCAACTCAGCATACTAAAATGTTAGCTTATGACCAACAACTCTACTAAATAATACTTATACTGGTTTCCAGTGGCCGCCTAGGAAAAGGCAATTTTATTACGTATCTAAGATAGCAACTAGTACGTTTGCAGTTTACAATGTAATGGGTCATTAGACTGTTTATCACGTGTTTTAATACATTTAAAATTGTAACTGTTACGTAGGAAGGGGACGAACACCGGACTTGACCTTTGAATACAGACGCGAGCATGTGCTAGTCTCTAAAAAAAACCATATTTTTTTTATAACTTCACGCTGTATCCCGCATGGAGCAAAATAAGCAGAGGGAACCAAGTGATAAGAGACTCCATTCACTTCACGCATAGTCCAATTTTTTAAACATAGCGTTTTGGATGTCACTCTGGTATTCAACCGAACATCACCGCGTTTATAGTCGGGCAGTGTGCCGCTGCGCCACTATGGCCACAAATCCTACTAATCAAACTAATATTATAAATGTGAAAGTTTGTTAAGAAGGATGTTTGTTCCACTTTCACGTAAAAAATACTATAGGAATTTAGAAGAAACCTTATAGTAATATAGCTTACACATCAGAACAACACTTAGGCTACATTTTAAGTAAAAAATTAGCTTCACGCTGTATCCCGCACACAGCAGGTTAAGACTCCATTCCCCACTTTCTGACGAATTCTGGAGGTACTGCGTGTTGAGTGGCAGAACTCTAGCTGCGCTTTGCCTCGACACCAGAGCGAAGAAATGGAAATATAAATTTAAGTAAATATTTCATCTCCTCGAGTGGGGATCGAACCCACAACCAGTCGGTTTAACAGTCACACTTCATGCCGCTGCGCTTCGTACCACAAAGGAAACGCTGTTCTTTCGTTTTTTTTTTAAATTTTGTGGTTATGAAATTTTCAACTATATAAAGAAGGTCTATTTCGTTATTTAAATGTAATTACATTGAACTGGTACATTTTGCATTTGTAATTAGACGCGATTGCAATGTCACAATTAAGTCAAATTAATTCTATAGCTCACTTTTTAATTAAAAATAGATACTATAATATAAAAAATTCAAATAAATATTAGATAATACTTTTTCTCAATAAAGCTTATAGCACATCGTAGCGCAGTACGTCAATGTCTGACCATATATGCGGAGGTTGTGGATTCGATCCCACTTGGGAGAATTAATTTTTGTATCTTCATTTATCTACCTTGTTAAGGAAAATGTGAGTGTCACTAGGCTGTATCTTAAGGACCGTGAGATAACAAATATTAAAAAAATATAATTAAATATATTTAAGAGTATTTCCAATGAACAGACATGAATTTTTGCCATTTTTATGGAAAATTATAATGATAAGAAACCCTCCGTGCGCGAGCCCAACTCGCACTTGGTCGTTTTATTTAATAAGAAATTTTTAGTAGCAAGTGCACGTTAGTTTGCAGTGCCTGGTAGCCATGAAAGAAAAAAAAAGATTATTTATTTAGAAAGATTGGATATTTAGAAGCAAGAATAGATTTTATATTTTATTAATTTTTATTTTAAATAGTAGATACAAAAAACACAGTGGCGCCAAGAGATGCCAAATATGTATTTAAAATAAGAGTAAAACGCTTATTTAGAAAACGTATAAACATTTGAATGTACTCGAACCCGCGCCTCCTGGAAACTGAACAGGTGCTGACCACTAAGCCATCAAGCTACAACGAAATTTTTATACGCTTGTTACAACTTATTTATATTGTTAGTATCTCTGTAGGGAGATTTTTACAAATTTCCGCTACCCAAAGGCAATTACTAAGAATTATCGTTTGGCAAGAGAGAATATTATTTTTCAAATATTTTTAAACATTTTTAAAATGTTATTCCACACTTAGAAGAGAAAAAAACATATACATTTTCTAAGTATATATTTTTTTTCCTAAGTGTGGAATAATACTTTAAAAATGTTTAAAAAAGTAAAACGTTTGTACTAATTTAATTTAAATTAGGATAATTACTGTCCCTGAGTTTGATTGGGATGTTCTGATTTTGGTCTTTAAGTTCTTAATAAGTATGGACACTCTATGTCGTACCAGGCTCGGATTTCTCAAGAGCAACCGTCGATTAACTATGGAAAATAATAATTAAAAATTTGTATTAATTAAAATATCTGTCATATACATATTTTAATTGATTTTGAAATAAACGTTTATATTATGCATATTTATATTTTATTTCAGTAGAGGTATTTCTCAATTTTAAAAGTATATATGTTTGTATTTTTTATTGTACCTGTAATTCTTGGCTCTGGTAACTCAGGCCAAGCGCGGCGTTGAGTCCCGCCACTTAACCCGTAATTCCAATTAAATTCCACGGAAAGTGGGAAACGCAGTGTCTTAACACTAGGTATCATCTGCCTACCCAGCTGTATGCGAGATACGGGTTGCAACTGAAAAAAATGTTGTAATAATATTCTCCATGACAGTTAAAGAGACTACTCTTCATCCCCGGTGCCGGTTCGTGACGTCACTCGCTAACCGGCCGCTTCCTGAGCTAAATTGGCCCGCTAATCGATTACAAGCCAATTCAATACTAGCGAGTAGCGGGTAGCGACAGGTGAACGCTACCCCTAAATAATTGTATGAAACGATTGGGGTCGATCACCTTTGATCATATTTTTATTGCTGCACTTCTAAACGGAGGCTTTTGGAATTTAGTTGGTATTTATTTTATTCTGATGTAGGTTCTAGTATAAACAATAATCGATATTAAAATCGATTTATAATATAACAAGGAATGACCTTGTAAACTCTGTATATTTAACATTCAGTCAAAACGCCACGATAGCACCAATGACTTAAATTATATTTTCCTTGCTATAGAATAATTTAAAATTTAATTAATGCCAAAACAATTTTTATAATGTAACGGATAACATCTTTAAATAAACAAGAACCGATTCTGTATATTTTAGTAACAATGGCCGCCCGATTTGATTTAATCGTATATTTGTGTGACCAAGCGTAACCTACGAACTATAAAGCAGAACATTAGGTGATAATTACGTTAATAATTTATACAATATTAGACTACTTTAAAAATTTTCTTTTTAAGTTTTTCAAAGTGAATTATTTTAATGTAATATGATTTTTAATAGATCATTAAGTTGCTGTCAACAACATGTACCTAATGTCTCGAAACATAGAAGCTGGACCCTATAAAAATATCATAATGAATGGAGATGACAAAATGAGAATTCGGTTTTTTTTTTATAAAAAAAAATAAAAACATTTTTTTGCTCGGTTTTACGTATGTTTTGCATGTATGTGTACATATATAATATACACATAATACGACGCGTAGTGAAGTTCTATAAAATATGATTTAATATATTATTTCTCACGTAGGTAATTATTTTCATTTCCGAATGCTACTTTTAATCGAAGGTTTAACGTTACACGAGGTTTCTTTAAAATAATTGGAAAAAATATAACAACTTAATTTAACTATCTTATCACCTCATTTGCTTTTAAATTAAATAGATTATATGTACATGTTCTGGTAATTAAAAAATGACGTAAACTCTATAAAAAACGCGACTTTTACAATAAGAATGCAATGCTTATCAAATGTAATTATCTAATTTATTAAGGCTCTATATAAATTTAATGAAGTGCCCTACTTTAGATAAATTCAAACAAGGCGTTTGTTGTATATATATTTTTTAATTATTTAAAAAATATGTAAATTAAACAATATTCAAGTCGGAATTACTAAAGGTTGATATCGGGCAAGGGTTAATTATTGGTCAATTCTTAGAAAAACAAATGAACTTGTTGCTTTATATTTTATATCATTAGAATAGGGATAGGCAGAAAAAGTATAGTGACACTGTACTGTGTACTTTTTCTACTTCTCTATACGCCCGAATTACAGGCGTAGCGCAGCGTTTAGCTCCGCAATATCTCAACACTTCACTGCGACGGGTAACTAACTAGACAGACTAAAATAGATAAGCCTGATTATTAAGAAAGGAAAAAAAGAATAACTAATTACTTTCAGTAATCATTGCAATTACGAATAAAATTTAAAATTCATTGCATGTACTATTATTATAATAAGATATTGTTTCTTTATAAAAAACAAACGATTTAAATATTGTAATGATAAGTTATCAATACTCACGCTATGGTTCCCACCTTAAAGGCAGGCAAAGTCGGAGTACCAAAAAAAATGTTGCCTTATTATCTTAAAGACTACATAATTTCAGTTTTTTCTATTAATGTTCAAAGTAACTGTAAACGCAACAGGTAGTGGTTTCGATTGCCATTCGAGAAAATGAAACAATTAATATTTTAATTTCTATACTGTGGTGTTGAGGCAAAGGTGTCGAGGTCCACCACTCAATACGCTATGCCTCCAGAATTCGGCGAAAAGTAGGGAGCGTAGTGTCATAACACTAGGCCCCCTCTGCCTACTCTGCAAAAGAAAAAAAAATCAACACGCATCTTTCTGTGGCTTTAATTTTTTTGTATCTTGGTGCTAGATGCATAGTCCGTAAATAAAAATTTGTTTATTGGTTTATTTGTTTATTTCTTTCTTTTTTCTCGTCTCGTCGTCGATTTTTGTGACATCTACTGGTATCACACGTTTCTTTTATGTTGCTAGCAGACGTAAATTGTTATAAATACACTAGTTCCCACTATCTGCTCGAATTTAAGACATTGTGTATTAAATAACCTGAACTCAACGCCGTTGTTAGTTTTCCAAGGGCGGATAAAATAAAAATAATTAATTACTTTGAATGTTGGTAGCTATCATAATTAATTTGTTTTTTACTGAAACTCAAAACTATATTTTTTACTTAATTTAGTCATATAATATCGAATATCGACCGCATGTATACATAACTCACTTAGAGCAACAATGACGTAATTGCATTTTTCCTTAAAACCACCAGGTAAATATATTTAAAAACCGTATGAATGTATTCATCTAATTGAAACATTCTAATGAAATAAAATAAATAATCAGCTCTACGCTATATCCCGCATATAGCAGGGTAGGTAAAAATGTAGGTATCAATGTGAATAAATATTTCATTTCCTCGAGTGGGGATCGAACCCGCAACCAGTCACGTTTACAAGCACACCCTGTGTCCCTGCGCCACGAGTGGCCTCCATTGTGGCCACTGCTTGCACTTTTTTTGTAATATCTAATGAAATATCACAAAAAAAATACTATTACATGGTTGCACGAAATGAGCAATATAAAAACCCCTTTCAGTCATATAAAAAAAAAACTTTTGCTAAAAATTAATAGAGAAAGTTCGTAAAAAAAATTAATTGAACAACCTATTAGAAATATTAATACTAAATTATGCAAAAGACTAAGTTAGCGGCCCGCATACGTACAACGAGTAATGGCACATACATGTATGTAATTAAAACAGTGTTCAACGGGCCCAGGGACAATTCTCACTTGCACTTGCACTTGCACTTGCACTCGCAGGCAGGTGCATCCTGTGGGGAAATTATTATTTTTTTTTGTTACCTATCGACATTTTTGCCTTGCATCACCATACTATCGCTGAATCTACATAATTATATTATTTTATGACAGCGGAGTATTTATGTGTACAATGGTTATGTTTTTAATTATTTTTAACAATTTTACTGTTACATTTAACGCTGTTATAGCGCAAGTGGAAAGCGTTAATGCGGCAATTGGGGGTTCGATTCCTATTTGGGATTTTTTTTGTTATTGGTAAATAACAAGACAAGGATATTTGATAACAAAACCAGTTCAGCTCCGCAACTTGATACCTCAAAAATTGGGCAAAAAGTGTGGAACGGAAAGTCTTAACATAAAGTACCCTTTGCCTATTCTGCTATATGTGGGAATATAAATAAAACACACATTCAAGAAAGGAAAATATTATATGGCTTAAAAGAGTTCGATTCCCACTACGTACTTTTTTTATACGTTTCTAAATATTTTCTTTTACTTGTTTTACAATTGCTTACTACAGGTTTACTAATACATACTTAGGATATACCTATATGTCTCTGTATATGTCCTCTTATCCATTTTTATTGGTAAATAAAAATCGAAACTCCATAAGGTTTTACAAATATAGTTATAAAAACAAAAAATGTATATTTATGTTGATATTACAGACATCGCCATACAAAAACATCCATTCCCATGATTCCATTACCGTATGTACGTATAAGGCTAAATGCAACTGGTATAAATAACATTTTACCACATAATTCATTACAAAAACAAAAATGGAAATCCTGCTAAGTGATCATTTTATTATAAAAAGTTTAACCAATTCATATGAATTTTATCAATATAAAAACTGTTATGTAAAGTGAAGAGGCCAGCCACGCTAGGGCGCAGGTAAGAAAATACAAACGTTATGATTTCGATTCTTAATCGAGAAAAAGACAATCCATATTTTCTTTTTCTCGCTCTGGTAAAAAGTGTCACTCAACACGCAATGCCTCTAGAATGTGGCGGAAAGTGAGAAACGGAAGTGTCGCAATGTGAACGAAGTAGTTTTACATTAGGTTCCCAGGTTCCTTACCTCAAACATTTCACATTTCTGTAAACGATTCTTTCAAAAATTTTCAGCTTTAATATTTAAGCTTAAACGAACACACGTTTGTATACACCCAAATAATTAACCAAATAAACCTGAGATCTGGTTTTGTATTTTCTATACAGCTCAATTCCGCCAATAGGTTCTGCCACCTATAAGAGATATCTCTAAAAATGGAATATTGTAGGTTTCCGCCTTCTCTCGAAATATAAGAGAGAGAAAATAAATGTGACTTACTTTAATTTGACAGCGGTTTACGCTTTTTATAACTAAGCTTTATCGGTAATCAGGTATCTATTATATACTTAACAATAATATCTTATAAAACACACTCGCAATATATTCACAATCAAAACAGAAGGAATGATTCAAAATTTAAATAAAACAGTCTTATAATTATAATTAAAAACACATCATAAAATCAAAATGGAAAGTATAATTAGAAATGATTAAAAACAAATTCTAGTATAACGTAATACAATCGCGTATTATGCAGATGCCGAAGTAAATCGTGGGTAATAAATAAAAATCGCATGCCGCCAAAGCGTTATAATAACGTAATATTTTTAGCACTTGCACAAAACACGCAACTGCGTACTAGTATTTTATGTTGTTTTTAACAAATTATGAAATGCAGTGTTAATATTTTGCATCTGAACACTCTGAATGTATGCTTTTAATTGGTTTTGTAAGATAACTCTAAATTATGGGGTGGATTATTTGAAAATTATTATTGTTCAGATAAAACTAATAATCGGGACTTTTTGAAATTATAATTACAGTTACGGATTTGGTTTATTACACTTATATATCCATAAAAATGTTTAGACCTAAAAGTTATACATCTAAAAATGGTACTTATGTAATTAAAAATAAAGTAAGCAATCAGATTATAGCCAAAATGTCAAGCCGAATATCCAAAATGAGACCTAGAAGGTACCTTTACTCACTCACTTATGTTAAAAATTCAAAACATTCTAAATATGCAAAGAAAATTTAAAACAAGCTTCGATGTAAACAAATCTTGGCTCCAAATAAAGTGCAGATAACTTTACAAATGACCGATGTTCCAGGAATTTAAAGTGGATTTATTGTGTTATACAAAATATACCCTCTATATACAATAATAGGGTTGATTTTTGTTTGAAATTTACCGATATTTCTATAGGGTGACATAGAAATAAAAGGATTTAGAAGTGAGACTTATCACGGGGCCCCATTAGGGCGCACGCGCGGCCCCACAAGCGAAGGGATAAATAAACATGAGACAAAACTGACTCTTACGATATAGGTTCTGTAAATATTGGCCATTAATTATAAGATAGTATCATTTTTCAATTTTGTTATATGATGAATTCTATTAGTTTTGCAAATTATTTGTTTAGAGTTTATATTAAAATTGTATAGACTTATCTTATACTTAAATATATTTACTAATATCGCCAGGATACGTCTGTTAGAAGGTAATGATCTTAGTATATAGTATCCAAAACTAGTTTTCTTTCAATTGGATACTAGTACCCAATTGAAAAAAAAAATATATATATATATTTATTTTCTCATAAATAAAAAAAATGTATATTTCAAACTAGAATAATACAAACATCTTTAACTGTAATGAAGGTCACTAACAATTATCACAAAACTAAAAAAAAACACAGAATTTGTATGGAGTCCTCGTAAAAATAAAGGCTCACCGCCGCCTTGCGGCGACTCCTGTCCTGTCCGCTGATAAGAAACGGAATTGGAATCACTTAGTTCTCCAAATACCTTAAATATTTTGTTACGCTTAATGAAGATAACACAGACCAATGAAATATATGAGTCACGTCATAGATGAGGTCGGAAGTTTTGAATTCTTGAGATATCGGTTTTGTATATTTTACTGGTACCTAAACATTTTTGGGACTGTCTCGTTGTAAACGTGGAAATGGGTGCGGAATCGATTTCTACACTGAGTGAGTTATTTCTATTTCGTCTCTTTGGTGTAAGCGTTTCGCCACTTAAAACGCAATGTCTTGTAAATTGAGGTGTCTTAAAACGAGTTTTTA
The DNA here is from genome assembly GCA_030704555.1 of Heliconius charithonia. Lineage (NCBI taxonomy): Eukaryota > Metazoa > Arthropoda > Insecta > Lepidoptera > Nymphalidae > Heliconius > Heliconius charithonia. Next base: position 3,147,166 of record CM060809.1, on the reverse strand, counting down.
TGTCTAACAAAATAAATGTTGGATATCGGCGTAAGGCTGAACATTTTTAGCTTTTACGGATTTGTCGTAACAAGCAGAAAGCGGCTTATATATAACTCGAACTATATGTTTACAAAACTATAGATTTTTCCATATTTTTCAGGAGGATCGCTATCTAGCGAAACTCCTTATCCGTTCTGTATTGTAACTGGAAATTACTATATTTTTTAACTAAGACATTATTTGTATGAAATCCAAAATACATACCTATATAAAATTGTACTTACAACGATAGATCTAATCTAAACATATAATAGTGTAGTGTAGTAATAACATAGTCTTGGCGCAGTTTATGCCCACAAAGTGTGACTGTAAAAGCGACTGGTTGTGGGTTCGATCCTTACTCGAAAAAATTACATATTTATTAAAATTTATATTTACGTTTCCTCGCTCTGGTTTCAATGCAAATACGCAAAGTTGAGTTCCGTTACTCAACACGCATTGCTTCCAGAATTCGGCAGAAAATGGGAAAGGGAGTGTCTTAACACTAGGTTCCCTCTGCCTATCCTGCTGTGTGCGGGAAGTGTGAAGCTGATTTCATAAAAACATCATTATCTACGGAAGAAGTAGATACTTGTATTATGTGAATCCCCGAATTGGTAACTAAACGGAAAACCGAACTCTAGGAAAAATACTTTTAATATTCCTTTTTGTAAGTACATATCATGTTTATTAAAAAGCTTTTTTAAAATTTGTGTTGTTAAACTCATTTAAGAAGATGAAACAGTTCATTAACTAGAGCGTCATGTAGAAGTATGTTATATGGTCTGCCTTTTTGATGATTTTACGCCGATGTTTATAATAATATCTGAGTAATGTCACGAAAATCCGGCGGAGAGTAGAGAACGGAGTGTCTTATAACTAGATTTCACTATGGCTACCGTGCCATATGCTACATCTACCATAACAAAGAATATTTTCGGAACATTTTTTAAATTTCATATTTAAGTTCTAAGCAAACAATTAATTTTAAGATAAGTCCATTATAAATGCCTTTGGGGCGCAATTCACACTTGCCTCTCTAATAAGATAATTATAGGTTCAATTCCCATAAAGGATATTATTTATATTAGATGTGTTACGGTGTCAGCCATCAGTTTGATAAGATGCATTTTTTCTGCGTTACTTAAAACGATATATAAATATTTTCTTTTTTTTTACTTTTTGACTAAATATGCATATATTTATAAATTGAATTAAGAGTTAATTGTATCTTAACGTGTTCCCATAGAAGTCAGAAACATGATGAGTCACATATCATTGTCCATATCACTGCTCGTAGTATTAATATTAATTTGAAAAAAAAACAAAAAACATATACAATAATACCGAAAGAATAAATAACTAACAACAAACCATATAGTATATACTTTGAGGCCAGTCGTGGCGCAAGGGCACAAAATGTGACTGTAAAACCGACTGGTTGTGTATTCGATCCCCACTCGAGGACATGAAATATTTACTTAAATTTATATTTTCATTTCTTCGCTCTGTTGTCGAGCAAAGCGTGGCGTTGAGTTCTGCCACTCAACACGCAATGCCTCCAGAATTCGGCAGAAACTAGGAAACGGAGTGTCTCAACACTAGGTTCCCGCTGCCTACCCTGTTGTGTGCGGGATACAGCGTGAAGCTGAAAAGAAAACAATAAACCATCACCCAATCGACCGTAAGAATGAAATATTTAATATTTTTTTTCTTCTTCTAATAATCCCACACAATTATAATATAATTGAGTTACTAACATTAGTTATTGGCCATGACATGTTTTTTCTATGCAGATTTTTAATTTGAATCGTGCAAATACAATTTATGAAAATCTAAGGCTTCTCGTTATATAATTAACACTAAAATTTACATTTTAAACATTTTTATAATGGTAATCTTTTGTGATCATTTTTAATTTTCTTTAGTGTCATTCCACAGTTAGTGAAGAAAAAATGTTATACGTTTTCTTAATAAGTACTTTACTTTCTTCAATAAAAATATTTATATGATATATATCAATGCATTTTAAAAAATTGTATTCTCTCTAGTCAAACGATAATTGTTAGTAATTATTTTAGGGTAGCGGAAATTTGTAAAAATCTCCCTACAGAGATGCTAACAACATGAATAAATTGTAACAGGAGTACAAGAATTTCGACGTAGCTTGATGAGAACATATGGCTTAGTTGGTCAGTGCGCTTGGACGGTTTCCAAAGAGACACGGGTTCAAATCCCGCTACGTTCAAATTATACGTTTCCTTAGTAAGTACTTTTGTGGTCATTCCTCAGACTACAAAATATAATCTTAAATGTTTACATAAAAAAATAAAAGCGCATGTTTTTTTATTTATTTACCTGTCGTATTAAGTCATTCTATAAAAATGATTATATTATAATACCTCCACTATATACAAGTATCTATATATAATACATATAGATTAAATTATATACTTATACACTTATACTTACACTTTACACAACATATTATTTCACACTGTCCCCAGGTATAGCGGGTAAGCAAAGGGAATAAAAAGAGTTAAGACACTCCATTCCCCGTTTTCTGCTCAATTTTCAACACATTGCGTTGTGGATGGCGGAACTCAACGCCGTGCTTTATCTTTTACCAGAGCAAGGATATGAAAATTTAATATCCAGAGTGAGAATCAACGCGTTTACAGAGAGGCTGTGCCGCTGCGCGTCTATGCGCGTGTATTGTATTGTACAGCCGTTTCTAAGATTAACGTAAACAGACGAAAAATATTGTTTTCGGTCTCATTACATTAATAAAGGCCCACAACAACGATTTTTTACGATTTTATTAGATATTTTAAGGAAATGTATTGTAATTTATTGATTAAGTCATTTGTATTTTCAACAGAACCTACCCCAATAACTTCCAAAAATATATATAAAATGTTCTTCCTGTATCAAAAGCATGAACTATCTGTAATTTATCCTTTACAAATTCGTTATAATTTTGCCACAATTCCAGATATTTATTATTTTATTACTAAACATAAGTATATTGCACAACAATTAATGTTAATAAACAATAAATATAAACTTAAATATAAAACATAATTAACTGTACATTATAATTAATTAATTCTATTAATTAATTTTATGTAAAATATGTTGTTTCCTTGTGCTTATTACAATTTCGTATTTAAAAAAACCCAACCGTTACCAGGAAAATGCACTTTAAAATGGATCATAAGTCATGTATTAGTCCCAATTATTTTCTTTTTACATAGTTTTAGGTACTATTTAATTATTTTGCAGTGAATTAAATAAAAAAAATGCTATTGTTTTATTAACCTAAATAAATTAAAAAATATTAAAAAACATTTTCACATTGTTTCCCACATAGCAGGGTAGGCAGAAGGAACCTAGTGTTAACATACTCCATTCCCCACTTTCCGCTGAATTCTGTCAGGCATTGCGTATTGAGTGGCGGAACTCGATGTCGCGCTTTGCCTCGACACCAGAGCAAAGAAAATGGAAACACATTTAAAAAAATATTTCGTTTCCTTCAGTGGAGATCGAATCCATAACCAGTTGATTTTATAGTCACATTTTGTGCCTCTGCGTCACGACTGGCCTCTCATTAAAAAAATAAGTCAATATAACGTAGTTCCAACAAATAGTGAAGTCTGTTCCTTTTTCTTCCACCATTTATGCTTTTTAATATTATTATTGGATTTAATTTTTATTCAGTCAATTGGAAAATATCTACAGTTTTCATTGCCTTTTGAGTGGTGAAGCTCAAGGCGCCTCGATCGTGCTTTATATTGGTTTACAGTCTGACCTTGTGTCGATACTTTACAACAGTCCCACTTTCTTAAATAATAAATAAATTTTTTAAATAAACATGATTTACTTTCAAAATAGAAACAACAAAGAGAAGAAATTTAATGATTACAATAATGGAAAATATTGCTGTTTTCTTATTAAATTTGCTTGTCTTACCTCTTATTTCAAAGAAAATATCGCTCTAGATTACTTTATATTTTAATGTTTCATTGATATGTATATAATTCTTGGATATGAACTTTTGAAAAAAATCTAATATATATTTTTTATTATGCGAGATGTAAAAAGGAAATGACATAAACCTATGACAGCCATTACAGTTTTATATAAGAGGATGTTAGCAATTACTGTGTAAATAACTATTAACTTTGATATAAAAACACTTTGATTACTTTAAATGAACTTAATAAAGTCGTGGTTATAAATTTTATGTTATGACAATTTTTTTTTCTTGATACCTACTAGGTAGTTACTTTATACAGATGTTAGTTAATATTTAAGTTTTCAGTATGTAGTAGGTAATATAATTAATAATCCGTATATATCCAAAGCGCAAACAGTTGTTTTATAAGGTATTGGATATATTATACGTTTACGATACGTTTCTTTAGTTTGAATACGTTTCTTAGATTAAATTTCCAATTGTTTGTGTGTTTTTATCAAAAAGTCAATGAGTTAAGGTTTTAGTTTTATTTTAATACGAGGATACAGTTTAACAGATTCATTTGTAGAAGTAGTCGTTTTTATATTTAGTAATCACAGCATTATTACATTATTTTAATTATTTAAATAAAGCCTCCTATTAACGACAGCATAAATTTTGACATACATACATAATATATTGAATATGAAAAATATATATATATATATATATATATATATATATATATATATATATATAATATTTAAAAAAAAACATATTACGAAGTAAACCAACAAAAACACCCCACAAATTGACAGACAAGATGCATCATTACGAGATAAGGAAAAAAATATTAAAACAAACAACTTGAGGTAATTCGCTAGCTAATGACATTCCTTATCTATCTAATTAAAATACGATTTGGCACGAACATGACATGGCTCTTATTATTGTCACTTTGCTTTGATCTCTATCAGTTAAATGTGATGTTTCTAGGAAACTTTTCTATGTAACAATTAGAGTTAAGTACAACGGGTGTCGGGGTGACGATATTTATTTTAGGTTCACTCTGTATCCCGCACGTTCCCATTGAGACACTTCGGTTGCCAATTGAATATTTTATCTTCTCGAGTGGGATTCGAACTCACAATCTGTCGCGTTTACAATCTGATATCTAAAATAAATTTAATATACGATACATTAATAGTTATGGAGATAAATTTTAGTTATAAAGACATTTTTTTCTTCTGATTGACACAGTATAGGTAAAGAGAACGTTGTGTTATGACACACCGTTCTCCGCTTTGCCCTCAATTTCGAAACATTGAGTGTCAACTTTGAATACTATTTCGACATTAAACACATATAAAATTATGTTGTATATATAACTTATTACAACGAGACGAAGCAATATTAAGGGCAATATAAGCTCTTATAGTAATTGTCCTGTGGGCGGACAACTCTACAAAACTCTATTTCACGAACTCATTTACGTATTTTGGTATCTTATAGTGCATTGTGTATAAAGACCTGGGAACCAAGGGAACCTTTCTATATTTTTTCTGTTATTTTATAACTCTACGGGATGAAAACTTGTCATAATTGTTAAATTATCTCATTTCCCTTGAGGAAAGTTAATGTTTGTTTTTATCCTCAATAAGGCTAAGTAAAGTATGGTTGTAATATTTTAAAACTGAAGAATTTATTTGGTTGAACGTGCTTATCTCTAGAACTACGAGGTTGAAAGTGAGTAAATAATTTTTGTGCCGGATATATCATTTAGCGATAATGGTCACAGGCTTTATTAGGCCACAACACGTTATTTCATTTTTGACCACGTGGGCGCCACCGCATGTAAAAGCTAGTTGGTACATACAAATTAAATTTCAATTTTGTCAAGTACACCTCTTTTTTTTACGATTCTACGTTCAAAGTAGTATTTTGAACGAATGTCACTCCCTACATTATAATTTACGATGTCACGATAATGAGCCAACCCTTTCTAATACGACACTGAGTGTAGTCAACGTATAATAAAAATCAATTTGGTGTAATCCTCTAAAGACATTAATCACACATCCTAACGTAGGGGACGTTTTACCCTTTTGGTATTATTTTTTTTGTTGGTAAATTGGTTGTGACAGACTTCGTAACGGAAATGAATATTCAACTGTGACACTTGGAGGTTCCTGAAATTGGTGATATTAAATGAGTTTTATGTACATTATTGTATATAGTGCTGATTTAATATTGGAATGTTTTTTTTGTGCGATATTTGTGGATTTGAATGTTATTGGGGGGATTTATATTTTAACTATTGATCGGAAGTAGATTTGTATTTTCGATCTATTAATTTCGTTCATTGCCTGTCAATCACACCGTAATGGAATACGTTTATACATAGATATATTGAGATATACATAAGGCGACAAAATTAAAATATAGATTGGAAGTAGAAAAAAGATAAAGTAAAACGGTAACTATTTACAAGCAGAAATATAAATGGACAATAAAAAAAACGTAAAAAATGAAATAATAAATTTTAAATGCTCAAACCTCCATAACAAAATATTATAGAGCAAGTAAAAGTATAATTAGGTAGCTAATTACACATTTTATACACACTCTCGCTTCAATCGAGAATAGCAAAAAAAATATATGAACAGGTCCGATTTTGTTATCCATAATTCAAGTGGCCGCGTCTCAAGAGAACCGAACGCGAATTATATTGGCCAGCGACATGTGTGGCGCACCGATACTGTACTCTTACTTATAGTCAATTTATTTGATTATTATACGTTTCTTGTTGTTTATGAGGTAATTGAGGAAACAATAAATACTTGGAACGAAAACATGTTGTTTTTTTTTCTAATTTTGAAATGTGTAGTTCTTAAAATCTACTTGCTTAGCTGCATCACCCTTTTTTCCCACATAACAGAATGAACCTAGACTCTCGTTTCCCCACTTTCCCGAATGCGTGTTGAAAGCGAAACACAACGCCGCGCTAAAATAAGAGAAACCAGCTAGGCATTTCTTCATTATAAGCTTCGCTCTATGTAGAAGTGTGCATCCTGACAACAACAGACATTGTCAACAATTCGACAAGAATCGAACCCGTCCCCTCCATTAACACTTGCACCACCGACCTCAACACACGTTTTTGCTCCCACCAAAACCCACGAATAATTATTCAAAGCCACACACGCTGTGGTAAATGACTTTTTTTCGCCGCTACCTGCCAAATTGGCCGGGACTAGTGTAGCCGGGGTATTAAAAGTACATTAGACAGCCGTAACCGTTGACGATTAGCATCTACGCTTCTGTATAGTAATTTGACACTTGCAAGTTGAGTTTGATGGAATTGTCACTAGATTAAAGTAGGTATTGTTTGTTGGAAAAAAGGCATAACTTTAATTTTCAATTTTTATATATTTTTTTTGTTTCTTGTTTTGTTTTTATAATTTTGTATAACACACGCTGCTTTATTTTATATGATTGCATTAGGCCTTAACCAGTTGATATTCTTACGATTCTATTGATATTTTGTTGAAAAAGTAAATATATTATATATATATATAGTATATTAGCGGCCTAATCGCAGCTTCGCCCGTATACCATCTTTTATTATTTTATTATGCTGTATTTGTCATAAGATCGAGATTATATAATTTATGTATTCAATCACTTTTCATAATTTTGAGAAAGTGCAAGCACTACGTGACTGCTTGAGAGGACGCAATCGGTGGGAAGAGCGTCGCCCGCGGGACTCGAGCCTATGCTTGCGGCAGTAAACAACGCTTTTAGCGTTGAATTATTTTAATTTTACATTTTCTCGAAAAGTATACGTCCAATTTACATGTTATAAAAGCCTAAGCTTATAAAATTTCTAAAAAAAATAAAAAAAAAAAAAATCTCATAAAATTTTCTTGATAATGACTTTCGCTTGTGTGTTTCAATATCTTTGTCAAATGAAAAACGTCTTACAAAGCAAAAGAAATGACAGTCTGTAATATAAGCAACACAACGGTAAGTTTATTTTTAATATATAGGGTTTTAAATATATAAGTTTATTTTAATTGTATATAGACTAATAGGTGGACTATCTGTCTTAAAATGATTTTTAGATAGGAAAACTTAGAAAATATATATTTTTTTATCAGCTTCACGCTGTATCCCGCACTTAGTAGGGTAAGAAGAGGGAACGTAGCTTTAAGTCTCACTCCGTTCCCAACTTTCTGCAGAATTCTAGAGACATTGCGTGTTGAGTCGCAGAACTCAACGCCGCGCTTTGCCTCGACACCAGAGCAAAGAAATGGAAATGTAAATTTAAGTAAATATTTCATCTCTTCGAGTGACGATCGAACCCACAACCAGCCGATCAGTCACACTTTGTGCCCCTGCGCCACGACTGGCCTCGTACTTACTACATAGAAAATAAAACATCTGTATGCTATTTTAATTTTATATCGATAATCTTAAGTAATTTGCCCCGCATGTGTCGGTCAGTTTAAGTATGAGGGTTTATTAATTCAATTAAATATTGAAAGTGGTCAATTAATTAATTTGTATATTTCTTAGCAACGTCTTTAACCACGTACATTATTACGAAGCAAAACGCGCCGTTAAGTACACAACATACAATGCCCCAAGAATTCAGCAACGGAACTGTCTTAGCTCTAGGTTCCCCACTTCCACCTCTCTCTCTGCCCTGCTATGAGGGGGATAAAACGTGAACATAAGACAAGATATTTTTGTCACTTAAATTTTTACTTCATGAAGAAAACTCACAAGCATATCTCTTTCTTGTTTTTTTTTGTAATATTGGAGCATATAACCAATGTCTTGTAGGTACTTTATTCTAGCAATCAATTCACAATTGTTCATAGAAAATTGAACCTGTAAACCTCGTCATACAGATCAAATCGACCACCAAATCACGAAACATAAGTAACCATTTAAAAACCATTAAATATTGCGAAAATACAAACTTATAATATTATTTTAGCAAGTTAGACAACACAATTAACAATCTGTCGTGTGTTCTTATCTATGCTTTTAAGTTCGTAAGTCCTGATTAGTTCCCGCCCAGTTTTAAATGTGTACTGCTAAATGCTAATATATACTGTATACGGTATACCTACTCAATTTATGTTATACCTATATTTTTTTGCGTATTATTCTAATTATTTTTTTGCTGAAAAGACTTAAGTATTTAGATTTGTATATAAAATATTTATATCAGTTGATAGAAGTGAAGATTTCTCATATTCTCGTGAAGATAAATAAAAATATATTAATAGTTGAGGCCAGTCGTGGCGCAGTGGCACGAAGTGTGACTGTAAAACCGATTGGTTGTGGGTTCGATCCCCTCCAGAATTCGGCAGAAAGTGGGGAATGGAGTGTCTTAACACTAGGTTCCCTCTGCCTACCCTGCTGTGTGCGGGATACAGCGTGAAGCTGATTTTTTTTTTTTTGATATTAATAGTTAATACAGTATTTATAGACGGAAAATGTAATAAATATTATAATACATAAATTTATCATCTTGATGCTGCAAACAACTTATTTTTGACATAAAAAAATCGACACGAAACATTATTTCGAAAACTAGTCACTTTTTAATTCCTATTTAATTTAGTCCAGGTTTTCTCATGTTTTTAAATACGAAAAATTCTATATAATAAAAACAAAATATATAGAAAACTACTTAATGCTTAACAAAATAAGGAACTTAAGAAAAACAACAAAAGTACCAATGGAATCACAAAGTACTGTCTTAAAAACAAGTTGAGCGATAGTAAAAATGGCGGATATATTTTGACGAAAGAAAAAAGTTTACATTTTAATGTAAAATGTACCACATGTACAGCGGACATTTTACATTCTCTAAGCTTTATTATAGCAGCTTATTTTTATAGTATAATTGACAATATGTTAACTTTTGGGTGTTTTTACATGTCAAGTATCTTATGTTAGAAAACCATCTGTGATATTTATGATACCGGAAAATGGAGTAAATAGGAACATTTTTAGATTTTAAATTTAATTTTTACAATATTTGTGACTTTTAATATGTTTTTTTATTATGTAATTTTTTTTTTCACTTCACATTTTATAAAAGCGTACATTGTACACGTGCAGTTTTATATAATTTAAAAACAAAATTATGAAAATCATTTCATTATCGATGAAATCGATAGATTTAAATCAAAATTATTATTAACTAATAAGTTCTATATGACATCTTTCAATAATATTATTTACATGGATGAATCTATAGATATTTTTTGCCTCATATAGTAAATTAAACTTAATGGAGCTCAATCGTGACTTATAAAATAACCGAATTTTTGATTTGTTTACCTTTTATCTATTGCCTTCGTGAACAGGGCATAAATACATGATGCTCCGTTTATATTAGACTAACGCTAACTCGCGGTTTCAGCTGCATTGACAAGTGAAAATATATACATATATATATTTAATTTTTGTATATTTTAACACTATACTATTATAATTTTTTAATAGCATTTGATGTATAGACTTTGTAACAAAAATATTTTTAGAACTCGAACCAGTATCCTAATATTAACGCGTTCTAACAAACAAACATTTATTATTTTTATGATATAAATATTGATAGCACATTAGGCCAAATTTTTTACTGCCCTAAACTGATTAGCTTCAAGTTCCACAGCAACTTCCCTTAAAATGATATATGATGTATATGTAATTACAGAGAAAATACGTTATATTGCTTGTTAAAACACCATTCCAATACCAATTTATAGTTTATCAGATCAATCATGTAAAATAAAGCAATCCAAAATATTCCAATCGTATTTACTATCAAATAGACTAACTGTCGAGGTAATAATGACAATATCATAACAGCCACGTCAATAATTTGATGAAGTAGGATTTCATTCGATCAAATTTCAGAGTAAATATTTTATTATTTTTTAACTTAATGCTTTTACTGTACGTCAAGGTGAATAAACGGAACCTAGTGTTAAGACACTCCTCTCCCTACTGTCGATCTATTTTTCAAGATACTGCGTACTTTTTGGCGGAACTCAATATTGCGAAAAGAAAATAATTTAAAATATAATCATGCCCCAAAATAAGAGTCGAACCCACAACCGACTTACAGTCAGATGCTGCCCTATTGCGTGGAGATGGACTCATATCCTTTAATAGGAACATATGGAATATATTACATAATTGCTTGAGTTTGGCGATTGCCTAAGTAACAATTAAGAAAAAGTGACGAAAAGTGATAAATATTTTAATATAGCTCTCTCTCTCTCTCTTACGCCGCAAAATGAAGATGAAGAAAAAAACTCATAGGTATAAGAAATTATTCTATATAGAATTATTGTGTATTTTAATAAAATTAAAATATTTTTAAAAATCTACACAAATTCTTTGTTACCAAAGTTAACGAAAAAAAAAAAAACAAGTTGGTATATCTATCCTTAAATAGTCTTATTTTGAAAGTCGGTTAATAATAATCGTCGATAATGGACAGTTCGGGCAAGCTCCGCGTTTATAGTAAGCGGTTACCTAACAAGTAAACTACTTTATGTAATCATGATTACTGAGTAAACCGTTTTAGTTAAACACCGATAGGGGGTCATCTAGAGTAATGGTTGTTGTTTGTTTGTTGTAGACCACAGGTTCCATTTTTATAAATGAGAGTAGAGTTATATTTAAACTGTTTTAGAGACTAATGGATTTAATACAAGATTATTTTGATCAATCTCAGATCTTGGGATGTGTTTGCTCGATATCCACTCAGGGGATGATTATTTTTCAGTATATAAATGAAGAAGAAAGTGGTGATTATCTTAAAACTAGATTCTCTCTGCCTACTCTGCCATGTAGATAAGCGAAATCTGTTTTTAGATCTGTTTCTATTGAATTTTGTGCACAGTTCATTGGAATAGAAATAATGCAAATGTATAACAATAAACAAACATATTCAAAAAGCAATCAAATCAAATATTAAAATGACTAAATCCTAATCAGAAACCCCTAAAGAAAAATTAAAAGCAAATCATGGATAGCCCAAAACAAATTTATTATAACACGACATAAAACAGTTTGAAAGTTTTAGATAAAACAAACACAAACAGCACTTTCGTAGAAGTAACCGTCGAGCTGTTGTAGGTAATGTAATTGAACATAATTTACCTCAACATTTGGCAAACTTTGAGAACTGGTCTTGTAAACCTCGTTATCAGGCCGTTACGTGTAATCGTGAATAAATCATTTTCTTCACGAAATACACCCATTTTGGGTATCGAAATAAGTCATTAGGGTGTGATGTTTTTTCGTGTTTGTTGTTGGCTTATGACTTTATTAGTACTGGTTTTATAGTTGATGAATTGTAGTGAAAGCTCATTTGGTTTATTTCTATTTAGGTACTATCATGTATAGCTACTTGTTGCTACCAAAATTTGTTTTTTCTAAAGTAATAATGTAAGCAAAAATTTGTGATTATTTGTATTGTGAAGCTTTCTAGATATACTAATTTAGAGCGAGAGATCTTCTTAAAAGATAAATTCCACAATATACCCCACATTTAATAATTTAATTCGGGTTTATATTAAGAGAGTGAATTGATCAAACTCTATATATCAAAACAGACCAAATAATATAGAAATATCATTGTGTAAGAATCATTGAGTTCTGCCACTCAACACGCAATGCCTCCAGAATTCGGCAGAAAGTGGGGAAAGGAGTGTCTGAACACTAGGTCCTCTGCCTACCCTGCCTACCCTGCAGTGTGCGGGATACAGCGTGAAGCTGATTTTTGATTGTGTAATAATAAAACCATTGTTTCTTACCTACACAGTAGCGTGGGCATATTCTCTTATATCTTACTAATAATTTTAATTAAAATCTCGTATTACTTTAAACAAAATGTATTATTTGTGTATATATATATAGGTATGTATAAATTATACAAGTTTTCTTTCCAAAATAAACTTTCATGCAACACGCTCATAATACGACTATAATGCTACTTCGCATATTATAAAGTTATTATACAAAGAGTAATTATACTGAAATTATATTTACATTAAAGGTTTGTTCAAACGCAATTTCTGATTCATCTACCACATCCGGCGCGAGCGCACAAAAACTGTGAATCTAGTCCAGGAGACTCCAAACGAGAGGCACGCGAGTTGATATTTTGAGGTTTTGATCAAATAGATTTTTTATTTGTATACAATATTTATAAAACTACTGTACAATATTACTATATTATTGTTATTAAGTTGCGTGAAATAAAAAAAAATTGTGTTTAATATTTGTTATATGACATTTAAATAATATCTTAACTGATTTATGTACTCACATAGGTTAAGTAAATATATACTAACAAAATTATATGGATCTAAAGTCTGAAATAAAGATTATTATTATTTATTTGATCCTCATATTTTGTAATACAAACAATTATAATTATTTATGTATATTGAAAATTATAAAAAATGTGCGTGACTTAAGCCTTTTTCGAGTTATTGAATTCAGTTAGCCGTTTTACCAACTGGACCTGGATGACCAACAACACAATAAAATCTTCCTTTTATATACATAAGTTTTTATATAGCCCATTGTGACAGGCGATATTATGTTATAAAAACTTTACCTGAATCAAATAAAACCTGGTAAAGTCATAATAGAGATAAATGGATACAGCAGTATACTAATTAACGACTAGGTTAACTTTAAGTAAGATATATTATAAACAATAAATAATTCATCCATTTAACATTATATTTACGACTGCATTATGCTATTCATATAATAAAATAATATTAATTTGTCGGTTTCCTTTTCTGCAACTAAAGTGCAAATGGCCGATTGTGTTTGTCGTTGAATAAAACATAACTCAGGACATTACAATTAATTGAAATCGCCATAAGTTTATTTATCAATTCAATACAACTTACGAGTATTTTTTTTTTGTCAAAATTATTGCTGTTCTCGTATCTTCATCAACAATTCCAACTGCTACCCTTATTTTAACTTGATCTTTTTTTTTATATGAATTAATATTTTAAATTAAAATATTAATTTCAGTTAAAAAAATATTATTTTATGAAGTAATTATATAGCAAGAATTATTAAACTAATCTTTCTTAGTGAGCTATCTAAAATTATACTTCTTATTCAAAATAAACAGTTGACGATACCTGTCCTGTCGATAGTTGGCTCGTGTTAGCACGACTTCCACGCCTCGCTCCACTGCACTTCGTCAATGGAAGACCATTTAAATTGACCACAGGCTATCTTTGTTTTTATATACAATTTTGCGTTTCAATTGGACTCGCAGTTCAACGAACCTAGAATATAAATACTGTTTTCAATTCTCAATCGGCATTCAATAGAATTCATTAATAACTAAACAATGGACAGTCATCTTACGAGGATATTGGGTGTAAAAAAGGCCGTCTCGCTCATACCCCATGATCAAATTGATTTGATAGAAAATAGTAAAATTTCCAGCAAATCACCATAGCTTTACCGTTACACGAAATGATTGAATCATGGCAATTTCCAAGACAAAGATGTTCGTCAGAAACAAAGCAGAACCGATTTGGGGATAATGGATTTATAGGGGTAAAAGATGTTGGCAATCGCTATGTTCTATGGGATCGGGGATATAACAATACGATATTAGATAGTATAATTTCATAGTCGATTCGTTAACAATATAGGGTGATGGCAAAAAGTGTTTCTTTATTATTGGGCCTGTGATACGATCGGGCCAAATCGATTTAGCGTTGTACCGTGTCGTTTGTTTAGCGGAACGTTGGAAGTGAGAAAGACTGGGAGGGGAATGAGAGTGGAACACAAAAAGTGTGTGCCGCCGCAACGTCATGCACCTGATCGATATAAACCATATTATAGTTTATTTAGTAATGCTTCAAGTATTTACTTCAAGTAGATTGAAGATTCTTCTTTTTAATAAGTTAAGATTAATAATTGCTTTAGATTTATTTTTATATTTTTAACAGCACAATTTTTAAAGAAAAATACTTCTTAAAATTAAATCAAATTAGATCAGCTTCAAGCTGTATTCCACACACAGCAGTGTAGGCAGAGGGAACCTAGTGTTAAGACACTTCGTTCCCCACTTTCTGCCAAATTCTAGAAGCATTGCGTGTTGAGTCAACTCGACACCAGAAAGAAGAAATGGGAATATAACTTTAAGTAAATATTTCATTCCCTCGAGTGGGGATCGAACCCACAACCAGTAGGTTTTACAGTCACACTTCGTGCCACTGCATCACGACTGGCCTCTATTACTACTATTCTATTCTATATAATTATATGTATATTGGATATTGAATACAATAGTATAGAACTAATGTAATCAACGGAAATTAACAAAATGAATCATTTTAATGCATATATAAGGCTGCATAATATAAGGGTTTGATGCTTATCGCTGTAATCGTTTCCAACTAATTTCATGTTGCATTGAAAATGCTATTTCTAATTTCTGTTTCTATGAATCAAACAGGGCCATTAGATATGTATTATAGGCTTAAATTGTGTACAACAATAGAATAGTGCCAATCAAAGTAAAAAAAGTAAGCCTCCCAAGATAATAAACAGACCGGAAGAAAAATAAAATGTCCCAAAAAGCCAATTTTGACATCCGGACCACACTTGATTTCCACGTCAACACGTGTCATTTGCGAAACCGCATACGGCACCGAAGCATTCATTTCGAGAGCACACCTTTTTTTTTGCTGGAATGCAAAATTAGGCTGTCTACGATTCACACCAAAAAAACACAAAGCTACCGATGGCGCCTTGTTATTAGCGACTTCCGAAAGCGCCATATTTTTTTCAACGTCTAGCGGATGAGCGTCAAAAGAACAACAAACTGACAAATTATGCCAACAACAAAAAAAAATGTTACTATTTGGAAAGGGTTTCATTATTTTTGAACTTAATACATTCGTTAGTGTGCACAGTACCTACCTGTTGTTAGAGCGCGACGTGCCTCAAAATTTAACAATAATATTTCTTTTATTTTAATTCATATTTGTATATGAATATTTGCATACGCTTGTTTATGTATCTTTTTTAATTTAACCGTTACAGATAAAACGAATGTCATTCCATCAAATCCTAATGTTATTTTTGATAAATTGGACCACTTTGGGCCAGTTCGTGACTGTCCTGATGTTGGGCTTAAATTAGAGGTCTAGACAAACTGAGTGTTCTCTGTCTGTCCTTCGTACAAATTAAACAAAGACAAAACAGAGTCTCAGATAAATTTCCGGTTATATTTTAAATTCACATTTATAAAATTCACAGAACGCTATATTATAAACAAAAGTTAATTGGATAAAATTCTATTTTAAAGAACGAATTAACGTACTTGATAATGTTACAATAAAATTGTTAAATGACTAATAAATCGGAAGTTAACTTGGAGTTAATTACAAAACTATTGGTCTCCTTTTCTAAATAAGACTTGATATCCATTAACTGCTCTCTCATAATTAATAGTTCTAAAGCAGTAATACTAGCTTTATCGTGATGATCAAAAGCACGACCACTATTAATTGAATACTGCAAATAATCAATCGGCACCCACAGGCAATTAGAATCCATTCGACAGAGACGAGTTCAACGGGATAATAATGTTAGCACATATTTATTTAATGATTAAATTAAAGAGGGCCAATTTTACACTATCGAGGAGGGGAAATAAGCTTATAGCAGGCGGAGCCGGCTGAACTGGCAGGGTTCGGAGGCTATTGGCTGGCGTGCTTCAGGGGCGGGGTCTGGGTCCCATGTTTTATTGGAATTATGGATGATGCTCGATCGCCTCTAAAACCAGTTGTGAGCGCCGCAGCTTCGCGCCGGCTGCCTCTGCTTGTAATTAATTGATGTTTTCATTTATTAGCTTGTTTTGTAATTAGTTACATTTAAACTAAATGGATAAACTGTATTGAGCCGATTTATATGAAGCGGTCGTGCGAAGCGGTGAGTGTTCCTCGAGTAACGTTTATACTTCATTTAATATAATTGATTCTCCATATTTTTCATTGTTCAAACCAGTAAATGCAACTTAATTGTTCCTTAATAGCGTTTCATCCCCTCTCTTGAGTTTATGTGTTGTACGTAATTGCATTCTGTTGCAATTATTACCTATAAAGGTATTAAATTGCGTGTACGACTGTCAAGAATTTAGTGAATTACAAGTAACTAGTTTATGTCTTAATTATATTTTCCGACATACTGTTACTTATCGTAATGTTAGCGGACAGAAAAAGCAACATGGCTTGCTTATTAATTCGGAAAAGGCAACTTTTACAGCTTAAATGGCTTAATAGGATAATAAATGACACTATTTAGTTCTTTAATTGCGTGCGTTTCATTTTAAAATTCGATTAATGTGCGTAAGTAAGAATTTTTGTTAGTATACGTTGATATTTGTGATGATGATAATTATGTGAATACTATCTAAAATGGTACGAAATAATATAAAAATGTAATTATAGTTCTTTTGCAAGAGAAATGTGCTGTTTCTAAAAAAATATGTTTTGGCAATGGAGAATGCTTAAATATATTTTTTTATAATTTCCGTTTCTCCGGTATGTTAAGATAATTTACAATGTTAGGATTTTTGTTCTAAGTCGCAGTATTTGGAATAATCTAAACAGCGGAGTTACAGCGAATTTGAACTCACATTTTTTTTTAAATCTACTACAAAGGATGATTATTTATAAAATATACGGATATGCTTTATTCTACTATAAAGTTTCTAACTTAAAAACATCAGAAGATGACGAGAAGGCTACTATGAAATATAACGAAAAGCGAATTGTACTGGAAAAATTTATGAAGTTTTTAGCTAAGCTATCTAAATTTTGTCTAGTTTCTCTAGCTTCTATGTTTTAAAATATTTGCCAATAATAAAAAATATATGAACTGATAGTATCCACTCGATATGAACCTATCTGAACTTTAGTAAAACTTACAAACAATATTCATTACATCCTATGAATCTGAATTTATAATATTTGATGAAAATAACAACATAATAATACAAAATCAAAGAATCCTAACACACAAATGATCTAATAAAACTTCTACAATATCTTCAATACAAAATAAGCAGCTAAACAACGACACGGTATAAACACAAACATAAAACAACCAAAAAGTAAGACTGTAGAGGCATGTCGCCTCACCAGCGAGATAACTAAAATGAGCGAGGTACAAAAACTGTACGGGCGAAATTAAAAGGAACAGTCCAGTCCGGTAACAGTCTAATGTTTTGTGATAACCAGAGCTTTCGGGGTCGACGTAATATGTCGGAGGCGCCGGAGATAAAGCCGGCATGGCGCACCAAATGTCTGGAATGTCGGACGCTGGTCACTTTGTTCTGATCACGTGCGTTGTGTGGTGAAATGTGTTAGTTATTATGTTTATAATTTTTTTTTTAGGTTACACTTTTACTACAGGGGGAACCTAGTGTTTTGACACTCCGTTCCCTAATTTACGCCGAATTTTTCGAGGCATTGTGTGTTGTGTGGCGGAAGCCAACGCTTTTACTTTTGTAAAAGAAATTAAAATACTATAAATATTAATTCATTCCCCCGACGGGGAGTCGAACTCGAAACTGTCGTATATAATCATACGCTTGTGCCCGTACGGTACGACGCGACGGACTCATATTTATTATTTAATTTTCATTTCAATTATTGTTTAATCATTTATTTATTGAGGCCAGTCGTATATGAGTACAGGTGTATGACTTCGTAATATTAGTACGTGAAGTTCCGCTCCTCATAATGGTCTCCAGCGTTGCGGAAAATGGAGTACAGAGTGTCTTAAAATTAGGTTGCTTTTGCCTACCCTGCTGTGCGGGATACAGATTAAAGCTAAAATAAAATATTTATATGGTTATGTAATCCTGCCAAACCCTAAAACAAAATCGGTACTTTTACACCTCATGTATACCTATAACGGTGACACGACACTCTATATACTAAGCATGTCATATAAACAGCTGTTAAATTAATTATGATTAATTAATTTTAAATAATATTAGTGTGCCTACGTTGATTATTAATATCAAGAAACAAAAGATAAACTACACGTTCGATTGATGGTAAGCTTTACACCTGCTTGTTTACAGAATTTATAGAAAGCTAACTACAAATAAAAAAGTCATAAATTGATACGTTTTCATGTAAAATCAAAAATTATTAATAATTAACGGTACTGTAAGAAAATACAACACGATTTCTAAAACATAGAAAGTGGTTCTAGAACCAATCATGCAATCATTTTTAATAATATGTAAATTCGAGAATAGATCAAACAAAATACTACTATAGTTTAAAGTAGTCACCTTCCGCCTATATTCCAATTTCTGTGTTTTTTTACTATTTCGTTATTACTATGCTGCCTAGTAATTAAACTATCTACATTAAAGAACTGCCTAAATAGGTTCACGCTGTGTTCTACATATAGGAGGGTAGGAGAGACCATGCCTGAGGGAACCTAATGTTAAGACACTCCATTACCCACTTCCTTAACTCTAGAAATATTGCGTGTTGAGTAGCGGAACTCAATACCGCGGTTTATCTTGTTATCAGAACGCAGAAATAAAAATTATTGTAAGAAGTTTTAAATTCTATAAAACTTATTTTATCTATGATTTTGGAGGTTAAACAGTCATAGATAAAAAAAACAATATTACATACTTTACAGTTTAAATACTTTATTGTATATTTTCAATATCAATAACACTCCTTGCGAAAAAAATATACGGTAGTTAAACCTCTCCAGCCGTTTCTATATAAATCGACGTTAAAATAACGTATATTAAAACAAACATGTCGTAAAGATAAGATACTAAGATATAAATATCAAATATAATTTTATAATATCTAGTTATAACAAAAGGTTACTTACTTACCATGCTTATTTACTGTCCTCGCTAACGAGTACGTACAAAATTGCTACGACGAAAAATTGAAGTACGTGAGAAATAAGTTATTGGTAATTTAAGTTTAATTTAACTAAATCTTATTTGAGTTTCATTGGTTTTAGTCTTTTTATTTAAAGTGGGTGCAGAACAGTTAGGACTACGTGATACTGAACAAATTCTAAGCAAACCGTTAAACAAATTTTATAAAAAAGTCCGTTTTATAATGAAATTGTTAGTTTTTTCATATAATTTGATAAAAAAAGTAAGCGCTATTTATATAGCGGTGGACAGCAAATAAAAAAGGTTAAATTTTTTCACCAACTCTAAAATTTAATTTATTTGCATTTAATTCGTTTTAAAATATCTATTTAAATTTTATATTTGCTTCGACAGCAAGCAAAAATTAAAGTTAAATAGATTGACGAGTGACTTTTAAATTACTTGGGGTTTTTTTTTATTTATTTTCCGCCACTCAACTCGCACAAAGTGTTATGGGTTCAATCCCCGCTTTAGGAACTGAAATAATTATCATTTATATTTTCATTTATGAAAGAAAGGTGAAGCTGAGTTATTTGATGTTTTAACACGCAATGCCTCCAGAATTCGGCGGAAAATGTGGAACGAAAATGTCTTAATCGAAACGGAATATTATAATACCAGGTTCCCTCTATCTACCGGCCCATTTGCGGGATACAGCGTGAAGCAAGAAAAATAAAGATACGAGGCCTAAGAATTTGACTGTTCAAAAATGTTAGGAATCCACACGTCCGGTGGTCGCGTGGCTAATTACCTACTTATCGTACGGTGACTTGGAACCTTTTAGTGTGTTCACATAAATCTCCCTATCTACGAGTGAGGAGACGGTGACGCTGACGCCGCCCGGTCGAATATTAATTGCGAAAACTTGAAAATTTTGTTATAATTTATAGAATCTACTTCTAGAAATAACAGAATACTAAGTAATAGGTAAGTTTTGTATTCTATTCCTACTCGGGGGAATTAATTATTTTCACTTCCTCGATATGGTAAGACGACAAAGCACTCAAGACACAATGTCTTGATAATTGGGAGGTACTGGGGTATTCTAGGAACCCTTACCGGGATACAGAATGAAGCGACAAAAATATATTAGATATACTGATGTTTATTTGCCCTATATTTCTGTATAGTATCATTTATAAGTTTTTTTGTGGTTAAATTCTCATGAAATAGAGCAAAATTTGGTACAGAAGCCGCTAGTTAAAGTGTTTTTTCTATAGAAATAGCCATAAGCGTTTTTTAAACGAAAAAAATAATTATACGGAATCCCAACATATCAATCAATAAGATGAAATGTGTAAATAACATAAAAAAAATTATGCAGATGTCAATTTTTTTTGTTAATTAATTGTAATTTATCCTTTTATAACTTCATATCCAAGTCACATACAAAATTAAAGTTCTTGGTATCGTTAAAGATCCTCCATATTTACGTGACATGAGTTTCATTTAAAACAGCAAAAAAACACATTTTTTATAAGTATTTGCTCTTATTGGTATGTAGTAGGCAGGTACTATAACATTAATTGACTTTATACAAATTGATTTCACTAAATAAGAATAGTAAAAAAAAATCATTATAAAAAATAAAAGTTTTACTACAATCATAACAATTAAAGTATTTTATTTCTTAAAAATGTTTGTTAAATATTGTTTTGTGAATTTCATAAATTGGTAAGTTGTAATGTGAATTGAATATAAATCATATCAAAATTATGCAGTCTAACAAAAACAAAAAGCTTATTTTAAAAGCTGCCGCTTCGTACGCATTTTCTTTTATAATTACATATTGTACATATTTTTTTAGGTTCACGCTGTATCCCTGGGATAGGGGACCTGGGAACCGTTTAATACCTCCGATTTTGGCTTGACGTGCTGATTTTTAGCCTAAATCAAACTGTTCCAAGCATAATATAGCGAAATATTTCTTTTTTTTTTTTATTACTTTCTAATAAAACATTTATCGTTTAAGTAAACATACTAGGTAAGTATAGTTTAGTGAGCTTTTTTCCATTTAAATCATTTTGTATTGTTATCTATCAACATTGGAAACTTTATTTCAAACTTAATTAATATAAAAAATAATATATTAAAAACTGATTATTACGTTAGTTTTTGTTGCACCTATTTAACTTAAACCGTTTAAGAATTCTGCTCTTCCTTATCATAAAATCTGGCAACGCTGCTCCGTTTTCATTAGTTCCCAATTTAACGCCGAAATTTAAGAGCCATTGCGTGTTGAGTGGCGGTAATCAACACCTCGCTTCAGAATAAAATCCACAATCATCACGTTTACACACTCTTGTGCCATCGGGCCACAACGGCCTCAAAATACATATTTTTTTATTTTAAATAACATTAGTAGATTAGAGATTACGGAGGAGTACTAGCTCCTCTGAGTCTAACTACAATCTAATAACTGGCAACTGCACAGTGAAGCCATGATATTCTGAGTGTAATCTCTAAATACTATTAATTTTATGATAAAAAATATATAACCGTAGCGTTTGGCGCTCCGTTGTCTCTGACTATCCCGCTAGGGCTAAAGCGTGAAGTTAAGTTAAGTTAAGTTAAGTTATAAAAAATATACATACATGGCTACAACCTACTGTTGTTTTGATATAAAAAGTAAAACAAGTAAAAATTACAACTAGTCTCTTAGTATTGATACAGAGAATGCATTATGTTTAAAAATATTTATCTTATCCAGTCCAACGAATAGTTAAAAAAGAACATGAAACACTATAATATAATACAGCTGATATGCTGGAGACAGCAGTCACCGCCGAATTTTAATAAAAAGAAATTATCAAATTAGTTTCATCATTAATAAAAACCGGCTGGCGAACGCAACAAAGGATCGTTGGCATTGTTCACAGATTTTAAAATCGTCCATAATTAAGTGGAATTCATTTTTTACGGCCACTACCATTTCGCATGATATAGATTCCTGAACCGTTCGAACAGTTAATATGGAAAAAGGAACAATTTGCCACCCTGTTTGATGACAGTGTTCAATATTGAAAGGACTATTTGGTTGTGGAATTCAAAAGGAAATTCAATAATCACGTCTCGGTTACGACCTTTCGGATTTATATGTTAGACGTTCGATCAGTACAAGGATGAGGCTCGACGGAGATTCGTAATAAAAACTGGTAGAGATGAGCGAAGCGATTCTGCGAAGTATTTTATGTTCAGCCTCTGTTTTGTACGCGTAGGTTTGGATGTGGGGGTAAATCACTTCATTCAAACAGCGATGTGGCGCGTGAATTAGTCTGTTGATTATTCATCAGATAAGATCAGGAATGCCTTCCAAATTGATTGTAATTTGTCACATAAATTAGTTATTAATATTTTTAAATTATGTTATGCTATATATATATATATATATATAAAACTAAATAAAGTGCTCAAAAATAATTATTCCTTAAATATACAATTCTAGGTACCTTGCTAATAGACTCACGTGTCGACTCGTTGAACTTTACACGGCCTTACGCAAAAAGTCAAAAGACCATATTTAACTTTGCATGTGAATAAATTCTCATTACATTGTTGTTTTTATGTTGTCAATTAAAAAAAACAACTTCCCATGTTTTAATATAATAAATGTCAAATTAACAAAAAAAGGCTTTGAGGCTAAGCTACCGTAATGTTTCAATATGACTAATTACCGTTTGGCTAACTGGCTATCGGATACGGATATCAAAATAGCAAAACTCTACAAAAGGCAGAGGCATCGCCTTTTACGGCCCGTTGACAGTTAGTTTTTTAATCATTATTATCAGCCATATACAGTTCTCAGCTGGACATTGGGACATAAGGGTCCCCACACTCGCGCTTCGACCGGTTAAACATATACATATGTTTTATTCTTCAAGTGTACATAAATTACATCAAATGTGGAAATGGATGGAGACCAAACTCAACCCAGTGTAAACAAGATATCCTCTTTAATGAAAACTTACACGTAATGATCGCTGACATGGTAAAAAATAAATAGCGTCCCATAAAAAGTTAAATTGACATAGACATCTCTATGGGATGAATGGCAGGAGCAATGCGTGATTATTGTAGGAAATAAGTTCAGAGAAGTAAAGCTTTGGTCACACAGAGAAAAGAAATTATGCAGGTTTCTCATGAGTGGTTTTTTTTATATTAATCTGCAATAATATATTGCTATGCTGGTTCATATTTTAGCGTAAAATTTAACCATAAAATATCCTCGTCTCCATTAATGTAAATAAAATATTTGTTTAGATAATATCTAGTCTAGTCAAGGCGCAGAGGCACAAAGTGTGACTGGAAACGCGACTGGTTGTGGTTCGATTTCCACTCGAGGAAATGAAATATTTATTTAAATTTCTATTTTCGCTTCTTTGCTCTGGTGTCGAGACAAAGTGCGGCGTTGAGTTCTACCACTCAACACGCAATGCCTCTAGAATTCGGTGGTAAGTAAAAGCATGAAGTTCATTAAATTTATATTATTATACATAGGAATATAAGCATATTAAAATACATTTTTAAATTAAACAGTATCCAAAAGCGTGATAAAAAAATATTATTGTCAATTTATCGTAAAACCCTAAACACCTAACACAATATTCAACAAAAAAGAAAATTTACATTTTATATACTGACTTATATAAAACAAATATTACAAGCACAGTTAACACCAAAACAAGTTTTAATAAAGTAATTCCGACAATGACGGACGTGTGTAAGGAGCTTTAGGCGGCGCAGGCGCAGCGTGCTACTAATTATACGTCGCGATGATCGAATGACTGTTTTTGTGTCGTGTCACCGACCGTTTCGTTGAAAAATTGAGTTTTTAATACTGTATAACTTAAATTGCATTTTTGTCACCCACTGCTACCAATTGGCGTTGCTACTTTATATTTACATCTATGTTGATTAATATGAAGTTGAAGTTTTCAAGTGAAGAAAGAAATGTCTAACACTAGGTTTCCAGGTTGCCTCTGCCTAAAAAAATTGAAGATTTAAATTTAGTATTTTTTGTAGGTTAGGGAAGGTGGAAAGGGGAGAAAATTACTTGTAATTCTTACTAGAACTGAAAAGATTCAAGATAGAATTGTCATGTAGAATTGAAATTTATATACGTAACTACTTATGAGCGACTAAAGTCCACGCTTACAAGTTACAAATATAAATTTAATTTGAATATTTATATCCGCGTTTCTCGTGTACAGTCCAAGCGCTCTATCTACAACAAAAGTATAGTATATAGAAGTCTTGTTAAACTTCGAAAATAAACGAAAAATTTCACTGACTCTTTACATTGGTCTTTACATAGGGATCAGATCTTCTTGTTTACTCTTTTATGGTAAATAAGCTTAAGCTACCTTTCTTATAAATATTATGTGCATATATTTGTACAACAAATTCTCTAACTATCACGAGCTGTCAAACTCAATGTCACATTTACATTATAATATAGCAATACATTACAATATAAAACATAGACAAATGGAGATCTAGCATACTTAATTGGATTTTATAGACTAATTAAGATCTAGTTAACTATACGGTCCAAACTAACTTTATAGCTTCACTAAGGCAGAGTGTCCACATGCCGCGGTGTACTTTATAGTAATTTTTACACATTATTAACGGCTTAATTGCGATCTCCGAGTATGAAACGATGATTATCGTGTGATGTGACTTGTTTTATAATGTATAAGGTAGCTTCACAGATTTCACATTATTTGTGATCAGTTATAGTAGAGAAATTAAAAATAAAATCCTATTAAAAAGTACAAATTATTAACTAGTAAATTTTACATTCTTTTCCATATTATAGTTTTCCCTTTTATATGCTGAGTTCTCTCATTTCCACAAATCATCACGGCTTTTTTTTCTTTATGTACTTACATAATTTGATTAAATAGACCAAAAAATATTATCACATATAATATTACTCAAATTGCAAATTACCAAAGCGTAGTCATGTCTTAAATAAATAATTTTCACGAACCCGATTAGACTAAATGTTTAAAAAACCCACAATTATATAATAAATGGTAATTAAAACTAATTTTTATAGCAATTTAACTTTAATTCGTAAGGAATGCCCCCTTGTGTGAACCGAGCCTAACATTCTGCGTATACTCTGTGGCCACGCCGTGGCACTTTGATTGCTGCCTTTGCCTAATTAAATAAACTACTTCGCGGTACAGCTGTACCCAGATTTATAAAAACACAACTATCCACCTCTATAATTATGGGAATGGAAAGAACTGTCCAATTCGATGGTAATAAAGCCGAACTGAATGTAGAGCAATCAAATTGTTTAATTTTAAATTAAGACATCGTAAAGTAATTATATAAATAAGGATAGCGTATCTGTTGATTATTTCGTGTTTAATGTTTTGAATTAGTTGCTTTGGTGTACTTGTGATTGTTATTTACAATGTGATATTTAAAATATTATATATATTTATATTTAATAATATTTTTACTATTCTGCTAATTCGGTGTACCTGAGTATAAATGTGATGATTATGAATACGATTCCCTCTCGGGGAAACGATTATGTTTAAGTCATTTATTTCCATGCACTAGTAGGCACAGCGCAGCGTTGTGTTACGCCTCTTAAAACGCTCAGATATGATAACAAATTGGTAGAAAGTAAGGAACGAAACGCTAGGCTCCCCCTGCCTACCCTGCTGTTTGCGGGAAAAAGAACGAAGTTACGCTTAAAAAAATGTTATTAACCTCATAGAGCATAGACGAAATATGTTAAATAGTAAGTATAAATTGCATATTTTTTATAGACCAAGTAAAATAAAATTATTTTACTTTGGATGGATACGAGTAAAAATAGATATTTCATTGAAATATTTAATTAAATTTAAGAGAATGGAATCCATTTCGAGTGACCAAATATGACACTAAAATAAAATATTTTTAATAATAAAAAAAAGAAAATCAAAATCACATTAATTAATCATAAAAAAAACATAATAAACAAAGCGCGGAGTTGAGCAGCGCAACAATTTAATTTCCAAAATGAAGACGCAATGTTCAAAACTGAGGCCTCTCTCACAACAACAATGCAAAGCGAAACAACATAAAGAAACAACCTTGAAATAACAATACAGCAACAAAAGTAGGACTTGAGATATTGTAACGCGGTAATTGGCGACATTCTTCATCATGCTTAATTTGCTGGCCTTTAAAGATTTACTACGTAACGGGTGAGGCTTCGCGAAAGAATCCACTCGCAATTACGTCAATCAATTATAATGGAAGAGGAAATTACTCGTTTCCGCGGACGCTTCGAGTGAAGACGCGGCTTGGGGGCCACCCTAAGCTTGGGAAGACGGCGTTTTGTATTGAAAATATTATGGAGAAGATTTCCGAACGAATATATGTATATATCTTAAGAAAGTTTTAATTTTGCTCTATGATTGTTGTTAAGATGTCTTTTAAAATAATGGTATGCTTATATGTAATATATTTGCATTGAACCCCACGAGAATATATCTTACATATAATCGTGTTACCTTAAAGGTTCCTTCAAATATGGTCAAAATTTTTTATCTCTATTTCTCAATACGTTATGGAGGTTTCGTTGAGTCAATAACATATTTAAAAAAATGCTATATTTTTTAAAAATATATATACTAGCCGTCTAAAATCTCATTAAAATCGATCTGCCTGCTTGTAAAACCAAACAATAGATAAAATTAGACCTTTATGTAAGGCCTTTTTCTTTTTTTTTCCTTTTCTTTTGTATATAATAAAATAATATTCTTACTCATATCCAAATAAGAATAAAAACTAAAATATGTTAATTAATTGATATAATTATTTGTTATGCATGCCATTATATTAAAAAATTACCATATGGCATAGCGGTGAAAATAATATGAAGTACAAACTTTTATTACGTAATTTGCAATTTACAATAACAAATTGTTCTAAAACACTATGTTTTTTATACTAGTAAACGCTAACGCTCGTGAGTTGTACCAATAACTCACTACTACAGCCGATCACGCGACTAAAGCATTCTGTATCACGAAATAAGTGTTCTACAAATAGGACATATATTTTATTTGAAATCGATTTTAATTTAATGTTATATTATATATGAAAATGATATTTAAATGTGCATATATTTTTAAAAATCATTTCATTGGTTTGAGGCCGGTCGTGGCGCAGCGGCACAAAGTGTAACTGTAAAACCTACTGGTTGTGGGTTCGAACCCCACTTGAGGAAATGAAATATTTACTTAAATTTATATGTCCATTTCTTTGCTCCGGTGTCGAGGCAGAGTGCGACGTTGATTTCTGCCAACACGCAATGCCTCCAGAATCCGGGAGAAAGTGGGGAACAGAGTGTGTTAACACTAGGTTCCCTCTGCCTATCCTGCCTTTGCCTCATTACCAGAGCGAGGAAATGAAAATATTAAATATTACATTTCTTTGAACGGAAATCAAACTATTTGATATATAAAATGATACATTTGTCTCCCTCATCGAGTTTATAGGTAAATCTAGAGATGTATTGTAGTGAGAGAACGTGAGAGCAGTGAAGAAAGGAAGTGTCAAAACACTAAATGGTTCCTATATAGAAGTAAATATTATAAGTATCACATAAAATGATACCCGCGCACTCCGCGTAAACATAGGCGAATACCTCGAGCTAGTAATTGCGGAGCAAATTGCTGAGCCGGTTTCAATTAAGTTGTATTATATTGTAATTTAATAAATGCACGCAATTACGTGTCAGGACATAAATTATTTTAATTTATTATTCCTACTGGAGATATTATTTAATTTTTATTATCCGTTTATTGTAATGTATTTGTTAAATGTGTCTTACTTGTACCTAAGTATAAGGATATACTATCAGTATCAAATATGAATCCTTATATTTATTAACTTATATTTGATAACTTATATTTGTTCTGATGCAGAAATGGAAAACCTGAGTTTTACAGTCCAAGAAGGTCTCACCGAGAGTCTCGAGCTTTTTTTTCTTACATCTGATACCTCACTTGAACTAGTGACTTTAAAACCAAATGTTGCCCCCTTTCTGGTCATTATTTTTAGGATTTAACTACAAATGTGTAGTTTTCAGATTTTTTCCTGAACAAGTACTATCTGTAGATGATAGCTACGGAGTTTCTTAATTTTTGTCAACCGGATGTACCCTATGAATTTTGATTCCCTTAATAGTATCAGAATACGCGTTTTTTGCAATATAAATGCCTATATCTGTTTTTTAAGTAAAT
This sequence comes from Heliconius charithonia, assembly GCA_030704555.1. Classification (NCBI taxonomy): domain Eukaryota; kingdom Metazoa; phylum Arthropoda; class Insecta; order Lepidoptera; family Nymphalidae; genus Heliconius; species Heliconius charithonia. The sequence continues at coordinate 3,117,903 of CM060809.1, read as the reverse complement.
AATTTTTTTCATCAAGAAATCATGGAGCCTTAGACCAGAGTATATGGTTTGAATTTCATCTCGATATCTCTAAGCGTTCCTGAGAAATAAATAAAGACTTTTAACAGACAAACAGACAGACGGACAACAAATTGATCTTATGAGGGTTCCTTTTTCATTTTTTTCTAAAAAAACTAATTCTGCAACAATAAGTCACTATTCGACATTTTAAGTAAATAAAGGGGGATTACCCTGATCTCAATAGACGGTACAAGAATTGTGTAACGATAGCAATAAGAACGAATACATGCTATTAAATATAAGAAATATACATACATATACATATAATAAAATAAAATGATCGTAACTAATAACTGCAATTATTTATTAATAAGTGCAATCCACGAGTATTTAAATATGTTAAGGAACAAAAGTACGATAGAGTAAAAAAGAAAAGAGTGTTAGTTCTCATAAAAAGAGATAAGACTCATAAGTTCAATTTTAATTTATGTTATTTATATGAACTCAAACTCAAAAAGTATAAATTTATTCGTTTATCAATAGCATAAAATAACACATTTAATTTTTTTTTGATTTCTCATTTAGCTTAGTTTCGAAATACAGGAGTATAGTACTGGTTATTAATTTGTCTGTCAGTCCGTAAGTTAAAGGAGAAACTGACACAAACTACAAAGTCTTATACACAATAAACACAGTCGTTGTTAATTTCCTTTTTTAGGTTAACTATATTGCATTCTTAAACATTTTTTAAAGTGTTATTCCACACTTAGGAAAGATAAATACTTATTTAGAAAACGTATAAAAATTTGAACGCAGCGGGACTCGAACCCGCGCCTCCTGGAAACCGACCAGGCGCTCTGACCACTAAGCCATGCGTTCTCGTCAAGCTACGTCGAAATTTTTATACGCTTGTTACAACTTATTTATGTTGTTTGCTTCTCTGTAGGGAGATTTTTACAAATTTCCACTACCCAAAGATAATTATTAAGAATTATCGTTTGGCAAGAGAGAAACTATTTTTAAATATTTTTAAACATTTTTTAAAGTGTTATTCCACACTTAGGAAAGATAAATACTTATTTAGAAAACGTATAAAAATTTGAACGCAGCGGGACTCGAACCCGCGCCTCCTGGAAACCGACCAGGCGCTCTGACCACTAAGCCATGCGTTCTCGTCAAGCTACGTCGAAATTTTTATACGCTTGTTACAACTTATTTATGTTGTTTGCTTCTCTGTAGGGAGATTTTTACAAATTTCCACTACCCAAAGATAATTATTAAGAATTATCGTTTGGCAAGAGAGAAACTATTTTTAAATATTTTTAAACATTTTTTAAAGTGTTATTCCACACTTAGGAAAGATAAATACTTATTTAGAAAACGTATAAAAATTTGAACGCAGCGGGACTCGAACCCGCGCCTCCTGGAAACCGACCAGGCGCTCTGACCACTAAGCCATGCGTTCTCGTCAAGCTACGTCGAAATTTTTATACGCTTGTTACAACTTATTTATGTTGTTTGCTTCTCTGTAGGGAGATTTTTACAAATTTCCACTACCCAAAGATAATTATTAAGAATTATCGTCTGGCAAGAGAGAAACTATTTTTAAATATTTTTAAACATTTTTTAAAGTGTTATTCCACACTTAGGAAAGATAAATACTTATTTAGAAAACGTATAAAAATTTGAACGCAGCGGGACTCGAACCCGCGCCTCCTGGAAACCGACCAGGCGCTCTGACCACTAAGCCATGCGTTCTCGTCAAGCTACGTCGAAATTTTTATACGCTTGTTACAACTTATTTATGTTGTTTGCTTCTCTGTAGGGAGATTTTTACAAATTTCCACTACCCAAAGATAATTATTAAGAATTATCGTCTGGCAAGAGAGAAACTATTTTTAAATATTTTTAAACATTTTTTAAAGTGTTATTCCACACTTAGGAAAGATAAATACTTATTTAGAAAACGTATAAAAATTTGAACGCAGCGGGACTCGAACCCGCGCCTCCTGGAAACCGACCAGCTGCGCTGCGTTCAAATTTTTATACGTTTTCTAAATAAGTATTTATCTTTCCTAAGTGTGGAATAACACTTTAAAAAATGTTTAAAAATATTTAAAAATAGTTTCTCTCTTGCCAAACGATAATTCTTAATAATTATCTTTGGGTAGTGGAAATTTGTAAAAATCTCCCTACAGAGAAGCAAACAACATAAATAAGTTGTAACAAGCGTATAAAAATTTCGACGTAGCTTGACGAGAACGCATGGCTTAGTGGTCAGAGCGCCTGGTCGGTTTCCAGGAGGCGCGGGTTCGAGTCCCGCTGCGTTCAAATTTTTATACGTTTTCTAAATAAGTATTTATCTTTCCTAAGTGTGGAATAACACTTTAAAAAATGTTTAAAAATATTTAAAAATAGTTTCTCTCTTGCCAAACGATAATTCTTAATAATTATCTTTGGGTAGTGGAAATTTGTAAAAATCTCCCTACAGAGAAGCAAACAACATAAATAAGTTGTAACAAGTGTATAAAAATTTCGACGTAGCTTGACGAGAACGCATGGCTTAGTGGTCAGAGCGCCTGGTCGGTTTCCAGGAGGCGCGGGTTCGAGTCCCGCTGCGTTCAAATTTTTATACGTTTTCTAAATAAGTATTTATCTTTCCTAAGTGTGGAATAACACTTTAAAAAATGTTTAAAAATATTTAAAAATAGTTTCTCTCTTGCCAAACGATAATTCTTAATAATTATCTTTGGGTAGTGGAAATTTGTAAAAATCTCCCTACAGAGAAGCAAACAACATAAATAAGTTGTAACAAGCGTATAAAAATTTCGACGTAGCTTGACGAGAACGCATGGCTTAGTGGTCAGAGCGCCTGGTCGGTTTCCAGGAGGCGCGGGTTCGAGTCCCGCTGCGTTCAAATTTTTATACGTTTTCTAAATAAGTATATTGCATTCCCTAATTTCCGCCGAATGTTTAACACATTGCGAACAATGCCGCGCTCGACCTTGCTACCAGGACAAGGAAATGTTAAATAATTCATTTTCCCGAGCGTGAATCGAACCCACAACCGTCGCGATTACCACCGCGCCGCAGTGACGGCCTCAAAACAAAGTATTATTTAATCTATATTAGCAAGAGATGCATACGTGAAGATTATACACTGACTGACCTAGTGGCATATCTGCCCGGCTGCCAGTGCGAGTCACGAGTTCAATTCATTTAAGACAATTATTTTATTGTAAGCATGACTTGTATCTTCTTGAAGATTTATTTATTTAATTAGTTATGTGCATGTATTTAGTATTTCATATATCACGTCGATTAAGTAACTTCTTTATATATAATATTTAGTTTTTTTTATAGCTCGCTGTATCCCGCACATAGTTGATTAGGTACTGAAACCCAGTAATACGACACTCCATTTTCCCTTAAGTTGATAAAAATATTGGAAGCGGAAGTGCCGTTTCCCGTTTTCTTATCATTGACATATAGAGTTATCAATTAAAAAAAAAGCACAAAGGATCGAAAAAGGAAGACAAATCCATGTTTACCAACGAATTAATAAATAATAAGCCAACGAACGTTACGAACAAAGATAATTCCTCAAGAGCGTCTCCAGTAATCTCCATCGCGAATCGATGATTCTAGTACAATCTCGCGATTTCTTGACATACACCGAGTAATCCGCTTATCGGACCGTGGAAGCATTAATTGAATTCCGTCAAAACAAACCCAAACTGTTCTTAATAACCTACCAACTGACAAATCCCATCTCAGGAACCAAATATTTGAGAAATCATCTCGTTTTGAACTCTATCACTTGAGGAATAAGAGTTAAAAGTTATAAATCAAATATTATATAAAGGCGTGAAACCTTTGCAAATTGAAAGCTTTTCTCGATACGCCAATTTTTGTTTAAATCTCACTGCGTGTAAATTGTACGGAAATTAATTATTGATCATTTATAGAATAATAAGTTAAATTCGTCAATGTTATGTTGTTAAAAGTTAATGTACACATTTAAGTAAATCGATGTTCATTTGGGGATCTTACTATACCTATACTTCATACTAATATTATAAACGTGACTGTAAGTTTGTTTATTGTGTTTGAAATATTAGATTTTAAACTTGAATTATTAATTAATCTCTATAATTTAAAAAATCAAAATCTAGTTTATATTAAAGAAATGCACTATGTAATTAGACAGACTTCCAGACCTAATTCTCTGAATATTATTTTAAAAAGAAACTCATTTAAATTTTATTAAACTTACATTATTAATAATAACAGACCACCAATGCTATGTTATTTCAAGTAATAGAATATACCCCTTAAATATATGATACTAAGCTGTTTTCCTTCCATGGTAATTGGCCGCTATAAGGAAACCATTTAAGCCAATTCTGTAGGTTCCAAGCATAATATTAATATAATGAAATAATTGCACCTAATTAATCTCTATGCAACGACAACGTGATAATTTATTCTGAGCCTAAGACTACTTTTCTTATAAACAAAGTACTGACGTAGGTGTTAGAACTTTTATGTTTATTTATTTGTTATAAAAAAATATATTATTATGCTTACATATGTTTAATTGTTTAATCATACTCAAAGGAAAAAATATTTCAAAATCCTATAAAATTATATAGGCTATAAATTATAGTACAGCTTAGGATAGCACAGCCCAGTGTATCCAGTGTGACACAACCCATGCCATACGCTACCTGTTTCTTGTTTTATAGCAATAAGGGCTTGGAAAATAAGCAATGGTAATGCTAATGCGATTAACTCCAGCACTGACAGACAGGCTTACCGATAAAACCTGAAATCGAGTGTGTTTACGCACGGGATCGATCAAAATTATTCTAATGTTTAATTAAAGTTTCAATATATATTTTGATTTTGATATAAAAATGTTTTATATATATGTATATATATATATATATTAGCTTTTATTTGGAGAAAAATATCTTTTTATATGCCACTATCAAGTCCTCCGGAGTCAACAGCGTCTACGTTCAAAAACTCCATTTAAATACGTCATAACAAAATGCAAAAACACTAATCTATTCTTTATTTAACCAGACTACTATACACATAAAAATAATAGGTCCCGTTGGCATTTGAACCCAGAGCTATCGATATAAATCTACCAAAATGCCACCCTTCATAAGTATGTTTTTATAAGTTTATAAAAAAACACTACGGTTATCGATATAAAATCGATATTATAAAAAAACCATAAAACTTTCAACTTAAATTATAATCGAAATTACACTCCATAGAAAAGAAAAGATTATATTTACCGATAAGCATTGATATACTTAAGGCATGATTACCTTTTAAATTGAGTTATCATTTCACATCACCATTTTTTGTCCACAGATACAAAAACATCGTTATAGGTCCAACGTTTAGCCAACAGCGCTCATACACATTAAACAGATAATAAATATGGTATTATCCTACATAAAACGTATAAATTAGAATTATACTAGACGCCATTAAGGCTATCTAGGTTGCATCTAAGTCGACGTAAGGAGATTACTTACATTTACATGAAAAACACGTTCATTATACGTTATTCAGCTAAAAGGGCGAAATCCATTATACACCCGCTTACTATACATATATTTAAATACTAAATAGTGCTTGTGGCTATACGCATAGGATTTTTTTTTAAATTAGTTTATTCTTGACTTTGTATTAGATTGACTGATTGAATTGAATGTAAATCGGTTTCTTTTTTGTATGGCAACTATTGGCACAGCAGTTGGCATTTGATAGAACGTTGTAAGTTCAAAGTACTGTTCTAGAATATTTATCTAAGAATGTATTTGAATACGTAGGTTTTTTGTTTTATAATTAGACCACGACATGTGGTTACGCCATTAATAATAAAAAAACCGGTTAAGTGCGAGTCAGACTCACCCAATAAGGATTCCGTACTAATTTCAGGGTTCGGAAGTTTTAGTAAGCAATGTAGTAAATGTAAGTTAGTAATGATTACTTTTCTAGGTAATGAAAATATCTATAAATTTTCTCTTTTCACATTTTTTTCTTTATTGGTGTTGTAAGTTCTCACTTTGTGTCAAATTTCATAACTGTAGGTTCACCGTAAATAACCTGTAGATTTTGATTACGCAGCGAATTTCATACAAAACAAAAATCTGTTCATAAAATGCTCGTCTTAATATTAAGTTCTTATTTCGATTGCGTTGGCTTAGAAGCGTGTTTCATTTTTTCTGTGTATTAAGGGACCATAAACTTTAATACTTAATATTAATTTCAGCTTGATACTTCCACGTGATCTCGAAATAATTGGTCTTGACAGATGGGCAACAAAGTGATAAAAGAGGTTCCAGTTTTTACCTTTTGCGGTACGGAATCCTTAAAAACGGTGAATTCATGGAGATCATTATAAAACAACACATAAACTTAACTATACATTATATTTGGAATAATAATAAAAAAAAACTGTTAACACAACCATATCAGGAGGCAGTCGACCCTAAGTAAAACGATTCACACCTCAATGATAGTACTAATATACTTCTAACGTCCTTACGCGCTCTCGTAGCAATTACACTTTGTACGGTTGATTACCCGTTGCATTTATTTTAAACTATAGTTAATGTTACTTACAAAAAAAAAATAACGCTTCTTACATAGTATTGTTTGAATATATGTGTGTGATAGTTGTGGGTTCAACACCCACTTAGTGGAGACATTATAAACAATTATGTTTCTTGCTCCCCCTGGTATAACAATTTCGCCATTTAACGTGCAATATTATGATACTGATCAGAAAGTGAAGAACAGAATTACTTTTTCTTAGTTCTACGGTGTTTCCAGTACATTGCAGAGTAGGCAGATGGAACCTGGGAACCTAATTTTAGGGTTGTCTACACTCCGTTGCCAAGAAGATATTTCAGTTTCTGAAGGCTCTGGGACTCAACGCCGATAGAGTTACTTAATTTTGAAATAAATACACCGTAAGTAGGATAAGTGTGAAGTTAAAAGTTAAAATAGTTCTAACGATTATACTTAACTGCCACGCGATTTGCAAACAATTAACCCGCACGGGAAGGCCATGTGCGATAACTTAGACCACTTCCGTTAATTTGTAATACTTACAAATGAACAATGGAAGTAAAAGTCATGCGTTATGGAAATTATTTTCTATATGACTAAATTATTATTAAATTAGTTTTTTAAACTTCACTTTGTATCCCACATATAGCAGGATAGACAGAGGGAACCAAGTTTTAAGAGATTGGGTTTCGAGACGTTGAATGCTATGTCGCAGTCTTGTTGTTGATGGGAATATAATTCACAACTAACTTTATGATCCTTCTAAGTTCTAATCTCGTTTTTATTTCTCTCTTTCAATTTTAATATTTTAGGGAGATTTTTACAAATTTCCGCTACCCAAAGTTATCCGCTCCCATTATCGTCTGGCAAGAGAGAATAAATGCTATTTATTAAATATTTTTAACATTTCTAAAGCGTTATTCCACACTTGTATTTTTCTTATATATGGACGATAATTCTTTGTAATTAATTATCTTTGGGTAGCGGAAATAAAATTTCGACGTAGCTTGATGAGAACACAACACAACACAACATATGGGTTAGTGGATAGAGCGCCTGGTCGGTTTCCAGGAGGCGCGGGTTCGAGTTTAAACAACACTTTAAAAATGTTGTTATTAAACGATTATAAAATCATAATATTTATATTAAAAAACACATTAAGATGTATTTATAAAATATTGTATAATATAGATTCCTTGTAATATTATTTATTACAAAGATTTAATTAGAATAATGATCGTTAATTAGCATCCGCGCCAGAAGGTCGTATTCGATGATTTATTGTTTGCGAAAGTGAACGAAAGTGAACTGTAATTGCATAGTAGGTGCGACAAGTAATGGCGTTAAATTGAGATAAATGTACTTAATTACGTTTGGTACTATTCTCGATTTAAAAGATATTGAAATTTATATCGTCTCTTTTGTAAGAGTGCATGTTGAAAGTAATTATTTTGAAATAATAAATTAGTAACCCTCGTTTACTGGGTTATCCAACCTGTAAATCATATTTTGTACTAAAATTGTCGTTACATAAAAAAAAATGAACTTCAGACATAAGGAACTTGGGAACCTACACAATCGGCTACCCATTCAGACACTTCCGTCGTGGCCCAGATGCACTGTTAGGTGACGATTGTTGGTTCGATCCCCACTTGAGGGAATGAATTCATTAATATTTTCATTTCTTCGCGCTGATACCATGGCAAAAACCCGGCGTTAAGTTCCTCCACTCAACACGCAATGTCTAAAAATACGGCGGAATGTAGAGAGCGGGGTGTCTTAACACTAGGTTCCCTCTGCCTACCCTGCTGCGTGCAGAATACAGCGTAAACAAAAATGTGGCATTCTTCATAATACAAAAATGGAATGCCATTTTAAAACTCGCAGGTGTTCCATGATTGACGTTTCCGCACGCGACCTAGGGTCAGGCTCCTCGTGTTGGATACTAGGAACTTTATCATTTCTGCTATAATAACTGGAATACTCTATATTACTATCATATTTATCGTAATAAAATTATTAATAGAGCTAATTGCTCTAAAACTTGCATCTTTAAATGTTTTATTTTTTATTTTGCTACACAAAGTGAACACCTAGTGTTAGAAGAAATTAGTTAGAGGAGGCAGAGAGATTACCTTGGTGCCAGAGTGAAGAAATTAAAATATAAATAAATAATAATTTATTCCTCCGAGTGGGGATCGAACTCACAATCGTCGGCTATTTCACAATACGGCTATAATTGGCTACAGTCACACTCTTGAGCAACAACGGCACGTGTGTTATGTAAAGACCACCTTATTCACAATGACGTATCGTAGAGAGGCTATCACGTACCTATCTATCTCCATACTAATATTTAAAAACAAAGTTTGTTTTGTTGAACACGCATATCTCAGAAACTACCAGTTCGAATGATTTTTTTTTTGTATTGGATAGTCTGTTTATTGAGATAAGGCCACAGGCTATGTATTACATAACGTTAATATTTTCGATACAGCCACATTAATCTTCGTATGTGAAATTAGTTATTAATTTGACTACAGGAGCGAAACCGCAGGTATAAGCCAGTATTATTTCAATATATATTAAATAATTATTGTTAGGAAAATAAACAAAATAACAGTATAATAAATATTGTACTACTGCACTGTTGTATAAAATATCTACTGTACTGTTTGAGCCGTGGCACAGAACAAGCTAGTAAGTGGCAGGTTGTGAGTTCGATTCCCACTCAAGGACATAGAGTATTTAATATTTTCATTGCAAATTGCATTGACCGCCACTAAAGACGCAATGCCTCCATATATTTTTAAGCGTGAGGCTCAAAAAAAATATTGTAAATATTGCATAGTATTTTTTTATCTAAGACTATGGGAACCGACTAGGTATTCAAACACAATATAAATCTCAATTATTATTATATTTTTTTTATGGCAATTTATCTTAATAATATATTATACATGTGTTGTATATTTTATACATAATTAATTGTGATTTAGTTGCAACAAGCACAATTACTTTAATTCTGCAATATATTTAATTTACATGACGATCGTAAATCAAACTCGCTTTTTGCCAGTAAACATAAATAATAAAATAATTTATCACTAAGGCAACACTTTATAAATCGTTAAGTGAGAAACTTTAAATACAGCCCCAATACGTTTTAATTTGAAATGATTATTTATAATTGGGAACGAAATAATTATATTTTTATGTTTTTAAAACTATTTATGTATAAATTATAACCATTTATTATTTTTCCTTGAATTGAAAAGGTTAATAAAGAAAAATTATTTTGACATTTAACTTTTTTTGTGCATTTAGGTTACAAAATAAATGATGTCAATATTTTTTTTTTTTTTAAATATCGTCTAAGCAGTAGGTATCGGCTTTGGTATATGTCGCAGCCTAGCCTACCTTCTGCTTAAACCTACTATGTCCAACATTTTTAAAATATTATACATCGATGATCCCCAGATAAAGGTATCGAAAGTGAAGCGAATTTAAAAAAAATAACATATAATATACAAATAAATCAAATTAAAATATTTTATATTTTTTTAGTTCAAGAGTATTTCTTAAAGAAAATAAATAACATTTCACTTAAAGAGTATACGGAAGGAGTTCTAAAACCAGGAATTCTGAACTTTCTAGTTAACAAAAATGTCAACAATATACACAAACTAGATAACGATAGCAACAACAAACATAACCTATAGCACCCAATGCCCTCCTCATACACGGATAATAAACCTAAAAGAATATATTTTAGAAACAAAAATCATCTTCCAAGACGGCTGGTCACCGAGGAAGATAAAGACCAAAACCCTCCAAATCTTAAATAGTTATTAATCAATATTCATCGTGAGCGTCGGAATCAGCAAAACAGTAAATAACAAAAGGAAAACCACAACAAATATTCAATGAAAATTTGATGTTGTTAATATATATAATCGCTTTTATAAAGTTGTATAAGAACTATCAGCTTTTTTTATTATGTTCAAAACTTTCTTAATGTTTTTTTACACATAGATATTCAATTAAAGAAAACACGACAGCGTTGTAAAACGACACATTTATAGATAGTTCATCTTCAAACATATGAGTAGGTGTATCTGTGAGAAATTCCTCAACTTATTATACTCTAACATATAAAATTTAGTCGTCATAAAGTATTTACATTTTTATACAGCAGCGTAGGCAGACCCTAGTGTCAAGACTTTCGTTTTGCCATTTTTCTTTGGCATTTTCTTCACAGGAACGGGATCAAAATTAATAAAAACATAAATTGTGAAAAAAGTATGAATTAAAATTGTAATACTTGTATTATTTTAGGAATTAAAAGGAACGTGCCAACAATATTTTTTCGCTAATAGATATAACCGTTTCTTTAGCTAAGATGGCACCTTCAACCATCGCCTTTATAGTCAAATCTTTGAGTCAAGAAATTAAAATGTTATATAAATCATTCCCCCAAATGGCAATGTCACTGGGCCACAACAGCCTTTTGTTGTATATAAGGTACTCACATATACACGCGTATTCCAAACACAAAAACGCTATATGCCGTAATGACAAATTCACTGAACGATTGCTTACGGTTTATTTGTCAGATTAAAATCAACCCTGGACTGCCGCTCTGTAATTACTAACCATTGGTTTTTTTTTTCAATTTCGCTTAACTCGCGCGCGGCGAAATTAATTTCCTTTAAATTATAATGCAATGTGTTATTTTATGTTCACGCTCATATTTCTTAGAAATGTACAGACAGACGACATAGTTTTACGAGGAAAGGTGTAAATATTTTGATGACTACTCTCGTGATACGAATGTTTGATAAGGATTTACAAATATTTCAGTTATAAAAACGTTGGTGTGGGTAGTGCATTGAATATTTTTAAAGCTTTCTGGGTTCAATTACCTGGTGGTACACAATAGTATGCACATCTGGCGCTGCATATTTTTATAAAGAACAAATGGATGATTATGAAGAAATTGATGATTCTGAATATGAACTTTTATTTTGATATTTAAATTCAAAACAAAATTTCCCACAATTAGGCTGTCATAAATAAACATTTCGAGACTATATACTTACATATCGGGTCAAAACCGTTTTTATTTCCAATATCATATGTTATTGACACCATCAGCCATAACTGACCATTTGCCAAATCAGAAGAAAATAAAAAACAAATATTATTTTAAATTTTATACAAAATAGAATACAGAAATCTATTTTGCATAAAATTTTAATATATATATTTTTTTAATCTAATAAATATATTTTTTATATTATTAAACGAAATAAATAACTAATGTCTACTATATCTGTCTGTGGCGTTTTAGGGTTGAGTTGGTTTATTACTAACGCATCTTATCACACTACATCTATAATTGCATTCTGGAAGCTTCCCGTTGTTTTTGTTCGAAGCCATATTTAGAGCGTGAGATAACTTTACTAATGATCATAAAAATTGAATAGGTGCAATCAAAATATATACCTGCATATATAATGTACAGTACGTTAGATCTTATTATTTAAATGATCATCATAGAGGCCGGTCGTGGCGCAGGGGCACAAATTATGACTGTAAGAGCGACTGGTTGTGGGTTCGATCCCCACTCGAGAAGATGAATTATTTACTTAGGTACATTTATATTTGCATTTCTTCGCTCTGAGGTCGAGGCAAAACGCGGCGTTGAGTTTTGCCACTCAACACGCAATGCCTCCAGAATTCGGCAAAAAGTGGGGAACAGAGTGTCTTAAAATTATGTTCCCTCTGCCTACCCTGCTGTGTGCGGGATAGAGCGTGAAGCTGATTTATTATTTTTTATCATTTAGCGTGCAGCTGAAAGCAAGCCAGCTTAATTTTTGAATTGAAAGTTATTTCAAAAGAAATTAATATGATATATTCAATTAATAAGAGGTTGTCGGAGTACAGTGAAAGAAATACGACGGTTTTAGATTCGATAACCACTCGAAGAAATTAATTATTTTCATTTCTTGGCTCCGATTACAAAACAAATTCTGGTGTTGAGTTACGCTACTTAACACGCAATGCCTCGAAAACCGGGCGACAGAAGGGAAACAAATGGTTTTGGCACTAGATTCTGCTATACGCGGAATACATTATATTCTACTACATTATATGAAAGCTAAAAATCTATAACAAATATGTTATTAATTTTGATTCATTCAATGCAAAACATGTACCTAACTATCCAAACATTACAATATATTTTTTTCATAAATGCATATTCTTAAAAAAACCTGGAAAACACGTCGTAACACAACCATCGAAAGCAATTGCCCATTCGAACCGAACAATAAAAGTTTACGCCACAAAAAGTCACAAAAGATTACGTTATTTGATTAGACCTAATTACGTTCAGACCGTAATTAACTCGCACGTATCATTCCCTTTGTTTTATGACAAACCTGACAAAATTGTTTTTGCACCCATCAAACTAAAAACCAAGCTATTATAATCTTTATTTCTAATACAATAAAATCGAATCTGAAACAAGAGATAATACACAAGTGTTGCTGTAGATGTCTTAGGTCGAGATAACTCGCCATATTATTAAGGCATAATTTACGATATAAATTATAGCGATTTGTTAATTTTAACCCTGTTGTATTATACGACGACGGCTCATTTATGTTGTTTTTTTATATCTATTTAGTTTATATTTTACTTCTGTAATCGAAATTTGATGTTCACAAGTCATTTAAGTAGTTCTATCAAAACGAATAATTTTGGAAATGGGTTTGTGTAAATAAAATATATAACGAAATGTGTGAATGTTTTTTAGCGCACAGCATTGAAGGCAGAGAGAACGTAGTGTTAAGACACTCCGTTCCCCATTTCAATTCTGGAGCCATTGAGTGGTAAGTGGCGAATTCAACATGGCACATTGCCTCATAAGCAATATTTCATTTCCTTGTGTGGGAATCGAACCCACAACCTGTCAAGTTTACAGTCACACATTGTACCGGTCCCTATATGATGCATGATCGTGAGATTAAAATAAAATAACAAAGAATTGTAGATTCTTTAATTTTATAATAATATACGCATTTCTTACTAATATTATATAGCGGTAGAGTTTGCTTAGTTGAATGCGCTAATCTCAAGAACTGCTGGATTAGATTGAAAAAATATTTATGTGTTGGATATCCATTTTTTATTGAATCATATAAATCGTGTTGATGTAATCCGTTGTACCTAAGGTTACCTTTAGCTCTTATTATATGTCACGTGTCGACGCTTAATCATTTCCATCAGAACACGTGGGCGAAGCCGCAAGTGAGACTCAATAATATGTACTTTTCTTTCGTTTGGTTCAAGCATGAATCGAAACCACACGTTCGCTATGTCGTAGTAACTAAATACCAATATCCAATAGACATTATGTATTAATAAATTTATTTTACGCAAATGAACTTTACTCGCGATAAAAAATGAAATTTTAATTAACTAATTAAAACTATAATACTATTAATATAACTTCGAAACGATTAAACTGTGGATTGAATTTAATAGCTATGGCAACGTCTATGTTAATACATTTCGGTGTAAAACCCATAACATAAATTATAGGGAAACAATTTGCAATAAATGGTAATTTTTATAATGATTTGCCTAATATATAGGTATTGCTATTAAAAAGATTTACCTCTTAGGTAAAACTTTTAGTAAATATAAATGATTTAGCAAAATTATTTATTTATAAATGTATTTAATTTTTTCCTTTCACACTTAATCCTGCATGTGATAAGAGGGAGAGATAACTTTGTTTTAACTTAATGCCTTTAGCTTGTTCTCAGAGCAAAGAAATTAAATAATTCATACCCCGAATAGGAATTGTACCAGCAACCGTCGCGTTAGCTTTTTTCAGTCATATACAGTCGTGTAGCCAGACCCTGTGCCGCTGCGCCACGACACCCTCTTGTATATAAATATAATATTACTTATTAAATCCTTATATTTTATTTATGTGGTAACTATGCGGAAAACCGTATATAGATAACAAATACTTGGCACTTTTGACCCACCAGGATCTCGAAATATATTAATTAGGAAAATAGAACCCGAATCTACTGGTTGTGGGTTCGATCCCCACTTGAGGAAATGAAATATTTATTTACATTTCTTTGCTCTGGTGTCGAGGCAAAGCGCTGCGTTGAGTTTCGCCATTTAACACGCAATCCCTCCAGAATTCGGCGGAAAGTAGGATCCGGAGTGTCTTAACACTAGGTTCCTTCTGCCTATTCTACTGTGTGTCTACAGCGTGATGCTAACCAATATAAAAATTTTAAATGTGAATATCCTCCGCTACTAAGCACTTGATGGTGTCACTTTATATAAATATAAACTATTACTAAAGGAATATATTAAAATCTAGTTAACTTGTGTTTATGACTAATGTTAATAAGATTTATTTAAATCATTATAAACAAATATTATTATAAATCACATAATTTATAGAACTATTTATCATTGTGTTTCCCAGAATGTGATTACTATAAGATTATAGGTACTTCAAGGAACATAATCCACTTAACGTGGGTTAAGTTCAATGTTAAATCATTATTATATATAATCTTTGGTTAATATTATAAAAAGCTTAACTTTGTCTTCCTAGAAAAAACTAATTTAAAAAATATATGATTACATTTCTTTTCAAGAGCTCTACATACCGAGACGTTAATTATAGTTAAAATGTTTAATATATTTTGCGGCTTAACGCTGTATCCCATAGGGTAGATAGAGGGAACCAAGGATGAAGACACTCCGTTTTCCACGCATCGCAATTTCGAGACTTTACATAACATATTACAAAAATAAAGAAATGAAGATAATTCATTACCGCGAGTGAGAATCGAAGCTTGAACCGTCGCGTTTATAGCCAGAGAGATCCGTATATTTTATTAAGTTTTACAATTACAATAGGTTTTTACTCTGGCCTCTGGCCTCTATAAAGCCATCTTAGCGCAGTGGGACAGCGTATGGACTGCAAACGATGATCGTGGATTAGATCTTTTCTGAGAGCAATATTTCCATTTATATGCTCTAGCAAGGCAAAGTGCGCTGTATCTCGCATGTAACGGGTAGACACAGGGAACCTAGTTTTAAGGCACTCTGCTCACCACTTCGTTCCTTTTGTTTGTTGATTGGCGGACTCAACACCATACCTAATCTAGTGGGCGCTAACTCGCTCGAGGAAACGAAAGTGCCTATCACGGTGTTTAGAATTCAGGAAAAAGTGGAGAACTTAACACTAAATTCTCTTGCTAAACAGAATAAATTAACTGTGAAACAGAAAACAGGCTAAAGATTTTAATTAGTTTATACTGTACTGATATTTTTAAATTACACGAAGAAAACAAAAACGCTTATCTTTTATAATCCTTTTTATTGTTTTACATAATATTACCATTACTATGCATTTTTTATTTTCGCTAAACAAAATCTACCCTTACTTTATCATGATTAATGAGATTAAACACTAATACTGTAATATTTAAGTTATCAATTAAATATTAATTATGATAATGTGCTTTATAAAATATATCTATCATTTTTTTTTATTAATTTTTCTGATACTTTCTCGTAATCATTTTGATTAAAATAGTTGATTAATTATAAAGTTTTTTTTATCTAAAATACAGGTATTTGTCCAACTTAGGTATAATATATTTGCCTAATCATTACACTACAGCGCAAATTTAGTTTTGGTATAATCAAAAACTTGGGTATCTTTTCGTTTTATAGTATGTATGTATGTATGTATTTATGTATGTATGTACTAATTACACGACTGAATATTCACTAAACAAAATTAAAATATAAATTGATTTTTGTAGCCTTTGCTTCTAAATATTAACAATATGACTTCCTATTTATTGTTTTATCATCGTTTATGATTATGTGTTGTAATAGAGACAACAGAACTACATATTATTGATAACATATAGTATATGCCTAACAAGGTGCCATAAACTTCCCACGACGCACATAGAGAACCCTAAAATATTTAAAAAGATAAAAATATTACGGCGTACATAGCATAGCAATTATAATTTATTCAAGTCATTCCACAATCTAAATACTCTAGTAGTCCAATAAACGATACAAATGTTTTTATAAAGCTTAAAACTCTTACATCATAAAATTTTCATCACCAAAACAAACTAGAAATAAATCATACGTAAATAGTCAATGGAGAATGAATCACTGTCGCTCACATAATTTAATTAGTCATGAATGTGATTCATAACGATTCATGGAGCACTTGTGCATTTATTTAACTTGACATAATTATTCATAAGGAAAATTGGATATAATTACACATTTACAATTATTTATATTGCTTGAGCGCATTGCGGTGTAGTGGGATAGGACCGGACCGTAAACGCGATGGATGTGTGTTTGATTCCGTTCCGGTAAGCAGAAATTGGAGACCAGAGTTACCTTACTCCAACTTCTTACCCTTCTACCTTCTAGTACTGTATGTTTCTTTTCAATAGTCTCATATTGAGTAGTTGGCGGACGACAACTAAATATTGGTAGAGAGTAATAGTTTTAACCTTCTGACATCTTCTCAGATGTCAAAAGGTTCCCATTTTTTTGAAAACTGGATAAAACACATTATATACATTTAAGGCCATTTGAGGCCAGTCGTGGCGCAACAGCACGAAGTGTGACTGTAAAACCGACTGGTTATGGATTCGATCTCCACTCGAAGACATGAAACATTTACTTAAATTTATATTTCCATTTCTTCGCTCTGGTGTCGAGGCTAAGCGCGGTTGAGTTCTGCCACTCAACACGCAATGCCTCCGGAACGGAGTGTCTCAACACTAAGTTCCCTCTGCCTACCCTGCTGTGTGCGGGATACAGCGTGAAGGTGATTTATGATTTATTTTATTATATACATTTTAATTTATATTAAAGTTAGGTATGTGTTATATCATGATAATAATTACAATGACTGCAGCTATCGTTTTCGTTGATTACGCTAATTTAATTATGTACTTTATATATAACGAAAAAAATCAAATAAATGTTATTAATGATATCATTTATGTTTTATCTTAATCGAGGACACAGGAAATTCCATATTTTATTTATATAATTTTCAACACCTAACTTGGTGAATATCATATATAGAAAGATAAGAATTTTAAGATCGTTCCTTTGTATACATTATTTTTGGTTTCGTTTTATTTTATTATTTCAATTATTCTTCTCTTAAAAGTATGTTGCAGCTACCGTTAAATATATGGATAGTGAGATAGGATTATGTTCAAACATAATGAAAAATATTGGAAATAAGCATGAAATAGTTTAAGCATATCGTCTATCTATATTTAGGGTTTACTCTATGAAAGTGAACTTAAACATGACCCATATAAATGGAAATACGCTTCGAATTAAAAGTTAAAAAAAAATCAATCTAAATAGTAATTTTACAGTGATTAACTCCACATAAGTTAACATTATTATTGTTAATCAAACATATAAGATATCAAAAGATAGATATCATACAGATTATAAAACAACAATAACTAAAAATTATCAATATTAGAATTAGATATATTAAAGTGATATATTATATCTATCAATAATTCAAATATTATTACAGTTTATAAATGGATCATTCCAAATTGATAAAATAGTACTGCAAAGGAAGTTGCATTATCTATACAACGCGCCTGTGATAATTATGAATGAGCGTCTAAGTCATTCTTAGTGAAAAAGCCTGTACGAGTGACCGCCGGTTAGTGTGACACAGTGCTGAGTGTTTGTTTTGTCGCGGTTTCGCAGTAAACGTGTTTTGTAAGTAATCGTTAATAATTATTTTTAGAAACATTGTTAGGTTTAGGCCAGTCGTGGCGCAGATGCATAAAGTGTGACTGTAAACGCGATTGGTTGTGAATTCGATTCTCGCTCAAGGAAATGAATGTTTAAGTATATATTTTCATTTCTTCGCTCTGGTGTCGAGACTAAACGCGGCGTTGGGGTCCACCACTCAACACGACATGCCTACAGAGTTGGGTGGAAAGTGGAGAACGGAGTGCTTTAATAAATAATTTTGTTATTATGCAACTTAAGCATTAGAAAAAGAAATGTAGTTAAGTTAATGCTCACTTCAATTTTCGACCATTTTAGGATTTTTGGAGCGTGATGAGTGGTGAAATTTTAATAATAGCGTTTTGTCAGAGCTGAAAGAACAAATTACTTTTAAAAAATTCCCCGACTCCACACCTATCACGACTACTGCGGCTCTGTGCCACGACGGCCTCACTGGTCATGATTCATTTTCATCTATTAATTTGTTATCCTACTTTTATGTTTCTATATATCGATCTCCCCAACTCAGTCACAAAGTTGGTAATGGTTATTTGAATTTTTTCTAGGTTTTTTACATCTTCCAATAAGGGGCGTAGGAATATAGGGGGCCCACCCGAAAATTGCCCTAAAAAGTAAAAAATAAACCCTGAAACAAAAACCTTGCAAAGCTAACGTCCACGATCAAGCCGAATTTAACCACCACTCACTGTGTCACTATCAAAACTTTTTTGTAATTTCAAGAAGAAGGTGTGAAATTAATAAGAGATTTTTTTTAGTTACGTACCTAATGAGATTAAAACGTAACATTAACAAGTAGGTACTTAGTATTAAATGATTCAAACAATACAGTATTGACTATTCATGCGATATATTTCAACATAGTAGTATTAGGTTCATATAGAATCGTAATCATGCACGCGTAAAGTTGAACTTAGCGAGCAATCGTAAATAAAGAAAGTACTGTACTATAATTATATCTATAGTCTATACTAAAAGGTCAGAGCAAAAATAGAGTAAAGCTATAGCCATACTGTTTTTTTTTATTACTAAAAGGCATAAAAAAATCGATATTAAAAGTGTAAATTTCCATTTTTTTTATAGAATTTATCGACTCAGCTGTATCTATAAATTAAATATAATTGATAATTTCAAGAAATTACGAACACGTGAGTTTTAAGTGCACTTCGCTGATAGTTAAAAAAAACGATCATTTGTTCTTCATCATTTAATTAATACGCAAACGCACAAAAGACGTTCCAATCAGTGGTTTTTTTTTATAATGTCAGCATACATGTTTTCTATGTATGTATATTTTGAATTTAAAATGTAACCTTTGTTCTAGTTACTGAACTATAAGAAACATTATAGCTAAGTTTTAATAACATTTGACTCCAAAGATCCAGTGATAAAAATCGAACCAACATTTATTAATATATGATTTTAACAATATCAATTTGAGATTCAAGAAATTAAGAAATGATGGTAAGTTAGATATAAATAAATATGTATTTTCTAATACCCCACTGTGTAATGATCCGTATAAAACAGTTGGCACCGTCACACCGCGCCGACTCCCACCACGGAACAATGGAAACATAACGTATGATTTATCAGGTATTAATACGATATAAACGTTAAATATACATTCAGCGTAATGAAAAAAAAATACTCAATTATTCTTATTTCTTACTTTTTTTTTAGAAATTTGTTAGGGCCAGTTCACATTTCGTCAATCGGATAAATTAATAGGATCATTAATTTTTATGAACGTTCTCAGATGATGTACTTTTCTCTGAGTTCTCTGAGAACGTATTATATTCTCTGAGACTTAGTTGGTCAGAGCGCTTGGACGGTTTAGAAGAAGCTCGGGTGCAAATCTCACTACGTTCAAATTTGTTATATTTTTTCTAAAAAGTATTTTTCTTTCTTGAGTGTGATATAACGCGTTGAAAATGTAAAAAAATATACTGTATTATGATTTTTTAAAATATTTTTACATAGTGTTACAAGATGAAAATTGACGTCTGTTTAGGGTTCCGTACCATTTAAGGAATAAAATAGGAACCCTTTGTCTGTCAAGTCTTTATCTCAGGAACACTTGGAGATATATAGCTGAAACGGCTATTTCGACACCATAAAGGAAATCAAAATTAGTAAGGTACTTCCGGTTAACCTAGAATTATAAAATTAGGCAGCTATCATCTACAGGTCTTAATATCGGTGTTTAGGAAAAAATCTCAAAATTATACTTTCAGACACTTAACAGAAATAGAGAGCTCCAATTATTGTAATGAACCCTCTATGCGACTCGAGCCCGACTCACGCTTGTTCAGTCAGTCAGTCAGTTCTTTCTTTGTAAAATGATTTATCCACGTGATAAATCAATATGATGAATGTTACAAAAGTTCAAAACGTATTCTTCTTCTCTATTCGAATGCCAATGGAGTATTTCCATGGAAATTCCCACAATATACAATAATTTAAATTCTTATCGCTGAAGGCCACAACAATCCAATAGTTTTTATAACCACACTATCGGTATCAAATATTGTAAAAAAGTCTTTAATTTAATATATATACCTCAATTCAACTTAATATATGTACCTAAATACGTTACGTGTTAATCTATGTTAACTAATCAAAATGATAAATATATATTTTTATCGAAGTCTTCTTTGTCTAAATTAATCTTAATTAACAATAGAAGCTTTTAGATTCATTCATCCATAGCATATATAATTAGTGTTATATGATAAAAAAAATGACTGATGGTGTCTCGACACCAGAGCGAAGAAATTATAATATAAAATATTTCATTTTCCACGAATAAAAATCGAACCCATAACTTGTCGTTTACAGTCACACGCTTATGTCCCTGCACCACGAGTGTCCCTGATTTAATTTGAATAAAAAAATTAATAGGCTAAATTTGATTATCCAAATGAAAAAAAAACTGTATTTTTTATATGATTTTCGAATATAATACATATAACTAGATAAATAAAATATTTTTATTAATATAAAATATATTTACAACTATGAAATATTAAAAGTTATAAAAGATTCTATCAAGATACGATCTAACACCATACATACTTACATTATATACATAAATTATTAAATTGTTGATATTTTCTAAAACGACCAATGTAACATGCGCCTTAGTTTCTAGAAGGCGACGTGTAATGGCAGACCAATTACACCAACACTATAACAAGACGGTAATTAAATTAATAACATTAACTCATAAATTGATTACTAGAACTGAGGTCATGGCGAGTGAGTAAAACGTATAGGTAGTGGTAACAAAGAAAAACGAAACCTTTTTGTTTTTGTACGGTTAGCATTGGAATCAAAGAATTTACTTCCCTTTTGGAGGCGGTCGTGGCACAAGCGTGTCACTGTAAGCACGATGGTTGTGGGTTCGATCCCCACTCGTGGTATTATATGCAAGATACAGTGTGTAGCAGCAAATATTTTTTTTTATACAAAAGATATTAAACATCCCATTTCCTGAAGTGGGAATCGAACCCACCACCTGTCGCGCTTAAATTCACACGCCCCTTAACCACGACTGGCCTCTATTAAAATTCCATAATATGTTTACATTTATTTTAAGATCATCAACTAAATTATACTTTCGTGTCTAGATTTTCTTATTGAGAACTGTATTTTATTATAAGAACTTACTGTTATTAATTACATTTCGTGCCTACTGACACGCAAATTATAAATAATCAAATTAATCCTAATTACTCGTATTTTATCAGTTAATTGAACTTCTAACTAGAATATAATCCTATCGTTTATTTATTTCTTGGGTTCTCTACAAATAATAAAAAAAACACGGACAAGGGTGAGTGAGGCTCGCCCACCGAGGGTTCCGCAAAAAATTGTAGGTCTTGAGGTATTTCTGAAATTGTGGCTTTGTTAGAGCTCTTCTATTTGGTACATTACTTGAAGCAGCGGCTTTAATACCAAATTGTTGTTTGTCTCCTTTTTTCAGGCTATTATTTTTGAGGATTTAATAACAAATGTATAGTTTTCAATTTTGGTTCTAAACTAGTACTACCTGTAGATGCTAGCTGCCAAATTTCACATTTCAAGGTTAACTAGAAGTACCCTATTAATTTTGATTCGTTTACAGTTGTATTTCTTAGTATTTTACTATACATTCATATAGTTATAATTTTTTTTCTGAACTGCTACTACTACTACTACTACTACTACGTGTAGATTAAAGCTGCCCAGTTTCATAATTCTAAGTCAACCGGAAGTACCCTTTGATTTTTGAGTCCCTTGATAGTGTCCAAATAAGCATTTTTTGCGATATAAACGGCCATATCTTTTTTTACGTAAATGTACAAAAAATATTTTTTTCAAGATATCATGGGGCCATAGTATATGGTTTGAATTTCATCTCGATATCTCCAAGCATTTCTGAAATAAAGGCTCTTGACAGACAGATAGATGGACAACAAAGTGATTTTATAGGGGTTCCTTTTTTTCTTAAAAAGATACGGAACCCTAAAAAGGATGTGTAAACAGATAAATAAAAACAACCGTTTTATCTGTTATAGCTATACTTTTTAGATATTTTTATTACTTACATTCTTTTCCTCACTTTGATAACGTTGAGTTTAGCCACTCAATAAGCAATGCCTCGGAACTTTAGCAGAAAGTGGAGAACTGAAAAAATATATAGATATTATAAAATATTTCATACACAAAAATATTTAATAGAAAAGAACCACCACCGCGTCGTACTAACTAGTTAACTTGTGATAGTTGGGAAATTTTAGTAAACGCATAAATTAGATCCCATAATACGGAATTCTAAACATTGTAAAAAAAACTAAATTATTTATTCCCAATGAGATATGATTACCAATAACATTAACAATTTAAATGTGAGATTTAATAATGGGCTTAATATACATCCCTGACCCCGTTCATTACGAAACTAATTAATTTAAATATAAAATATTCAAAAGATTGTTACTGAATTGATTTTATTTTCATCACGCAATAAACTCCACCTAAGCAAAAAAAATAATGAGATAATTTTCTTTGCAGATTATTATCATCAAGACGCCTATAAGTATAGCAGTATGGGAATATCAGAAGTTCCAAAAGACGATTCTCCTAGGACAACTCCTGAGTTGTCTCACGCTGATCAGTCTCCAGCATCCGAGAGACCTCCCCCAGGGTCAGCTGATAGTGATGATGCAGATGAATTTGCTCCAAAAAGAAAACAGAGAAGATACAGAACCACATTTACAAGTTTTCAGCTTGAAGAACTGGAAAAAGCTTTCTCGAGAACACATTACCCCGATGTATTTACAAGGTGAGAAATACAATTATTCCTAACTTCCATACACTTCCATATAGGTATAGAATTATAAACGTACTTAAGTTTTTATCTGCTAATTGATAGGTTATCAAAACATGTATTATTCATCTTGGTAACAAAAAGGAAGTAAAAAATTACGATTAAAGACGTTGATCCGGAGGCCATGGTAACATAGTATGAATGCAATAGACGTATCTCTCAATTCAACTAGCATTAAGGTAGGTAGGGTATACCTTATTGCTATTTGCCTATATTATAAAAGTATTTTTGGCCTGTGATCCTATGAGGGTTCCGTTTTTTTCTTTTTGAGGTACAGAACCCTAAAAAAGGGGAAAGGGATCAGGTCTCATAAATTAAAAAAATATAAGTAAATAAATTGCTGTTTAATTCGTGGAAAATTTTATTACAAGGACCGTTAATGATATAAATTGTATAGGCATTTATATTTAACACAAAGAATTACTGTTTTCATTATAATCAAGGCCACTGTAGCGCAGTGGTACAGCGTAGTAGCAGACTGTGTACACGATAGTTGTGGGTCCAAGCCCCACTCAGGGGAATACGTAATGTCCCGATTTTGAAAAAAAAAGAGAAAAACAAAGCGTCTTCAATATAAACCAGTTAATTTATTATTATGATCGAAAAAGAACCGGCAAAGCTAAACTTTAAAAACCGTAAAAAAACAAACACCACAGAGCCATCACGTAAAATCTCCTCCAACATGTTCCCATTACCTTAAATAACATATTTTTGGTAATTTCACATCAATTTATTTGTTTCAGAGAGGAGTTGGCAATGAAGATCGGATTAACGGAAGCCAGAATACAGGTATTATGGCGAAATTAAAATATTTCCGTCACGAAGTACTCGCAATTTAACTAATTAGCAATTACACGTACAACACATTGATTATAGTGATTAATCGGCTCCGATACAAATTTAACTCCATGTAATTTGCAAAATTACGGTTAAATTACACCCGTTGGAATGTGTACATGTTTATGTGTTTCTTTGGTTTTTTATTAAATTTCTTTGATTGAATGTGTTTTTGTGGGATCCGATACGAAAAAGTGACTTTGCGAAATTTTTATAATCATCAATCATTCGAAGTGTATGGATATTAACTGATATGAGAATTTTAATAATCGGACAACTGTTGTTTGTTGTTAGTTGTTAGGTGACTGTCTATATATGTTATCTTTTCATGAATAAAATTCTGAAGAAAGTTCTCAATCATGATATCTAAAGTGTTTGCTTATATAACATAATTAAATTTAATGTGAAAAAATATTTTTTCTTATAACATTTTATAGAAAAATATAGCAGTTATTTTTTATTAATAATAATTTTTGTGCATGAAAATTATTTTGAAATCGGTAATAAAATAATAAATAACCTAAGAAAATAAAAAATAAATCATTAAGATAGAAGCATAATACATATACATAGACGCATATTTATTACATAGAAGCATAAGACATGTACCTATATTAGACTTAGAAAATACTTCTTTTCATTATCTTCTCGCACATAGCAGAAATAGGAACGGGAATAGTAGTGTTAAGACACTCCGTTCCACATTAAGATTTTCCACCGATTTTCCAGTAAACTCTCTTAAGCGATTCTCTTGTACTCGAGAGTTACTCGCAAACATTTATGGGAATACGAATTAGGTGTGCGCCGACAAGGCCGGCCGACCCATGCCGTTGAATTGACGCTATTTTTGGAACAACTTAATTAAGTTCGATACGACAATTTATCGCATTACTCCTGTACAACGATGGACAACATGCCTCTACAAAATATCTTTTAAATGATAATAAAACACTTAGCGTTTAAAATGTATTTATTACTTGATGGAATTATGAGGCCGTCGTGGCGCAAGCGCAAGGGTGTGAAGTATAACGCGACGGCTGCGGGTTCGATTCCCACTGGGGGGATTGAGTTGTTATTTATTAATATTTTCATTTCTTCGCTCTGGCACTAAGGCAAAATAACAAGGCCGACACCCGGCGTTGAGTTCCGCCACTCAACACACAATGCCCCGTTTTAAAGGGTGGGGAACCGCGTGTCTTAATATTCTTTCTGCCTACCATGCTATATGCTGGATACAGTGTGAAACTGAAGAACTTAAAGAATATAACTTCTTTAAGTCCATTAGCTTTCTTGAAATAAAGAAGCATATGTATACATTTTTGTTACTATATTTCAACCTTATAGAGCTGATAGCTCGTGTTTTTGCCATGATAATGTTTGAGATATAAGTGTTTCTTCAATATAGTTAAGTATAGGGCTGCGTTAAGTTCCGCTATGAAAAGTTTACCTAAAAAATAAATCAAATCAGCTTCACGCTGTATCCCGCACACAGCAGGGTAGGCAGAGGGAACCTAGTGTTTTTAGACACTCCGTTCCCCACTTTCTGCCGAATTCTGGAGGCATTGCGTGTTGAGTGGCAGAACTCAACGCCGCCCTTAACCTCGACACCAGAGCGAAGAAATGGAAATATAAATTTAAGTAAATATTTCATCTTCTCGAGTGGGGATCGAACCCACAACCAGTCGGTTTTACAGTCACACTTCGTGCCACTGCGCCACGACCGGCCTCATTCACACATCACAAAAGTTTACCTAATTATAAATATTTCTTCGTTTACCTAAAAGTCAATTTACACATTGTTAGCGTATGACGTAAATGGATCAGAAAACAATATTATAAACACATTGACACTTGGGAAATTATAATTCTTTAAATATCTTGAAATATCGATAACAATTTTATAAGTCATTTTAGCGCCAGCATTGGAATTTACATATCCATCCACCCACACACTATAAGAAAAAATATAATTTATAAACAATATAAGAGTAAGATTCACAAATGTGGATAATATTTAGATAAATTTGCCATATTTTTTTTTGTTAAATTACCCGTCAAAATTTGATGAATCGCTATAGATTATCAAATCCTAAAGAACATTTATTCAAGTCATGATCCATTAACTACATTGGATTGGATACATATGTTGTATGCCTTTTAATTTGTTAATCACCTTATTTACATATATCAATCAAAGCGGGCGCATAATTATAATATAATACCTCTAATATCTACTAAAGAAGATTAAAAGATTTCGACGTGACTAACTATTACAAGTTTGTTTCTAGAACGTATTTCATAGGAAATGGTAGCATTTAAAATTTGATTAGGTTCAAAAGGAACCCTTAAGGGAAGAATCTAGTAAAATATTATACCGTTTACCATTTTTCCTTTAAGAAAAACCTAGTCCTATAACACTTCGTTTCCCATTTTCCACCAAATTCATGAGGCATTGCGCGATGTGTCACGAAACTCAACGCCGCGCTTAGCCTCGACACCAGAGCGAGAAATGAACATATTAATTATTTCATTTCCTTCAGTGGGAATCAAACCCAAAACCTGTCGAGCTTACACTCACATGCATCTGCACCACAACTGGCCTCTATTTTATATTGTATATTATTTTACCTATATATCATTTGTAAAAAAAAAAAAAAAAATTAGCTTCACGCTATATCCCGCACACAGCAGGGTAGGCAGAGGGAACCTAGTGTAAGACACTCCGTTCCCCACTTTCTGCCGAATTTTGGAGGCATTGCGTGTTGAGTGGCAGAACTCAACGCCGCGCTTTGCCTCGACACCAGAGCGAAGAAATGGAAATATAAATTTAAGTAAATATTTCATCTCCTCGAGTGGGGATCGAACCCACAACCAGTCGATTTTCAGTCACACTTTGTGCCACTGCGCCACGACTGGCATTTGTATTAACAATAATCGTCTGCAGTCATTGATATCATTAATTATAAAAGTTTATTAATTACACAGAATCTTAATTTAAGCAATTATTTCTTATACATATGTAAGAAATGGATAAATACCATATTTTAAAGTAAATTCAAAATAATATATTTTGCTGGTTTGTTGTTTTTACCCTTCAAATTTAATGATACCAGGATAAAGTGCACCAAGTGTATGCCGCTTAGAAATAATACGATATAAATCAAAATATAACGTTTTCTTTAACCAACTTATATAAAATTCTTTTTTTTTTCTTATACTTTTGTTGGGTTTTTTTGGCTTGTTGGTGGTTGGTTTTCTTTAATGTTTTGTTGAATTTCTTAGCTCTCTCGTTTTTAGGAGAGTACCCACGCGCACTCTTTATGTAACCTACGCCATCCATTGGCACATTACAATCACAACTTCACAATTTGCCAGCAATGACATGTTTTACGTTAAACTGTTAACTTTACCTTAAGTTAATTCCGAAGAATTGTAAATAAATCAATAAAAAGTAATTTATTTTTATAACCAACTACATTAATAATGATATATACATTGTACAATTACATTTCCGGTGTCGATAATCATAAAAATACAACAAAATGAAATGAAACTTCTCTCCACTATTGGTAGGTGATTAACTTCTTTCCAATCATGAAATAAATAATTTTTAGACGATATATTTTATCGCAATAAACAGTAATTTAAATGTAGTGCAAATAAATGTGTATTCAAGAAGAATATTCTTGCATACTTACAATTCAAAATATAATTCAGTTACTATATAAAATCGCCGGCCTAGGCCGTCGTGACCCAGGGGCACAAGGGGGGTGTTACTGTAAGGCGACAGTTTTGTGTTTGATTTCCACTCGAGGAAATAAAATATTTATTTAAATTTACATTACCATTTCTTCGCTCTGGTGTCGAGACAGTCTCTCAAATTCGGCGAAAAGTGAGGAACGGAGTGTCTTAACACTATGTTAACTCGGCCTACTGTGTGTGGAATATAGGGTAAAACTGTTTTTTTTTAATAAATAAAAGCATCACAGCCACTTAAAAGTAAAATAAGCTCTATATTACAATTATTTATGGCAAAACCATCTTACACATTCAACGTTAAAATGATAATATGAACGTATTTTTTGTAACAGTACATACAACAGTAACCGGGACATTTATAGAAACTGCTTTTTAGCGATCCGCATTTATCATAAACGAATTAATTTAAATTAACATAAAAATATCGGTTTACATAATGATCGAGGCTCGTCTCCTTATGGCTCTCATAAATATTTAACGTTTAAATATTGAACCTATACGAGAAATAAATCAATCAGTGTAGTTTTTTATCCGCCATCAAGGTGGACGGGTCGGACACGTTTTTTGTGTGCGTTTTGAGATTTGCCAAAATCTTGTATGCCAACAATTTTAGACTGCGTCGATGGTTTTGATTGAATAATCAATTATTGTATGTTTCTTTTATTACTTAGCGTTATTAAGCTTCAGCAACATAGCTTTCTATAATAAATTCTCTATTATTTTTGGTGTAATTATTGTAATTTTGAAATTATTTTAATATAGGGTTAGCGATTACAACACAGTTTTTAAATAAAGTAGTCATAATCGAATTTTAACTTTATGTATCACTCTTTTAAGTTCCAATAAAATGTTATTTTTATTATTATTATAGACCAAAATTACAAGACCTACGTCATTTTTCGTTATGCTGAAATTTTGAGGACTATTAGTCTAATATGTATTTAAGACAATATGCGTACTCACCAACTAAAGGTACATCTCTGTCTGGGAGGATTATTAAGCCATCACATTGGTCTGCTTGCTTATAAGGGTTTCGAAATAGTCCGTATTCCAATTTTAAACAACCTTTAAGACCACTAGCAGTAGTAACGAGACCTTTACTACTGCTAGTGGTCGACGGTCGTAAACGATCTAATAATAATAAATAAACATTTTTCTCCGTTATTCTTAATAACATATATAGGAGCGTTTCTACTTTAACGTAGGTGAGCGTGTACCTTAACCCCTATAAGATAAATCTTTCAACCCACTTTCAAGTTTCAAGACTATATGTATACTAAACACATATAATCTTAACTTCATATTAGACTATTAATCCTTCAAATTTCAGTTTCACTAAAGTTCTAAAGTAAATTAGTAAATTAAATAAATAAAAATTAATTAGTAAATCTATGAGCTTATGAAGACAGTCCTGGCATAGCGCTTCGTTGAGTTCCGCCACTCAACACGTAATGCCTCCAAAATTCAAAATTTGGCGCAAAATGGGGAACGGAGTGTCTTAACACTAGATTTCGTCTGCCTAACCTGCTGTGTGCGGGATAAAGCGTGAAGCTGAAAAAAACATTACGCCCTTAACTGAATTGAAGCACTTTATTATTCGAGTTTTATACTTGTTAGGTAAAAAAATATTTCCAGTAAAAAATACAACAAACAAAACAGCTAATTATTATGATTATTGTAATAATAGCGTAGTTGGGGAAACCCACACGATAATATGGAACGTAATGTATTTTTTACATTGTATTTAAAATCTATATCTACCATAAAAGGGAAAATTAAAAACATATGATGACTTGCTATATTACAATATACACTTATATTAAATTACATTTATATAAATTAAAAATAATGGTATTTTGTTAAAAAAAAGTATAATTATTTGTTAAAAACTAAAACCAAACTATATTAAAGGAATGATCTCAAGCAATAGTCCAACACAATTTATATAAGTTTTTTATAACACAAATAATTTCTGTTAATTATGTTATTAGGATTATATTATTATTCATCCATAGGAAAAAAATGTACATCAGTTTCAACCAATACTAACATAATTTTAAATAAAAACTTTCTAAAATAAAAAAAAAACAATTTTAAAAGCAAACTCTGTGTCATTAAAATTAGAAAATACAAAAAAAAAACAAAAGAAAATGGCAGACAACCAAGTATTTAATTAATTAAAATAGATATTATTTTTGTAACGTTTTTGGTAGTCGTTACAATGTTAAACAATCAACGGGGTGCCTCGAGAACGAACTAAATCAATCCATATTTGTGATCGAGATCTCGATGTATCGAATACACTTTATTGAGCAAGCTGGCTATGAATAAAATATATTTCGACGAATTTTTTAATTCTTGCGTTGAATTAAGAAATAAATGTTAATATATTTGTTAATATCGAATAATCGATTTTGATTTTTTTTTTCTCGATTTTGTGTACCTATATGGTAATAGGAAATTATTATAAAATTTGTGTTATGTAATTTGTTTATTATTGACACACGGATTTAGGTTATAATTAACAAAAAATAAACGTTTTGTTTTTTTGTATCCCATCATACTAACGTTCATATAATATAATCCTTTATATCTCTATCCAGTAGTGAAAACTACATTAAAACTCTTACTTATAATCAAATTTGATTTAAAACGAGTAAATCTCTCCAAAATATGTAATTACAATTTTTCACGCAATTTTACATTGTTTTTATTTTTACATTCATTCATTAAATCTCAATTTTTATAATAAAAGAGGATCAGAAACAACTAAACGATGCCCTATTACAAAATAAATCACGCTCTATTTTTTTTCAGGTTTGGTTTCAAAACCGTCGTGCAAAATGGCGTAAACAAGAGAAGGTTGGACCTCAAGCGCACCCGTACAACCCTTATTTAGGGGGAGGAGGTCCCCCACCCTCCGTGGTAGCTTCAATGCCCAATCCTTTCTCTCAACTAGGATTTGGTTTTAGAAAGCCCTTTGATGCAAACGCCCTCGCCTCTTTTAGGTGAGTTTACAATGTCAAACAAAATCGATTTAAAATTAAAACTTTGATTGATTTTCGCAAAGATACCATGTTCTGTATATATCATGTAAAATACCATGTATTCTTATTCCCGTCCTAAAGTACAAACTACGGACATTTAAACAACGTTACTATACATAGATTCTATATAACCATAAATAAGGACTCACAGTAAAATGATGGTACACTAATATATGCAGGTGTAACTTGAACAAAATTGGCAAATACAACACGACCGTTGAGTCTGCGTTCGTAATTTTTTCTCGGCTAACATACATGGGAATGAAATGGATAGGTACTGAGGTCGCGTAACATCCCGTATATCAATCAGTATCTAGTTTCTCTTGATCAAGTTAAGCCAAAATCAGTTTTTACCGCAAAAGTCGGGAGTGTGTCGCTGTACGCCCACATACAGCAGGGAACATATACCTAGATAAAGGGAACGTAGTGTTAAGACACTCCGTTCTCTAATTTCTACCGGTTTTACGAAACTTTAAGTCTTGAATGGCAGACCTCTACGCCGCACTTTGTCCAGAGTTATAAAAAAAGGAGAATATAAAAAAATCGTTCACACGTGTGGGAATCGAACCAACTACCATCGCGTTTACAGTCAAACACTGTCCCACTTCGTCACAACGGCCTTATAAAAATATATAATAATGTAAAATATTTGTATGAACTTTCATAAATTCATATTGGTTTATTCATAGGTACGGCACTTCGCCAGTTCTGGGCGCTCAATACCTCGGAGCACCACTGTCTCGCCCACCTCTGTTCTCCGCACCAATATATTCTACTAACACACCTCCATTCCACACTTTGCTCGCTGGACTGGCCGCGCCACCTCGACAGTCTCCCGACCCGCCACCAGTATCACCTCCTATATCCCCCGGAAGTGAATCCCCCCCAAGCCAGCAGGGACCGGAAGTTGAAAGAAGAAGTTCCAGCATAGCTGCTTTAAGAATGGCTGCAAGAGAACATGAACTTAGACTGGAAATGCTAAGGCAAAGACATCACACAGACCTAATTAGTTGAACTAGATAAACCTAGATAATGGTGTTTGAATTGTATGAAAGGTCATATCATTGACGCTACTTAAATTATTATTTAGCTGTGATGTATTTATCACATGATAAGTTGAATAAACTTTAAAGGTATCTCAATTTTGTTAGACATTTCTTTTTATGCTGCAAAAGTTATATTGTATTGAAGAAAAAACTAGAAAAAATATATTATTTTTTATTCAATCCTAAAATTATTTTATATTAAAAAAACATATATTAATAAAGGATACATGACATTTAAGTCATAGTAATATTCTATAGCGTTCTATGATGTGACAGTGTAGTTAGACGATGCCTTTGTATTATTACGCTAAAATAAGTAAACAAATACAATTAGTGTGTAATTATTATTAATAATTCATCCGTCCAATTTATACATAGCGTTATTTATTGTATGAAAATTACCTATAGAGTATTTTTTACATTTTATTTTTAAGACTTAAGAATCATGTACACAAAAAGAACAATTCACAAATATTTATTTTCATATAAAAATAATTATGACAATAACTAAATAAATTATATGCACGAATCGATCTAAATCACAGTGTATTAAAATTGTATGCTTATTAATAAAATAAATACATTCCATTAAATATGTATGTATGTAGCATTAAAATAATGTGATTATAGCGAGTAATATGCACCTATCAATTTCTGAGGAGGAATTATCAAATTTACCATAAAAATAATATATAAACAAAAATTAAAATTATAAAATTAAATTATCAAATGATTCTGAACTGTGTTTTTATAACCGTTTAGTTCAGTTATCAATAGAATACATACTATTTGGTTTCAAGTAGTCTTCATAAATTCATAATATGTATGTATATAACACCAAAGATATATTTGTGAAAATCTAATTACTTTTACTGTACAAAAAGGGTAATAGTATTGAAACTAAACACTATAAGGGTTCCATAATAAATGGTTGATATGAGTCGGTGTGTTTTATTTTATTCCCTTAGAACCGTTTAAAATTATTAACAACATATTTCTTTAGGATAATTAAAAAATATTTTTAAATACAATTTCGTGAAAAAAAAATAATAATATAATACTTGCGTATTTTATGACATGCGAGTCTACTATTATTGTGATGTTTATCATCACTCAATTACATTCATTTTGTGAATGGATAGCGAAATTCGACACCGCATTTATTTATTTTGACTAGAAAAATACTTCTATTCTACAAATACTGTTAATAAATATAAAATTAATTTGAATTCACGACCTCTACAACTACGTAACAAAACATAAATAATAGATACAATATATAATCAACACATTAAATATACTTAATAATAAACAAAAAATCAATATTAAACTTTCAAATTCAATTGAACGTTCATATTAATAGCCACGAATCTACTCAACTACCAATTTGCATAATTCATTCAAAACAAGCGGACAGGCTATTAACTTTCAATAAACGTATTACGAGAGGTGAACTGGTGAAAAAAAAAAGTACAACCCGATTTCGATTTTCAACAGGGTTCAACATCAATCACATATTGTTAGACATCACTAGTGACGATCGATCAATCATCGAAACAACGATACCCATTTATATCCTAATCACGTCTAATTAACATATAATCCAATAAGAAATTTAATTACGAGATGCCGTGGGAAGAACGTAGGCTGTATCGGAAAGAGCTATTAATATTAAATTCAATTACGATGTTGCTTTAACCTAACGATTGTTTCCATTGATTTAAATACATCGAATAATCGAATATCTCTTGATATATAGGGCTATGTATGGTATCGATTCCGGTTTACCAATATGGTTCTATTTAATCTTGCTGGATTAATAGATGTTACGGGGGCCGATCAACTTTTTACATTTATTTAATTTGTTGATAGAAAATTATAATTACTTTTTACGTGTAGGTGCATCTATTACTGTTAAAAAAATAAAATTGTGAATTATCTTACTACTACTAACTATGTCAATTTATTTTGTAGATATGCTTCAAAATACTGTGATCAAGACTTTTTTAACACATAATTGTCATTTAAAAAATTAAGTAGATGACGAAAATATTCTAAGAAGTTTCGTTTAGTCGAGATCTAGCTCCTATTGAGTCGTTGATTTTGATAGTGAGTTTTCAACATTTTAACAAAGATTTCTAAACAATTGTCATTATGCTTCTTGTTGAAGTGAAGTTGAAGTTCAAATACTAATAAGGTTAAAAATTTGTACGAAATATATAAATATAATCCGCGAGTAACATTTAATAACAATTTTTTTTTATCAAAATCGCATAATACGGCAGTATCAGTAATCAAATTAATAAAAAAAATAGAGAAGCCATAGAAGCCAGCTTATAGCTTAATATACCATATACATACAATATGCGAGATATGTATGAATTTTCAATTCTGTCACTTTTTTCCTGTATTTACATTTTTCTTTTTTATTTACTTCAACTAACCTTGTAGTAAGTCTTATTTTAGAAGTAGCACCCGAATGTAAGAAATACATGTGCTTCATATACAAGTGTCACAGGCGTCATTATTTCAAATTCTAATTTGATCACACTTTCTAGACATTGTATGAGGTTTAACACAACCCAACGCTGCGAATTGTCTTACTGAATTAGGCATAGTAAAAATATTTTTATTACAATCCATCCCTGTATATGGAATCGTAGTGTGACGTCGTAGTAAAGATGCTATACCATATATATATATTTATATCATATATATTTTAAGAATGTCTAATAAATTAATATCTATTTATAAAATATATAATTATTCAGCTAACAAAAATAAACTTCGATTTTTACGCGGGTTTTATATCTTAAATCAGATACAGCTAATGAAAAACAAATAGGAGTGCAGTTAATTTAATTGTAATCGAATTTTTATCCTTACCTCATCGCTGCAAGCCCGCCTCCCGGCTGACTCTTCGCTCTTGGCTCAAAGGGTAAACGATAGCGACTCGACTCGGCCTTTAAATTTTTATTACGAGACGTACAGTACGGTCGACGAGTCGTGGTATGTAAGCTGAAGTTAGCTGTAGGCGGGTGCGCAAATTAGAATTTTTTTTACTTATGATTATTTTCAAACAATAACAATGTAAAAGTTTGGAAATCCATTCTATACTGTACTATTTAAAATAGCTACAATCAAAATCCGCAATAATAAATAAATATAATTAAATTAATTAATAGATCAAATTAAATCAGCTTCACACTGTATGCCGCGCACAGTAGGGTAGGCAGATGGAATTTAGTGTTAAGAACTACGTTCCCCACTTTCTGAGTTCTGGAGGCATTGCGTGTTGAGTGGCGGAACTGAAAGCTGAGCTTTGCTACAACACCAGAGCGTAGAAATGAAAATATAAATGTAAATAAATATTTCCTTTTCTCGAGTGAGGATCGAACCCACAACCAGTTGATTTAACAGACACACTTTGTGCCCCTGCGCCTCGACTGGTCCCTCACAAAAATTTATAACAAATTAAATGAAAGAAAAAAAAAGATAATAATTTCACAGCACATTCTCGTGCGTAAAATTTCTCGTTATTAGTTACTATGATGTCAAAATTAGATATATCACCGAAATATTTAAAATTTAACCTTTTGTTAAAAACAATATTTAATTTAAAAAAGCGTGTAAATTGCGCCATCAGTTAGTTATTCAAAAGGGCGGGCCTCCGCCAAATCTAATTATAAATTCTAAATAAAAACCACCGTTGGTGTATTTTTGTATGTTTTATAAAGTTATAGCCTATTTCGTGCGAAGGTCTGCTGGTCGGTAATTAATCAATTTGGGTTGAAACCATGTTTTAATACTGTCTACGTGTAATTAACAAGCTTAAAATTCATTAGTTTCTTCGCATTTTAAATGCTAAATAATTATTTTTCGTTGTTTTATATATTCGTCTTTGGACTTATTTAATTAAATTAGCATCACTAGTATGTGGCCTCTCAAGTATGATTTATATCAGATTTAGTAATTAATAATTGAAATAATATTTTTAAAATAAATATATTTATATCAATGTATTTTTTATTTATATTGTGGACATATGGTGAGAACTGAAAATTATGAACACTTTGATGAACAAAATTACATAATTTCACATAGTTTTTTGATCGTTTTGGAAACATAAAATTTTGTAGCCAAAATTCTGTTAAATGCTTCATTCATTTTAATAAAATATTTTTTTCTGATATATTAGCTTAGGCACTGTATTAAAAACAATATTAATTTATTTATATTCTCTTAAAAAATATACACTTATGTTTTACTTGTGGTTATCTTTATTCCCTCCAATTAATAAATTACTTATAAAAATGGTTGTAAAATATATATATTTTTTAATAAGTTCTTTGATTTTCACGATTATTACACATTTTAAGCGCGATTAATCGGATTAAAATAGTTTAATTTAAAACAATTTCGTTTTTATAAACTTAATTTTCAAGACTAGAAGTTAAAAGGGACATGGGCAGCCCGATATACCACAAAGCCTCGGCCACGCCTACCACTAATCTGAACCACAATTAATCGAGAGATGAAATATCGATTAACTCCGACTCCGATCATCGATTAACCATAGTAATAGCTTACATACGATAAGGGTCATGATTCTATAATTAATATTAGAATCGTTTATTTATTCTGTAGCTTGTAAAGTGAGCTATATGGAGAGGTATAACTGAGTTTCCTATACATAAATTCTTTATTATTATATACTTTTATTTAGTCTGTTTTACCAGAAATGAGACCGAAAAAATTTAATTCATTTTAAATTAAATAAACTGAAAAGGGTTTTTAGACGATGTCTACCTTTGTTGAGAATCATAATGTTTTTTTTTATCAGCTTCAATATTTATCCCACATATAACAGGGTAGGCAAAAGTTAAAGGAATTTTTTGAGGAATTGAGTGGCGGAACTCAACGCCGGGCTTTTGTCTTAGTGCCCGAGCGAAGAAATTAAAATATTATCTAATAAATAATGACAAGCTCCGTCTAGTATCTAATAATTGAAAAAAAGTAATACGTAAATATAGTAACTATTGAAATATATAAATGTAAAACACACATTCAAACCTTACACGTAGATATAAAAAATCTCTAAAGTATATCAATAATTGGAATATTCCAATAATTTGTAAATTAAAAGTGTTCACACAAAACAAATCCAAAATAATAACGTAATCGCTTAATCAAAGCCGAAAATTGAATTTAAAATAACAAATCGTCGCAAATTCAAACGTTCGTGTCTAATTTTTAACTGAATAATAGCCAGTAAGATTGGTTCATTGAAAATTTTGCAGACGATTTTTATCGGTCATCTCATAGAATCACATTTTTATAGAAATTGAGTAGTATTGATAATGTGTTTCGTCGTGAGAATAACGGAAATACAAAAAGTTATTGCTTTGCAGCAGTGGTTCCCAACCAGTGGTCCGCAGAAGCCTAAATATGGTAACGGTTTTAATTTTATGACTGGGGATGGTAAGGCGAAGTTTCTGTTTGATTATCACATTTAATTTTTATTATACCTACATATATAGTGGTCCCTCCTGCCAAGAATGATATAAAAATGGTCTTTTATCAAGAAAAAGTTGGGATCCCCTGCTTTACAGTTACTTTGTTTGAAAAGCTTGTATAGAAAACAGACGATTTTGAAAATAATTGATAGATATTAAAGGAAAATCTGTTGCTACGTTACGTTTATAATGTGCGTATACACTATACAATATTTTCAATTTTAGATATTAGCTATCAGTATGCCGAAAATTGATTTTCTGTAATCATGGAAAATTACAATTCTGTTTTGTAGAACAAAATCAGTTTTAATTTTATGAATAGACAGAATAGAGAATTAGAAGGAAAAAAAAATTGCAATTATATAAACACATGAGTCGTCTTACTAATGTAATATCGATGATGTTTATAAGAACATAATGTACAGCAAAAATTAAGTCAACATTAACATCACTCTTGTACTAACCCAGTGGTAACTGTTACTTAAACCAACTAACTGTAAATTAAATTCTTGCAAAATATCCTTTTTTATATAAAAAAATAAATTTACAATTACTTTTTTTGCTATTTACGTGATTTTTTGTTATTAAAAAACCATCTTTCATTCACATAAACCATTATATGCCCTTAACTCTTTGACACTAACTTTATATTTGAAATAAAATAGCAATAACTTTCAAACGTTATCTTTAAATATTGAAATAAAAAGAATATAAAACTGGCTCATCATCAAGCATCTTCGTTTGTAATCTTAAGCCGTGTATTAACTTTGATACAATATTAAAATTAAATTAAATTAAATTAGCTTCACGCTATATCGCGCACACAGCAGGGTAGGCAGAGGGAACCTAGTGTTAAGACACTCCGTTCCCTACTTTCTGCCGAATTTTGGAGGCATTGCGTGTTGAGTGGCAGAACTCAACGCCACGCTTTGCCTCGACACCAGAGCGAAGAAATGAAAATATAAATTTAAGTAAATGTTTCATCTCCTCGAGTGGGGATCGAACCCACAACCAGTCAATTTTACAGTCACACTTTGTACCACTGCGCCACGACTGGCCTCAGAGATACAATATTAATTACAAAATATCAACATACACAAAACAATTTTACCTCAAATCAAACTTAAATTTCTTTCCACAATACTTAATAACGTATATTTACTTTAAACATATCCAGATAATCTTTTTTAAATTGCACAAAATGCAAAAACAAAGAAGAATGTAAACACGAGTTAACGAAATGCGAATTTAATGAGCAAGTAAGTTGACCTTAGCGTAAGATGCTGGACCCTCTGTGATGCGGTTCAATCAATCATCAAGAGCACGTCCAATCATCAAGAAGCGATATAATGATTTATCCTTAAGCTACTCCGTGTAATGGCGGTCGGATCACGACTTCAACTTTTTTTGGTGTTTCGGTGTTTTTTTATAGTCCGTAAACTATAATTAAAGTACAACTATGATGTTAGTATTTTTTTTTATTTATTAATATTTAGTGTATATGCTTTTCAGTGATTTATTCTTTTAAATAAGTTAAATGAAATATTTAAAAATGGCGAAAATTGGGAAACGGATTGTTTTTTACATTAAGTTCCCTCTATCACAGCGCCAGCCTCTGCTACAGCGTTATATAATATAACTTATGTAATATAACTTACTAAATACATTTAGTAAGTTATTTTAATTATGACGAATCTAGTAAACGTTAGTTCAGGCGTGGGTGTTGCTCAGCATCCCTAATTAGGTGAGGGTGAGGTGGACCACGGACTGATCCACCAATAATCTCAGACCATCCACATTTAAGGGTAAAAATTAAAAATACTCTGCATTCTTGGAACTTATAAATGCTCTTCAAATATTAATAGTTGTAAATTAGGATAATAAATTAGGTGTAATTTTTAAATTAAACTGTTAGAATCGTAAATGAAATATTTATAACAAGTGATATTAATATATGGTGTTCCGTAGAAATATAATTGACTTTTTTTTCATATTACGCAGAAAAATTCTTTTATTTAAATAAACCTCCTATATAGTAGTCGCTAAGTTGGCAGAAAGAATTTAGTGTCAAGAGTCAAGACACTCCACTTTCCGCTGCAATTTAAAACACTTAAACTGTGGACACCGCACTGTAGCGCGAACGAACAGGGAAACGAAAATAATATATTACTTCGAGTGGTTTTCGACGCCAATATATAAAATAATCGGTTTTATAAGAAGAAATGATCCCGCTGCATCACGATGACCTCAAACACATTGTTAATTAAAATTAGGTATGTGGCTGACATTTCGTTATGAAAAATGTTTTTTGTTTCGATTCACGCTGTATCCCACACATAGCAGGATATGATAGCATAGCAGAGGAAACTTAATGTTAAGACTCATCGTTCCATATTTTCTGGCGAATTTTGGAGGCATTGATGGCCTGTTGAGTGGTGAGAAATATTAAATGTATCATTTCCTCGAGTGGGAATCGAACCCACAAACTGTCGCGTTTGCAGTCGCAAGATAATGCGGCGCATATAATCTATAATTTTAATATAACGGCACTTTTTCTTAAACTGCTTCTTTTAACATTAAAGTTTTTGAATATTTTACAATATTCAAAAATCATCAACACGCAAAAAAAAAGTAGAAAGTGGAGAACGAATTTCACACTATATTCTTTCAAAAAAAACGTGAAACTGCAAAAAATATATAAATATAATAATGTTAAGTTGATCTCTAAAACAGAAATGGACAAGCTACAAATGACCCAAAGAGAATTGGTCCATTTCTGTTTTTTAATAACGCATTTTTGTTTTGAGAACCAATTATGAACTTTTCTATGGGTAACTCGGCTTAATTAATGATTTCCTCCCAGTTGGATACCTCTTTACTTTTTTTAAAAATAAACAATACAAATGAATAGAACTAGAACAGAACTTATAAACAATAATAATACAATTACTAACAATATGTAACGTGGGAGTATTTTGAACAGTACGCAGGTAGATAAAGGGAACCTAGGATCCTAGTGTTAAGGCACTCCGGTCCTTAGCCCACTTTCCGCCGAATTCTGGAGGCATTGCGTGTTAAGTGGCGGAATGAATCTAGTCGCTAGAACGAGTAAATAAAAATATAAGATACTTTTTATTATTATATATAAATTTATCTATGTAAATTCGATTCGATTCGAATCCATTTTTTACCATAAATTATCTATTTACTTTGATAATGATATGAAAATAAATAAACTGTACATAAACGGACATCAACAACGACCATTATTCAAATGAAAAATTTAATTATAAAATATCTATTTAAAATATCCATAAAAGGACCGCAATTACAGCAATTATAATAAATTTTATGAGCCAGTATTACATCAATCACTCGCCTCATTAAATAATTACATAAACAACAATGTAGGCTTCGGCGGTCGTTTTAAAGGAAAATTCGCATATATACGCCATTTTAGTGGCAGCCATAAAATTGGAGAAGACTGTATGAGATTTTCCTTCATTAAAGTGTAATACGCAATTAGTCTTTGATTCGACGTACACAGCTATATGATAGAATCTTCTTGATGGTTCGCAACTAAATCCTTTGTTCGTTTTAAATTACCAATATTATACTTCTTAACAAAGTTTAATTAGAAATGTTAAATGATTGTTAAGATTGTAAGAGATTATAAGGAAATAAGAATTTTCCTTGGTCCTTATCTTCTTTTTGTAATATATACCTACTGCTTTACGACATGCATACATTGCTAGTCAAGTTACAGTTAAAAGGTGATGACACCTTTTTACACGTATGTAATATAGGATTGTTTTAGCTTGACGTTGTATTTCCCACATAGCAGGATAGACAGAGGGCCAGGAAACCTAGAGTTCACTGCCTAGAACACACTCTGTTCCCATTAATACTTTCGTGGCCCATTTTTCACCGAATTCTGGAGGCATTGAGATTTGAGAGAAGATTGAGTGGCGGAACTCAACGCCGCTAGTTATACATATTAGATAGACAAATAAAACATAAAAAAAACAGACTAGCTCTACCATTTTCCGCAGAAATAAGGAATCTAGTGTCGACTTTCGTCTACCCTCAATATTAATGCGATTTAAACCCATAGTTGCTTCATCCTATCACAATCTCATCACTCAGCTTTCATCATCACTTGAGATTCCAAAGAGCAAAACAATCGTAAAATTATTGAGCGTGTGAGTGCAGTGTAATAACACTAATGACATATCCGTTGAAGGTAGGTGTGAAACTTATCTATAGGCGAGTTTACGACGAACACAATCAGATAAGAAATAGCTTTTATTAGTTTAAATTAACCAGTAAGTTAGTAAATATTTACTCACTCACTGCATTTGTTTTTTTTATAATTATTCAAATTTTTTTCGTATACTCTATATTAGAAATATACAAAAAAACGATCTCTTACATCTAAATTTAATTATGTGACATACTATAAGAGCCCGCACACAGATTTAAATCTTAAACTTTAGCTACTTATATATGAACTATATCACACAAAAGCTACTATTTTCACTCGTGGCGCAGCGGCACGAAGTGTGACTGTAAAACCGACTGGTTGTGGATTCGATCCCCACTCGATGAGATAAAATATTTACTTAAATTTATATTTCCATTTCTTCTGCTACTCAACACGTAATGCCTCCAGAATTCGGCATAAAGTGGGGAACGGAGTGTCTTACCACTAAGTTCCCTCTGCCTACCCTATGCTATGTGCGGGATATAGTGTGAAGCTAATTTAATTAGATTTAATTCTATTTTATTATTTTCAAGCCTAAATTAAGAAATACAATTCACATCAGCTGTTTACACAGAAATAAAACTTTAGTTTTTATTCAATAAGCAAGACATCCCAACGATCGCCGGCATCATGAAAGGGAACCCATCACGAAGGTAACATCATTATTCCTCGCAATTGAGGAAAAAAAAATGGATGTATTCATATATTTGATTACATAAGTCAACAGAGTGTTTTTGCGGACAGGCGTCTAAGTTACAATTTACAATCGACGGCAGACACATTAGAGAGATCCGATCAGTGATCTGCAAAAACGTGAGATTTGTCGCGAGATCGTAATAAATTACGGATCACGCTGAAATGACAACAATTCTTTTAAATACAAAGACATTGCGCTTGGTCGGTGTGAAGATGTTGGAATACGCTTCGTTGTTTCCGCTACTTTTAATTTGATTATAGGCCCAGTGAATTAAAACTGAAAGTGCAATAGCGTACACTATATACACAATCGATCACTATTTCAAGACTGACGCTTCAAAAATTATCGAAAAATAGAGAAATGAATGTGAACATATGAAGAACTTCAATACATATAGTGACTACTCGTATATTGTCCAAGTGGGGAGATGATTGAGATTAAGTGAACATTTAGATATTTAATTCTGTTTTTGTT
The DNA here is from genome assembly GCA_030704555.1 of Heliconius charithonia. Lineage (NCBI taxonomy): Eukaryota > Metazoa > Arthropoda > Insecta > Lepidoptera > Nymphalidae > Heliconius > Heliconius charithonia. Next base: position 3,074,403 of record CM060809.1, on the reverse strand, counting down.
CGGCTTCACGCTGTTTCCCGCATATAGCACAAAGGGAGACCTAATGTTGAGAAACACTTTCCCGAACAAGAAAACGTAAATTTTCAATACCCAGTGGGAATCAAACTCTCAACCGTCGCTTTAACAGACTGACCATTAGTTAATTAAAATTTTAAAATTTAGCTAAAGTGAGCAGGACTGTCCACAAACCGAGTGACCTATAGTCACCGTATTCATCACGCGTTAGCGAAGGAAAGAAAGTTATTATGAGAGTGCAAAAAGACTGTTAGCCGTCGTCATTACTGGTGTTCGTGATGGAGCCGTCATCGAGATTGCCAATTAACTTGACAATATTTGTTCGGATTGTTTGCTTACTTCCGCATAACTTTGACACTTTTATTATAATATTCAAATGTGAGTTATACACTCACAAAAACCATGGCTTTGTAAATTATGCAATATGAAACAACTGTATTTGAACTCACTAAGAAATAAAATATATACATTATGATCTAACAACTTATACATATGTCACTTTTGTTGAATATTACATTTTCTAACTTTCTATTTTTAAAGGAAATGATAATTTCAGCCATAAAACTGATAAATGTAAGTATCAGTTTTATGGCTGAAATTAGTTTATATTCATTTAATTTATTATATTGAGTTATTTGGTTTCTAAAATAATACGTAAACTATTTGTACTTTTTTTTCTTCTTTTAATTTTTTCCGCATAGCCACCTAGTGTGAAGAAACGTCGTTTCTTGAGAAGCGTAACTGAACGTTGTGTTTTTGACGGCCATCATACAGCTTCATTTCTAAAATAATACCCAAATAATAAATAATAATAAAAAATATAATAAATAAATAATCATTTTATAAATTTAGTCAATGCATAGTTTTCTTTAACTAGTAATTTACATCATGTTAATTATTTAAAACGTTATAAAAGCCATACAAAGTAAGAATACACTTCATTATAGCTCGTTAAAAGATACAAACCCATTTAGTATGAAGTATGAAATTAGTTTGTTATATTATATGTAGATACATAAGTTACAAAGAGATTATTCAATTTTATGTGCATACAAAAATAGCTGAATCAAATCCAAATTGCTTATAATTGCAAATAAATTACAATCAAGACTTAAATATCTCAAGTCCACATTTAAATAAAACTCGAACAATTATTACACACTGACATTTCCGACTCATAACCTAATTAAAAAGTTGGTCGAATGCATCTCACACAAAGATTCAATTACAAATATTTTCCAAACGAATTTGGGTACGATATTAAAAAAGAAAGGTAATCAACGCGAGCATTAAATATTATTAGAAAAAATAAACAGAGAAAAATAAGCATCCCGTTGATTAGGTCGATGTCACGCCGATAAGGCCCGTAAAGCCGAAAATTGAAAAGAGCGCTCATTAAAAATGCTATATTTTACCATTTTTAAGCAGGCAGGTGAACCCTATGGCGGGTGTATAGGGCTGCCATGGTTTCGGTCCTTTCACGGATTTATAGGACTTGGTGTAAACACTATTAAGATGATTATTTAAATACAAAATATTAGAAAATTGGTGTAAAGCACAGTAAAGGTAATAAATTAGAAACAAAACTAGTTAATTTTTTTTCGATTATTACAAAAAGTGTAACGTTGCTTTCCGTTATCACGAAACGAGATCTCAGTTTGAAAGCAGAGATATAATTTTTCTTTCTATTCCTTTTTCGTTACATATGAAACATATTATGAAGCAACTGCAAAATAGAATTATAATCTTATAAAAAAATCTTAAACTACATAAAATGATGTACAGCTACAAAAGGAAAATCCTCTAAATCATTAGAAACAACGTGCCTCTACACAATCCGGCGCCGGCGCACCCCGCGGCGACCATCTAATGAAATAAACTGAAAATCAACACGGTGCCCGCGCCCGCGCTTTGTACCGCCGCGTCACGATATAATTAACGCTGGAATTTATTGGGACCCCGTCTCTAATATCGATAACTCTTGGACACGCTATTGTTTTGAGACCGTCTTAATTTCATATAGTACAGTGCTCGGAGGTATTCGTTATTTATTGTGGAAATGCTATAATGTTTTAGTTATATTTTTCTATATCTTAAGGTTTAGTATGTAGAGTAGTATGTGTTTATAAATTCTATTTGCATATACATAATATATTCTATTAGCTAATTTAAAATTTGTGCCGTGTAACTTTTACAATCTTATATAAAAAGAGATTTTATTAAGTTCTTCTTTCCTCCTGCTTTTAAAAGTAATTTAGTAAATAATATAACTTATTATAACTATCAAAAATAACTTGATACCAAAAATATTTAATTTAATAAATATGTAGTATTACTAATACTGTATGTAAATACCATATTATTCATTCAAACAAACAAAAAATCATATTTATATATATATAATTTATATCTAAACATAATAGGCATATTTGATATATTAAATAACATAATGTCCTAAATTTATCATCGAACAAAATTTCAATCAGCTACCAACATGGAATCTATTTAACATCAATGAACTGATTAAGTGGACTGCATCAATCATCTAAACAGGCTGCGCATAACATGAGTAATTTCTCCTAGTCTTGAGCTCAAGCTATGGACGTAAGAAATTACATTAATGTTTTTATTATAATAAGTTTGTTGAGGCCAGTCGTGGCGCAGGGGCACAAGCGTGAGACTGTAAACGCGACAGGTTGTGTGTTCAATTCCCACTCGAAATAAATGAAATATTTTCTTGTTATGATAACAAAAAGGCAAAAGCTGAACGATGAGTTCTGCTACTTGAGACGCAATGTCCTGAAAATTCAGTGAAATGTGAGACATTAAAGTCTCAACACAAGGATCCCTCTTCCTACCCTGCTATATGTCTGCACTATTGAGAAAGTATAAATCATTATAAAAATAAAAATCAGTGAAATCACTTATAACTTTTTTATAAAGCATAACAGCATGCCTAATAAAAAAATCACGTTTGAACAACGTTTATTAGTGAACCGGCTCTATATAAAGGGTATAAGTGATATTACCAAATAACGGTAGGGGTGCGCACGCGCAGCATGGCGTCTGTCGCTTTACTTTATTCGAATAAAAGAAATGTTGTAAGGAAATCGATTACGATTCGCAGGTGCAAATAATATTATTTTTAGGTTGTAAAAAAAGGCAGGTGTCTTTTATTTATTTTTTTGGTAATCTGATTATTTCATTAAAATCCAATAATAAAACGATCAAGACTCTCCATTAATAATTAAGAAAGATCTATGAATAAAAAATGCTAGTGTATTTTTGATATTCTAACTATTATTAAATTCGGTCATCAAAAAACATCATAGTGATGCTCGAAAAATGCCAATGGTTGCATGTCTATAATATCCATTTATAGAATTATTCATAATATATACTTGTTTAATATTGTATATACAGTTCCAACGTCCAATAGACAGATCTTACAGACTTCCCCCATTCAATATGGAGTGCCTGTCTGCCTGTATAGTATAGCTCGCTAGCTATTGCGATGCACAAAAAATCATTTCGAGTATACCTACTATACAAAAATATAGATGTAAGCAGATAGAATCTAATAGGTACTAAATAATTTAGTCAATGTTCACTATTTTTCACTCCTTTTAAAACTTTCTTACCTACCCTGCTGTGTGCGGGATACAGCGTGAAGCTGAGAAAAAAAACTTTTACTTTCTAACGTCCTGATTCTTATCACATTGTTTATATAAAACAAATATAAAGCTTAGGTGTTGCACTCAGAGCCACAGGCGGCCACTATCAACAAATGGAAACAATTTAAAATATCGATAACGTATACGTTTAAGATGCTATCCACCGCACAGAGGCACATCTCGTTTCATTTATTTCATTTACCTCTAATGGTTATATGTATGCATCAGAATTATACGTACGACATGAAATATGAGTTGCTCGTGATTTATTATAACTTTTTATCATTTTTAAATTGCCGCTATGAATTTGTGAGTGTAAATAGTGTTTAGATATTGAATTAATAAGATTTTAGGGGGCCTATGTTTGTATTGAATTAGATTATTTAAAAAATCAGCTTCACACTGTGTCCCGTAAACAGCAGGGTAGGCAGAGGCAACCTAGTGTTAAAACACTCCGTTCTCCATTTTCTGCGGAATTCTGGAGGCATTGCGTGTTGAGTGGTGGAACTCAACGCCGCGCTTTGCCTGGACACCAGAGCGAAGAAAGGGACATATAAATTTTAATAAATATATCATTTCCTCGAGTGGGGATCGAATCCACAACTTTTGTGCTTGTGTCGATTATATTCAAGGAAAGAGAAACTAATATAATAGCGTAAGTTGGCTTAGTTATAGATTTCTTTGCTAGCCCACGGCCGTTTCCATAATGAGTTTACCAGAAAATTATACTCATACAATTAGTAATGTCCTATTTAAATGGACATTAATATACTACGAACGATACCCTCGAGCGTCTGTCAGTCCTGGATGCCAAGCTAAAATGACCCTTTCATAGCTCCAAGATTAATGATAACATACAGTTTTTAAGTATCTAACTATACTGGATGTAAATCTCTGAAACGCTATTCATTTACGTTGTTAAAATGATTGACATATTCAATTAGCGAGGTGACCGGGGGACCTCCCAACTCGGTCCGTAGACGTTTGTATGACCAATTTTATTAGACCTTCCTAACTTCCTACGTACAGATTTAATTTTAATGCTCAATATTCAAGAGAGGGTGCAATAGAGATCTATTTAAACTGGTCGCTCGAAATGGTAGGTCGTTTCGTGGCTTAAATGTTGTTTTCTGCAATTACTAAGGCAATAGCGTGTCTTTGATTTAATAGGCCTTTCAGCGATGCTTTGATTGAATGAAGAATTAGTTTTCATAATACAAGACCATCTGTCTTCAATTTGTTCTTACTAAATTAATGAATTTAATTATTGTTCGATGTAATTGTTGATGGACTATGTATTATAAGTATTAACAATTTTTAAGCGACTCTTATTTAAAAGTCATCATAAAGAAAGAAAACCTAAAAGGAATCTTTCTTCTTCTACTTTACCATAAAATGTTGCAATTTATTTGGTCTGGTTAGATCGGAAACGATTATACGATTTGAAAGCAGTTAAAATTTATAATATTTATATGAAACTCCCAATCTAGTCTTGGTTATAATATCAAAATATAAGTTAATTAAAAATCTCTTAAAATGCCATCAGCAAATGAAGCAACAGCAAAAAGGCTAACAAAAACTATGCATACTAGAGCACCACGCGGAGCAATGCACGTTCTATCTAAATGTAATTAACTCGAGATGTCTCTATCGGGTCCACAAAATTGGATCATGGCTTTCTTTAATTCGTTTTTATTTGATTTGTACGTTTGCATGGACAAAGGTGTCGTGGTGTGATTGATCTGAGAGTAATGAAGTCGTTCGATACGCTTTTTCAGGACTTTTTTGTGGTCACAATGGAGCTTGATAGTAAGTTCGCTGGCTCAAAATAAGTTTATCACATTGTTGTCTTGTTTTTCCCAATGTACATTTGATTTGGTTTTATCAGGCGTAATATATAAACGAAATTTTGGCAGAATCATTTATATTATATATCTAGTAAGCTTTATCTAATAACAAGATTTAAGCAGAAGACATCAAGATATAGTTATGTATGAAACTCAAATGATTACTCGTAATTCGTTTTTAAATAATTTCTTATTTTTTTAAGTAAAAATATTATTTCATTCAGTGTGGTTACACCATCTTCATCATTTTTTTAATATTGTGTGCATTTTTATTTATCAATATTATCTTTTATTATCATATGTGCTCTTATTTTAAATATAATATCGTTATTATATTGAAAATAAGACTACCCACAACGTATTCTTCTCTCAGTAAAGTCATCATATAATTAAACTACCCTTTCTATACAAATACCACTCTATGGTCCACAGACTAAAACTGCAACAGAGGCTCAGCGGGCGCTGATTGCGCATGCATGACAAAGCTTCATTACATACGTAATGCCTTGTAGAGGCATATACCTGTAATGACAAACAAAAATAGTACCAACCGTACTCGTACACACGACTATATTAATTTGATATTTCCTCCATTTTGAGTTGTAATTGCAAAAGGCGAAGAACGCGGGATTGTTAAGAAATGCTATGTAACTGTTTACCCTTGGATTTTAGTAAGGAGTATATTAAACTTATATTAAAGTTATATTAAACGCTGCTCTACAGCGCACAATACGTTTCGTATTTGACTTTTTGTAAAATAAATATTCTTTTTTATAAAATCGGGGATTTGTTTTCTAAAAAATGGTGTTTATATTCATTTGTTGGAAATGAGAATCGTTGCTCGGATAAGAGAGCCATTTGTCAGGCACCTTCTCCAAAAATTACACTTTATCCAAGGTCAATTCGTGCTCCTGCTGCCTTCCTTGGATAAGTTATCGAAATTGAATAAAATCAATTTTCGTAGAGGAAACCTGAAAATCGGCTATTTCATCGGAAGGAAGGAAGCCCAAAAAAAAATTAAAATTGTAAAGATCCTAGTACGGATATCGGGACGATTTTTTCAATGAATGTAATCCAACGTTTCAAAATCGGTCAATATCACGTTCAAAGTTTGTTTTACAGAGAGATACATACATACAATAAAAGCGATTTAAACCGTAAGGAAACCACGTTACTGAAACAGATTTTAGGCTGGGTTTGAACAAAAATAAGATTTTATTACGATAGTCGCTATACGCTAGAAATGTTCAAGTATCTATATCTATATCTACCTACTAAATTGTGAAATTATGTATGTCATTGTTATTTTCTATTTAACTATACATATGTATATGTTTGCTCTAAGTATAAGTTATTTTATTTGATATTTTTAAGTTTGATATATTGTACCGCATTGAACGTTCCATATTAAGACATCACCACTAGCACAATATCCGAAAAGTGTAGGTTCATATCTTTTATTTTTCTCTATGTGTTGATTTGAATTGCTGATAAATATATATATTTATCCACACAGACATACAATCTACTTCAATAAAAAATACAATCTACATTAATTCACAAATAACAAATTACACAAATTGATAGTAAAAACTGTCCATCATCCAGTCACTTCGTAAAACTTAATAAAGCCAATCAGCACTTAAAACGTCGGCCATCTTGTAATCGTTGACGCTGTGCCCTGCAATAATCTCATTGAAAATGTTGATTAAGGCGAAGAGACGCGACTTAAAGCATTTATTAATAGGCTTATGATTGCGGGTTCTATTAAAAGTTATCACAACACGACGACGGGACGTAAGTTGATTTCCAGTGCTCCACCTGTCATAGATTATTCATGTCATATTGTTATTTTATTGTCATTCTCTGGGAATTATAATTTTATTACTTTAAACATGCGTTTTTTTGTTGTATAATATTGTCTCTTGTTTTCCGTACAACCTCTTTCGTATGTTCTCCATACAACAAAACAGAAGTTTATTACTTGTCTTTTTCGGTATAACTTCTTATTATTAAGCATAATATATTTTTTCCAATGTCAGTTACATTGATATAAGATTTTTTTTTTATTTTAATAAATCCTTAAAAATTATTAAAAAAAACGAAATAAACCTACTCTACCACTTTCTTTAGATTTCAAAAAAAATATTCAAAATACCATCTCTATAAATTATAAGTACCTACGAAATAAAATGCATATAACTTAAAAAATACAATATAATATCTAAATTTTATTACAATATAACATCACAGATCCCATCAAACACTTCTACACCATCAAATCTCTGACGGACGAGCCTACAGTACACCCGAATGATTGAATGCGAGACCAAATTATAGGCTACGACTCCATGGACACCTTATTACCGCTCTCGAACTGTTAAAGCAATTTATCTGACATTTAAATAATTCCACCGCACCGCAATGGAAGTAATGACGGTTTACTTAATGCAACGTGCATTAACCTCAGTTTGTAGCTAAAGGATAAATCTGTCACGCACTCAATTACCACATGTCCGAATTTCTGTGTTGCCATTGTATTTAAGTGTATTTAAATTAATGTGTAATGAATGAGGATGGATGTGTATGTATGTATGGCTTTCGGTTGTAACAACTTAATTGTGTTGAGTTTGGTATTGCATCTTCGATCTTTTCATATAAAAATAAAATAAGAGAATAAATAATATTGTATACAATAAGGTATATTTTTAATTTCAAAATATATACAGGTAATGTGTATAAATATTTACTAACTTAACTTTATGAAAAATACATCAGTTATATAATATTCTTATTCTAATAAGAAAATTAGATAGCATCTCAAAAACAGTGTATCCCGGCCTTTACACTGGCAACATGTTATGAAACATAATTACGAACAAAGTCCGGTAGTTAATTATCCCAAATTGTTTAATGGTACAAAGTTTGCAACCAGTAATAATACGCCGCAGGCATTTGCTTGATATTTTTGCCTTTTTGTGCTATTTGTTATTTTACTAATTTTATAATTAAATTGTAAGCTGAAGTTTAAAAGTCTTTTTTTGTTCTTTTCGAGAAAGTTAACGTTCTTTAACACGTAAGACAAATGATAATTATCGATTCAATGTAGCTATTCACATATCCGTGTGTAAAGTGATGTGCATAATAAGGGATTGCAACACTAGTTTGATACAGATAATATTAATTATTCAACTTAATCAAATTATGCTTGTTTGTTATGCCTCGAGAATTTGGCAGAAAGGAGAAAGGAAATGTCTTAATAGGAACGGATTGTTTTAGCACTAGGTTTCTGAATCCCCTGTGTCTACTCTGCTATGTACTTGAAACATTGAAACATTTTTGAAAACCATAAAATTACGTGTAGACGTTTGATTAATCTTTGTCTATGATATTAGTTACTGAAAATAAATATTATTTAATTACTACTTACTTGAGACATAAAAAAATACATATTTACATAACTTTGTTATAATAAAAATAATTCGAGTCCATATGTTTGTCTGACAAAACGCTTCATTTAAAAAAAACAACATTTGTTATCGTGTCTCTACAAAATATAAGACGGTAAACAATGTAATGCGTGAATGAGACCGATTAATACCTGCTACCAGGGCGAGTGATATCTCGATATAATAGCCCATTTCAATATCGATTTGTGTTCAAATGTGTTGATAGAGGGAAATCGCGTGCAATTGGTTTTATTAGTGCCTTTGTCGGTTATAAATCTTTTGCCATTAAGTAACAGAGAACTGTTACATTGTTCAATTTTTTATTTTTGTTTATATTTAATTTATATATCAAAATATAGATTAAGTAATATATTGTTTATCTGTACGACACGTCTGATCGTCATTTTATGACGAGAATTTCAAGTTTAAGGCTTTTCTTACATTACAATATCATATAGATAATTGTATAATATACATACATATCTATAGTCTACTCTTTCTTACTACCTACTACTACTTAAAAAAATCAGCTTTACGCTGTATTCCGCACACAGCAGGGTAGGCAGCAGGAATCTAGTGTCAAGACACTCAACGCCGCGCTTAGCCTCGACACCAGAGCGAAGAAATGGAAATATAAATATAAGTAAATATTTCATCTCCTCGAGTGGGGATCGAATCTACAACCAGCCGGTTTTACAGTCACACTTCGTGCCGCTGCGCCACGATTAGCCTCAACTACTACTTAGGAAAAATGAAACTTGGAAACACCTGGAATCAAACACCTGTACAGACGACAAAAAGTCTATTTAATTTCAAACTATCAACATACTACAGCATTTATGAACACTTAAGTCAAAACTGGCCATTTAAATAAGTACATGTACACTATAATACCCCGTACATACTTCCTTCTTGTCGGGTGCCGTGGATTGAAAATTATAGTAGAATTACCTTTCTCTACAAAACTAAAATTAAACAGCTCAAAGTAGTGCAGGTATCCACATAATTATCTATATTAGCTTATTTACACACATACATTACGCAAAGTGTTCTGAATTATAGAGATTTTTCAACATCACATTTTAATCCCGTATATATTACAGAAGAAAAAGAGAATTCAGTTTCAAAATAAATTTTACACTTTTCCCTCGAATTCGAGATGTTCTGCTAAATTGCAGAATTCAACGCCGCGCTTTGTCTTTACGGAACGAGGATATATATAATCGAACTTACAAATGTCGCGTTGGAATTAGACGTTGTCCCGCTGTGCCAAAACTTACATAGATACGTCATAAATTTCCTATGCTAATATTATTTATTAGGTGTAAACGGCGGGATCTTGACGTTAAAAAGTATTTCTCCCGTGAATTACTTGTCATTTAGAAAATAAACATGATTTTTTTTAATATTTTTGTTCACCTATATGTATATGTTATATAATTTATATTATAAAGATATATTAATAAATTGTATGTTTTTGACATAATTACATATAATTTATTTTCCCACGTTCGGTTTAACGTTGAAAGGCCGCCTTGTGTACGTATATATTTATTTTATATTCAGCACAGTAAAAATATATTAATTAAATAAATTACACAACATAAAAACTATAAATCTTTAAAAAAAATTAATTCAAGAGAAAATACCAATAAACTACATAAAACATACACATTAACATAACAAATCATAATTAATAATCATTTTTTATAATTAAATAAATTAATATAGATAAATACTTATGTAAAGAATAATATACATTTTCTAATAATAACACTTCTTTATAAGGTAAATACAATTAAAACATGAATCAATTACTTTTAAATATATGTCCGTATTTTTTTTTTGGGTTCCGTATCACAAAAGAAATAAAAAGGGGCCCCTATTATAAATCATGTTATCTGTTAACCGTCTGTCAAGGCCATTTATCTTAAGAAGGAATATTTCAAGCTGTAATCGATATAAAATATATATATCATCATAAAATCCTAATAACAAAAATAAACCCGAAAAACGTTTTCGGCATTTTGTATAAAATCGGCCGCGAAATCAAAACCTTATAGGTTAAACGAACTACTTCTCGTGAAGAGTAGAGATAAAGAAAAAACCGAAAAATGGAAATTAATATTTATACTACAAGAAAAACGTTACAAACTTATTTTTCTTTGTCATTTTATATAAAATGAGTGCATATGGCCAGCAAACCTAAACGAGTTAGTATTTCCCGTTGACCTACAATCCTGATACAGAACATTCGGTGGACGAGTCCACCTCGCACTTGAGCGTTTCTTTATTCTTTACACTACTAATAAATCCATGTTTTTAACGTTTCATTTACAATATATGCAATTTAAAATAAATAATAAAATATTTTAACCTTTTAAAAGGAGATTAGATTGAATTAGTAAATTAGTATTACTTTCATAGTATTATAGTTAATAAGCTTTTAAACAAGAGTTAATATTTATTTCATTAAAAAAAATGTATTATATATATAAGCAGAACAAACTAGCTAACGTTACAAAACCTTAGCTTTACACTTTTTCCGCAGAGAAAACAGAGGGAACCTAGTGCTAACACACTATTCCCCATTTTCTAACCAATTTTGAAATGTGGACTGAAAATAGTTTGAAGCCACCTTTTTTTGTAGATTCACGACGCTGCTCCTGCAGATCCTGCAAATAGCAGGGTAGACAGAGGGAACCTAGTATTAAGTCACTTAGTTCTCCACTTTCATTGCATGTTAAGTTGCGGAACTTGACGGGGCAAAGCGTTTTGTGTCATTACCACAGTGAAAAAATAAAATATTAATTATATAAAATTATATAAAATTTTAATATATGTATTAAATTTTAAATACAATATAAAACTTTAAAAGTAATAGAATCCACGACCGTCGACAGTCGTTCTTACAGCCAGACGCTGTGCCACAAAAATATCTTATATTTCAGTTTAAGCTTAACGATACCTATTCACTTTCCTTTAATGTTTAAGTAAACCACTTTGTACCACCAAGACTCACGTTATTCCGAATGACACATGACACAAGAATTTATTTAAACCGTTTAATTTAAAAATAAAAAAAAAATTAACCACTTAATAAACTCAGTATAGTTATGGCATGTTTAACGATTTTAATTTCATTAGTTAACTAACTAAAATTCGAAAACTTAATTTCCACCATCCGATGATGCAGAGATCGGGTGATAATTAAATATATATTTATATGTAATTGTGAAATAACGTTAACTGTCGTCGCATAAAACTGGACAAAGTATGTAGTAATTATATTAGTAACTTTCTTTAATATCAACGAACCGCAATTTGGGATTGCCTTTTTGTAACATACTTTCGTCTTATGAGCTCATTTCAACCTTCGTTTCATTTGATGTGTTTATGACTGACTTGCAGTTTCTTGAGAGCTCGGGGATGACTCACAGTTCGATATCTGTCCGAAATTTCTTATATACTGTCCAAAGATATTAAAATATTTACTTTCTACATTCATTAATGACGGCTTTGTTTTTTTTTTATAAGAGTTAAGCCCCCCACTAATAGATGTATCATATGTATAGAAACATTTTTTATAAGCATAGATAAGAAGATTAAAAAATATTAATATTTATATTAATAAAAAATCAAACGTAGAGGATTTGAACTCCTTAAAATTATTAATCGGCACGAGAAAATCATATTTATTTAATATTTTAACATTTTTGAATTTTCCTACGTCAAAATTTTTATACGTTCTTTAAAAACTATTCTTCATTCTTTTGTGTGAAATAACGCTTATAAAATATTAAATAGATCAAAAAACGTCGTCGCTCTATTTACGTTGAATGTATTCAGTACGAAATATCACTGTTTCAATTTAATTGAAAAACGGAGTGATTTGTTACATTATTAATTTGCGACCACAGTAAAACATTATAGTTATCCTTTTTTTCTCAGTATTTATCACACCTAGCCCAACAATTTTACTCCACATAATTTTTTCTTTTTTTCTCTAACAAATATAAAACAACGATGCCAGCTTATAATTTCAGTCATAGTAAAACGCCAGGTAGGTCTTCCCACTGAGTGAGATAGCGTGTTCGTATCAGGTCCGATGAATGTGCACTCCCAGTGATTTATGATCCTCGATTATTGCGCCATATCGGCTTATAACTGACAGATTTATGGATCAAAATACCTTTCCGCGAGTTCACGAGATCGCGAACTTTACTAAGGCTTATAGTTTATCTGTTAGAGGACATGACAAGGAACGTCTATCTAAACTTTTTTATTCTTTTTCTGGGTATGGTTTTTTTTTAGCTGCACGCACGCACGCATTACGTATTGAATGGAGGAACTCAACGCCGCGCTTTGCCTAAAGACCAGAGCAAATAAATAAAAATAAGTCATTTACATAAAAGAATATAAAAACTGTCATTTCCTTGAAAAAATATTAAATATTTCATTTCTCCAAATGAAAATATTTAATTTCCTTAAAAAGAAATCTGCTTTCGAGCTTAAAGTCACACGCTTGTCAGAGGCGCCACAACTGGCCAAATTTGATTATTGTTGCAAAATTTACGTTTGACATAACGTTTTTTTTTCGTTTCTAAAATCTTAAAAAAAAAAATAAAGCAGTTTGAAGCAGTAACTTGTGTTGTAATATAAATGTAGACTTCAATGTCCCTTTTTATAATGCATTAACACCTGAACGGATTAACACTTGACACACTGTCCGAGCTAAATATGGCTTATAAAGTACAAATTAAAAAATATCACCTTTTGTAAAATTTGTAAGTAATATATGGTACTGACATTAGTCAAATGAAAATACTGTGCTGCCGTAGCAAGTTAATAGAGAAAGCTTAATATTATTCCTTATTATAAGCAAATATTGCAAATTAAACGTTGTACAAACTACGAATCAATGTCATCAGCGTATTAGGTCCTATTAGTATACTTCGAAAAATGTGAAAGACGCAAGATGAAAAAAATATATATTTTAATTTTACATGTTATTGATGCCCGACAAGATATTTATATTAAAATCCTAAATGAAAAATTAAGTTCGAATTAATGAATGTAGTAGTACAGATTTTGATGGGCGTAAATAAATTACATAGCAGGACTGATAAACACCGAGCCCAGCTCGGCAGCATCTGGGCCGTAATTTAATTAAAAAATTCACAGAAAACGAGCGGCGCGGGCGCAATCTTCCAAATTGCGAGCACCGGCAGCCTAATTCTGTTAAATATTATTTTTGCCCGTTTATCGTATACTTTGAAATTAACTGCGCGAGCGAATCACCGTAATATGCAAGCTTTTGATTAAATTCACCAAAACCAATACTTATGTGTTACCAACACTGTTATCGAAGGTCATCCAATTTAACGTATTCGCGACTCGGAACCTCCTTTTCGATGTCTTCCTTAACAGATTTTATAAATCCGCTATTACGCATAATAATTATGTTTATCCAAAAAAATTATCTAATCGTAATCATCTCACTTATTGCGTTGTAATTTAACAAAAATATTAAAATACAATTACTGCAATTATCATTCGTTAAAATAAATATGCGCACAAAAATTTAAAACTTTACGGATAATTTAGCAAAATTATATAGATATATTCTAAAGAAATAAACAATTACATATTGAATATTACCTTTCGATCTAATTTCCATTAACGTAAAACACGTTTAATGAACCCAATGCCAATTGATTGCTGTATTTACTGCACATTACGAGTTGCCGACATTTTTTAGCGGGCGCCATTTCTCGTGCAGGGCTGCCATCACAAAATAAGTTTATTGGAAATTAGGTACATGCAAAAGTAAAATAAAATTCTGTAAATAACAAAAAATGTAATTTATAAATTATAATAATGGCATAAATTATTATATTTTATATAAATTTAGGTACTACTTTTACATTTTAATTTTTTTTAGTTTTTATGTAATGAGAAAAATGGTATTAATATGATTTAAATGAAAAGAAGATTTTTTTTTAAAGATTGGCATAAGGTTCCAATACTTTTTTTAGGTAGCCCTGTAAGTGGATACCAGCGTAATTTGAGCGATTATAGCTGGCAACACTTTATGCTGCATTTGCATAATAAAATTACCAGTGGCCGTGTGGTATCATCACGGAATAAAAAATATGGTCCGGTGTTGATCGTTTATGGTATAAAATACAGAGTGATTTGAGCTCCATAATAAATCGAATCTGTTTAAACCACTTAGCCTTCAGTAAATTGTCTTAAACTGAGTCAATAAAAAATTCATTTAAGTATTATTGCGTACTGTAGCAATAATTTTGTAAATATAAAAAACAATATTTCTAAAGAAAAAATATTAATAACTATCTTTGAATATATTTTTTTATATTCATTAATTTATTATTAAAACTTAAGATGGCATTTTAATAATTCTGTTTAGTCTTTACTTATTCTTTTTATTTATTCTGTGCTCGTATCGTGCACATAACTATAAAAAAATCAATATAAAAAACCTTGCTAACATAACTATAAAAAAAACCGAATAAGCGCAAATCAGGCTCGCCGATGAAGGGTTCCGTAAAAAAATGTTATTTTTTTCCTGAAATTCTGGCTTAGCTTAGCCAGAGCCTTTTCTAACACCTCACCTGAACTAGCAGCTTTAATAGCAAATTTTGCCCCCTTTTAAGGCTCTTATTTTTTAGGATTTAAACACAAATGTATAGTTTTCAGATTTTTTCCTGAACTAGTACTACCTGTAGATGCCAGTTATCACAATTCATAATTCTAGGTTAACCGGAAATACCCTACTAATTTTAAAATTGAATAAAATAAAATCAAAACCTACAAATTTTGATTCCTTTTATAGTGTCGAAATATACGATTTTTGCAATATAAACGGCCATTTGTTTTTGTTAAATAAACGTAGAATAGACTTTTTTAAAGGAAATGACCATAGATCTGAGTATATGGTTAAAATTTCAACTCGACATCCCTAAACGTTCCTGAGATAAAGGCTCTTGACAGACAGACAGACAGCCTTATAGAAGGACGGACATCAAAGTGATCTTGTATATGTTCCGTTTTTCTTTAAAAGGTACCCTAAACCCCTAAAAACTGTTAATAAATATCTAATAAGTACCTGTACTTAGATGTGAATTAAATTAGAACACGTTTAAAAGGTCACAACAATAACACGTAAATAATAGCTACTTCCACCTCATAATTCAATATTAAATTAATATTTACCAGTTGCAGCAACAACAAAAACGATCTGCAATAATTTAGAACCGTTTCGAAATAAGACGTTTTTTGACTCCACTCCACTAACATTACGCAGTCGATGTAACTAAATTATCAGTTCGTTCGCAGTATATTAACCTATTTGCTCGGAATACAGTTAAGTGCGGCTAGAATTGGTACCTGTCCGACGTTAAACGCCTTTAATTGTGGTAGCGGAAGAAAATTCCTACCGGTTTTCTCGGCGTTAACTACATATGTTTAGAACACTGGCTCCCAACCAGTGATCCGTGGACCAGTAGTGGTCCGCAGCAGCTGAAATATGGCCCGTGAATGAATTAACATTTTGGTATTTGAGCAAGTTGTTTCCTTAGTAAGACATAAAATATTTTGACATTTAAATTTACCAATATACTTTGAAATTCATTGATTTATTATATTTACTTAAAAATTCACACACCCCATCATACAAAATGTGAGATTTAAAAAAAAAACATTATACCTACATAGTGGTCCCTGCTAACAGGAATTCTATAAAAGTGAACCCTGATCACGAAAAGATTGGGAACCCCTGGTTAAGAAAAATATCTGTGCATTGAGTAATGTAATGTGAAAGTGCATAAGTGGTTGATTAAAATTATTGTTACACGTTTAGAAAATTCGTCTTCTAAATATGGATTTGTTGTTTATATAATTTGTTGACTTATGATCTTATAGTGGGGGCGGGTCGGTGGAATGATGGCTCAGTCGTGGGGTACACTGTCTCACGCTTACATTTCCTACGTAGAACAACAATATTTTTTTGTCTGCATCACTTATCGAAAGCGTTTAACACCCGAAACGTACAAAACGTACGTACGTGCACGTAGCAAATCAATGATTCGCTTACTTTGACGACATTTCGACGTTATATTAGTATTTATGTGGTTTTATCGATAAATTACTTTCCAAGGTAAATTATATGAGTTTGTGTTCATTCAATATTTAAAGATTGATTGACTGTAATAATTTTGACGGAAAGTGGCGTTAATTCAGCGGGCAGAGGCATAGATCACTTAAATTTTAGCAGAGAGGTTTTATTTGTGCGCCATTGAATTTAAAATAGCAACAGCGTCTTCAGTTATTTAAATTTAAAATACACACAGTAGAACACACATAAGTCTTTGCTTATTAAGTACCCAAATTCCAAAATTCCAAAATTTTATGATAATTATTATTAGGAATGAACTTTCCATGTATAAAGCTTCGAGAGAAGTAAAAGTCCCGTTCGCTACTTAAAAGATTTATATATGGATAACTATCTGAAGTGTTAAAGTTGATCTGAATTGATTAATATTATAATTTTTAATCAAGATTTAGAAATTCTCGAACGTAAATGTAAATTGACACCCTCTCAAGCAGCGACGTTGTGCTTGTATGTTGCAAATTGACGAAATTTACGCGGGAAAATCTACGTTTGCAATGTGCGCGCAATTACAGTTGACCTAGACAGATGTGAAATAACTAATATATTTATATTTTTGCAATCAGTATCAAATCAATTCTCAAATCATTTAAATTACTATTTATTCAATGCCGAACAATATAGATAACCAAAGTAAAATAATTAATCCATTTTTAGGGTAATGTAGGTTCCCTTATAGATCACTCTATCATCAATCTACAATTAATATCAGATATTCAGGTTTACAGCTTATTAGAGCACAGAAATTACACACAGAAAAACATTTAGGACGAAGTATATCTTTTTCTTTATTTCTATCTTACGATATAAATAAAACATCTGAAAACTAAAAATTATAGAATTTTACAGAAATAATCATTACAAACTTATATTTGTGGTTCATTTCATAAAAAATAATCAATATCTATAAGGTATTTCCAAATCACAATCCTGAAATTGATACAGGACATTCGGTGGCCGAGTCCGACTCGCGCTTGGCTAATTTTTCTCAAATACACTTAAATAAACATTGGCATATTTAAAGCGGGCGTAGGTAGCCGCAGGGGGGCTGATAGTTAATAATATAATAGTCAAGTATGTAAGTAAGTACTCGCCAATAATAAATCCGTAATTATTTAACAAAAACTGAACAATTATCATATTTGTTTTCACAGAAATCCTTAATTAAGCCAAAAAAAAATCTTTTATAATTGCCAAAGACAATCGTAATCGGTCACGAAGGACCGCCACGACATCCTATTTCCTTTACCTGTGTTTTTATTAAATGATAATCTTGTGATAATAGTATCTATTAAGGACAATAGTGTGACACGCAAGTCTGTATAATTGTATTTTGTATATTGTACCTGAACTGCGGGAATGAGTGTTATGTACGTTGCATTAATATATATATTTACTAATATTATATTAAATCTCACCTATTATTTGCATTTTGTATCAATTAATTAAAGAATTGAAGCATATACTATGTAACGTTTGAACTTTGAAACTTTCTAAATATACTGGCGGTAAAAAAATATACTGGTAGATGACAATACGCAACCGCCAGTATATATTTTTATAATCAGCTTCACACTGTATCTCGCACACAGCAGAACGAGGGAATCTAGTGTTAAGACACTCCGTTACCCACTTTCTACCGAATTCTGGAGGTATTGCGTGTTGAATGGCAGAACTCAACGCCGCACTTATTTCATCTCATCGAGTGGGGATCGAAACCACAACCCGTCGGTTTTATAGTCACACTTTGTGCCCCTGCGCCACGACTGGCCTCGTGGCCAGTATATTATCGGTTCTATACTACTATGGTCCAGAAACATTTAATTTTTGCGAAGAAACTGTTAGACATAATTTCTAACAAAGACGAAAGTAAGTTTTTTTGTAACAATAAGACTATTTAGTGAAATTAAAAATAATCTATAAATCTAAGAATTTCAATCCTGCTTTTCCACCATCGCCATAGTTGTGTGATCACCATATAATATGATCTTTTTTATTACGAATCATCTATCTTTTTCTGATTTCTTTGAGGTCACTTAGTGTTGTAGATACTTCCGCTTGTTCATTTAACGTTACACGTTTACCGTTTCAATCTACATATAGAGACGCATAATTATTAATTAAACAATAGCTAATAGACGTCTACACGATGGATGATAAACTAGTGTTTGTCACGCTATTACAATTTATACTGCAAGCTTAAAAACGTGAAGAGGTTCTTTTTAAAGAATATTCTACAAAACAAGTAGGTAGATGATAAAGGATTGGAGTGGCGCTGGCTGGGGTGTGACTGTAAATGTAACAGGCTCGATTCCCATTCGAGGAAATAAAATATATAATATTTTAATTTCTTTGCTCTCGTTAAGTCGTTATCAGAATAACGAGTCAAAGCGCGGCACTGAGTTCCTCCACCTAATACGTAAAGCCTTCAGAATTAGGCGGTGTGTGTGTAGAACGGAAACGGAAGTGGAGAACGGAAGTGTCTTACCACTATGCGGGTGCGGGATACAAAGTGATGCTAAAAAAAATTGGTACAATTACAACTTAATACAATGTAGATAAGCACAAAACACAGCTTTATAACATTTTTTAAGTATTTTACACACACATATTTTATCACTCTTTGTATCCCTGAACCACGACGCTTCAAATTCAAATTGAAATATTTTTTGTTTACTTATAATCTAGCGGCATAAAAAAATAAGAAAAAATCTTAAGTTCAATTACAATATTAATATTAGAACCTCACCAATAACTTCACAAAGCAAACGGTCATCAAAATGGCACAAATAAAGGTAAACAAACCTAAGATTATCCGGGGGCGGCGTCGAAGTCGGGATGAAGCAATTTGTGGTAATCAAGGGACAATCCCTTGCTATTAACTTTGTCGGCACTAGTAGGTAGCATTACCCGGAAACTCAGCTCTTATTATAAACATAAAATTAGTCTAATTAAGCCATTACGCAATTACGACCAGCTGCAGAAAAATGTATACTATTTTATAAATAAAATATTACAAAGTTGTTGGTTTGTAATTTGGTACAGGTATATGAACGTACGTAACGGAGATTCGCAGAGATAATAATATAATTATAAGATGTACCTAAGTACTAGCAAATCTTAGTCTAATCGTTTTGATTTTTTTTTTAGTTTCATATTATATTAGATATCGATGATGTTTAATTTTACATATATAATATTTTTTTAACTATAGACTATATAATTTTAGAAAATGTTAGTGTTGTAAACATTTTCTTTAAGAGAATGAGTTTTTTTGTAAGCCTTCTGCCTTTTTTTAATAATTCGGACACAAATTAAACGTTGACTAGAAATGTCTTTATCCTGAAAGTATTTTCGTTATTCGCGGTCATATTTTTTGTTTTTCTCACAGTCCTAATCGCGGGGTATTGATTTGATTCTTGGCAAGAAGGTAAGCTCATCTAAAGTGTAAGTAAAAGGTATAGACAAAAAGCTAAATGCGCAGAGAAGACAAGGAATGTGGTATAGGGTAATGAATAAAAGGTCCTTTTTTTGTAAATAAAAAAATCACGTTTATGGATTTGTAATAATATATTTATGTGAATGTGTATCTGCGATTACATGTTCGGATGAGTAGCCACATAGGTATGTGGTGCAATCACCACATCAAATCAGTGATCACATAAATGGGTGTGTAAATTTGTGTTTTCCCAATTCTGCATTGCATTTATGTCTCATTTCAAAATTTTCACCATTTTTTTTTTATGAAATATAAAATAAAGGTCTTCACGGCGAAATGGCACAACCGTGTAACCGTAAACGTGACTGTTTTCGTTGCGATTTCCACTCAAACTAATAAAATATTTAATATTTTTATTTCTTTGCTTTTGGTAACAAATCAAAGTTTGGCGTCAAGTCCCGCTACTCAACACATAAAATTCCGAAAATTAGGAAGAAAGAGCCTAACACCAGGTTCCATCTTCCTACCCTTATAAATGCAGGATACAGCGTGCAACATGCATATAATGATTGCTATGCTATAAATGTATGATCAAAAAGTTGATTAGTTGTAACAGTTTTTAAGTTTGTATTGTATTTTTTTAATAATTCAAATTAATTCTCTTTTTCCTTGTATTTTTTTAAATTAAAATAGATTGAAATTATTTTGTATTTATTCTATCCAAAAGAATGAGAAAAAGAATGAGATTTTAAAATGTGGATATTAAAATATAGAGAGGATAATCATTAGTGTCAGATCGATTTTGTTTGTGTTAATCAGCTTCACACTGTATCCTGCACACGTAGTGTAGGCAGAGGGAACCTCGTGTTAAGACACTGCTTTCCCCACTTCCTGCCGAATTCTGGAGGCATTGTGTGTTGAATGGCAGAACTCAACGCCGCGCTTGTCCTCGACACCAGACCAAAGAAATGGAAATATAAATTTAAGTTAATATTTCATCTCCTCGAGTGGGGATCGAACCCACAACCGGTCGGTTTCACAGCCACACCTTGTGTCCTTGCGCCACGACTGGCCTCATTTGTGATAAAGGTGTTTCATTAATATCAATTGCTGGCTCATTAGTGGTGTCCTAATTTTGAGTTTTTGGTACTTACAAGCAAATTGGCATTGTGATTTTATATATTTCATACATAACTTTGTTATTGTTAACGTAATTCGTCATTACTTGGGATAAAAACAGGAATTTGCACTTTACAAGAAAAACCAGTCAAATTAATTTGAAACATGAAAAATATATTGATTTGCACCGCATCTATCACAGGTGGAGCCTTGGTGGTACCATTTACTTGAAAAGTTTATTCACATCCTCTTCAGGCAATGGTGGTTCATCTTTAGCAGCCCTTATAGTCGACTCTTGACTTTGTTTCATAAGCCAACGGTACTTGTCTTATTGCTGATATACAACCAAATCTTGGTAGCAGTTTAATTTAATGGACTCCTGGTTGAGCTTGCCTATATGTTCCATCAGACTGCGTAGTTGTCCTGTAATTATTTAGAAAATAATTAATATTAACCATTGTTTTGAAGTGTTACAGAGTCTGATTGCAAATGTGACGGTTGTAGATTCAATTCTACATGCAGTTGAATGGATTATGTTCATTTCTTTGCTCTGGTAACAAGACAAAGTGCGGTGTTGAGTTCCACCACCTAACACATAATATCTCAAAACAAGTTCCCAGGTGCTAAATCATGTACAGATTGTATGTTTTAAAATAGACGCCCAATAAGCATGCAAAGAGTCACCAACACATCAAACTTAAAAACAAATAAGTTTCATATTTTTTCCACATAGAAGCTTAGGCAGAAGAAACCTAGAGTTAAGACACTTAACTCTTCACTAAAAATGTGTGTAAAAATTATGATGTTTTGAGTGGCAGAAATCAACAAAACACCATGCATGCATCTTGTTACCAAAGCAAGGAAATGAAAATACTTTGTTCCCCCGAGTGAGAATCAAACTAACAACTGTTTTCTGTAAGATGCTGGGATCCTGATCTTATGTAGTGAAGGATTTCCCATATATATATATATATATATATATATATATATATATATATTTAGCAGCTAGCTGTCCTATTCTATGTTATCTATTTTGAAAGCCTCACTCCATAATAAAAATAATAAAAACTAAATGATAAAAGCCATACAGTGTAAAGCTGATTTTTTTTAAATTATAAAATGTTTATATTTACTAGTATTGAAAAAAGTTTGAGACTAAGATTCTTAGGTTTGTGTATGGGTATTTTTTAATTAATAAACTAATATTAATAGTTAGTGATTTCTAATAATGGATATATTTTATCTAAAATAAAAGGTTGAAAATGTATAATAAAGCAAAGTATATAAAAATAACCAATGATTGCTATATTCAATCATATTGTAAACTGTACTTAGAAAAATATTTGTCAAAATGGCATCAACTTTAGTTCCATTAGCCCTGGCGGTTAACAGTTTGAATTAATTCTACTTATAGACACAAAGATTTATTATACAAAAGCAATTAACTCACCTTCCAACATGGAAATGATCAACATTAACTTTCTCCCCTTCATCCGTTATGTCATCGTGCTTAGGGAATGAGAAGCTGTTTATTATCTTTATAGATTGCATTTCGTTAAACGTTTCCGAAGCACAAGACAATGCATGACGTTCTCGGTCAGCACTCTGCCGAGATTGCGTTTTGGTAAACATGTCTGAAGCGCGCGACCTCCTATGCCACTCTCGGTCAGCAGTTAGTCGCTTTTCTCTTTGGGTTGGGTTTTCAGAGGCGCGAATTGATGCAATCCGCTCACGGCAAGCACGCAGTCTAGCTTGCCTCTCCATTAAAGTCTCCAAAGGGCGAGAGCGAGCGTAGCGCTCCCGATTAGCACGAAGTCGTTTCTCTCTGTCTTCGATAGACTCTTGAGACCTCATCATCCTTTTTCGTTTCGCTTCTCTGCTCATTGAAGATAGGTCTGTCTTCTTCCTACGCATTTCTATAAATACAAAATTCAGTTTATATTTACTATAAATAATCCAGAATATAAATAATAAATATCAATAATAATTTAGGCATGCCCGACAATCATCGTTTTTCGATGAACGTTACAACATGTCAACATGCTAGCAATTGAAATATCGATGTTTTAAAATCGATGTTGCATTAACTAAATTGGCAGTTCCCTGCATCGTCCGGTTAGAGAGCCAATATTCCATGTTACAAAGCGGAGTTTCCGTCTGGGTACTCGCGTCTTTAGTCGTGCCCGTACTTAACAAGGTAGCCCCTGCCCACTTATCGCAGGTGTAGGGCGATGTGCCTGCGCGTCGTTTAGCGGCGACGCCCTAGCCATACCCATTTTCATATGCGAACTTTTCATTGAAGCGGCGGATGGCGGTTTGATGGAGCGACTGCCATCTGACCTCCAAAACCCCTCTGTGGGGAGAAACCGCGGGGAGAGGAATAGGACAGATAGAAAAGGGGGGAAGGATGGGTAGAAAAAGAGGGTAGGAAAAAGGAAGAGATTAAAAGAAGGGGACACCACTTTTACGGACTGGACGGAGGTTATAACAAGTGGTGGCTCGAGGATCAGGAGTCGCGTACCCGTATGCCCAAGAACAAATATCGGACAGATATTAGACAGGGCACCCTCTGGATGAGAAAAAAAATAAGTATAGAATATTAATAGAAATCGTTAAATTTTAGATATATTTTATTAAATAAAAATCTAAAAATTAAGTAGAAGTAGCTTATTTTTGTACTGTTCTATATGCGAAAACAGTAATATTATTATAACGTTTCCATTACACTGAAACTGAATGCCATGGAAGTGACATAGCAAGAAGATTCAAGAAAAATTCAAGAACAAAATGTAGGTTAATTGATCACGAGACCCCATCCAGGAAGTGACATAGCAAGAAGATTCAAGAAAAATTCAAGAACAAAATGTAGGTTAATTGATCACGAGACCCCATCCATGAATAAACCGATTAGAATTATGTCTACGATTCAGGAGTACAGCCTGAAATCGTCTAATTCAAAAGCTTATAATCATTGTCTTCACTTACTTCTGATTACGTCTCTTTGCATCTTTTACCTTTTGCCTGGCAATGACGTCGCAATCAATGATGTTTTAACATAAAAAACGTTGGAATTTTATCAAAAACTCATAAAGTATATGAAATGTGCTGGTTACTGATTTTGTTCAAATGTCAATATAAGTATATATTAACGATTGCCGAAATATTTTTATTCTAAAAGTAGTAAATAAAGATATCAATGACCATTGATGTGGTAAATTAGGAGAATTAAATTCAAGACTTATTTCTAAATTGTAAAAGCATCCGTAGAGGCAGTTGCACCGTCGGAAATTAAAGCTCTGCATGCTAACATTATAACCCAAAATAAATAGTACCTTAGATAACGTCTTTTCGTGGCAATATTTAAAACAAATGTTAGAGCGATCAATGACCTTAATTTAAAAACATTTTCGATGTTTGTGTAGCTACACCTAAATTTTAAGCCCGTTTTATTATTAAAAACTTTACATGTGTACTTATTTCATTGAAAGTACCAACAAAAAATTATATGGTTTAACTATGAATGTTTTTTAAAAGAAATTAGCTAAGAATATACCAAATCTCCACGTAAAATATTCAAGTTTTTAAAAGTTTTTTCTTAATATATTTTTGTATACACTCAATTCTTAAACTAGTCTAGAGTACTTGTTTATTATTTAGTGAAGTATTTATTATGACTTTTATTTTCTTCTTAAAATAATTTACTATCAATGAGTAAACATAATAAAATTTAAATTAGTGCGTTTCGAAGAACTGCCAATTTAGTTAATGCAACATCGATTTTAAAACATCGATATTTCAATTGCTAGCATGTTGACATGTTGTAACGTTCATCGAAAACCGATGATTGTCGGGCATGCCTAAATTATTATTGATATTTATTATTTATATTCTGGATTATTTATAATAAATATAAACTGCATTTTGTATTTATAGAAATGCGTAGGAAGAAGACAGACCTATCTCGAATGAGCAGAGCAGCGAGACGATCAAAGATAAAGAGGTCCCAAGAGTCTATCGAAGACAGAGAAAAACGACGTCGTGCTAATCGGGAGTCCAAGGTTCGCTCTCGCTCTTTGGAGACTTTAACTCAGAGGCAAGCTAGACTGCGTGCTTGCCGTGAGCGGACGGCATCAGTTCGCGCCTCTGAAAACCCAACCCAAAGAGAAAAGCGACTAACTGCTGACCGAGAGTGGCATAGGAGGTCGCGCGCTTCAGACACGTTTACCAAAACGCAATCTCGGCAGAGTGCTGACCGAGAACGTCATGCATTGTCTTGTGCTTCGGAAACGTTTAACGAAATGCAATCTATAAAGATAATAAACAGCTTCTCATTCCCTAAGCACGATGACATAACGGATGAAGGGGAGAAAGTTAATGTTGATCATTTCCATGTTGGAAGGTGAGTTAATTGTTTTTGTATAATAAATCTTTGTGTCTATAAGTAGAATTAATCCAAACTGTTAACTGCCAGGGCTAATAAAACTAAAGTTGATGCCATTTTGACAAATATTATTTTTATATACTTTGCTTTATTATACATTTTCAACCTTTTATTTTAGACAAAATATATCCATTATTAGAAATTACTAACTATTAATATTTGTTTATTAATTAAAAAATACCCACAAACAAAACGTAAGAATCTTAGTCTCAAACTTAACAATACTAGTAAATTGTAAAGTCAATATAAACTTTTTATCATTTAAAAAAAATCAGATTCATACTGTATGTAGCATACAGCAGGGTCCCCTGCTGGCCTCTTTTTCTGGCTTTTATCATTTAGTTTTTATAACTTTTTATCATGGAGTGAGGCTTTTAAAATAACATAGAATAGGACAGCTAGCTGCTAAATATATATATATGGGAAATCCTTTACTACATAAATCAAATAGAAATAAAAAATTGAAATAAAAGTTAAAGAAATTTTGTTTTCTTTGCTTACATTTTGTCTCACACCTATACAAATAGACTATAAGCGTATTTATTTAAGTGAAATATGTGTAATAGCTGCCAGGCTGTTATGATTCAGTAACTCAGGATCTTACAGAAAACAGTTGTTAGTTTGATTCTCGCTCGGGGGAACAAAGTATGTTCATTCTCTTGCTATGGTTACAAGATGCATGCATGGTGTTGATTTCTGCCACTCAACACATCATAATTTTTACACACATTTTTAAAATGTAAAATGTCTCTAAAATTAAATAGAAAGTGAAGAGTTAAGTGTCTTAACTCTAAGTTTCTTCTGCCTAAGCTTCTATGTGGAAAAAATATGAAACTTATTTGTTTTTAAGTTTGATGTGTTGGTGACTCTTTGCATGCTTATTGGGCGTCTATTTTAAAACATACAATCTGTACATGATTTAGCTCCTGGGAACTTGTTTTGAGATATTTTGTGTTAGGTGGTGGAACTCAACACCGCACTTTGTCTTGTTACCAGAGCAAAGAAATGAACATAATCCATTCAACTGTATGTAGAATTGAACCTACAACCGTCCCATTTGCAATCACACTCTGTAACACTTCAAAACAATGGTTAAAATTAATTATTTTCTAAATAATTACAGGTCAACTATGCAGTCTGATGAAACATGTAGACAAGCTCAACCAGGATGCCATTAAATTTAACCACTATCAACAGTTGGTTGTATGTCAGCAACAAGACAAGTATGGTTGGCTTTTGAATACTATGAGGGCTGCTAAAGATGAACCACCATTGCATGAAGACAACGTGAATAACTCTTTAAGCGGTACCACCAAGGCTCAATTCTATGATAGTATCAATACATGGGTTGATTTCTCATTTTGAATATTTTTTTGTTAAAAGTGCAAATTCCTTTTTTTTTTGCCAAGTAATGACGAATTACGGTAATAATAATAAAGTTATGTATGAAATATATAAAATCACAATGCCAATTTGCTATTAAGCACTAATGTGCCACCAATTGACATTAATGAAACTCCTTTATCACAAATCAAATCTATCTGACACTAATGATTAAAGTCCCTATATGATATACTAGCGGGCCACGGATTCGCCCGCTTAAAGTGCATGATTATTGATCTAATAAACAGACTGACAGTTATATTAACTTCTAATATGATTTTTCACTACATTATCGTAATTTCTGCGATTGCTATAGAATATTCGCAGGCAAGCTAATGCCTTGAGTTCATTCAAATGAAGATAACTTTTTTTTTTAATGAACCAATTTTGATGAACTAAACTTTAGCAGTTAAGTTGAGTCAAAACAAAGCAATTTTTCAAGTAAATCGACTTAGTACTTTTAGAGGAAAATGCGGACAAAAAACTATCGACAGACAGACAAGAAATAAAAAAAAAAATTTTTTGCTTTCTGTTATTCTTTTTAAGTGTCCCTCTATCCTTTTCGATCAAAATTACGAAATGTACAGACAAAATATTTTGTCTTATCATATAGTTACTGTGTTATTATTTATATAGATTTATTAATTACTTAAGAAGTGAAAAGATTGTTAGTATTTAGTTTCTAGTAGTTAGTATTATATTTTTACTTTTTTTTGGAGGTGTGCATAAGGAAAACAATATGTATTGTGATTTTTTTTATATTAAAAAAAATGTAACCAATTTTTTTTATTTGTCTCTTTATATTAATGTTTTTTATTTCTTAATTTGAGCTCCATGTTTTGTAATTTGCAAGCTGATAAGCTTTTTATTTTCCATACATTTATAACATTTAGTGATAGCTAAATTTCTTGCTGTAGTCACCTTCATTGTTTTCTATTTCTCTGAAAAAAGGAAAGTATATATAAGTAAGTAAGTAGTATAAGTATATATTAGTTCATTGTTCAGTAAAGCAATGAATATCACAATAAGTTGAAATAATAATAATCTAGCACAAGTCTCAAATTATCAAACATAACAATACACAATATGACACCTACCAAACAAAACGATTACAGAAAACTACTTCTTCCTGGCATTAATCCCAGCTATTTGCCAGGGTCTGCCTTCCTACTCAACCTACTCCACTTTGCACGGTCTTTAGCGTCCTCGGTGGTTAGACCATTGGCTCTCATATCCTGCTTCACGACATCCAACCAGCGCTTCCTTGGGCGTCCGAGAGGTCTCACTCCAGGGACTGACATAGCAAGGAACTTGCATCCGACATAGTTCTTAGGCCGGCGCGTAAGGTGACCAAACCATCTCAGGCGACTCTCTTGGAGCTTATCCGCTACGTCACGGACTCCAAGACTACCTACCTCGAATGAATGTGTTGGTTATGCGGTCAGACCGCGTTACGCCGCACATCCACCTCTGCATCTTCATTTCCGTGACGTGAAGCTCCTGAGTGTGCCGAGATAGTACTGGCCAACATTCGCTGCCGTGTAAAAGAACCGGTCGGATGATGCTCTTGTATATCAAACCCTTGAGTTTGGGCGGTATCCTGCGATAGCAGACCACACCAGTGACTTCCCGCTATTTGGCCCAAGCAGCGCTTATCCGGCTATAGACATCGTGATCGATGGCTCCAGACTCGTGCATAACGGATCCAAGGTACCTAAACTTTTCCGACTTAACGGCTGGTTCAGGACCTATAAGGATAGTGCTCGAGTCCGGGCTCCCACAGGCCATGTACTCGGTCTTCGACACATTTAGTTTAAGACCGCCGTTCTCAAGCGTACCCTTCCACAGGTTCACTTTACGCTCCAGCATCAGTCGGTTCTCGTCAATGAGTGCTATATCATCGGCATACATCATCAGCCATGGAGGCTGGTCTTGGATGTGAGCCGAGACAGTATCGAGCACCACATTGAATAAGAACGGACTAAGAGCCGAGCCTTGGTGAACCCCTACTGTAATCTGGAAGGTTTTAGTGTCGCCAACAGCAGTCCTAACCGTAGAAGCGGAATCGTGGTACATGTCTCTGATAATCTTAATATAGGCCTCAAGGATCCCTTTGGATCGCAATGCCCACCAAATACACTGACGAGGCACACAGTCAAAGGCCTTCTGCAGATCTAAAAAGGCCACATGCAGAGCTCTCCTTTTTTCCCTGTATGCCTCCATCAATGTTCTGAGGGCGAAAACGGCGTCCATAGCGCCCGATCCTGGCTGAAATCCATATTGAGACTCAGAGACAGTACACTCGCGGCGGAGCCTGAGGTCGATCATGCGCTCGAAGAGCTTCATGGTATGACTCATAAGCTTAATGCCCCTATAACTACCACAATCTTGAACACTACCCCTTCCCTTGTAAATAGGGGTAATGAAGCTAAGCCGCCACTGGTGTGGCATCTTTCCAGTGTTCAAGATATGGTTAAAAAGGACAGTAAGCATTACTCTAGTCGCAAAAAGCATGCGTGTTTAAAACTTCATAAACAAAACTATGTATAAGATACTTGCAATACCGGAGCCCATCGTAAAAGTATTTTTTGTATTTTCTAGCACATTATTAAAAAATGGAGTATCTTCAGTTCAGTTTAATTGTTAGTTTATGGCGTTTCGAGTTATGCGAAACAATATATATGTACATGAAAATAGGTTATTAATAAGGTATTACAATAATTTATAAAATTATAAACGACATTAGAACATTAGAAGAAGCTTCAAAATGAGTAAATGACAAAATGTTTGAGTTCCATTTTACGCACCTACACATATTCATTTAAGAAGTTTAATATTGTGAGTTTATTAATTTATTTAATATTTTGGTACTTAAGATTTGTTATTTCATTCAAAACTGTTCTTAAAGGAGTTTTGTAAGTAGTAATCCCACCCTAAACAAAAATGTGAAAGGCTGCCAAGTTCGATAATATGGGAATGCTTCACCTATAAAGGAAGTGAGATCTGAATAAGTACCAAGTTCCATACACATACCTCAGTTAAAAATAGTTACAGGAATGCACACTTGATTTTCCGCAGTTTGGAAAGTAGATTCTGAATAAATATCATATTAAATACCTAAAATTCTAATACCTAAATTTACAGGAACGCAAACCTGTTTTTCCAGCAGTTTCCTGATAACATTTTTTATTATTTTTCTGTACTTTTAAATGATGTTACTTGGCAAGTTTTCACACACCTTGTTATAAACCCACTAAACGCAATGAGTCAAGTATATCATTTTCTATTAAAACTTGCCCTATTAAAAGTAGGTTTATAACAAGGTGCGTGAAAACTGCCGAGCTGACGAGTGGCTAAGTAAAATATCCGAATCCGACGGACACCTTTATTTTCTTGAATGCTTAACCGTGAATTTAGCGCATAGGTATTGGTTTGATAGTGACCCTGCTTTGCACGCCGTATGTCGTCGCGGGTTTGATTCCCGGGACAAGCAAACACAGAGGTTTGTCTTGTGTCGGGCGCATTTATCAATAGTCTATATGGATATACATGTAGATACCAACTTAAATTAGAGGTATAAATTTACACCGGGCATAAATTTACACCTTTATTATTTTTAAAACTGACTCACACTCCCTACAGAGAAGCTAACAACATAAATAACTTGTAACAAGCGTATAAAAATTTCGACGTAGCTTGGCGAGAACGCATGGCTTAGTGGTCAGAGCGCCTGGTCGGTTTCCAGGAGGCGCGGGTTTGAGTCCCGCTGCGTTCAAATTTTTATATGTTTTCTAAATAAGTATTTTTCTTTCCTAAGTGTGGAATAACACTTTAAAAAATGTTTAAAAATATTTAAAATATAGTTTCTCTCTTGCCAAACGATAATTCTAGTAATTACTTTGGGTAGCGGAAATTTGTAAAAATCTCCCTACAGAGATTTACAAGATTTACAATACACGATCTAAATGACGTGGTTTCAACATTTTTTTTAACAATATCTCAAACTGCATTTCATAATGAACAATGGAGTAGGTTAATAAAACAACAAAATCACATTCACAATTTATTACAAATCATTCAACTAATTATTTTGCTTTGATTCTTTAGCATTTTGCATTGCCTGGGTCAAATATAACTTGGCCAAACTCTGAGAACAAAACTGGCTTATATGTTGGCTGTATGTATTAATTTGTCCCGCAACTATCATAGGGTTGAGCCTTGGTGGTACCGTATGGGGCTTGAAAAGTTTATTCACGTCTTCTTCAGGCAATGGCGGTTCATCTTTAGCAGCTCTTATAGTATTCTCTTGAGCTCGTTTCATAAGCCATCGGTATTTGTCTTGTTGCTGACGTACAACCAACTGTTGGTAGCGGTTAAATTTAATGGCCTCCTGGTTGAGCTCGTCTACACGTTCCATCAAACTGCGCAGTTGGCCTGTAATTATATATAAAATAATTAATTTTAATTTTAAATTATAATTAATAACCGTTGTGGTGAAGCGTCACAGAGTAGACTGCAAATGCGACGCTTGTGGGTTCAATTCTAACTCAGTTAAATGGATTATGTTCATTTCTTCGCTCTGGCGTCGAGTTGGGTTTCGCTACTCAACACGCAAGGCCACCAGAGTGCAGAGGAATACTTTGCGGGATAAAGCGTGAGGCAAAAAAAAAATATTTTTTTGCCAATAAATGTCTTATTAACAATAGATATTATATGTTAAACTACCAGTGTCCGCGCGACTGTGAAAAATGGTTGTCCTATTTAATAGAAAAATGTTAAGTTATTTCACATCTAGTAAATAAGCGCGCCCTGCAAATTCACTATACTTCCGTGTGCATTTTACGCAAAAAATCCGTGATAAAAAATATTCAGGGCTGGTCAGTTGGTTGAGCCTTTCTGGAGCTTAGCCCGGACAAAAAGAACGACAGTTTTTTTAAAATAACATCTATATTTAAACATAGCTACACAAACCTTCAAGGACAGAAGCAGTTCCAAGGTCCAGAAACTTCGACCCCTCCTCCTCGGGTATCATCTCTGACAACTCAGACATCATGATATTAGTGAGCGGTGAGTTACGTATCACTATCGGCACTTCTATGAAGAGGCTCTCGTAACCAATCTTAAGGTTACGCAGAGCTTCTGGTGTGTAATCTCTCTCTTTGTACATTGCTATTGCCTGCAGGGATAAGTAATAGACTGATAAGATAGATTAAAGTAGGATTGTAAATATGATGGTTGTAGACTTGACTCATAGATGGTAGCATGAGTTATTTTCATCTCTTTTTCTTTGTCTTAGAAATTAGGAAGTGCACAGGGAATGGAGTGTCCTGAATCAAAATAAATAAATAAATTAGAAATAAAAACATAATTTATTGTTAAGCATGCACTATAATGCAATTTCAATTAGGAGAAATCAAATATTTATATTTCTGTTAAACAGAATTAAAGTGCTCAGTTAATAAAAAAACTGTTGTTCTAGAAAATTATTAATGATAGTTCTAGACTGGCCAAACTGTAAAAGATCAGTGTGATTTCATTGTAATCCTCTAATTTTTTTCTTCTATCTTACCTGAGGAGTCAGACGGTAAGCCTTCAAAGTCAGGAATCCCCTTGCAGATTTCTTAGTGTCATATATAACTACAACACTCTCTTCAATTGATGTCTGGTAATGATATTGTGACTCTAATAGAGATTGACTCAAAAAGTTGCCAACATCTGCACTTTGATACCTAGGAAATAAGATTTATTAATTTATTAAAAAAAAAACAAAAAAAGTCATATTTTTTTCACATAGCAGGTTAGGCAGAGGAAGGTATAGTGAAGATACTTATCTCTTCACTTTCTATTTAATTTTAGAATTTTAGAGACATGTTACATTTAAAAATTGTGTATTAAAAATTGAGTTGAGTGGCATAAATCAAGACCAAGTTTTAAGTCTCCATCGTGGGCCAGCAGTCTTTTTCAGGTCTTCTTCCCATCTCATGCATTGTCTTCCACGATTCCTTTTTCCATATCTTGAGTACCAGTCCGTTATTGACTTGCTTCAGTTTCCAGATTTGTCCCTCATCATGTGACCGGTCCATCTCCATTTTTGTTGGCAAATTTGTTCAAGGATGTCGGTTAATTTAGTTTTCTTCCTGAGGTCGGTGTTTCTGGTTCTGTCTTGACGTTTGGATCCGGTCATACTGCGTTCCATCGCTCTTTGACACGTTGCAAGCTTCTTCCTGAGAGATTTTTTCATTGCCTAAGTTTCACACCCATAAGTTAGACATGGAAGGATACAAGTGTTGAATGTCTTCCTTTTCAGTCCCATGTATTTAGAAGCTACCTGTTCTATTCAATGTTATCTATTTTGAAAGCCTCACTCCATGATAAAAATAATAAAAGATAAATGATAAAAGTATTTATATTTTTAAGTAAATTAAAAAAATATTAATAGTTTTTGATTTTGATAATGGATATATAGGTTGAAGGTAGCAGCGTTGCCACTCAACACGCAATGCCTCCAGAATTTGGCAGAAAGTGAGGAATGGAATGTCTTAACACTCTGTTCCCTCTGCCTACCCTGCTGTGTGTGGGATACAGCGTGAAGCTGATTTTTTTAAAAGGTTGAAAATGTATAATAAAGCAAAGTATCTAAAAATAACTAATATTGCTACAATTAATCATATTGCAAACTGAATTTAAAAAGTAATTATTAAAATGGAGTTAACATTACTGTCAATAGCCCAGTTAGAATTAATTAACAGTTTGAATTAATTCTACTCATGGACACAAAAATGTATTATATAAAAACAATTAACTCACCATCCAACATGGAAATGATCAACATTAACTCTTCGGAGTCTCCTCATCATGTCCAGCTGGTACTCTTCTTCATCCATTGTGTCATCATGCTTAGGGAATGGAAAGCAGTTTGTTATCTCTAGACGGTTCTCCACAACTAGCCCAAGGAGCGCACCCTGGGCAACTTCCATATTGCTGTATGATTCTTCATGGCAGTGTTTCACTATTTTCATCACCGCCTGTAATTTGTTAATGATTTTTCTTTATCTTTTATACATTTACCTTAATATTTAAAGATAAATTTATAAAACCATAAGAATAATAATTCTACTAAGTAAATGTTTAAATATAATGAAGATGTTGTTAATCAAAATAATGTTAAAAATAGTCTTAGTCTCTCTTTATATTTATTATTAAAAATAAAATACTTTAACACTTTAAAAATTATTTATTTTGTTACTTTATGCTTCATATTCAAACTGAAGGAAGCAGTAACTGTAATTAAGTTCAATACCCTTGAATCTCAACATTCACAAAACATTGTATAATGGAAAGTGATGTGAGCTTCCCAAAACAGTCTATGAGTCATAAGTCACCGCAGTTTACAGGTAAATAAACGAAATTAAGGGTATTATAACCTATATAATTATGTCTTATAAACTTTCTTAATCAACATGTAGTGATCTTCAAAAGTGTTAATATATTTGGAATATGGGAATTCTTGACAAATATTTGTAGTTCAGATACCAGAAAGACAAAATTATAAGCAAAATAAGGAAAGTAATGTGACGTGTCAATACAATTAAAGGAAAGAAGCTATGGGAATATTAAAGTATGTAATTCATTATCCAATAAATTACTAGTTTCACTTACCAATCCATCGCACTGCACATATGTAATTGCAGCTTCATTCTCAGGAACGCGTCTAGATGCTGCAGCGCGACTCGCCATTTTTAAGTTAAAAAGGCGATTTAAGCACAAAGACTTTGACAGCTTAGCTTTAGAGCATGTTTACTACAGATATAGACGATTTCTTGTTATACCAGCCACAGATTATATTCAGATTTAAAAGTTCATATACCGGACCAAGTTACCTTCGGTAATGACGTCCTTACTGACCGCATACATGACTTACAGTATATTTAAAAATAAATTATTACCTCTTTTATCGACACTATATTGATATCTTTTTTTATATTTACTCAGGTGATTTGAATGTTTTGCTAGCAATTGAATACCCGTACCGTAGTTTACCGGGATACTGTCAAATAGAATCAGCTGTCAAATGTTATTCTACCAATTACAGGAATAATTTTTCGCATAATAATCAAACAGTTTTTGGTTTTATTTATTTATCATGTGTTTACTTAGTGCTAATGATTTTGTTAAGTTAAACTGAGATAAATATCAGCATGCTAAATGATGGTAATTAGAAAAATGGATGAAAGTGAATTGTAAGCGCCTTAATTGGTCATAATGTTACGCCTAGTTTTTAAGGAAGTAAGGAGAAAATATTCTTAAAATGAGTCAGCATAAGTTCTGGAGAGGTATTACAGCTTTAAAGATACCGTCATCGCAGCAAGTACCTGACAAAATTGTGAAACTTTGTTCTTTGAATGGTGATTTCATTGTTTTAGGAAATGACCATGGCCTTTATTATTGTACTTTTAATGAAGATAGTTTAAGCTTTAAAAAAATTAGTGGTATTTCTGCCATCGACATATCATACCACAATGATATACTTTATATAATTGATACACATGGACGTCTGTACAAAACAAATTCCAGTTTCAAAAATAAGGAAGAAATTATTGTTAAAGAAGATGCGAAGTGTTGCCCTCATGGTTTTAAAAGTACCAGCTACAAAGTTAAATTTCGAAATGTAGTGACAAGTGATTTTGGTCAACTATTTATAAGTAGTGATGGCCATCTGTGGGGTTCAGGTGTTATGCCCCAAATCTCCTTAGATACTATTCATATTAAGAAAGTTCCATTTTTCGAAGGAAGAACAGTATACAGTGCATCTATAGGTCAAAATTTTGCTGCTGTCATAGCAAGAAAAAATGTTAGACAATCTGGCAACTGTGACACTGATAGTGAAAATGATGATGAGGAAGTATTCGCTTCTAATTGCTCTCAGTGCCAAACTATTATAGGGTTAGCCTCTCCAGCTTCAGTACCCTCATTATCTGAAACCTGTCCTCTAGGTGTCCATATAAGTAAGTCTAGTGAAGACTCAAGTAGTACTACAGCTCCCCAGACTGATGTCCATTTGGATGCCCAAAGTATAACAGAGGATTCCAGTCCCTCTTCAGAAGAATCTAAAGTTGCAAAATGTGAAGCCATACAATATATAAATAATGATTTAGAGTTAGATAATAATATAGTAAAGGAAAATAAAGAAAATATTGACACTGCTAATGTGGAAAGTCCTCATGAAAGCACAGAGAAATTAAATAATATTTTTATAAATACTGATGCAGCCCGGCAATTTCTTAGTAGACAGTTATCATGGGTATCAGCAGGGGAAGATTATCTGGTTGAGTGTACAGAGAAGCCTACAAGAATAATCAAAGAAAATGTTTCAAATCTTACTAACTTAGTATATGAAGGAGTTAAAACTGTAGGAGATAAAGTAGCTACTCTATCAAGACATGTCAGTGGTAGCAGTGATAATAATGACACAGTTGAACTTCCAATACAATCATTTAATGATGAAGCAAATTCACTGCTGTACAGTTGTATCTCAACTAAATTTGAAGACCTTCAGTTCTCCACCAGCACAATTAGTAGTGAGAAAGAATTTGAAACAGCTAGAAAAACTGAGAATCTTAAAAATATGTCTAAGCTAGGAAAAAACATATTAGCAACAGAATTATGGACTTGGGGTGACATATCATATGGACAATTGGGTATAGGAGATACAGTAAAAAGAATTAAACCAATGATTGTAATGAGCTTATCTGGCTTTGGGCTTCAAAAGGTTTCTTGTGGGAAATGGCACTGTGCAGCTTTAACTTTAGATGGCCGTCTCTTTTTGTGGGGTTACAACCACTTTAAGCAAGTTAACTTTGATTCCAGAGATGATAAAAGTAGTCCAAAACAGTTTACTGAAAACTCTGACAGTGATCGCATACGGGACATGATAGCTACGGATAATCACACTCTTGCTTATACACAAAATGAAAATATATTTTATATGGGAAAACATACAGATGGTTTTACGGAAAGTGTAGTCAATCTAAATAAGAAGGTAGATGGAGATTCCCACGAAAATTATAAAGATGTGACACTTGTAAAGGAAATTCATAATTTTCTTAATAAACCTGAAAATTTATGTTATCATTGGAGAGTGTTATCTTCAGGCAATATTAGTTATTGTTCTGTTGAAGAGTCTACTATATGCCCAGAGTTCCAAAACTTGTCAATTGCTCAAAGATATTTAGAAGAATTGCTTCTTATTTATCAATCGTTAGTTAAGCCTTTTCTAAAGAAGAGTAAAGCAATAGCTTCACATTCCAATGTATATGAAACAGTTTGTGATATTTTTGGTGACATATTAAATGTTAATGCTTTGAATGTTCTATCTACATGGCAGTATGCTGAGAAGCATATACATGAATGTGATATATCATTGATAAAAAATTTAGAAGAGTTTATTTTTTTGTATAAAAGGTATTACATAGCTGTAAGTAATTTAATTGTTATTGGTGGTTTCGCTCATATAAACAACATGGTTGATGTGCCGTCAAGTATTTATAATTTATTTAGTGATCAATTACCTTCTAATAAGCAGAAAAATAATAAGAAAACTTTAGAAGCAGTGGTAG
The DNA here is from genome assembly GCA_030704555.1 of Heliconius charithonia. NCBI lineage: Eukaryota > Metazoa > Arthropoda > Insecta > Lepidoptera > Nymphalidae > Heliconius > Heliconius charithonia. Next base: position 3,036,226 of record CM060809.1, on the reverse strand, counting down.
GTCTAGCTTTTATGCAGCCTTTAACAAGGTTAAGTTCATACAAGTGTATAGCACAGTCACTATTGCGTCATAGAATGAAAAGAAAAAAAGAAGATCCTAAATCAAATATAGAAGAAAAAATAAATAAAGTAATTTCTTCATTAGATTCTTTAATTGAAGAACAAGAGAAAAAACGTAAAGAAGCTGATGTTACGAAATTATTTTGGGAAACAATAGGGAAAAACTTGGAACAATATAGAAATCCAGAAAGACGCTTAATAAGAGAATCTAAATCACGTCCGCTAAATTTAGTAAACCCAGGAAGATTTAGCAGTCACTGGTTCATACTTTTCAATGATTTATTCGTCCATGTCAGTGGTAATTCGCCCAGTGTTCACCCTCTAGAAACATTGTGGGTCGAAACTATTTCCAACACAGATTCTGTTCAAAATGCCATACACCTCACAACTCCTGAGGAATTAATATGTGTTACAACAATATCAGAAGAAGAAAAAACTGAATGGATACATAGCTTAAATTCTTCAATACGAATAGTTTTGAACAAAGAATCTACTTACAAACCACCAGCGGTACGAACCGCTAGTTACACGTTTTCTAATAAAAACTCGTTCTACAAAGAAGCCAAATATAGCGGAAGGTGGTTAGATGGCAAAATACATGGGAACGGCAAAGTAGAGTGGCCCGATGGCAAATATTATGTGGGGCAATTTCAACTGAACACATTATGTGGTCATGGTAAAATGGAAATTCCCGGAGTAGGCAAGTAAAAATTTATAATAAGTTCATTAAAAGTATTTCGAATCAGACTAGCATCTGGCCAACCCGAAGGGTACCATGTCATATTCCACATAAGATTAAAATTTGTATAGTGTTTTTCCTCTGTTTTATTAATAAATAATAAGACAGCTTTTTAATTACTTAAGTAGAATGTAGGAAACAAATTGAAAGTGCAGAAAATGAAAAAATAAAAATAAAATGTTTCTAAGTATAATACACAACCTAATACGCAATAATTTTTGTCTAAATAACATAATATTTCAGGATTATACGAAGGCCAGTGGAAAGATAATTTACAAAATGGTTACGGCGTCATGAAGTACACTTCTGGTGACATTTACGAAGGCTACTTCAAAGATGGTCATCCCCATGGACATGGTATAAAGAAACAAGGGGATTTTACGTCGTCAACTGCTACCATATACACGGGAGAATGGGTAGCGGGTGTCAAACAAGGTTACGGAGTAATGGACGACATAGGAAAAGGAGAAAAATATCTTGGCAACTGGGCCGATAATAAGAAACATGGCTGCGGCTTAATTGTAACGCTGGATGGCATTTACTATGAAGGATTGTTTACGCAAGATACGTTGACGGTGGGTATTGGTTATATCATGAATGTGATTATATGATGCAATCTTGGCACATCTGATGTGTGCGAGTTCGTTCTCGTTTTTATAATGGTATATAAAATATGTTTCTTCGATCTGGTTGAAAAAGTATTTTGTAATTTCTATTAAAGCGAAATAAAGTGTTGTTTCTATCGATTATTGGTTGGCGAGATAAACGTGAAAATAATATGCATTTAATAATATTTTTCATGCAAAAATTGAGCTCCACTTAATTTTATTTTAAACAATAGTTGTTAAAAATGGTTAAAAAATAAAACTTAATATTTTTGCTAATCTTTATTCTACCTATAGGGTCATGGCGTAATGGTCTTCGAAGACGGCACACATTATGAAGGTGAATTTCGATCAGCAGGTGTCTTCTCAGGGAAGGGTGTTTTGACGTTCTCCAGTGGGGATAAAGTCGAGGGCTCCTTAAATGGAGCCTGGACTGAAGGAGTAAAGATATCTAATGGAGTTATGCATCTAAACGTGTCTAATCCTGCCCCCCCGCCCAATACGAAGCCAAAGTAATACTATTTATTTAAGTATAATTTAAAAAAATTAAGGTCATTTGTAATTTAATCTCCTTTAATTTCGGAGGAATTAGTTTCACTTCCCTGCTTTGGTAAACAAAGTCCAGTGTTGAGCTCTGACAGCACACAGTATTTTGATATTGTTTCAAAAGCGAAACACATACAGCCTTAACACTAGGTTCTTAAAAAAAGTTTAGTTTTTGCTATAAATAGAACTTATGTCTTTTGGATAATGATTGAACGTTCTACTTATAAAATTAAAACACTTTGAAGTTAAAAAAAATAAAATATTTTTACTTTTACACTTAAGTAAATGGTTTTGCAGCTATACTCTTTGTTTTATATCTCGTTCGTACTTTTTTCCTTACCTGAGGCTTTACAATCCTGTCATGCTTTCTTTTGCTTTTCTACAGGATCTTGCACTTTGATGAATGATGATGAAGTCATCATCCCACTTTTCTTTGTACTTTTTGCTAAAGGAAAAGTCCTTAACCACATACCCTTGTTGCTGCTTCCTTCATACAATTCCTGTTCTGCCAGCATATTTTAATATTTTCATTTGCTTGGAAATTCTTTCTTTATATTCCTAATTTTTCGTCGACAATAATAATAATTCCTGAGAATAAGTGAACTGATTTAATAATTTATACATGAATAAATAATTTAAAAAAAAATTGTTCTTTATAAATTTAATTGATTATTTTTTCCAGCTCATTTGGAAAACTAAGCGTTGCACCAAATAATAAATGGAATGCCATATTCCGACAATGTTTCCAAAGCATAGGCGTTTCTGAGACCGCCCTTACTCCGAACGGCAGTCACTTTGCGAACGGCACCTCATATTCTGAAAACGTTAAAATATGGCAAAACGTAGCAGTTGCTATATCGTGTTCACATAAAGAGAAACACACGAAAATTGCTGTGAAGAAATCTACTAATTCGGAATTAGAGAAATCAGTCGACTGTTTGGAAGTTATACCTCAATTTGGTCAGAAAACACTCACATTGAATGATTATACGGAGTTAAAATTATATTTACATAATGTAAGTATAAATGGTCTGTGGAATTTAGCTGATTGCTATTTATTAATTAAGTAGCAGTGACTTTGTTCTCTCTGCCCTTTAAACCCTTCATTATTTTCATCCATTTAGCGACTTATCTTCTATTAAAATTCCATTAGGCATGTGAATCCACCCACCATCCACTCGGCCAACTGGTACTAAGTCTAACCAACGCGTTTAACACTACCTACGGCGGTGTAAGAGTGCATCCTCTACTCTTAAGCCACGCCGTGAAGGAATTAAAGAGTATTACGTCCAGATTGTACCAAGTCGTTAGACTTTTGTTTCCTTCGCTTCCAGCGGAAGGAACCGATGTAGTGTTGCCTTTGAGTGGTAAGGAAGATATGGAAGAGATGGAAGATAGTAATCCCATTGATGGGTGAGTTAAATGTTTTAATATCAAATACGTGTTACTGTTATTAAGATATGATGGCGCAGCGGCCAAGATGGCTTGTTAAGAAGCGGATTTCAACGCCGCTCTTTCCCCTCGTTACCAGTACGGAGAAATGAAAATAAATCCCCGTAATGCCCGTAACGTCCGCAGCGAGGTGGTGTCGGCGGCGTCGCTGCTGCAGCCGGCGCTGCTGCCGCGCGCGCACCCCGCGCTCTTCGTGCTGTACGCGCTGCACAACAAGAGGGAGGACGACCTCTACTGGCGGAGGCTGCTCAAGTGGAACAAACAGCCGGATATAACGCTTATGGCGTTTTTGGGGATTGATTCGTGAGTTTTTTTTAATAATAATGCAGCCTTACTTTTTTTCAAACAATAGAGCAGAGAGGGAGAAATAAGTGCCAAGATATTTTGTGTTAATTGATGAAACTTAATGTCTTAATATAACGTTGGACGTAAAGTTTCTGGTAAACTAGAACGGAAATGAAAATAATTATACTATCTTCTGAGAGCGATGGCTATATAATAATAATATTTAATAATAGAGTTATTTAACTCTACCCAAAAAACAAATCCCACACGAGAATTTTTTTATTAATTAAATAGTATAAGTATTCCATCGATCTTATTAGGAAAGTAAAGTCCAATAATATAAATTAAATAATATTGCAATTTGTGACAATGTATATGTAAAATCTATATTTGCACTTCTTCAAGAAAATTCTGGACAACATCAACAATAAACCCCACAACGTCACCAACATTTTCTCCCAAGAAGGAACAATTGTTCAACGAGGCAGTTGAAACATTACAACAATTGAAAACAACATTCTCTCCAATAGAAAAGTTACTTGTAATAAGGAGTACATTCCAGAAGATGACAATTGCTGTTCAACAAGAGTTGGGTAGGTTAAATTTTCATTTACGCTTCAAGCTGTATTCTGTAAATAAGAGGGGAGGCAGAGGACACCTATTGTTAGGTTCCCTCTGCCTACCCACATTTTTTTTTAAAGATAAACATCTATCTGCCAATACAAGTGTAAATTAACGGCAAATACATATAAATAACAATTCCAGGCCAACACTACCTGTGGAGTATGGACGAGTTGTTCCCAGTTTTCCACTTCGTAGTGGTCCGGGCTCGTATATTACAACTTGGTTCAGAAATACACTTTGTAGAGGATTTCCTTGAGCCGGGCATGCAGCACGGGGAACTGGGCCTAATGTTTACTACTTTAAAGGTAAATGCGATCATATTCATATACGGCTAAGATTCGTTTTAGATTAGTTAGTATGTCTTAAGAAATTTTACAAGCTAAGATTTGTTGTTGAGTATATTTTCTCGCAAAATATTTCAATAATTATATTGACATTTTGGACAAAAAAAGGTTGTACTTATAGAAAACATATTACAATTTTTTTTTCCTAATGAACTTTGAAACGTTTTGTGTGTAATGTCTTTTATGCAAATAATAAAAAGCTTTTGTTATAACATTTTGTAACTTGTTGTTAAATTATGTTATTAAATTATTTTGTCTGTTAATAAAAATATATTTTTTTTTTATTCAATTACAGGCATGCTATTTCCAAATATTACAAGAGAAGATGTCCATCAACTCGTAATTTAGTGATAGTTTTAGCTTATTTATATATTATATAGAGTGTCGATTATCCGAAACAATTAAAGTTATTAGTTGTAAGCACGGGCGGTCGAAAAATAGGTTTTTCTTTGAATAAACAAACTTCATTTACCCTATATACATACATAATTAGTATATATTTAATGACAAAATAAGAATTAAAAATGAAGTACAAATAATACCACATTCCACAGAAAGTAGTTCGAATAAAAGGTGGATCATTTATTCAGTTGACGTTCGGATTATCGATATTACTATATAATAATATGATATAATGATCTCGCAATAATTATTAGGTGCGCTTAAATGTTTCGCAAAAATAACGCTGTGTTCGTGTTTAGTCCTTAGATATAAACTTTGAGATTCCACTTTTTAATATTATTAATTATAATTCTATGACATTTTGCATACTGTTGTTATAAATTTATAAATAATATTATAGCCCAAAAAATATTATAAGTAGTTATGAATTTGTTTTTTTTTTTGGAAGGATGTATAGTGTTTAGTCTTTACCTTTTTAAAAAAAACGAAAAAAAATATGCAATAAACATGTTGTCAGTAAAATATAATTTATAGAAACTTTAAGGATTCATTTATATTTGGTTGCAGTTTTTTTTTAATATCATAAATAAATCGTTTTGTGTGAATATGTGAATTACTTTTATATTAAAATTTGTGCCAAAGAAAGCAATATATTGGATTCGTAAAGTATTTAGGCTTGGCTTAAATGTGTTGCATCTTATTTATTTTCTAAGAAAAAAAATGTGTATTTGTATCTATTTGGGGTCGTTGCATAAAATAAAGTTATTGATTTATTTGGAGTTTGGGGTAAGTTGGTGGTGATAATCGTGAAAGGTTGTGGGTTCGATTCCCACTCGAGGAATTGAAATATTTAATATTTTCATTGTTCAGTGATTTTTTTTATTTAATACCAAATTAGTTGGTAAATATATTATATTCTAAGTTAAGTATGATGTAGTCATTCTAATATCTTTCTTATATTGTGCTTTAATAATTTTAAGTTTTATCCATTTTATCCTTCTTGCCATGCATGCTTGTTATAATTTTGTTTTTACTTAAATAGTTTGTTATCAAGTTATTTGTTAGATTGAATTATGATTTATTTTTTTATCTTTTATCTGAATAACTTATAGGTATGTAGATTATAACATGTTTTCATTTGCTTTATTTTTTTTCTTTTTCTAAATACAATAGTCAAAGCGTGAGTACAAAATACAATTATATCAAATGATTCACAATTTATTTGAAACATGTAAACAATAAATTGTAAACAATTTGATGAAATAAGATAAATTAATCATTTATATAAGAATTTTTAGACACAATAATAACGAAATGGGATGTTAGCAAAGTAATAATGCTGTTATATAACTTTAACATGATTATTTTTCCAAATGATTAATTGCCATAAATCGATATTTTTTGATAATATTTTTTTTTATTCATAACATATGAATGTTAATAAAGAAATGTAGCTTCATTTGTCTTCATTCTTCACTTCACTTGACAGAAACAAACAGAAATCAAACTTAATAATTCCATATAGAAACTAGTTCTCTTTTTTTTTGAACTTGAGGTTAATTTAAAAGGTTAAAAAGCCCTACTAGTTTTTTATAGCGACGACGTATATTACACCGGTGGGTTCGGAAGAGGGTACTGTCCCTGGAATGAAGCTAGTGATTCACTAAACTTTATATATGTATAATTTAACGATTTTCTACTACATGTTAAGTATGTATTATAACATTTCGGATATATTTTTTTTATATTACTTAGACAACTTCTACACTGACATCTCTCACTCTCGCAATAATAATGTACATCATATAGAAAATAACCAAAATAGATAAATATGATAAGAAATCTACGATTAAACAGGTACGCCTAAGAGTTGAGAGGTTTTAATAATAAATGTTAGTGTGTATACAATTTTTTTTTCACAAGTCAATACTCTGAAATAAGTTTTTTCACGCACAAGAGGCCATTAGTGTATACTTAAATAGATCAACGATTTATAAACATTTTTTTTTTCTATGAATATAAATGATAAAATGATGAATGATTTTTTGTTTTTATATATAGCAACTTGTTATAAAATTAAGTACATACACCATATCATGAGAGTGAAAATGATGAAACATATTTATATCTTAGATATTAAGGTAGTGTGTAAATTTGAAAAAATATATTTATTAAATTTCAATAAACGTTTGGAAAAACTGATTTGATGTTATTAATCATTCAAACCAAACCTTTATATTTTTTTACCGGCGTTGAGTTTCGCCACTCAACAAGAAATTTTTTACTATCGACAATCCGGCGGAAAGTGTTAAGCAAAATCTCTTAACACTACCTATTCTTAGCCTGCCAGATAAATTGTGAAGATGCAAAAACGATATCTATGTGTAAATCTATACTATATCATCATAATATATTTTCATATTAAAAATTGCAAACATAAATAATACACAAATAATTTATTAAGGCTATTTATTTCATCCCTATAAAATAACATACCAAATGTATCTTTTGTACAACATCATATCAAAAATGTACACCATATATAAATTTCGTATCGGGTAAATGTTACCCACCGTTTCCTATTTCCTTGATATTACATATAAATATTATAATTATCGTTCGCTTACTGTCTAATCTCTGATAGGTAAAAAATTGTTATAGGTACTGTCGTGTAACTTAAAAAAAAAATATGTATGTATATATTACAAAATTAGTGTAATAAAACAAACGTGAGCTCTTAATAATTTTAATTGGAAAATTATTTTTTTGATTAAACATTTAAGTAACACAAGTAGAAAAGAGTCGAAAACAATTTGTAAAAAGACAAAGATTACATAACCTGTGGCGTTAAAAAAATTGTAATTTAAAATTACACGACAAGTCCACACTATACAAATATATCTACAATATGCCAACACCTATTTATTGTATTTTACATAATATAAATCAAACAATATACTGCTCACATAAATTCCAAACGTATTGCACTCCTCTAAAGAACGGGAAAATATTGTCGTGTTTCAAGCATAGTATAAGAAATATTTATAAATAAACGAATTCTGATTTAATTATAACATTTAAAGTTAAAGTGACATCTATCCAGCACTATACAAATCGGACAACAGCGTTTTACATACAGATTCTAGTGCAATCATTTTTTTCTATTTACTAATAAATATATTTTCATTAGAAGCTCTTTTAAGATTAAAAGGAAGTATAAAAATTCGTAACTAAAATCTATAGTTAAATAAATTTAATATTAAAATGTCTGCATGAACTTTTTTGCTGACGGTACAACCTTAGACTCGGGTCGTACTGTGCGGCAGTGATGTAGGTGGGAAGCTATTATTAAGTATATTCAGGGCCTAATAGAGGATTCAAATATGCTTCTTCATTCTATTCTAAATTCTTTTCAAACTTGTTAATTTATAAAACGGTAAGGTATTTTAAATTTAAAGCATTTTAGGGACAAAGTATCTAATAACATCAAAATGTAAATTTATATTCCATAGTAGCCCATAAATATTAAAGAAATATGTGATCAATCTATTTCAATATAACTGCATCAAATCCTTTATAAATATATTAATAATAATATTATTTTTCAAACATTTATGAAACTATTGAATACCCTCTTCTATAACAGACGTGACAATAAATGTGAATGAATGAAAAAAACAATATTTTCAATAAGCAAGTCCATATACTTAGGTACGTTCTGCATAAAAAAACTTACATTACAAGTATATGTATAATGATTCTCTATTTTCAGCCACTGCATAGTTCATACTATTACTTTGTACTTTGTTCACAAGCAACTAAACTGTTCGAACAGAACTCGACTATAGCACAAAAATGAAATATTGCCAACATAAAAATAATTTTCATTTATTGTTAACAAATTAAAACTTATGTATATAAAATAAATTATAAAATAGATAAAGCGCGAGGCAGCAGTGTAAATTATCTGAATACAAGCTATTTTAAAAAGAATGATATTATTTATGCTATTTGACACAAGCAATTTATCTTTAAATCGTTAATTTCTGCCATATAAACCAAAAACCAATTAGACGTTAAATATAAAAAAAATTAGGCATATTTTACACCAGCTACCTCATATCGGCTAATGATTACTTTCAGTAACTATTACCTTGTACCTAATATGTTAAAATGGCTTTTTCTCACACAAAATATGGCTACCATTGCAACTGGTTCGCGAAGCACCGGGACATAAAAAAAAATCGAGTTCCGTACTTTATACATACAAATATATAAATGAAGGTTAGACAAAAACCATACAAACATTATTGCGTTAATCACTATTTCATACAACTTAATCTAATATTAAATTACAGTTAAAAAAACATCGCAATCCTAATCATATTATAACAATAAATTTTTGACATATGTATAAAAAAAAAGTTGATAACGTAAAATTTATAATACATCATAAGGAGAATATCAATTGATTATTTTTACATGCAATTAAATTCAATAGAAAAATTAACAATTAAATTCCTAAACAACATGGACGATATTTGATGTCGATCGATTTCTTTTTAACAAAGATTGTGCACACAAGAACGAATGATTGAAACTTATTCAAATGAACGAATAAAAATCTAACATGAATGATAGCTGCTGTAATAGAAAAAAATTCAAATGTGCACAATCTCATATACTGTAGACATAAGACAATTCACAGATTATACAGTTACAATATAAAAAAAATCATTCATTCGAATGAAACCAATAAATCTTATAAACTATAGAAATCAACGTATATATTACTATAACATACTAAACCTATATATGTTAATTAATGCTTAGGGAATAAATGCTAGTGGTTTATGGGACGATGATTCACACAAATACGGACTACATTCACACCGTTGCGTCGTTGTTCCTTTTTACATGATAAAAAAATGAACACAATATAATTTGTTCTATACATTATTTTAGTGATAGCTAAGCAGAATGGACTCGAAGGTACAATTTATAAAATTAGACCAAATAAATAAATGAAATGACAATTTTCAATTTAAAATAATATGTGAATTAATTTGATTTTAAAAATCAATCTACTTTCATCACTAATCAATCTATCAGGTTTTCCCAATTTTGCCTTTAAATAACAATACAATTTTCACATAAATATATAGTTTTTTCACAATTATCGTCACTAATTTCTAATAAAAAAAAAACTCCATTCCAATATGAAATATTTATTATAACCCGCCCAAGTGTAGAATGTAGTTGCAATACACAATATGTACACAAAATGATAAAACAACATGTTATTTGATACACGATATGAACGGGACGGCTGATTTGTTAATCAAAACATTAATTGGCTAAAATGAATATCACGTGACCTGACTAATGGCTTCCAGAGGTCTATGACCTTTTGACATATCGAAAGGATATCTGACATTTATACTTTTTAAATACGACAGTACATTTCGAGTTGAATGTGCCACAATTTTACTTTAAAAATCCTTATGTTAAAACCGTTAAATAGATGGGTAATAGGTTCAAATACAGGATTTGAAATGAGAAATGGTGAATATGAGCATAAATAAAAAAATAAGTTTACATCTAGCGATAGTGTATTACTATTCGTATTATACATATCGATACACTAAATAACAAATGTCTATAAGGAGTCGCGTACAAATGATAATTAATTTAGAAATTAGATAGAAATTAAGAAAGAGTTATGTACATTACTTGATAGAATAGATTAGATAGTATTTGAAATCATACGAGTTGCTGAATAATAAATGATGAAACTTTCATATCACTGCCTATCTCTTATTCGAAACAAAGTGTGCGTACCATATTTAATTTCGTGTTGCTTATTTAACTAATACTGAAAGCACCATTATATTTCACCCTAACTTATCCAATATTATGATATTGTGTAAAAATTTTGAATTTCGACGTTTATATACGCGGATTACACACAAGACTGATATTTTTTTCATTTTCAGGCTACACATGCCCAGAGGTAGGCAGAGTGAACCTATAGTTAGATACTCTGTTTCTCATGCACCACCCAATTTTCGAGACATTCAGTATTGTTACCAGACCGACGAAATGAAAAAACTTCAATCCTCCAAGAAGGATATATTTTATTTTGCTAAATAACAATGACATATAATAATAATAATAAAAAATATAAGGAAACTAACAAGTTTACATTAAAATAATATTTTAATATCATTTAAAAAAATGTAATTCCTTAATTGGCAAAGTTCTAATATTCAGATATCAATATCATTTACATAGAATCGAATTGTTCTTTTAATACTCCTTGTAATCAATAAACCACAAAAAAGCAAATTGATTGTTGGAAATTGATTTTTTTTACTCTTTCTTTTATAGCCATCATATTGGCAACAAATAAATTTGATAAATTGCTAATAATATAAATAAAATGATAATCATTATAAAAAACTTGTCTTGTATGTAAGCCCACTTATTCATTTTATGTAAAAATATATATATTTATAATGGATACATATAAAATATGGGTAAAATGGGTCAACTTCTAATAAACTAGATAATACTGAGAGTAAAATCATATATTGTGCTGACAATACTGTTTCACGAAAACGTGAACGCAAAACGCGAAATATATATAAAAAAATATTCAATTACGGTTTTGGGTTCAAATCCATAATTTACCGTGTGATATACGAATTAAAAAGGACTGAACTTATATTTGATACAATCGGATAAAACATGGCGGCATTTGTCTTCCACTTACAAATAGGATGTCTATATAATATAAATGGCAATATTATTTATTAATATAAATATTTACTTCTCTATTAAAAAAAAAATTAAAGCGACAAGTATTTTAATATTTAAGTACTTGTGGTTAAAAGGCGGTAAAGCAATGTGCCACCATGCTGGATCCCAGTAAATACATTAAAAATAAAATACATAACAACACAACTGTTACTGAACCTATATTGACTCTTTATTGTCCGTAATTAAATTTTTCATTTAAATAAAAAAAAGTATGCATACATTATGATAATGTAAAATCACATCAATGCTTATGTGCACTTAAAAAAAATATAAAGCTGGTGTCACACTACAAAAATATAAAATTCACACTTAATAATAGCAGCTCGCCGCTTTGTCAAGATGAAAATCGCTTATTTATATTAATAAATACATTAGTTTTGATATGATAAAAAATGTAATTTTAAAAAAAATCTGCTCAGTAGCTTTAAGAGTTATTTACAACAACATATCCTATATTCTATACAATACAATACAATACAATACAATAAATATTATATAAAATTCCATATAAATAGTTCATTAAGCATTCTTTAAAGATAAAAAAAACTTTGTCAAAAATATTTACACATACAAAACATCAGTGTAACACTAGCTCCATACCGTGTACACACCTAAGTGCTATATGCCGCTATAATACTATGTACACGCGTCGGTATAATATGTACTGTGATCATAAATGTTTACGATAAAATATATATATATACAATACATATTATCAAGACTGACATTATTTCCACGTAAAAGTCAGCCGATTTGCGAAATTCGTAATTACATTAAGTCTATTCATTATATATTATGTCTTAAGCGAAACAGAGTCAAACAATTCCCGTAAATGGCAACACCTGACTTACTCGTATTTTGATCCCAAGCACGATGGAAAATATTGAAATCGATATTGAAACGGTGCGATTTTAATCGACTAACTACAACATTAGAATCGAATATCAATAATCAATTATTCTCAAATGATAATAATCGATTACAATCGCGCACACAATTCAAATTTAGAAGAATTAAACACAAAACAATCGGAAGCATAGCTCAAGGGGAAGTATGAACGGACCACTTACGCACTAGATACCTAAAATGTAAAATAGGTACAAATAACGTCCTTATTAACCACAAGGCAAAATTGGCACTTAATACGAAGTTCGCTCCCTTCTTGATCAACGTCTCGAGGAGAGTCAGCGACGGGACGGCGTGCACCACGCGCGTGTCGGGGAGGACTACGACCTGCGGGACGGGCGGGTCGGGCGGTCCGGGCGGGCCGGGCGCGCGCGGGTCGGGCGGGCCGGTCGCGCGCGGGTCGTCCGGGTCGTGGGTGGGCACGCGCGCGTACCGCCAGCCGCCGCGCGCGGGCAGGACGAGGTCGATCGTTCGCTATGTGGGCGGGGAGTTCTGTGTGGGGTTGTACGGGTGGTTGGAGTTGCGCAACACTGTGTACACACTGTCCACCTTGCTCAACTTCTCGAAAAACGGTATCAAGTCTAACAGTTCTGAATCTGTCATGTCGTCGAACCATGACGCGACAGGTACCTGAAAATAGTCGGAAAATATGATAATCATTTATTATTATTAATTAATTATATTGGCCACTGCTGGACGTATTATTAAATTAAATCAAAAATCAGCTCCACGCTGTATCCCGCACACAGAAGAGTAGACAGAGAGAACCTAGTGTTAAGACACTCCGTTTCACACTTTCCGCCGAGTTCTGGAGGCACTGCGTCTTGAGTGGCGTGAACGTATTATAATATTGATAAATAAAAAATACATTATAATAAGTAAATAATATACGTTTGAATTATTATATTATTTACTTTAATTGTTAAAAAGGTAAAATAAAAAAGATTGATATTTACTTTGGCAAAAAAAAACTAAAATAAAAACCTCCCAATAGTAATAACAAAAACTACGAACATAACGCCATCAAATATCATTATGCAATTAACTGTTGTTCAGCCTCTCAGACACGAGCCAAGATTTGAGTGGTACAACGCAAAATAAAAAACACATTGTTAATTGCAGTCCAAGCGTTATTAATTACTTAAGGCAATGTTATTTATAATATAAATACCTTGTATTATACCAATCTTTATATTGGAACGTCTTTACATGGAAGTAAAGTTTTATTAATAAAATTCATTGATATCAATTTATTTAATGACTTCAAAAATTTTATTTATGTCCACAGTCCAGGGAGACTTAACTTAGTCTCAAATTTGAATGTAATTTTTATTATTATTAATTAGAATTTTTATTTAACCCGAACTAAACTCGAATGCGTACTTACAGCGTTATCAGGGTGGAATATGTAGGAGGCGGGGGAGTTATCAACGATAACAACACGGCGCAGGTCGCGCCCAAGACTGTTCAAGTCCTTCACGTAGTTGCCGCGGTGGAACACGCAGCTGTCGCGGAACAACCGCGCCCGGAACACACCCCATCTGGATTCATTTGAGTTTCTAATTTTTATTTATCGTTTTTTTTTAATATACTATTACAGATGAAGACATCATGGTGCAGGTGCACAAGTGTGCGCACTTTAACGCGACACGTTGTGGGTTCGATCCCATTCAAGGAAATAAATTATGCAATATTTTAATTTTGTTTATTCTACTAACGAGGCAAAGCGCAGCATTGAATTACACCACTCAACACGCAACGCTTTCCGAATTCGGCAGAAAGTGAGGACTGGAGGTATCTTAATGCGGTTTTATTCAGGTTCCCTTTCCATACCCTGCTATTTTCGGACTAGGCGGAATGAGCTAGTTAAGCAAAATAATGATAAAACATTCTATTCAACAATTTTCACTAATCTGAGATGAATAACAACTACAACTTCAACAAACTCAAGTCCTAATGTGATAACGATATTTTTTGAGTGAAAACTATCCAAAAATCCAAAAAGGTAAACAAATGTTTGTTTGTTATTTCAAAGGAATTAAGCAAGCTTAGCCGTCCGTAATTGATAAATATATCATCAATAACACATACTTTACGTCAACTTGACTTTTACCTTGTTTTTAGTGTATAGTCTTAATAAATATTATTTTTATTTTTTTTTTAATTATTTATGGGCCAGTCGTGGCGCAGTGGCACAGAGTGTGAATGTAAAATCGACTGGCTGTGGGGTCGATCCCCACTCGAGATGAAATATTTACTTAAATTTATATTTCCATTTCTTCGCTCTGGTGTCGAGGCAAAGCGGCGCGAGTTGAGTTCTGCCACTCAACACGCAATACCTCCAAAATTCGGCAGAAAGTGGGGAATGGAGTGTCTTAACACTAGGTTCCCTCTGCCTACCCTGCTGTGTGCGGGATATAGCGTGAAGCTAATTTAATGTAATTTATTTTTTAATTTAATTTATGGTCAAAATTACATAAAAAAATAATAATTCAAAATGTAAATTACAAACGAATGTGATGTTTTCTACAACTTGAATAATATATCAACAGAAAATAATAATATCGTCGTTAAAAAAAATGTATTTAAAAAGATTTGTGAATTTTAAAATATTTCCTAAAATAAATGCATAAGTGAGGTGAAAATGTTTAACGTCTACGAAGCATCGATATTTTCAAATCTTGTTTTAACGCCTAGTAAACTGTACTATCACACACAGATAACGCTAAACCAACTTAATCTGACTGACATCCTGTTAACACATTGCTCAATGCCATTAAAAATAAAACTAAAAAACAAACGTTTTAAAGAGGCAAACGGCTGTGGCTGTAGAGAATCAAAAATAAAAAATTCAATTATCCTTCAATTTGAACAATTATATTCTGCTTTAGGAATGTCCAAAGCATTAGGTTCCAATATTATTTATTGAGCCATTGGTTCCCACAACCCTTCACAAGAGGCCCGCATACTAACGATAAATACGGCGTACAAAAGGCACTTCACGCCTCTCTTCCACCTTTTAGTCTCGAGTGTTTCATTTGTTGCTCTTTTTGTGCAATTTCTATTTTAGATATTTCTTAGGGCCTCGCTTTTTCGCTTTGGTAACGTGACGGTGTAACGGTATTTATTTTTTGTTTAAAAAGTAATAAAATATTGTGTCCATTGAGTTTTTTTTTTGTTTAAAAAGTAATAAAATATTGAGTACCACAATGTAATTTAGAATAATTAATTAAGCTTTTAAATGGTTCTATCGAAATATGCCTTGTAACTGCGTTTTATAAGACATTGGTCATGGGACATGGTGTCATTAGTGTTATTTATTTCCTTTCTAACTCATATGAGAATGTATTTTAAAAAATCCCCCAGTATATTTTGTAGAGTAATAACATAAAAATTCCGTATATATATATTTATATATATGTGTATGTAGGTGCATTACCAATAAGCTAAGAATTTAAACAATGATTTGTCATTTTTATATATTGCTGATTGACTTGACTACCTATCTAGAAAATAACAAAACGGCAATACTAAGACATGCTTAAGAAATTCAATTCCACATTAGTTTAAATATTTGTCATTTCTTTTACAAATTGAATTGGATTTATCTTAGAAAGGACATTGACATACATAGGAATTGTCCACATTCAACTTAAAACATTACACTCGCCTTATCTAAATGTAATAATCAGTGTAATCTCAACACAAATATGGGAAAACACCCAACAGAACAAATAAGTTGAACATATATATATATATATATATATATATATATATATATATATATATATATATATATATATATATATATATATATATATAATTCATCAAATCAGCTTCACGCTGTATCCCGCATACAGCAGGGTAAATAAAATTTAAAATTCAAAATAAGAACGTTTCCTATATAAGTATTTTTCTTTCCTAAGTGTGGAATAACACTACAAAAAATTTTTAAAATTTTTTTCGATTTTTTCCTTTATAATTGAGGAATTAAAATTGGGAGTCAGTAGCATAATTGAGTGTGTAAGTGAGACATTTTATGAGGTTAGGACACAAGGTCTCAATCTCACTCAATTGTAAGTTTACTAACCAATTTATATTACGGCCCCGCTTACTACCAACCGAAAGACAACTATAATAATTTTAAACGCGCCTTACTGTAAAAGTGGATAGATGAAAGCCTCTTCTTCTTCCACTTCTAGAAGATTCTACTCAATTAGCCTTATCTATCTTAAATGGTACAAAATTCTTGGTTCATGGAGATACCAATTAACCAGGTTACAAACGTGCCATATTACGTGTTTAATGTTAACTAAAACAGGGGAATTTCTAGAAAATATTCCAAATATCTAGAATTTATATGTATAAACAATAATCATAAAATTTAATTACAATAATATACCTGAGTCGTGATTATGGAAAGTTTTTATATCTATAGACCATCGTGAATGAACAACTACAATTTTTCCAAGATACTAAAATGATTTGTAATAGGTGTTAGTTACCTGAGCGTAAAATTTGAAGATACAATTTTGGAAAATTCTTACATCTTTGATCATCAATAAATACTTATAATTAATCATAGAGCATCTTGACACTCTCCTATTCTTCGTTTGCCTATACAACTTATCCAGCATATGCTTGCGGATATTTTTAATTACTTATACACCGACATTAAAAATTATCATTATTGAATCCACACAAACCTGTCCAACAGATCAGCCACAGGATCCGCGTACTTCGCCAGCGAGGCCGTGAACAGCACGCACTCGTACAACTCTCCGCACCGCCGCAGGAACTCGTCGACGTGCGGCCGCTTCAGCACGTACACTTGATGCACCGCGCCGTCTATTTCCACGGGCACTACGAAATCCGCGTTGTTGATTGGCTGTAATAGAAGAATGGTATGTTGTGTCTTTTTAAATGATTACTGCTATTTTGGTTTAAATTGGTATTCTACATATTACCGAAATTGTTTTTTAGGACACTACAAGACACTACTTTTAGGACGTACAAGAGAAAGTATAAAAATATTAGGCTTCTATTCATCGTCACGCTGTATCCCGCCTAGTGTTAATTGAGAATGGGCAATGATGAATAATGACAATGGAATGAACATAGAGAAATTTATTTCGAAGACACACCAACTGTTAAGTGGCAGAACTCACGCCGCGCTTAGCCTCGACACCAGAGCGAAGAAATGGAAATATTAATTTAAGTAAATATTTCATCTCGTTGAGTGGGCATCGAACCCACAACCAGTCGATTTTACAGTCAGACTTCGTGCCGCTGCGCCGCGACTGGCTTCAACAATTTAAATAAATAAAATTTATAAAAATCCTTAACATTCCGACTCAGACTAGTTATTTCTTATTTCCACTTTGACTTAAACAGAAATGAGATAAAAACTGGAATACAAAAGACAATCGAGGTGACAGATTAAACATTTAAATAACTACAGCTGGTAATACATTGTTTCATAATTATTTGTAAACATATATTGTATCATAATGTATACAATAAAAAAATCATGTATAATAAATTAATAAAAATTATTAAAGCTCAAAACCAGTATTTTAAAAGTTATGAAAAATAAAAGAAACGTAAAATTTTATGTTAATACCAAAAGCTGCAACTATATAGCAATGCTATTTATGGCTTGTTAAAAGTTTACGTCATCTTAAATACAAAAATACGTCACCAAAATATATTATTTATGTTCTGGACGCTGTCAATATTGCTATAAAAGTATAATAAAAAATATTTAAAAAAAAATCACAGCATTATAAACAAAACGTACACGTAAACATTAAGCATTAAGGAATATAATATCATATATTTTTTTATTTATTTTTTTAGCTTCACGCTGTATTTTGGAAAACAAACCTTAACCTGGAAATATATTGTTAAAACAATCTGTTTCCCATTAAGACTTTCCGTTCAACACTGCTCGCTGAATTCTGGAGGCATTATGTGTTGAGTGGCGGAACTCAAAGTCACGCTTTGCCTCGTTACTAGAGCGAAGAAATTAAATATTTCATTTCCACGATTGAGATCGAACCCACAACCTGTAGCGGTTACAGTCACAAACTTGGCCACTGCGCCGCGACAGACCTAAGTTTTAATTCAAAGGTATGCGCACTATAATCCAGTGATTCAATGTGGTGGGAATGTCCAAGAAGTTAGTCATTAATTTTGTAAATTCAGACTTAAATAGAAATATTGACTAAATAACAATATTTTCTTTAATAATCAATAAGATATATTTTTAACGTAGAAGTTTATATAAATGTTGTATTATATAAATTATTATAAACTAGCGAGACTTTTTCATTCTCGATCTCCTTTGAAAAAAAGTCTCCTTTTATAAAAAAAAAAAATTTTGTCAACTTTTAACTTAGTACAATACAAAGCTAAAAATCATAAATGTATACATATATGGTAATTCAATATTACACATGAGTCTGACTCATCAAGAATTTTGTCTAGACTATTGTACGTCTTTGTCCATATCATATGTAATATTGAAACTAAATCTTTACTATATCTCAGATAACAAAATTCTTTTAACTGAGTTAAAACTGATATTAAAAAAAAGGATTGGTTCCGCTTTATAGGAGTTACTAGCGATCCAGACGCGTTATATATTATAGCTAAATACATTGTAGCTAATGTGTTATTCTGATGCTATATAACTAATGTTTAGTAGTTATTGCGTAAAAGTGGAACAGACATCCATCCTCACACACTTTCACATTTATAAACATTTGTAGGTTTGTCGTATAAAGCGTTTGTATGACCGCACATAATACGCTATGTACTAATGAATCAGGTTCAACTTTTATCGTTTAAGGTTTAAATCCAATTCTAAGAAGAAAAATATGTTTTAATTTGTTTTATTCTGCATTTTCACACATACAAATAGTGTTGAAGATTTCTTTTCAATTGAGTAGATCGTTCCGCAGAAGAATCACAATTCGAAACAAGTATTTTCAATTGATTGCCCAGTTTTACTATTTTAATAAAGTTACATAAATGTTGGCCAACTTCGTCAATAATCTGCACCGAACTTTCTTCAGCACTATTTATAATATTTGCCACAGATGTATCAGAAAATTGTACAAGTAAAGGAATAAAATTCCTAATGAACTTAGGGTTTTGTTTCCTTTTCACTAATCGTGGCTTAAAAATAAATATATTATTAAAAATAAAAACTATATCTTCAAGTACATATATGTTGAATGTATGGTTATAACCTATACAAATCATAAATTTCACAGTACAGAAATTAAATATAACGTGGGAAACCACTGTTTTATACGAGTTTGCGTAAGTTCCAATTAACCAATATAAAACAATCAATTATCTATTCTACCCGATACATTAACTTCTACAGTCAACACGTCTATAGTATATGCATAACGTTACCATTTCGCGATCGGCTCAAAACGGCTAGATTGTAGGGGGACTTTAATTTTTTTTAGATAGGTATTTACGGTTTTTTTAGGACCGATGTCCGATGGTGCTTTCGTTGTTTCAGGTATAATTAACACTTTATTCTCTAATACTTCCGTGTTAATAACACTAGCGTACTGCGAAAAGCATAATCACGGAGAAACTTTGTTTCGACCGACCAAATTTACACGCTATTCCTATAAAATGAACATTTATACGTCCCGGTGGCATGTTTATGTGGACACCGGGAACACAAGTAAAAAACGGGACAGTTCCGTTCAAAACTGACCGTCTGGTCACATTAAATATGCAATAAAGACAATCGCAAGATTATCAAATTTCTTTCTGGCAACACCTAAGATATCTTTCTGAACAGTTGGATCGTATCATTATATCTAGATGTCTATAATTTTAAATAACTATAGACCACGTTATTTTTAGTTGGCATGTCAGTAACAATCGTTTTATATATACGACACTCGTGTAAGGCACAGTGTCAATCTTTGCATTTCTCGGCACGTCCTACTCCTTTGTTTTAAAAGGAAAACAATGATTGTGCGACATAAATACGCATCCTTTCTATGAGGCCTAATGGCTGTTGTATATTTGGTATGATTCAATAACTAGATTCTTTTTTTTTAGATAAGTGAACTCAGTGTTCATATTCCTTTTTTTTATCAGCTTCACTGTATACCGCACACAGCAGGGTAGGTAGAGGGAACCTAGTGTAAGACACTCCGGTTCCCACTTTCTGCCGAATTCTGGAGGCATTGCGTTAACACGCAATGCCGCAGTCGCAGAACTCAACGCCGCGCTTTTGCCTCGACACCAGAGCGAAGAAATGGAAGAAGTATAAATTTAAGTAAATATTTCATCTCCTCGAGTGGGGATCAAACCCACAACCAGTCGGTTTTACAGTCACATTTTGTGCCCCTGTGCTACGACTAGCCTTCATAAATTATTAAGTTCTAATATTATAAAATTAATCTAACTATATCGCGGTTATATCCCATTCCCATTGACGCACTTTGTATAATCAGTTATATATATATATATATATATATATATATATATATATATATATATATATATATATATATATATATATATATATATATTAATATTTCCTTAACCAAGTCACGAAAAGCTATAAAGAGATTAAATTCGTTTAACTATCATACACCGCCAAACGAATTCGAACTTAAACACCATCACATTTGATCAAATTCATTCCAACGGTAAACAAATTATGTATCTATAATCCTATAAATAATCACATCAAACAGCGATTACGTATAACAACAATAAATCGATCGAATATTCGAAATCTCTTCATCAACACTAAAATAAAGTGGTGCTGTTAATATTGACAGATGATTGAATAACATCTGATGTGCGGCAGATGGCTTAGATTGCGTCCAAATAAAACCAAGGTCGGAACCTTGACACGAAAAAGGCTAACTAATAGTACAACATACAAGAGATCGTGTGTAACATCGCAGTAAGATTTCTGTTAGCTTCACGCATCTCGCTCTCGTACAGATTGGGCAGAGAAACCCATTGTTTATACACGTTTTCTTTCCGATGACTTACTGGACTGACGTTTAGAGTGGCAAATCTTGAAACGCTGCGTCTTGCTAAGTTAATATGAATATAGTCAGTTTTTTTTATCAAGAACGTAACCACAACCATCGCGTCAGATCCAGAAACCTAGGGCCATAATAGGATCTTATCGGCAACCGCATAACCAAAATTATTTTGCCAATAAGACCTATATAACCTTGGAACTATCAACTAAATAATGTGATCATTACTCGTGAACTAACAATAGCCACTCATCACTAAGGATGAATTTCAATTTAATTCCTCGTTATCTATCCTTAATAAGGTTATAAGGTCAAGTTAAGTTAGTGTGAAATGAAAATTAAACAGAGGCCAGTCGAAACGAAAAATTTAATTGAGCCGTGGCCCAGGGGCATTTCAGACTGGTTCAATTATCACTCGAAAAAATGATATATTTATTTAAACTTATATTTTCACTTCTTCGCTCTGATGTCGAGGCAAAGCGCGGCGTTGAGTTGCGTCACTCAACACGCAATCTCGCCTCCGGAATTCGACGGAGAGTGGGGAAAGGAGTGTCTTAACATTAGGTTCCCTCTGCCTACCTTGCTGTGAGCGGGATACAGCGTGAAGCTGATTTTATTATGTTGCTCATAATGCGTTAGGCAGTTTCACAAGAGTTGCGTTTGTACACATAATGCTGCCCAAAACGGTGTTAGAGGCGACAATGACACAATTTGACATTTTAACTTTTACTGCGCAATTTAAGATTGTATCAAGTCTGTATCTACTTTATACAATTTCTATTATATATATTTTGCTATTAAGAATGATCGATTTAGAGCAAATCCCATTTTGTTTCTGCAACACGATTCTGTGAAAGAAAGCAGTAGTTTTACTCTTAACGAGTTTCAAAGTTTGGAAATTGCTTTCAATAATATTCCTTCAATATGCACAACATTGACACTTTCAGCTAGATTTTTTTTAAAAACGCACTTAGGTAATAGTTGCACAAAATGAATGTCGATGACATATGTCGGCTTATAGTGATTATTAGGTTATTACCGATTTAGTAGGTTTATTAAATCTACTAAATCGGTTTTTTATCGTTATGTACCTGTACATTTATATCATATTATTCGTTTTTTTTTAAATGCCTTAAAAAAATATTTAATATCATATAGTAAAGACAAAAAGGGAAAATCAATACTAAGAGGGAAAATCGGACTTCAGAAGAAGGCTTCTGAAGTACAAAACAAGTGATTGTCAGCATCAAAAAGAAGAAAAAGAACGCTGAAGGAAGCTGGTACAAGCTCGTACTTGCTCGTACTTGTGGTGGAAGCTCGTACTTGGCATTGCTCACTGCAGTCCATAAAGTAGCCCGGTCCAGCCTTTTTTTGTTCGCAACAAAATTAGGGTGATGGCGCTTGGGGAAAAGTACTCTTTTCAGATGAATCCAGTTTCTGTCTTAAGCCAGATGAAGAAAGGATCAAAGTACGACTCGGAGAAAGATACGCTCAGTGTAACATTGTTGGACTGAATCCTTATGGCATGGAAGGTCAGTAATGATATGGTGGCGGTATTTGCTTAGAGGCACGTTCAGAGCTACGCATCATAGAAAACGTGTCCCTGACTGTGGCAAAATACGTAACAGGCATTCTAGAGCAGATTTTCTTTTGCCCCATTTACCGGGGATCATTTTGTTTTGATGTATGATAGCTCGACCTAACACTTCGGAATCCAGGTTTTGAGGTAGCCCGCTCGCTCGCTAGATCTTAATCTCATAGATCATGTGTGGAATAAACTGAGTAAACAAATCGAACAAAGAAATCCATTGAAAGAAATCCAACCAGGTAACCTAAGGGGACTCAAAACTGCGTTGGTCGAAGAATGGAACATTATGTTACAAAGTTTTATTTATAGTTTAATAAGAAGTATGCCCAGATGGCTGCAAGCAGTTTTAACAGCAAGGGGACGAGGAACTCTAAATACTTATTACGACACCCATCACGAAAAAAGCAACATTTACGTTTATAAATATTCAATTTTCATTATGTAAGGTTACCACTCCCCAAAATTAAAGCATTATCTTACTGCTTCTCATTTCGTTTTTTTTAAATGCTTCTATTATTCAAATAAATGTGTTTTTATATGGATTCATTCCCTTTTTCACGTTCCTCCAAATATGCCCCTGAGTGCGTATGTATGTATACTCGTTGTTTTTGTTTTTTTGTTCCTGAGAATTTGCTTAATTTAATAGTTTTTAAACTTTAAAGTGGCTTAGGCCGACGATATATATTTTATTAAGATGTTGTTTTATAATAACATAGTAATGATATGAAAATGTAACGTAACTAAATCCATAACATATCCATAAAATTAAAGTAGAAAAATCGTAAAATGACAAAAAAAAACTGGAAACAAATATCCCATTACAACATCTTTATAAAAACGGATAAAAATAACCATTGCATATCGTACAATGTGGCTAACAAAGATTATAAATCCGCGTACACGCCTAGTAACCGTTTTAACTACGACGCATATTTTTAGACACCTTTTCTAATGTCGATACTGGCGGCGTCTAATTGCGAAATGGAATTGATCGCTTCAACCTCATGTTGAAAATAGGTATTTTCAACATGAGGTTGCAGCGGGAAAAGATAGATGGTATAAAATATGGTAGGTGGTTTAGGCTTATATGAAAACGTTTATTAATATATATGTGAAATTGTTAAACATTGAAGAAACTGTTTGAGGCCAGTCGTGGCGCAGCGGCACCAAGTGTGACTGTAAAACCGACTGGTTGTGGGTTCAATCCCCACTCGAGGAGATGAAATATTTACTTAAATTTATATTTCCATTTCTTCGCTCTAGTGTCGAGGCTAAGTGCGGCGTTGAGTTCTGCCACTCAACACGCAATGCCTCCAGAGTTCGGCAGAAAGTGGGGAACATAAAAAGGCCATTCGCGGCGCAGGGGCACAAAGTGTGTAAAATCGAATGGTTGTGGGTTCCATCGCCACTCGAGGAGATAAAATATTCACTCACATTTATATTTTTATTTCTTCGCTCTGATATCGAGGCAAAGCGTTGAGTTTCGCCATTCAACGCAATGCCTTCATTGCTCGGTGGAAAGTGGGGAACGGTGTGTCTTAACATTAGGTTCCCTCTGCCTACCCTGCTACGTGCGGGGTACAGCGTGAAGCTGATTTATTAAAACTCAAAAAATCTTTATTTAATCTTGTTTTATGTAGGTATTCTTATAAGTTATCAAAAATATCTATCTCACAAAAAATAGACGTTATAATAGGTTATATTTCTGTTACCAAGTATATATCAGGTTAGGCACTAGGCAATGAGATCTAACCCAATATTTATAAATCGCTCTAAAGTCTGAGATCGATCTTGAGATGACGTTTTACTTCATAGATATGTAATTTCTTTCTGCTGAATTCTGAACGCATTGTGTGTTGAGTGGCGGAAGACAACGCCGCGCTTCGCCTCGTTACCACAGCGATTAAATTGAAGTATTAATATATCATTTCCTCGAGTAGGAATCGAATTTTGTGAGTTCGATTCCTGTCGCGTTTTCAGTTGCACAAGACTGGTCTCAGGTATACTGTCTTTTAGTGTAAAAATCATACACATTTGAAATGTACAATGCAGCCATTTTTAAGCTCCGTACAAGAAAGATTAGCGCTTTCATTTATTAATTAATTAAGGTTAATAGCTACGTCCTCACTTGACGAGCCACATAACTTGGATCAGGAACGAACCACTGAAAGTATATTATACATATAACTCAATAATTTAGAGATATTTAACCAGAACAAATAGAGAATTTTTAAATTCGTTATTTCTTATGGTTAAACATCGTCTCTTTAAAAAATAAATCATCTTCACGCTAAGACACTCCGTTTCCCACTTTCTGCCGAATTCTGGAGGCATTGCGTGTTGAGTGGCAGAACTCAACACCAGACACCAGAGCGAAGAAATGGAAATATAAATTTAAGTAAATATTTCATCTCCTCGCGTGGGAATCGAACCCACAACCAGTCGGTTTTACAGTCACACTTTGTACCCCTGCGCCAAAACTGGCCTCTATCTATTAAATATCTAATATCTATTACGTTAGTCTCTACTAACGTAATATGATTTGGAGGAAGTTTTCATAGCATCCATCACGAGTCAGATCCGCGATACATCAATTTGAAACTCGTCCGATCCATTAACGTCAGTTAAACAATTATCGAACTAAACTAAAAGTTTAAACTTTGGGCACAGGAATAAAGGGGACCAATTGTACCGTATCTATCCCAGAAATTACGCTAACAAAAAAAATATCATGAAATATTTAAAAAAAAAAGTACATTTACACGTAAAGGTTCCGGGCACTCCCCCGGCAAAATATCTCTAGATACACCCACAGTTACTACTAAGACACACAAATAAGCACGCCGCTTCAAAGAACAATATCGATAGCGGGAACTAACACCTCACACTGTAGATGAGTGCTAACAATTTGGACTGATCCAGCTTGACGTAACGGACGTATGATTAGATTTAATGTATGAAAGGAAAGAAGGGCAAGGCATTTAACGTGTATTTGTGTACATTTGGGAAAATGAACTTTGTCGAACTCATTTTGGTAGAAACTGAATTGAAACGCATGGGAACTACAGGTTCTAGGCCTGTTCACCTGGTAATATAAGTTATCCAATCACCGCAATTTATGATATATTTAACAAAAAAAGATTATTTTTAATAATATACCATTTTTGTTTTATACATTCAACTTACTTAAAAACTTGGGTATCTACTGATTTTACACAAAAGCTATACCAGAAAAATATCTGTACTGTTTATGTAAACATTCACCAGATTATCATTTAAATTTACAACAATAATTTCAATTACTTCCATATCAACTGCTCTAATCTGTGTTGAGCTGTTAAAAGTTAAATAATCAGGAGTAGTAGAACGATTCCAATTCTCATTAAAATATATTCAATTAAAAACTACTTTATTCATAAGAATTGTTTGAATAAATTTTAACATAAATTAATACTGCTAAAATTACATAATATATAATGATATGATACAATCTATTTTTAAAATATCGGGGGTCAGCGCACACCCCTTTAGCGGTGAACAGCACGTTTGACATAGTTAAAAGTATACCGACGCTACATTGTTATTGTATTATCTTTCTCTACAATATACTGGCTACGTTAAGATTGAGATTTTTCGGTTATTTATAATATATATCGAAAAGAATATTATTTATTAGTATAGCCGCATATATAAATGATATAATATTTTATTATATAAGTCCCTCTACAAAATCACTTGAACAAACGAACAGAGGTACGTACAGAAGTCTTCGTACGCATGTACGAGACCTACTTAACCAATTTTGATATCGTTATAAAGGAAGTGAACTGAAGCGGAAACAATTATAATATTTATATTTTAATTTTAGCCGCACATACTTGCCAATTTGTTAAGTGCCGCGTACTTTCGTGCGTGTTTCGTATTTGCGCGATTTTTAAATACAAACGCTATAATATTTATGAGGTTGTATCCCGCATATAATAGGGTAGAGAAAAATTACCTGGCAACCTAGTGGTAAGCCACTCCATTTCCCACTTTCCGCCGAATTCTGCGCTGCGATTTGACTAACCAGAGCGATGAAATAAGAAATAATAAATATTTAATCCCTCGAGTGGGACTCGAACCCACAACTCTCTCACATTTACAATCGCACACTTGTGCCTCTGCGCCACAGCCTCGAATATAAATTCATAGTAACAAGATACAATTATAAAATTAATTAGTACAAAATTAAATAAACATATAAAACCGCTTTAGCATAATAGCGCCATTCATGAATTGGTACCTATATATTAAAAATATTTCAACATTTCAGAGAACAAGGGAAAAATGTTAGCATTTTAGATGAAAATACAAAGTTGACCCAGATTGAAAAATACTAGAAATACAATGGCCTCAATACAATGAATCTGCATTGGAACGCTATTTGATAGGTTAAAATTTTTCGGCGAAGAAATACTGAACGGTAATTAATAATTATTAATTATATTTTTTTTAAAAGGTTCATGCTTTTTCCTGCAAAAAACTGTTTAAACAATTTAAATAATTTTTAAATATGGCCGATTAGAGATAAAACCGGCTAAGCGCCAGTCGGATTTGCCCACAACTTGGCAAGGACCCTTTTTTCTGATATCTTACTTGAACTAGCTAGCGGCTTCAATATTAAATTTTGCCACTCTTTTAAGGCGATTATTTTTTGGGATTTAAGTACAAACGTATAGTTTTCAG
The DNA here is from genome assembly GCA_030704555.1 of Heliconius charithonia. NCBI lineage: Eukaryota > Metazoa > Arthropoda > Insecta > Lepidoptera > Nymphalidae > Heliconius > Heliconius charithonia. The sequence goes on along the minus strand of CM060809.1, from coordinate 3,008,085 downwards.
CTTGCTGCCAAATTTCATAATAGCGAATGGGGTAATCCCTATTCATTTTGAGTCCCTTTTTCGTTTATAAAAGGTGCGGAACCCTAAAAACGGAAATTAAGTTTGTGCCAGAAACTTTACAAGATAGAAAAAGACAAAAAAATCACTAGACATTAGGTGTAGACAGCGAATTTGTATTTAATTACCCACATTCGCAGGTTAATTTTACGGTACTTTTATTTTAAGCCAGATCGTAAATATCTCAATATACAATAAGCACGTTTAAAATCTATATAAAATATAAATGAGAATCTCTTTTCAGATCACTTCCATGAACTACTGATGTTAAACGTATTCTCAATAGAGAAATAATCTTGTGAAAGCAGAGTCGGCTCTTTTATTTGCCATTTGTCCCGTTACCCAAGAGACCCTTTATATTTCGGCATGCTCTAATTCCTTTAGAGAAATGGAAAAAACAAGTCAAATCACGAGAGAACAATAGTGTCGAGTTCTGCGAAGTAAATTTAGACACGATAGCGTTTTAACGGGAAATGCGTAAGTATTACGCACGTAGGTGATGCGAGTTCAAATTCGGTTTGAAGGTAATGTTTATTATGTTAAAAATATATATTGTAGGAAAAATATAAAAAACCGCAGATAAAAAGTATACTGGCAAAACTAATACAGCGTGTTTTGTTTTAATTATAAAGATTAATTTACCTAATTAATTACATACATTACAGAAAATAATTTAAAAAAAATGTTTGCAATAGTTTAGAGTTTAAATGTCATGTTGGTGACATGTTTATAATGTGTGAAATATAACTATAAGGGACTTCCCCATCTAAATGGCCAATGTTAGTGTTGTTGTTGTTCTTTATCTATTATGTCCAATGTTAGTGTCAGGTGACAACTACGTAAAGTATATGAAATTTCCAAATAGGCATACTTTGGAAAAAACAAACAAATAATATTTATAACATTCAATTTAAAAAAAGCTAATAATAAAATATAATAAAAAATAACTTCTTATTAATTAATAAAATATATATATTAATTAATAAAATATATATAGAATAAACATTATAATAATTGATATTTAATGAACTGTCTGTACATAATAGAAAGGACAGGTTTGTGTATTATTTTAATATAAACATACATAAAGTAAATATTGTTGGTTGTTTAATGATTGTGTTATCATTTATCAGTATTTAAATAATAATCAAGATACATATTGTGATTGATGATGAAAAGCTTCAGAGCCTCATATTTTATCTGCATATAGCATACTAGGCAAGAAGAATATAGTGACATGACACTGTATTCTCTATTGGTCATTGTGCATTTAGTGACAGACATGCACACCATTGTTTGTATAGCCTGAGTAGGGAAATTAATACAATACATTTTCAACACAATCACATACAATTAGTTACCTATGCCACATTTTATTGTGATAAAATTTACCTATTATTAATTATTAATATCAACAATGTTGTAATATTATAGTAAGTTATGATTTTAAATAAACAAAAATCATAATATATATAAAGAACTTCAAGGTTATCTTTATATGGACATAGATAAAAGTTACTTATCATTTTATCAGTATAAGAAAAATTGTCAACGGCAATAAAACTGACCAAGTGCAAGTTAGAATTACATTTAGTATTCTGGATATTATATGAAATTTAAATAATTTACCAACCTGTACCTTATGTATAAATAAACAAATATTGACGAGAAATCTTATGGAGCTCCATAACCATAGCCAAAACTATTGGATAGTATATACAAAATAAAAAAAAACTATACCTCACCATGTCCATATACAAAGAAAGTTTTAGATAATTTTGGATATAAGCAGTCCAAATGACTTTTTATCAAATATTTTTGATTTTGTCCGACACCGCAAGGGTGGGTTATGAACATAAAATTTTTTAAGAGGAATTTTCTGTCTCAACATTTAATTTATGTATTTAATCATAAAACTATGAATTTATGATTTCATATACAAGTATACCAAAAATTTATTCACAATAAACACAATTATTCTAAGACTCTAAATGTATAATGTAATAATAACAATTACTTATAATGTTTGTGTTTTTAAATTAAAATAAAACGGAAATTAGAACTTGTGAGTCATTACAGATTTAATAGTGTTAAAGACAATGCATTTGACCAATTAACAGTACTTAATGTACCAATTGTATGTAATCATTATATATGGTTGTATATGTATCAAGAATTTTTGATGAAATGTATGAAATAAAATATGTCTAATAAGATTTTTTGGATCATATTAATTATAAAGATTAAAAAATTGATGAATATTAACTTGGAATGACTAAAAATGATCAACTATAATCATTTTCAAGTTGTATTATTTTTTTACAGTCTAGTTTGATTCCAAAAAGATTGTTTGTCTTCATTAATTTGTAAAGAATCTAAGACACATAAAAATCACATAAAAACGCAAAATCTTAAGTATTATTCTAAGAATTCATTTATTCCAAATAAGACTTACCTTAAATGAACTGTGTACCAATGTTTCATCAAGGTCTATCACCATACATTTTTTATGCATATCCTGGTGTCTTACAGGCGGTAATAATGGTCTGGGTGTATGGTCTGACATGACAAGGAGCGGGGGCGAAGCCCTGCCGTCGATACTGTTTGTGCCATTGCCACCGGGGGGACCCTTGCCACGCCCACCTCGCCAACAACATAGTAAGGATCGTAAAAAGCCTCCACTGCCGCTAGATTTTTTACTTCCCAGAGGGGTGGAGCCTGACACAGGTGTCCCATCTCCATCAATATGCTGTCCGCCAGGGGTCGGTCCTGGAAGGAACATTGAACATAAGCACAAACCACTCCTAATCACAAGGAAATCCTTATATTTTCTACAGGTTCCATATTAGAACAAGCTCTCAAGGTTGTTTGCAAGAATGTTATCGCAGCAACACGTTTCAATTGTTTACCTCAGTTTTGTTCTCACGGTAAACACTAATCAAGGAGAGGTCGCTTAACAATTCGCTTTTAAGGAATTGGTCACGATCAGCAAATATAGGACTCTCATGAGAAGGTAACATTATACGCTCTAATTTGATGGAAGTGGGTAACAGGTGTATCTGAGTTTAGCTTTACCTCTGTCGGATCCATAGTTGTTTAATTGTTCGTCATCCCGTGACACTTGAGTTATAATGGACGATGCGTCCATTTAAACATTTGTTTTGAGCCCTTAAATAAATGGCAACGACGTTTATGTAAAATTTTAACACCATAAAACTATTTTTTATCTCCCTTCTATTTTACAAAATGGCAGGCTGCCTCTGGGCAAATACCAACTTTGAGCGCCGCCAACATAATATTTACATTATTCTGTGTCTCTTTCTAATAACTTTAACAGCGAGATATAAAAAGAGATAACGATATTTACTACTTGCTCTTAAGTTACTAGCATTGTCAACAGCCAAAAATACTTGATATAGCTACAGATAATTAACATTATTAAAAGAAACAAAAGTTTGAATACGAATGTAAAATTTAATTAAATATTTTCTAAGATATAACTATATTTTTTTTTTGTTATGAATTGATGAAACATAAAATTCTATGTATCTAACTCTTCATCTATAAAACACTTCAAAAGTAATATGTTTTATAAATGACTTGAATAAATATTTTAGTATTAGGTCAGCTACTCACAGCTACCGCAGTATGAGAAACCGGAATAAATTAATTATTTATCATAAAGTGAAAAAAAATAAATAAAAGATAATGTATTTTTATATTCATTTCAATCTACGTATTGTCGCAGCTATACTGATGAATGTATCGCTTGGATTAGGTTATTAAATACGGTACCATATCTACAGTTCATTTTTTAAAATGAACTCAATTAGTGAAAAAAATTGATAAAATATCAAATTGCAATTTATCAATTATTTTAAATATTAAACATTCTATTTAGAAGGTTAAGTCAATATTGGTTTTACATTCACGATATAGTTAAAAATGTTTTTATACCCATTAAATATCACTAGTTGAGTAAATGTTTGTAAATATTATGAAATGACTGCATTTTTTTAACCTAATAAGTTAATATTGTATATTTCAAAAATTACAAATAATAAACAAAAATATTATAATAATGGACTATAGATTTATTTCAACCGTAGTAACAGCTTTTCTATACACTCTTTTCTCATGTATTTATAAATGTTCTCGTTTCTATTAACACATGTAACGTATGAGTTTGGCATACGGGGGCATATAACATGTAGACTTACAGTTTTCGCGCCTCTCACCATTCACTAATTATAAAGTTGTATATATACAATTTTTTTTATCGATAAGCATAAGCACTAATACGTTACCAGCCATTATGAAGAAATTTTTATTTTTTAAATAAAGAGGAATATGGATAATATGAATGAAAACAACTACATCCCATTTTTGCGTTTATTTACTCCGCAACTTCTATTCACCTCCGACTTTATATCTATCTAATCCGACTTTTTAAACTGTGACTATTGTCTACTTTTTGTCAATCTCAGTTTTTAGTTGTCAAATTATTGTTGTTGATTGCCCTGTCCATGCAACATGTTTTGTTGTAAATGAAAGAAATACTGAAATCCATTGGCAGTCAACGACATTTTATAAATATATTATTTTATTTCATTATACCTAAATAAATAAAACAGCGAATATGTCCGATAGAGACCCAGGACCGTTACCAAATCGGTGGTTGAAGTGCCCAAGAAAAGCTGACCAACTCATCATAGGACAGTTTTTAGCATTTAAAACACCACTCAGCTCAGCATTTAATGAAAAAGTACCTGAAGGAAATCGATTTACACCAAAAATGTTGTTTGATAGTGTTAGAGGATATAAAGTAATTAAAATGCTGTTAAAAATGTGTAGTGAAGTGAACTAAATTTTATAAACAAATGTTCTAATTTTTATATATTGACGTGTGAATATTCTTTCAGAAAAAGCTTGGCTTGTGGATAGATTTGACAAATACATCTCGGTTTTATGACAAAGCTGAAATAGAAGGTTATGGTTGCAGATATTTAAAATTAAAATGTCGAGGACATGGGGAGACACCTTCCGTAGAGCAAACACAGTAATTTATTTTTACCCGTAACTATTTACATTTTTCAGATTTTTTGTGTCTTATTAATATTTTATTTTGGATATTTTTATTTATTATTTCAGACAATTCATAAGGACTGTTAATGTATTTATGGACCAGAAACCTGATGATATAATTGGTGTACACTGTACTCATGGTTTTAACAGAACTGGGTTTCTCTTAATATCTTATTTAGTGGAACAACAGGATTGGAGCTTAGAAGCGGGTTTAAGGGAATTTGCCAAAAGGAGGTAAAAAAAATATATTAATATGTATGTTATTTTTATATTAATAGACCAAAGATTTATATGTGTTTAATATATTTTTAAGGTTATATTATAAAAAATACATTTATTCTAATAAAATGTTTTTGATATGAGTTGATGTTTTTCAGTTTCAAGTGCTTCTAGTGTACTTAATGCATTCTAGATTGTTGTGTGAGATTAATATTTAATTGAATATAACTCATATAATTGCCATGCCAGCTAGTTATATTAAATTTGTAACTCATGATATTCTCTGCGATTTGTTAATTGTACAAATGTGTCTAACATTCTCCCCGTCCATACTCATATTAGATGAGATCTGTCTGATGATGTGTGTGCATCAGTGCACCATGCACTTACAAATTGAATTTGACAGTTTGTTAAGTGTATCTAGACAATTTTATCAAAGATCATAATACAAATATAGAACAAATCTTTACTATCACATAAATTATTTCATATTAAATTCATGTTTCCCAATACAGAGAACCTGGTATATATAAACAAGATTATTTAGAAGAACTATACAGACGTTATGATGAAGTTGAAAATACTATTAGTGCTCCACCGAGACCAGATTGGTGTATAGGTGAGTAGATGTTCAAACTCAATGTGATAATGTTAATAAGTTCTTTAGTTTCTTGCATACATAATTCATATTTACGCTGTATCCCGCATACAGCAGGGTAAATAGGTAAAAAGTGAAAATATAAATGTAAATAAATACTTCACCTTCTTTGAGTGAGGATTGAACCCACAACCAGTTGATATCACACTTTGTGCCCCTACACTATGACCGGCCTACTTATTGTAATTAACTATTTTTCTTTTCCTGCTCTAATAAAACATGTGCAGTATTGAGTTCTTTTGCTCATGCTTTTACAACATGTAATATCTTGAATTTGGGTGAAATGCAGAGATTAAAAACTCTTTAGGGCTAGGTTCTGTCTTTCAACCGTGATATATACAGCATAATTCCTAAACTGAAGATAAAATATAGAACATATCAATATTAATAGTAAATATAAACTATCTCTGGATTATAATTTTTTTCTTAAAATAATTTTTATTTTAGAGGAAGAGATAGACTATGATGATGAAGATGCACCTACATATTCTCAAAATGTGCAAACACATTCTACAAAGTAAGTAAAAGTGCATAGTGTACTTTTATTATTTACAAAGAAATATCCATTTTAAGAAGTGCTGATCAGATTTTCATAGAGATCATAATTTAATAATGCTATAGATTGTCCAATCTAATAATTCCATAAATGTTTTAATTGACATTAACATTATATTTTTATTAAGCCTTTGATTCCATATAGAACCACATTCTGAGTTCTGTGTTTTTATTTCCGTTTTACATTTTTTAATAAATATACTTAAATATATAAATTAGGCAAAAGATATATTAATAATAATACTTATATTAGTTTAGCCTTAAGAATTTAAAATATGAAATAGCCATAGTGAAAATAATAAATAAATGGACACAGTTGTGGCGCAGCGGAACAGCAAAAACTGGTGTTGACTGTAAACATGATGGTTGTGAGTTCTCTCTTGATTGATTTATTTAATGTTTACATTTCTCCACTATTGTTTCAAAGTGTTATAACACTAGGTTCACACTACCCACCCTACTGTCCAGAAATAAGCGGGACATTATTATTTTTTTGCAAATATACATAATAAGCAATTAATAAAAGTGAATTATGACATTATTTTAGAAGGTCGAAGAAGAAATTGCCCGCAATGAAGGACTTCATGCCGCACGTACACGGTGTTAAGTATTTCAACCAAGAGCCCAGGGTGAGAGACATACAGGTGAAAGCTCAGAATTTCTGCAAATGGGAAAGATCTGACTTCCCGGGATCTCAGCCTGTGTCAATGGACTTGAAGAATTTGCATAATTTATCTAAAATGCCTTACAGAGTCTCTTGGAAGGCAGATGGTGTTAGGTATTAATGTGATTTTTTTTAGTGCACTTAGGGTTTTATTCACTATGTCCATGTTCTATGTAAAATTTGTATAAAACTAAATTTACTACCATGTCCCAATCATCAGACAATCGTAGTGTAGCGGTATAGCATATGAAAGCAACGGTTTTAAGTTTGTTTCCCACTCTGGAAAGATAACAATGTACGGTGTGTTCTGCCTTTATGATTTACAACACGCAAAGCATGGAGAAAATAGTGCCTTAACACTAGGTTCCCTCTACCAACACTAACTATTTTATGCGAGATAAAAAAAGTATTTTTTTGGCTAGAGAGGCAAGAGATACTTATAAGTGTTAAAGACAATTAGGCCCGTTAGGTCAATTACATTTATATAAATAATATGTTTTAATAAAATATTAAAAGTTACTTTCGCAGCGCGGTGGCGGTTGTCGATTCTATACTCATTCGGAAATGATTGTATCTAATTATTTTTCATTTTCCCGCTGTGACTAGGTCAAAATGTCTTAGAAAGAAAATCAGGAGTGAAGTGTTTTAACACTAGGTTCCCTCTGCCTAACCTTGACACCAAAGTCAGGCAATCGTGTGGCTTAAGAAAACTTTTCACAAGTCTGCTATAATATATTATAGTATAGTTCAATCGTAATATTTTTAATGTTACAGATACATGATGTTAATAGACGGTCAAGACGAGGTGTATCTCATAGACAGGGACAATTGTATATTCAAAGTTAATAATATCACATTTCCCCACAATAAGGATCCGAATAGGCATCTGAGGGACACTTTAATGGACGGTGTATGTTATTATTTATCATTAACTAGGTTTTTTGTTCTTTTTTAGGTCCATATTGTATCCCGCATGTAGCAGGGTAGATGTGGGAAATGAAAATAATTCATTTCCCTGAGTGGGAATTGAATCCAAACTATCACGTATACAGTCTTGTTGCTCCCCCAACGTTGGGACAACTTTTAAAATTGATTCTTTCGATTAGGTTGCCTGAAAGAAATCACTTTTAGTAATAAGGCTGCTTTTCACATTTTTTGTATGAATTTATTTGTTAATTATGTAAATTTCTGGTGTGAAATAAGAGTTCTTATGTTATGTTATTGTTTATAGACTTTCACTTTACCACTTGAATATTATGTTATTGGAGTGTTAAAATGAAAGAATATAATTTAAATGTAATACGGTGATTTCAAATAAATATGAAGATATTAAATTTCAATTAATTGAGCAGACTTGGCGCTTATTTTATTGTTCTTATCGCTATAAAGCTAAATCTAAAAAAACAATAGAATTAGAGCGGAAATCGAACTCAACCATCTTGTGAACATTTAAACACTGCTCTACAGCATCATCATATCGTTAGTAATATCTAATGTTTATATTTTTAGGAATTAGTAATAGACGAAGAGAAAGATGGCACGAAACAGCCGAGATATTTGTGCTACGATATAATCAGATTTGAAGACATCAATGTGGGCAAAGCACCATTTTACCCAGTCAGGTTAAAATGTATTGAAACCGAAATAATTAACCCAAGGTAATTCCACCTTTTTAAAAAAAAACGGCCATTTATCCATGAATTATAATAATAATTTATAGATAAATGAATTATTATCATAAGTTTTAATTAAGCATGTTGAGGCCGTCGTGGCGCAGAGGCACAACCGTGTGATTGCAATGCGTCGGCGTGGATTCAATTCTCGCTCGGGGAAAAGAATTATTATTTAATAACATTTTAATTTCTTATGAAGCTTTTTACTTAAAAAATTTGTGCCATATTTTCTTTAAAATGTTAAGAATATTATGTAAAAATATAAATTAATAGATGTATATTATCCAACAGCGAGCGTCTAAAGGCTGATGATGATAATACGTAAATTAATATGTATTATATTACAGACAGAAAAAAATTATATTACATATTTTCATTTCTTCGTTTTGGTATTGAGGCAAAGCTCGGCGTTGAGTTCGGCCATTCAACACGCAAAATCTCCAGAATTTTTAAGACAGTGGCAAGTGGAATGTCTTAACACTAGGCTCCCTCAGCCTATCCTTCAGAGAGATTTATATTACAGAGATCGCGCAATAAGCAGTGGCATGATCATCAAGGAGCACGAGCCGTTCCGTGTGGTGCTCAAACAGTTCTGGGATCTCACTATGACAAGTAGTCTGTTAGAAGAAAAATTTGCAAGGACTTTGAAACATGAACCCGATGGATTGATATTTCAACCGTCAGAAATGGTGAATTATTATTTAGTTTTTAATGTTACTTTAAGTCTTTTAAATAGTTAATAATTAATTATATGAAACTTCTAAACCTTATCTTATAAAAATGTCTAATACCAATTTATAAAAACGAAACTACTAACTGGACTAATTTTGTATATATGGTATTAAACATTTTTGGAAACCCAAAAATGGTTTTATTATTATTAATTGTAATTATTATTTAGAGGAGGTCGTGACGCAATGGCATAATCGTGTGACTGTAAATGCGATTGGGGAAAACTGGGAATTTATATATTTTTGTTTCCCCTGGTATTATTGTTTCTACAAGGAAAAAACTAAATGATCCCTTGAGTTTGGCCACCCATCGAGTAACACTATACATCGAGAATATGACGGAAGGCGAGCGACGAAAGTGAAGCTGATTATTGTTATATTATTGTTATTTATTTCCAGGGTTACGTAGCGGGGACATGTCCACAAGTGCTAAAATGGAAGCCCAGCGATATGAACAGTATCGACTTTAAATTAAAAATAGAAAAAGAAGATGGCATGGGGTTAGTTAGAATATTTTAAATACTTTTAGATTTAAGTTATTCTGTTCTCGTCTCTGCGCACCGCCGCTAAGGGCACTACATTTTGAAAAGTAGAACTCAAAGCCGCGTCTTGCCTCGTTACCAGAGCAAAGAAATGAAAATATTCAATATTTCAGTAATCCGAGTGGCAATCGAATTCACAACCGTCGTGTATACAGGTAAACGCTTGTGTGACTGCGCTACGATTAAATAATTTATTGAATTCTTAAGGTTATACTTGTAATTTTAGAATACTACCACACAAAGTGGGCTCTCTATACGTAGGACAGCTGGACAAACCGTTCGGACAAATGAAAGTCACGTCGGCCATCAAACAATTGAATAATAAAATAATTGAGTGCAAATATGAGAACAAGCAATGGGTTTTTATGAGAGAGCGTACTGATAAATCGTTTCCTAACAGTTTTAAAACTGCTGCAGGTATGTAGAATTAAGATAATTAGGGTGCCTCTTTTTTATTTATTTTTTAGCGTCACGCTGTATCTCACATATGGCAGGGTAGACAGAGGGTACCTAGTGTTAAGATACTCCGTTCCCCATTTTCCGAAGAATTTTGAGGTATTGCGTGTTGAGTGCCGAAATTCAACGCCGCTCTTTACCATTGTTATCAGAACGAGAAAATAAAAATATTTAATAATCCCCCGAGTGCGAATCAAACCCACGGCCGTCGCGTTTACAGTAACACGCTCGTACCTGTGTCGTACACCACGAAAAATGATAATTTTTAAAATATTTATTGAGATAGAATTTATTTTTATAATTGTAATTCTACAAATAAGACAAAAATATTGATAACTATGATAAATCACACACATTATATGCTGGATACAGCGAAAAGATAAAAAAGGTATAATTAAAACTAAATGTGCATAAGTTAGTTAGTGCAAATAAGTTATTTAAATAAACACAAAAATTAATGTTATTTTTTTTACTTGACAGCTGTAATGGAGTCAATCCAAAGACCAGTCACAAAGGAGATTCTACTCAATTATATAGAAAGGCAAAGATTTAACGACGATTTTGTTGTTCCCCCACCAAAACGACCCCGACAGTAAATATAAAATACACAAAAATAGGAATTAAAAGTACACATATTATGTCATTGAGTAACTTGGACGTTGTGGTTATTAAGGAATGATTTAAATAATCGATTTAGTAATCAGTTGCGTAATCGATTTTCATAAATTATCATGTTTATTATTTACCTGTGGATTAATTAATTCAATCATTCAATAAAAATCCTTTTGTACTGTTTAATGTCAAAAATATAAAATTATAAAAACCCTTGGAAAAAGGGTTTTTAATACCGTAAAACTTTGATGTTCAAGCAATTCACTGATTCACTCGATGTTACGAATGTAAAATTTACATTGTATTATTTCTTGTGCGTCTACAGGTATTTTAAGAGATTTCTAATATTTGTGTTAAACATTTTCCTAGAAAGTAAAATAATGTATATACTTAAATAATCTTTAAATGTACTGTAAAATGATTACATTTTTATGTATAATGAAATACACTTGAATAAATTTAAATTTATACTTTTGTTTAATTACTATGGACTCAATAGCTTTGTTAAGCTAAAACATTACATAGAATATATAATACTCGTCGTCGTATCGTCATTAAATATCGACTTTTTTAAATTTAATTTCGAAGAACTGCTAACTTTCTAAAACATGTAAATTGGAAAATATAACTCTTTATATATTTTTTATTATAAATATGTTATTGTTTTAATTTTCAATAAACATATCAATGATAATAAAGTGTTTGTGAGTTTGAAATCATGTATAGTTGTTTGTAAAAAGTATATCAAAGATAGTTTTCTTTTCCATATAAAACCAATTTGATAAAGTTTTTGTCTAACAAATAATTTGGCCGTGAAATGTTTTATCATACAACATTTAAATGTAAATTCGGCGATTGGGTTCCATTCCCACACAAAATATTTATTTTCATCTCCTCGCTCTGGCAATGATAAAACGGGCAAAAGTACATTCTGAAGTGTCTTATTACTAGGTTTCCTTTGCCTACCCTAGGATATGCAGTATGCATAGTGTAATTAAAAAACATATTTATAAGATTTTATTTTATCTACTAAAGCGTAGATGTTAAATGTAAAAAGCATGACATTAATTACAATACTATCTGATGTTTAAGGCTGTACATTTGATTTACTTTAAAGACCTAACATGCTATGTATATATGTAATTAAGATTCACAACTTTTCTTCTCTTAAAAAGTATTCATAATGTATTAGTAACTTACATTGTAGAAAAGAAGCTCAATCTCTTAAGAATCAACTGGTGATAAGGAAATATTTAAAGAAAAAATAGAAAATCTGTCTGGAATCTTACTAATATTTCATACAGAGACGAGAGAATAAACGCGACGATTGTGGGTTCGATTTTTCAGAGATTCAACTCTGAGGAATTCATTATTTTTATTTTAATAGGTTCCTTTTGCCTACCCTATGTATTTGAGGATACAGTAAGAAATATATACAAAATCTTTTTTTTTTCTTTTCTGAAGTGTTGCAGTTATAAAATTAAAATAATTTATAGGTCAAGTCATAAGTTAATTTTAAGAAGCTCATGGAATCAACTTACACTTGTTCATTGAAAAATCTATGTCTACAATTGTACTAGTATTGTTTTAGTGTTAATAGTTTTATATGTTATACATATAAAGGATAATACTTATTATATCCAGTCTCAATGTATTATGTTAAACTAGTTTTGTGAATTGTCATAAGAATAAAACAAATTGATAACAATCAATCTTTTATTATAATAATGTAACATAACTATTGAGCATTTTTTAACCCAATTACATAAATGGCACTGAATCTTTTATCCAGAGACACCAGAGCAAAGAAATGATAATATCAAGTATTTAATTTCCTCTTGTGGGAATCACCTAATATAGACCTACAACCTTTACCTTCTAACCTACATTTTAGGAAAGAATAAATATTTTTTCAGAAAACAATAAAGTTGTAACACATTTACAATTTCGATTTCGTAGCTGGAATAGGATATATGGATGTGGCTTTTGATTGCTTAAAAAGTTCCCACAAGGCAAAGGTTCAAATTAATTTTTAAAAGTTTTTTTTTAGTTTCTCAAAACTTAGTTCAAGTTTGCAACAAATTCATATATTTTTATTATCACAGATGAAATTTTATAATTACTACAAGCTACTTTTAGATCCAATATATTGCCATTTGTTTTCTCCATCGATATTAATACATTTAATTTTATTTTCTTTAGTCAGTTTTGTTAAATGATGGTTCACATTATAAGCTGCCGCTGGCCATAATTGTTCTGGAGTGTCCACATATATTATTTTAACTAAATCCATTTCATTCATTTGTTTATCTATGTTTTCTTTTAGAGCTTCAAGTATTTGAGATTCTCTTTGGTTTCTGTGTGCTATGTAGTATTGAATCTTTTGTATTGGATCCTAGAAATAAAATATTATATTTTTATTTTATTTTCCGTTAAGTATTTAGGAATAATATATAACTAAGTCTGTAAGATTGGTAGTCTGTCTGTAAACACAATAGTTGTATGTTTGTTTTCCACCAGTGGAATGAGTAACATTCATTTCCTTACTCTGGTACCAATACAAACCACAGTTTCGATTTCTGGCACTCAACATGCAATGCAGTGAAGCTAAAAATTCATTAATTACTTAATATTTATACAAAAAAAAAACTTAAGTTATTTAACCCACCTCTACAACATTACCGTGACCAGGATATATAACATCTGGTTTCAAATCTAATATCTTCTGCAAGCTCTGCATGTATGTATACAGATCTTCAAATACTGCTGTACCCTCGCCTAATATGCAATCACCACTAAATAGTATGTTCTCTTCTAACAAAGAAAGCACAACATGGTCGGTTGTATGGCCAGGTGTATGGTGAATTTTTAATGTAGCACCTTCTACTTTGATTTCTTGACCGTCAGAAAGCCAATTAAGTGGTAATATTTTGGGTAATTCATTATCTGGACCATCAGTTATGTCTCGTTTGTGTTTCCAAATTTTAGGTTCTTCTAAAAATTTAATAATTACATTACTCTACATAAAAAATGTACTTAATAAATATTTGATTCATCATGGTGCAGTAGGATAGGTTTGCTTTTCCACTCGGGGACGAATCATTCAAAATATAATTTTCCAATTTTTGCTGGAAAGAGGAGAATGGGGTGATTCAAAATTATAATAATTCATTCCTTGCTTTTCATAATAATACTAAAAAAAATAATAATATATTTTTCAAATAGATAAAAAAAATTAGGAATTACAAAAATTACTAACTTGCAATAGTTCCATACAAATTTTCCACACCTCCAATGTGATCATGATGCCAGTGTGTAACAATTATATGTTCAATATTAGCATGTTCAGATTTCACTACTTCCATTAAATTTTTCTGATAATCATTCACATCTTTATCTCCAGTATCAAGTAATATACGACTGAAAAAACAATATGAATTAGTAATATCATTCAACAATAAGCAAACAGTAATATGTTTGCTTTTATACATATATATTTATATATTATATATATATTTATATATGTATAAAAGCAAATATATTACTCTTGATAATTATAATATATATTAAAGAAACAGCTTCATTCATTTAAATAGTCAAATAGCAAAGTAATATTGATGTTAGATTACAGTATACATACTTTTTTCCAGTTCCGATTAAGTAAGTATTTGTACCTTGTAGAGTCATAGGACCAGGGTTGCAACCCAGAATTCTTATTATTCTATTTGATAATCTGGTAATAGTGGGAATTACAGCCGCCATTCTTAGTTATTATCAATCTTATGCTGAAGATTAAGTGACGTAAAAAATGTAAAACTTAATAAGTATTATCTTATCAGTTAAACAAACATTTATAAATCAAAATACATTTACGATACGTTATTTACTGCGACATACGTTTTATACGAGACAAATAATTATAAACTATTTGTATACTATTTAAATATGCAAAACTAAGTATTTTTTATCGTATCCCTTAAACCGTTGTTTTATATAAATTAAGTGATTATTGTTATTGTTACATGATAAATGTTATTTGATTTTCATAATCCATTGACATTTCACATTTATTACACATGACTTTTTTATTTTATCACGTTTTACGTGAAAATATTAGCATATATATATTATAAATAATATTTATTTATTAATATGATTTTTTAAAATTATATTTCTTATAAATTGTATTACATTTAGTAACTTAATGTTTGATAATGCAAGTTACTGTATAATTTGTATATTTACATATCGCAAAGCTGTCAATTATAATAGAAAGATTCAAAATATTAACATTATTTTTATCAATTAAACGTTCAAAATGAATTAATCTTTTTACAAACATTAACAGGTATATACTGTATGTCTAATATATTGAACTGTTGTTTACAAGTCACCTTTTTGTTTTATTCGGATTACATATTTTATCTGCTACAGAAGCGAATGTTTTATAAGCTGTATTTTCACTCAATGAAACTGTATTGACATATGTTTGACACATTTCAATGACAATATAAAAAGTAACTTTTTTCCAGAAAATAGAAAAATGGCTGGCGCCCTGACGAGGATTATTCAGGGTTCGAAGAATCATTTAGGTAAATACAATATATGTAAGCTATATAACGTGAAGTAAGCTTATGTTGTAAACTGTTTGGGTTACAAAATATTAGATATTTTTTGTGCGTAGTGGGACATCTTACATAATTTTGACGGATTTCTGCAGGTTTAATTGGACCATTAGCAAGTGTCAACAATGGATCTGTTAGATTCCAACAAACCCAGAGCACTAAGACCAAGTTTGGACCTTTGGCAGATAGCGATAGAATCTTTAGTAATTTGTATGGACGTCATGACTGGCGATTGAAAGGTGCACTGCGCCGTGGGGACTGGTTCATGACCAAGGAGATTCTACTCAAGGGAACAGATTGGATTGTCGGTACGTAACAATAATAGAGATGGCAAATTAAATATCTAATTTTTATTTTCTGGTTGCACAATTTAAAGCAACAATTTAAATCAACAGTAGGTTTTGATATGCTAAAATATTAATTAAAGAATTTAAATTCGCTTCACATTTATTTTGCTATATTAAAATGTAGTACTACTTACTATGTATTATGAAATATATGCAATAACCTAGCCTAATAATGCCTACTTTCTATGAGAAGACCTTCTTGATTTAGAACATAAAACAATTATTTATATTTAAGGTGAACTTAAAACGTCTGGTCTTCGTGGGCGTGGTGGTGCTGGTTTCCCAACTGGTATGAAATGGTCCTTCATGAATAAGCCATCAGATGGGCGTCCCAAATACTTAGTGGTAAATGCTGATGAAGGAGAGCCAGGGACATGCAAAGATCGAGAGATCATGCGTCATGATCCACACAAGCTTGTTGAAGGTTGTCTCATAGCAGGTAAAGCTATGGGAGCTCAAGCTGCATATATTTATATAAGAGGAGAATTTTATAATGAAGCTAGCAACTTGCAAGTAGCTATTGCTGAGGTAATATTTTAGTTGTTTCTTATTAAAAAACTATGTTATGTTCTTATAATTTAGAGACATTGCCCGTTGATGGGGGTAACTTAACATCGCATATTGTCTTACCAGAGTAGGCACAATAAAATTGTTAATTAAGTGAATGAAGATCGAATCCACAACTAAAACATTCTAAGTTAGATGCTGTCCCAATGCACCACAATGGCTTTTAAGGAAGTTATATAATTTTAATATATATAACTAATTTAGTAAATAAAATTATGTTTTATTGAAACTATTTTATTGTAAATTAAAACCATTTTTACAGGCATACCAAGCTGGTCTAATTGGTAAAAACGCTTGTGGCTCAGGCTACGATTTTGACGTGTTTGTACACCGCGGTGCTGGAGCCTATATATGTGGGGAGGAAACTGCTCTAATAGAGTCTATTGAAGGGAAGCAAGGCAAGCCCCGTTTGAAGCCACCATTCCCAGCTGATGTAGGGCTCTTTGGATGTCCCACTACTGTTAATAATGTTGAGACTATTGCTGTGGCCCCAGTGAGTACTTTTTTTTAATAAATTTACTTAAATGGTGGAACTCTTTGTGCATTGATAATTCAGTGAGGCTGGAATCCAAAACCACCCCTGTACAGTCAGTCAGTTAAATAATTGTATTATTGAATGGGTTGAAACTTTATTTTGAACAAGCAACAAAGTAATGATTAGTAAATTAATAATTGTGTAGTTCAAGCCGAAAAAGCTCAAATTGGTTCCTAATATTATATATAGCCTGGCTCAAATATTATGCAGGGGATTAATATCTATTATGATACAGTGGAAAATATTTTAAACCTACACCTAAAGAAATTAATCAAGATACTTCAACAGTTTAGACAAAGGATCCTTTTTTTCATTTCACGATGTTTATCGATACCTGTATTTCGTGTGACGCAGTTACACATAGATTTATTTTTGTCTGCGTGCGTCGTTCTTGACGAATTTATTTTACAACAATATTTTTTTTATTTATTTAGTTTAAAAACATTTTTGGAAAAAAAAATATTGCTGGCTTTTATAGAGTAGTCAAAAATGTAGTTTCGTTTTAAGTGGTGCTGTCAAAAACATTACATATATAAATTTCATTTTATTTTTATAAATAAATATATAAATTTCAGACAATTTGCCGTCGCGGTGGTAGCTGGTTCGCAACCTTCGGCCGCCCACGTAACAGTGGTACCAAGTTGTTCAACATATCTGGCCACGTTAATACTCCCTGCACAGTTGAGGAGGAAATGAGCATTCCCTTAAAGGAGTTAATTGAGAGACACGCCGGAGGTGTTACGGGGGGATGGGATAACCTATTGGCCATCATACCTGGTGGTTCATCTACGCCCTTGATACCTAAAGAGTGAGTTTTTTTAGTATATTTCTTATTTATTGGACATTTGACTTTTTATATATGCAGGAAGAGTAAAGGAGGATAGGATAACCTATTGGTGATGATCAATAGGTTGGTCATCACCAATAGGTTATCCTACCCGGTAGGATGCTGCCTGGCGATTCTTAGACGCCTTTGATTTATTTGGGAGTTATAGGGAGGGATACCAAATCTCTTTTTGTAAATCTTGGAGTAAAGAGATAACCTCTGACTTTAAACAGTTTCCTTGTAGATTTGATGCCTAATCAGAGCAGTGATTTTATTTCATTTGCCACATTTCTTTGCTTTGGTAGACAAAGCGCAGCAATGAGTTCCACTACTCTAAACACAATGTCTCATAAATTACCTGAAAGTGGTGAATGTAGTGTTTTTTTCAATGTGAGAGTTCCTTTTTATTTATCCCGCTGAGAAAAAGTGTGAGTTTGAAAGTTATTGTTAATTCTTATCTTGGAAAGGCGAATTCGGGGTCATAATAAATAGATATTTCGTCAGCTTTCGTAATATAATTTCCCCCCAGCGTGTGTGAGACAGTGCTGATGGACTTCGACGGGCTGGTGGCGGCGCAGACGTCGCTGGGCACGGCCGCCATCATCGTCATGGACAAGTCCACGGACATCGTGAAGGCCATCGCGCGCCTCATCATGTTCTACAAGCACGAGTCGTGCGGGCAGTGCACGCCCTGCCGGGAGGGCGTGTCCTGGATGAACAAGATGATATACAGGTGAAAAATATGTGATATTCATTTCATTTAATATAAAATATCCAGATCTACAGTTCCTTTGAGCACAGAATCAATTTAGCTAAGTAAACGCAATCCAAAATACAAATGTTCAAAACGCATCAAAAATACTAGTGTTTCAAAACAACATAGGGCGTAAATAAAACCTATTAAGTACTTTCCGCTGAAATATAAATCAGAATTTTTTTTTGATAAATTACAATAGAAACTTATATTTTTAGTTTATTTCATACAAAATGAGTGCAAAAGCCTATAAACCTAAATTTGCCAGTCCGACTCACAATCGATTCTTTTATTGTCTAAAGTCTATACTCTTAGAGAGAATGAAAGTGTTACATTAAAGGTCTTTATTGCGTTACTTAACACCGCGCTGTGTGTAGTAGTGGTATAAAAAAAATTATGAGTAATTATTTTCTTGCGGAAGAATCGAACTTACGGCCAATACGTAAATAAATTTTGTACCACTACACCAAGGTAGCCGCCTCCTAGCTATCTAAAGTATTTCTAGATTATATTTTCCATATAATATGTAATTCATGCACTTTTTTGTATATTTATATGTCTTTTATATTAACCTATGTACAAGATAAATTCAACTTGTGGTTGTTATTTTATCTTGTAACCACAATTTTCACATCTAATCAAGTAAAAATGTAATTTCCTATTCAAATATACATAGATTATTATTACATTGTGTACAAAATTTAATATCATATTCCATATTATTACAGATTCGTCGACGGTAACGCTTCACCGAAAGAGATTGACATGTTGTGGGAGATCTCTAAACAAATTGAAGGTAATTTAATTACAATTTAACTAATATAGTGCGAAGAGAAACTGTTCTCCACTTTCCGCTCGAATTGAAGATATTGCTGTGAGTGGCGGAATTTAACGCCGCATATTGCCTTATCAGAACGGTAAATAAAAATAATTCATTTCCCCCGAGTGAGGATCAAATCAACAACCATAATAAATAATAATTTATAATTTTTTTTGGAAAAAAATTGAAACAATTATTTCTTTCGGATTTGATCGAACCCACACTCGTATTCGATAATAATTAAACTATTTTCATCCCCAGGTCATACAATATGCGCGCTAGGCGACGGCGCCGCGTGGCCAGTGCAAGGACTCATCAGGCATTTCCGTCCCGAACTAGAACGTCGTATGCAGGAATACGCAAACGCCCACGGACCGAGCAAAGCCGAGCGATTGTATTAGTTTATAATAGTGTTGATATTATTGTATTTAGTACTCACTTGTAGATCAGAAGAAATTAATTATATATGTAAAAAAGGATTTTTTTTCTAATACCCAACAAAATAAAAAAAAACATTCTTTAATGGATCACTTTTGTCGCAGTAGTTAAAAAAAGGTTCTTTTTCTTTATGTAATGACAAAAATGTTTGTATTGTTCGAGTACTGTAAGTAATTGTGATAATTTCTCACTTTTAATGTCTTTTTTATTGTAAATATGTATTTGTTTGGAAAACTGTTCAATCAATATGAAAATATACTATTATATTAAAGTTTTGTATTTCTTTTCAAACAAAAATTTGTCCATAAATTTTAACTGCTTAAAAATAATAAAATGAATATGATATTTAGGTAATAGTTCCAATATGAGATAAAAGAGGGCGCTGTTCTTACAAACGATAAGTGCCATCTATGTGTTTAAACGTTTAAATCTTATTATATTAGATAAAATGCAAACATACTTCGTTCGACAACTGGCAAATATTATGAACTCAGCTGACTTTTAAGGATATATTGTTTTTATTAAGAACTGTAGTGTAAATAAATCAACATAAACATGATTGTTCGTTTTATTTCTTTATGAATGAAGAGTGAGAGTGGTGCTGGTGGACTGTACACGCGACCGGTTGTGAATTCAATTCCAACTCGAGGCAATCAAAAAAAAATTCTAATGAGAAAGTAGATTCTCTTAAGACTAGGCTCCCTGGTTCCCTCTGTCTGCCCTGCGATGTGCTAAGTATACGATGCACCAAGTATCCCACTTGGTGCATCGTATACTTACATTTTTTATTAATATAATTTATTAGATAATATTCATTGAATATTTCACTTATTTATAAAATATATAAAATCTATGTCTTATAAAATTCTTATTTAGTATTTATAAATTTATATTAACATATTGGACCCGAGTCTTGAACAACTTTCCCCAAACAGGAATAATCGCTATTACAATATCTTCAATTTCCTCCTCCTCGTCGGAGTCCTCTGGGCGATGATTTCCATAAGGCGCTTAACAAGTTTTTATTTTGGATGAAGGACTTTTTTAATTTGGCTCAAATCAAAAAGTCATAAAATTTTATCTCTGATGTATGTAAAATACTTTAAAATCATTTACATCTAAATATAGAAAATATCGTTTTTTTTTAATATAACCAAGAAATATAATTATTTATCTAAAAGCTAATTAAATATATTGACAATGTCGTAGCGCTGTGTGACTACGTCTGACTCTAAGAGACGATTGTGGGTTCAATCACTATTCGAAAGAATAAATACACTTATCTTAAATTGTTTTCATTTCATCGCTCTGGTAGACCTAGCGTGGCATTGAATGCGCTACCGCCGAACTTTCGAGACACGCAAAGGGTGGAAAGTCCAGTACGGAGTGGTTTATCACTAGGTGTTGTCAAATGTTTTTTTACAAAATATATGCTCAATAAAAAATCCCCTAGGTAAATCTTATTTTTTTGTTTTTATCAGAACTCACGATGATTTATGTATAAAAATAAAAATAATCATTAAATATTATTTCTTATTTATAAAAGTTGACATATTAAAATAAAGGTATGTTGATTGTAAGTATCTACTATGAAGTTAGATTTTTTCTCCGGCTTCATCATAAACATTTCAAAACATACCTACACACCACTTACCAGCACCACTACGTATAACGTACAGAAACGGAATATTTAAATCATTATAAATTGATAATAATTAAAGCACATTTATTAATATTAATAAATAAGTTTACATTGCAAATAACGAAATAGGTACTCCATTTACGTATATATATATATATATATATATATATATATATATATATATTGTAAGTTGCATAAGTGGTAGGTAAATAAAATTTATTTTAACATTTTAATTCTTATAATTAAAAAAATAATATGAGGCCCAAAAATATCGTGATACAAGCGTGCGACTGTAAGCGCAGACAGGTTGTAGGTTCGATTCCCACTCGTCGTTAACGAGCTTAAGCGCGGCGTTGAGTTCCGTCACTCAAGACGCAATGTCTCGAAAATTCGATGGAAAACGGGGAACGAAAGTGTCTTAATGGGAATGGAGTGTCTTATCACTAGGTTCCCAGGATCCTTTTCCCTACTAGATACATCGTGGACTTAAAAAATATATAGATATTGTAATATAGATATAATACAAAATATTGTAAGTATATAATGTAAGCTTCAAAGTATGGTACCGAGTTCAGTCATCTGCGACGTCTAGACTTTGCTTGAAGGTGACTACGGCCTTTATCAGTATGCTCTAATATTAATCCAGAATATGAAGAACATTTGTAGAATCGTTTGAACATTTGATTGTTTTTTGCTCCCTTTGTTAAATATAACGTAAAAAGAACACAATAAGAATCTATTTATATAGAGTATACTCGTAATGAAGCAATTAACTTAAAATATAGTTTTAGTTATTATAAAAATAGAACTTGCAACTACTGTAATATAAATTCTTAATGTTTGTCTTCATATATTTGTGATTCAGTTAAAGGAACCCCCTATACAAGTACCTAAAAGTTCATAAACTCGTCGTATAACATTATAAATGCACGCATTCTCCGAGTGGAGGTGGAAGTTGAACTGACAATCATTGTGTGTACAGTCGAAGATAATTTTATTTTCATTAGGTTTTTTCATAAAAATAATGATGAATCACAATCTAATATGCGAGCGACACTTCACTTACGTTATCTTTTCATATCATTTTCCTCAATTTACGCTCGGTTTTCGCCGCGAGCGAGCGAACAAATAGCGGGGCGGAGAGGAGAGAGAGAGGAGAAAGAGTGGAAATGAACTCGCTGAATTCTAGAGAGCGGAGTGGAGTAATTACAAAATAAAGATGTTTATTATTTTTTGGTGAAAAATTTTAACATTTTTATTTTAAAAGGATCCGTCTGTCCGTTCCACCTGAGCATTACCGCTCATTCCTTTCAAATTCAAACCAGGATTGACGCTCAGTGTCAGCTATGAGTGATTATAATTTGATAACGACAATTTTATGTTTAATTTATGAATATTTGTATGGTGTTTAATATTTTAGGTAAAATTTTGCTATGTCAGGTTATAAGATTTTTAAATATGTACTCTGGTTTTTCACTTAAATAATAAAAAAATGTAAATGAATTAAAAATTATTGTTATTATTAGTGTTTTATTTTATTTAATATTTAATAACTTTAAATTTTTTTTCATTTATATGTTACTCAAAACTTTAAAAAACACTTGCGAAGTGTCTATGAAATACTCTTTTTAATTGAAAAAAACTAAAAAAATATACTAGAATAGGATTATTTCATGTGTTGTTCAAATTTTAAAGGCATCAAGGTATAGAGGTATAAGTAAAAATATGGTATAATTTTCTAAATTATTTATTCCCTCTATCATTCTTCCTTTTTTTGATAATCTTATTTTACCTTAGCTCTATGTACAGTGTATAAATTAAAGTATTAATAGTATATTTTACAGTAACTACTATTGTACAGTTCGCTTTCAAATGAAAGATTTGACTACTTATGCGCTTTCAACTATGAAAGATCCAATAGGAATCCAAGGACAATGTAACAAGACTGAATATTACAAAACAAAAATAACAATTTTGACAATCATGGTAACATCGATTTGGAACGATTCGATACAAAAAAAAATGATCTCAATAATCGATTAACAACACCAAGTACCAAACGGTAATAATTAAATAATAGGAAGAAGTGCCGCCATCACACCGTCAATTACAACAACGAATAAATTAGTTTAAATTAAATAAAAAATGGCACAAACCAAACGATCTTATTCGGTACTAGGTGATGCGAATAATTGATCGATACAGATAACAAATAAATTTTCACATAATACGCCGAATACAATCACGATTTAACCAAAAAAAAAAATAATACATAATATATATAACTCTGATGGAAGCAACTGAACGCTGTCAAAAGACACTTTTGCAACGTAATGGCAAATAAGTAATCGCTAAATAATCGGTGGAGATCACAATTACACGATATATAAATTTCTCATATAAATACAAAATATACACCTACGTAGTACTAACTAGCAAGTTAGCTGATTGATCAAACGATTGGCTTTACAGTTTAAAAGCCCAGAGCTCGAAGCGAAGTGGCACAACTCATAGAATACGTCCACAATAGACATCGCTTGAACTTTAAATATAGTAAAGTAATTATATCAAGATAAATTTTGATAAGTAAGATATAGAAAATTAGATTTAAAAAACGCGAGTTGCGCCACTTCGCCGACATTTAAACAAGATGGAAAGCTCGATAACACAAAACGCGATATCAGTCTCACTAACTGTCATTACGAACGTTACAACTATACCACAGCTCGACGCCATCATAAAGTTCTTCTAGTTTATTTGTATATAAATAAATGCGAGGAGGCGGTCCGGCCGCCGCTCGCCATCACTAATTACAATCTCCGTGGAGAGCTATTTGGCTTGGGATTTACGGAGTGTCCGAACACCCGCAAGCTTAGCCATCCATTAATTACGTCACACGAATTTCATGATTTTTTGAACCCTCCGCCGTTCTTGTCGCAGCTGGTTACATTTTTGAGACCTCCCCCATAGTGTGACGTCACATATTTAGCAATTTTACACTTAGAAATTATTAAATTACAACAGCAGTTCCAAAATTATATTTGTATATTATAAATGTTATTTCCCCCTCTCTTTCCTTAACGTGTGACGTAATTTATGAATGACCTCTTATTAGGCCTTCGGGAGTGACCCAACAATAGTGACTCCTCGCGAGTGACCTAGTGACTCGGGAGGACCGATGCCAGCACCGGTTTAGTCATCTACCTCTAAAGGTATATCTGGTACTAATCGGTCGTGGGTAGTAGCTGCTCGCGGTGGTAGTTCATTCCGAGGGTCTCTCGCTAGCCACGGATGGCGGAGGACATCTTGTGCGCTCAAACGCTCGCAGGCCTCGCGGCGCAGCAACGACCGTATGAGGCACTTCCCTCGAGACGACAAACACTCAGGAACAACGAAATAACCACGAGATATTTTGGCAAAGAGCGATGCGTGCTCCGAATCGTTGAACGGATACCTGGAAACAAGAAAAAGAGGGTCAATAATACTGTCGTTAAGTACATTTCATGGGTCGATGACAAAACGACACGTCCTGTCTTAATTGGATGTTTCAATCTTTTTTGTCAAAATCTGCACTCCTAAATTATTAGGCCATAAAAGTCAAGATGCTTATCGATATTTAAAAGTTAGATACATTCATTATATTACAATAGACTTAACCCAAATCATTCGTTTTTCAAAGCAAAGTCAAAATTAATGAGGGCCGATTGTCATTTGAGCAGATGCGCGAAACAAAAACTCAGGTAAAGGAACCCTTCCGGCGACAGGTGAACCGATGCGATTGCGGCGAAATCCCGAGTTTCGAATTTAAATTACTGGCGCGGCTCGAAAAAGGTAGAAAACAAAGGATCGCGAACGGCAGGTGTATGGAGCTCGTTTCGGGAACAACGTCTTCACCACATGACCGAGGCAGGTGCGTCGAAGATTTTAATACTACGAGTATATGTGGGTGATATAATTGCTAGCCGTTGGCGCGTAACGGACGACAGGTGATCATCCCTCGCCCAACGGTCGCTTCGACCCAACTTCTCTAAAACGGTAAGTCCCACGCCTAGCAGGTGAAGACGCCCACCGCGCCACTCTACTGCCCTACGTGTTATTTATTCACTTAAGTACAACTAACCTAATTTGAGGTATTAATTTATGCGCAAAATGTAAGGTGGTTTGTGACCGTTTATTTTATAATTTACTGGTGTGCGTGGGAAACATCGTGGTATTTAGTTTAAAGATTTGAATATTTGGTACATACCTTCCAACGAGCATGGTGTAGAGTATGACTCCAAGAGACCACATGTCGGCGGCGCGGCCGGAGTACGTCCGATGGGCTCTCAATATCTCCGGCGACACGTATGCGGGACACCCTCTCTTGTCTTGCAGGAGATCTTCCTCGGGGTCATCTAACACCACCGCATCTTCCAACGACTCGAGCTTTAGCGTCGTCCTAAAACAAAAGAGACATATGTTTAACAAACACATTCGGTAGTCTTATTTTATATTCATATCACAGACTATGGTTATATCGACGGGTCAACCCGTTATATTAACGGGTCAACTGCATCAGACGTGCATCGACCGGTGACCCAAATAAGTTGCGAATATAAGTTGATAGTGATATAACATCGCTCGATATAATATAATTCGGAGCATTCGCCCGTAATGAATCTCTTTGTGCGAGATCCTTTGACTGGCTACTATTAACGGTTCGCGCGTACAACTAATTAGCGAAGCACCGCACGTTAAAGCGGAAAGCTCGCGATCATTGCAAAATTATTTTCTCATTCAAGGGTTTCTGCTCATGGGACCGTAATGTCACGTAAATAATTACATGGCGCACCATAAAGCTGTTCGATGACGCAATAGGTTTTGTTTCATCACATCACGGGCTTTGGGCGCACTGCGACCTCGTATTTCACAGCCGCCGCATCGTTTCGAAATGCATTAAATGCAGAGTTCGAAACAGTACACTGTTTTGTATGATTATGAATAATGTAGAAATGAAACCGGCACGGACTTCGACATACGATGTAAGCTGGACGAGACACTCGTTCCCTGGGGAATGTTATTGAACTACTAATATTTACACAGTTGAATATATAATGCCTCCCGTTCACAATGATTCCTAACATCGACTTTAAAGTGAAATGAGAAGCACAAAAAGTATCAATAAAATGGTGGACATGTAAATACTAGGTATTAAGGTGAGGCAGGTACATATGAACAGCCACGGAGCAGTCTACTGCTGCGCCGCATTTGATGCACGCGATATTTTAAGCGTCCTAATAATAGCCAGCGGGGAAACGGTATGTTGAGTGATTTTTGAGAAGGGTCTCAGTTATTTCAGTTGAGACTGTTATTAAGGATTTCTGATAGCCCAATTGGTAGTGAAGAAACGCGTGAATTCCGAAAGCTGCAATAAGCATCAGGTTTGCTTAAAGCGTGGTTACAAAACTTGCAGGTTGCGGTCTCTGCTGCTTGACAAATAGTGCGCGAGTCACTGGCGTTGACGTAGCTCCCCTCGTACAATCGCGGAACGAAGGCCTAGCGTGATTAACATAACGCAACACTCTGATAATTTGAGAAGCGAGATATAAGGAGATAGTGATTTATGAGCCACATACATATTTATTAATCGATCGTGACAATATCGTACGCCGCGCCGCTCTAACTAAAGGTTACCCTCGTTATTGACTTTCGCAATCGGTTTAGGAGTGTGTCGCTCGTAATGTTTATATTTGACGAAATATGCATATTCGGTAAAATAATGTTTATTACTTTCAAAGATGGACGGCGCGCGTGTGCTCGATATTGTAACCCTGGGCGACAGATGGGTGACGTCACTTCCCTTTTTGGGCAGTGAGCGGAGAAGGAGTCCTCGTATCCGTTTTAGAGTGTTGCGCAATGATCCTAATTAAATCCCTTACAGCAAGGCTAAATAAAGTGCGATGTCTACAGTTGCAATCGATTCGTATTTCGCAACGTGTAAATAAGTTACACGGTGTCGTAAGCCGGTCGGAAGGTTGGCCGGATTTCCGAGCGTGTTCCGAGAGGTGCGGGCGCGGGCGCGGGCGAGTGGCCTCGAAGGATTCTCGGTTGCGGACGAGGGACCGCGAAAGGACACCACCGACACCGCGCTAGACCTGCTCTACCTGCCTCCGCTTGCGAGGTCGCCCGACTACTTGACCATGTCAATTAGCATAGGATCATTTGTATAATATATAAAAAAATTAAGATTAATAAAATATATACTGATGTACTTAATATATAACATCAGCGCTATATTATTTTTACTATGTTCAAATCATAATGTTTTAAATTAGTTACCTAATAATCAAATTAATTTTAATTGCGGTCGTGATGACTTTAAGCATAAGCGTATTACCACAACGTAAACTTGCTTTATTGAGTCACGTATGAATCGCAATAATATTAACTAATAAGCGTTTCGTTTGACTTATGAACGACGTTCCTGCGTGTTCTGTAATTTGCCTTTGCCTTGGTCGATGTGACCTAGGCAGAAGTCGTCTTAATACATGCTATTTTAATGAAAACTCATATGGTATAGCACATATGTAGGTACGTAGTGTGGGAGATCGCCCACAATTTGCGGGATGCGCCGGCGCAAGTTTCGCAATGGCCGTCATTGCTCAACTCAACCCTGACAGTTTCGTAATAAACAATGGCAGCCGCGCCACAGATGCAGCACACACGCATGCACTTCCTGCTCGACTTTATATCGCTATGACGGGCGCTTGCGCAACTATGGCTAACGCTTTGTGAACGACGATACACAAAACCGTCTCGATGCGTCGAACACGCTTCTTGCGAAACGCTACACTTAATAGCTCCGTCAGCAATTCATAATTCGTCCGCTCTTCGTACCGATATTTCTGTGCCCTGCGACGATAGTTAGTCATAGGTTTTCGTAACCCGCATTGTAGGAGCATGTGGTGTCGCAAGCGCGTTGCCACACGGCGCGGAGAAGCCGGGATAAGTTGGGAAACCATCCAGACTGCCCAATTACACACAGCCGCGCGCATTGTGCAATCCTACGCGTTCCCACTGCCTCGCTCGCATGCCTCGTACATCGTTACTTTCTATTGTATGTGATATTACCACGACTTTTCACTTTACATTAAATCATTTATCTTTAACGGTTTATGAGAGAAGCACTATTTAATTGTAGCGAAAATATACCTATGATATCAAGCAATCTGCCATTCCCATACAACTAAAATAAATATTGTTTTGTGATAAGTTCCACGTTCTATATCGCATACAGAATTTAGGTCTCAAAACCGCACAGGCTGCGGCGTGGCTCGCTTTATCGGAGCCGCGATAACGCAAGGCGTAAGTTTTGAAACCAAGCGTTGGGCTGCTTGCGAAAACGCTAATGTGAACATCGGTTGCAAAATTGTTTTAGTTTTAAATCGAATGCAGCGTCGATGAGCCGGCGGGCGTCGTCAGCCAGTAAGTAGTATGACGACGAACGCGCCGTTGACATTTACCAAAGTAAGAAGATCATGTGGCTTTCTATCGGTGCAATGCAGGCCGTATTTGGCAGGCGGGCGGCGTCCGCTCTCGGGACGCGTGTCACAACTGAACAACTGACAATGGGTTATGAGGCGTTGCGATATGGCGTGTTGCAAGCCCGGGCGGCCGTCCAACGCGCCGAAATAGTCCCGTGTTGCAATTCCGGGGACCGCGAAACGGGCGTCACTCCAGAGCGGGTTGCGCAAATGTTACCCCATCCACGAATGTATCTCATGCTTCATACGTTTAAGCGGCGGTCGTCGACCTCGAGTGTGTTACGCGAGAATTGCGCAACGAAGAAAGCGCCCCGTATTCGCCCGTAAAGAGATTCCAACTCTCATTGATCTCCCTCCAATCTCGAATTGTTGCAATTACACCGTTACGTGGTCGCGAGTGTTAATTCCGGTGAGCGGACGACTTTCTAGCTCGGGGTCGGTGTACGAGGCGGCGTGTCGCAACAATTTCTCCGGCATCGCGAACGAAGAAAGCGCGACCTCTGGGTTTTGCAATCGCGCGGTTGCACGAAGAAAGAGTATTGCCGTGGAAAGCGTTTATAAAGATTTTGAAAGACTTAATAGAACGTTAGAACTGTTTAGGGTAATCTCTAGGGAACTATACAATAACAATTTTAATATACGGACGGACTTTGGAATTTCGTATGTAGGCACTTACGCAAGCTTCGATAAACGTTCGACTGCATGTCACCACGCGTGAATTACTTCCGTTCATTGACTCCTTCTGATATATCTATGTTTTACTGTTATCCGTGTTGAAATACTTTCTCTGACCCACAAAATGTAACTTTGTAGACACACATTTCTTCGCGGAAATGTATCTTATATACTATGCGTGTATGTATCTTATATTAATCTCTAAGGATTATATCAAAACTTGGCACATGCAACTAATCACCCGTTTCACATTATCACATAATTCCTCTAGTAGGTGGTAAGTTTGTCGTTCGTGATGTTACGCGAAGAAATTGCGTCGGTAATAGTACACCAGTTTTAGTATTCTCTTTCATAACACACTGTTACGTTCGAACTTTGAGTTGTGAAATTCACAGAAAGTAAAAAGCTGATGCTCCCACATCATGAAGGAGCGCATGTATCTATAATGACTGATTACTCGATGCAAAAAGTGTTAATACTCGTGTGACAGCGATACTCCACAGAGATAAGTTTCGCATCAGCTCCAGCGTACAACCGCTATGGGGTTAATTATGTTTCAATCATAGCCACCTACGCGTCAGGAGTAGAGCTGTGGGGACACCTGGCGACAGGTGCGCGTGCGCAGCGCTCTCGATTGTGGAGGTCGCCGTAACGAGAATACCATAAACGGCAGCTGTATACTTTTGTCGCCCGACAGATGCGGTCTAGATCGGCTGATAAATAAAAGAGTAAATCCACATCCGCGAGCGCCTGAGCAGTTTCCGCCGCGGCTCACACGCAGCCGGAATGGACGATTGTTCCGCCCTGCAGTCGCTTCCGCCTCATTATTTTGAGTCGGAAACGAGAAACGTTCAAGACGTATGTTCACCTTCCTCGTTTCGTGGCGTGTAATACGAGGTGTTTTGCAAATTTGCAGAGAGCAACGGAATTAGAACGATAATAAATCATTAAAGCTAGTTGCAGATTTCGACGCAAGAGCTTGCGATATGTAACGAGCGTGGTTGCGGACTGAGTAATTCCTTAAATTGTTGTTCGGTTACACTGTACTAAGGTTCATTTTATTAAGCAACGTCGTCTATATTTATTTTTGGTGAGCACTGCCAAATAATATACGCACTAGTGACTGTCATTTTGCTTCAGGCCGAGAGCTTATCTAATTTGGTGATATTTTAAAATAATGAAACAATGAGTGTTGCGGATGATTAATATGCGGGGGACGGGCCAAGGTGCTCCGTGTCACGGCGTCTTTGAGTAATCCTTCAACATTTTGTAACGGCAGATTTGCAAAACGGCCTGCTTGTGCTCGAGCGTTGTATGTTGCTCCTTGCGCTCCATTTCATAATGTTTGCACAAGGCGAGACAATCGAGCGTTTGTCTCTTATGGTAGGTTGGTAGGTGCGCCGGTCGGAGGCGCACCCTTAAGCATTACATTAATATACTTGTTTTATATAAATTACTTTTATTTCGATGAAATTCTTAATGTTATTGAATACGCTAATAAAAATAATTTATGAAATTGAATTCGCAGCGTAATGTGACAAGCGCGATTGTGCGCCTCGTTTCATTTAAATATGTGCAATATTGTAAGACAATACCGATTTACTCAGATGTAAATACAAAAAGCTTCGGGATGACGAAGGCGTTTCGAAAACGCAAAATAAGCGATGTTGCGATTTCGCCTTACGAAATTACATTTGCCTCGCGGTTGCAGAAACGCGTGGGTCGACAAATAGGTTTAATCTCTCTCGGTTTGTAACACTGTAACATATTCATTACGACGCATATTAGATCATATTAAATGTATCGAGCTTATATATATTATATATTAGGTATGCAGCTGATATCGCAATAGCATCATTTCACCAGTATCTTATCAAGCCTCTAAAAATTTTCACCGGTTATTTATTTGTACGGTATCACGATATGATAACCAAATATTTTGTAATGATGACGGGTAAGTAATGTTTGCTAAAGCTACACAGCCCTGTTATTCTTTCCTTATCACGGTTGTTAGTTGCGAAAATATTATATGTTTCTATGGTGGGTACGATTGTAGTTCGTACTCTGTAATACCTACAGTTATTCAGATGGTAATATTGGGCGCTAGTAATGGCGGGGCAGTGCGTGAGTGCATAAATTAAATTATTTATAGTCTATAGACTGGAACAACTAGGACCAAGACCAGTTTCGATAGCTATAATACTATGCGGCACTGAGCTCATAATATTCACTGTAACTGGTGTTTTTTACAAAATTACAAAACGACTAAGCAGATGTTGTTGCGAATGTGTTACGTGCATACTGCAAATATATAATTTTAACTCATTCTTTTTATATAGCGACATTCATGTTTAGCATACTTATATAACGTATTTCCAAATAAACAATTTCTTTATTATTTTATGTTATGGAGTGTTCCTTTATTAAATAGGTAATACGATAAAAATCAGGGATCTCATGGGGAGGGACAATCGCTTTGTAGTACGAGAAACAAGCACATTCGACCCCAATGACGTGGGTACTCCACTCACGGCGATAAGACACGTTTACTATGTCCGGTGCACACAACTAACGGCTACGCGATACATAAACTACATTTCTATTTTACAAGTCACAACCAAATGGATATGGAGTTTTAAGCAATCAATGTAATGGAAAGTTTCAAAGTGAGATAACTTTCAAATAAATTAAATTTATTTCTAGTTTCAAGAAGTAACTTGAGTGCATTATCTAAAACTAAGGAACATTTATTCTACGCAGAGCAAGTCACGATACACGAAACGTTTAAGGAATAAACAATTTAAGTTTGTAAATAAACATGTTACCGTGAATCAAAACAAAATAAATTCCGCGATACGCTAACCCGTTTATACAGTTAGCTCACTGAAACGCGGAAATACAAGGACCAGGTTTCAAACGGGTTCCTTTATTGGTTTTCCGCAAAATCTTCTATATAATAAGCCAAGCTATATCATTTAATAAAAATATTTTTAAACATATCTCTTATTAAATGAACTAAGACATAAGAGCTGTCTCTGAGCTTGAATCCACCAATTAACTCTATACCTACAATTTTCGTTAGAAGGTATACGAACTATTTCAAAATATTAACTTCGCTTTCCTCATAGTTCTTACTAATATGCATATTGATATCTCGCACGTCGACTCATCGATAACACATAAACATTTTTATGAGTTTGTAATATACGCTGTAACGACTAGGCATGGCTCGATCAAAACAAGAAAGTTCATAGGCCTCACGCTACAGAATTCCAAGCACCGTACGATTGTGTGAATCGAGAACGTGAAACGAATACGAGTTGATCGCGAGTGATAAATAAACAGTGGGATTTGAACAATGCCCTTTGCATTGTGCTGATGCCGATAAGAGAGCCGGACTGATAAGCTTCGTATCACGAGGAATGTTCGCGATCAGCGCATGTAGAACACGAGCCAGCGGTACTTTCTCGACGTGTACCGTTCAGAGAAATTATATTAGGATGCGAATATCGATAATTAAATCGATAGTATCGAAACTTATCACGCCACGAAAATAATTACTGCGCAGTTATTTCTCAACGCTGACATATCCTACGGTCAAGATGAGATCATAAAGGATCAATGTTCCACAGATGCCAAACCAATGATCGTCTCGGCGGTTTAAGGAGAGGCGGTCTTCGAACTCGGCCATTCACCTCGCGAATACTTTTTCCACTATACGCACTGACGTAATTTGGAAAGTGCGGAAATGGTAATTCTAAGAGCAATTTGAGATGCGAGCCATTATATCACTATCTCGGGCATCTCGCGGGCACGGGGGACGCGCGGGGCGCGCGGCTGGGTGGGTCAGTGAACTTGCAAAACTTCACCTGTCATAGTCGAGGGGAGCGAAACAATGAACGTGATGCAACGAAGAAAGCGCACGAATAGTTGATCGGAGCGACTGTTGTGTGGTGTGGTGACGAGGGCGGTCCCTACTCCGGGATGAGGTGGACAATTCTATTTGTAAATTAGAAACAGCGATGCGGTGCGGCGGTGGTTGTGGTGGTGGTGGAGTGCTTGCACAAGCTGCGGCGGAAGAGAGTGCGCACAAAACGGCACATTGCCGTGATGCAATAAAGAAAGTGCGGAATCGAAGTAGGTTTTCTAACGCGGTGAATGTACGCGGCCATTAGCTGTGGCTGTGTATCATTCGAGTCGTCGGCTAAGGCTTAGCGGTGCGTCGGCCGACGACCCCGCGCTCTCGCGTGGCTCATATAATTCGCACTCTACTCTCGTATGATATAACAGGGGCCGCGTGGAATCAACAGCATCTAGAAAAGGGAGGTACTCCATCGTCGCTCGTGTTACATCAAGCTGCCGGGATCGCAACACCGTTAGGTAACGTGTGTTGTCACTCGTTTGTTGCAATTATACGACTGATGTAATGCGCGAACTACGGTAACATACAAATTGTATCTGTTTGTGGAGAAATATCAGAAAGGGGTAAAAAAACAAGTTTAGGTTCCGTCAAGTGCAGCCGTTCATATGACGGGGGGCGCGGGTGCGGACGGCGGACGCGGGCGACGCGTTGACAATGAATCGCAAGCACCGCTGTACTTGACCCAGTATCTGAGCCGTCACGCCCGCTCGCTACTGCCGTCGGCGGATGATACACGAACACCATATCTCACCATAGTTCTCGGTGTGTTAAAACAATAAATCCTACTTAAAAAACAAAAATGTTAATTGACAACAATAGAGGCGACACTCGACAGGCATTCACTTTTTCACATCCAAACTCATTAAACACTCCGCTGCAACACAAAGGCTGCTTATGACAGCTTTGACATTGGCATATTGGCTCACTAGGCCACGGTAAAAAACATCTTTGGCACGAACGCGTGACTGCGTTTACGTCAATCAAAGAATAACTCAATAAAGCGTCAACACTACATTTCATAACGCGATGATATCATTGTTTTTGAATACGCTCGTTATATTCTTTTATTTTTACACTAGTTTTTATTTTATTTTATTGTATTATAAAATTATCTGTGTCGAAATTTCTTCATATACACGCCGACCTGCAAGCAGACTGCGATAACAATGCCTAGAGGTCACTCTAATTTTTGATATTTATTATTTTTTTATGTTACCTTGAGCAATAAATATTGTTATAAAGTAATGTTTACGAAATTTTACCTAAGCCACTGTAATACTCCACTTAATTATGACATTTGTTTAGGTTCAAATATAAAAAAAGATTAGCTGGCAGTATAGTATAGTACCAACATATACTCGTAAGTGACAAAATTAAAAATATAATGGTTGCAGCGCTCGCGGCGTCCGGTGTCGGCATGTAATAATCCAAGTGGGTTAAGGTTCCATCAAGGATTTGTTGCGGCAAAACTCCGCTCCAAAACCGAGTGCTAGTTACAGTAAGTTTAATGCACGACTCGGTTCCGCTGCATTTGTTCATTGCCTTCTACAATTGGGGGGTTTTAATAGTGATCCATCAGGTAATGGCGACGAGCTGTCTGCTAATGGTTTGTGTTGAATGGATTTGAATGGATTTTTCTTCCAAGGATACTTTTATGACTATTTAGAAATGTCACATTTCATTCACCTGCCAAAGACAATTACTAAGCTAAATACAAAGGGGACGCGTTTTGTTTAATTAGCGTCCAGGGAACAAAAGTAACACGATCGTTGGCACGCCTTTGTCCCGGAACTCAAGACGAAGCACAAAAGAGTCGTCCTCTGAGAGGCCTTTGAAACTTACAAGTACCGAAAATTGAGCGCAAAACAAACAGGTTAATAAGTTTCAAAACGATCCAGATGTATTACAAAAGCGGTAGCACACAACCGTTTGGCAACTACGCGGCCGATTGTTTCGTAACTCGCATCGCAGCGTCCGGACCACTCGATTAATTGTTTCTATCGTAAAACTTCAACTATTCGATTCTTTTGTTTTACATACAAAACAAAGCATATTGTCGCCGTTCGAGTGCTGTAGAACAAATGTGCTCCTATTCTACATGGAACTGTTTTATTGCTCAAGAATCATATACTACTATTTAATAGCGATTCGTTTATGAGTATCATTAAAATATATTGTAGTGGTTGAACGAGTTTGTGTTTTGGCAATACAATCTGACCTCGAACGAATTATGTAAGAAATAGACCTCAAAATAGTTTATAATGATCGTTCACATTATTCTAATCTTTTACAAATGTCATATTTGTAAACAGTTTCTGTTCAAATTATTATATGCATGTCGTATTCATATTAAAATTAATATTAAAAAATTCAAAACAACAAAAAAAACTTTTTTTTTAAATAATATTTTGTATAACGAAAGATGTATATAATAATTATTACAATAATATATATAGAATGTTGTGAGGGACTGATCTAATTGAAATATTGTGAAATAAAACAAATATTGAATTTGTTTTATTTAATTTCAACTTTCGATTTCACGGCCTCCAATTTATTAAGAATAATTTTATTTTATCTTTGCCATATGGTATTGGCAAAATGTAAAAAGTTTACATATTATGATAAGTATGTATACATATTTATTATAATCGTAAGTACTAGAATGTATGTACAGAAACGCATAGCTACGTCAATGCGCAGGCGGCTGCAGATGTTCGCGAACAATTGTAAAGGGAACAAAGGCAGGTAGATTCGTAGGACGTTATCCCGCCATGTGCTACGTGTCATTTTTTCAGATGATAACATGTTTTAGACAAGAAACTAGAGAAAAAATGTTCTAATCTGACCGAACAGATGGTCGGGCACATGTCCCTAGAAAAAAATACATACCTATCCCAATATAAAAACTTGCCGTAATCAGTCAAATCGATGGGGAATTCAATTTTTACGGTATGGTCGTATCGTTGATTTGTTTTGCTCCGCGACTACAGTAAATTAAATACAATGGTTTCCCTTTGTTACAAAAGAGAGAAACGAATTGA
This sequence comes from Heliconius charithonia, assembly GCA_030704555.1. Classification (NCBI taxonomy): domain Eukaryota; kingdom Metazoa; phylum Arthropoda; class Insecta; order Lepidoptera; family Nymphalidae; genus Heliconius; species Heliconius charithonia. Next base: position 2,971,115 of record CM060809.1, on the reverse strand, counting down.
ATCCCAGTTATCAAAATTAATAACAGCAAAAGCAATTTACTTTGTTCGCGTAATATCCTGCTAGCGCTGTTATTGAGCAGAATTTTCAATTGTTTTCCGTGCGAATGCAAGGAATAATAAATATCTCATCAGTTTTCAGTATTGTGTATTTTACAAAAATTTTTTGTTATGTGACATGAAATTAAAAAAAAAAAACAGAAATAACAACCAATATTGCGTGAAGAAAGGAACCACTGAAAAAATACAAATATTGACCTCGTAGCATATGTCGAAAGTCAAACTTTAAAGACTGGTTTACGTGCATTTGAATAAACATTCGCCGCGCGATAGTAACGAAACTTTGTTGACCTTACGCAGTATCGAATGTCGAGTGGACTGTGTGCACTCTGATAGAGATGTCATCGTGCTCACGCAGGGTGCATTGCAAAACAATTTCTAAGTATTTACTTCACTATAAACTAGGCAATTTTAATAGACTAGCTGGCTATATTGGGAGCTCTCACAGTGGTCAGTAGTAAAACTTATGAAGTAAGATTTATGAAGTTAAGAATGACAGAACATAGCACAAAGAAAAAAAAATCGAGTTGATTTGATTTATATCCGATTGAGAGTATATATAATAATATAAAGAAAAAAAAAACACCTTCCATAAAATATCTCGTTTAATTCTTGATGGCAGTTAAACTTAACAACGGCCACTCATATTGTGTGCGCGCGGAATGCGAATTTTGAACACGTGCGACTCGCAGGTAGGACTTGCATGTGCACCTTATTGTCTCCGAAGAATAGGTGTTTTCTTGGTCATGAATAGGACTCCTTTGCACAATGGACAAATCTTTTCTATCGCGTCGCATCATCGATTTAATAAAGAAACGAAAAACACATCAAGCGTAGGAGATGACAATGACGTATTTGTTTATTTGAACATCTGGTCTGAATTGTGAACAAAACGTACAATTGGCGAGCTCGTTACAAAAACTCACCGCTTTTGTGATAGCGCAGGTAACGTTTAAAAGATTAACTCGATACAAGTTCCAAAAGGTGCAAGTGACGCACCTTGACTTTTACTTAACCATCGATCGGCCGCATTCAAAATTATTGAATGTAGGTACAAGTTGCCATATAATGAACGCGTAAGTGTAAGAATCACGTAGTTGCGGCACAGTGCGACCTTAAGTTTTTTTTATCTGTTCGCGATAAGAAAGATTATGTGACCTTTAAATGTTGACTAGGTGTCTCTGACAGTACTCGATAAGCCAGAAGTCCAATGACCGTGTGAAGATATAGACCAATATACAATTAAAACAATTTATTTTTCAATTATAATTCAACTAGTGTAGGTACCCTACGTGGTTTGTACAATAAAAAATGCAAGCGATATAAAAATGCAGTGTAAGAAAATATTAAAAAAAAATTACGTCCCATTTTGAAAGAAGCTCGAGTATTTTGAAGTGCTCTTGCATGCCGGATGTGATGGAGCCGGATGTAGTATTAGTACGGTACAATACCGCACTATTAAATGAGTTCAAGAAGTCATTATCAATGACGTAAACGGAATCTTTTGTATAATTTAAATAGCAAGCCAGATTCAGGAATGCTATCGAGATTCAATACATATTTAGCTCGTGAGCATGTGTGTATAAGTTATTATAACGAAGAGACGTGTTTATTGCACTAAGAAACATCATGCGAACTCCGCACATTTATCGATTATAATCAAAATTCACTCACGTAAATTGCTTTCGATAGAACCAGTTTTAACATAATCACGCACACGTAATACATATTGCTGCATCATACTATTCATCAATTACTCGAATGCAAAAACTTTGCGAACCAGCTTCAAGAAAAAGTGTATTAAATACAAGACGATGACGCAATTTTAATGATAGATTAATTATTTTTATACTTTTATTATTTAAATAATTTAGATTTTTGATTATATATTATTTTGTTTTTATCAAGTCATCTGTATCTATGTATTTTTTATACTGATTATAAAACTGTAGCGTATACGAAATCTAATTAAATGTAGATTCTTTGAGGCATATTAATAGTCATTAAACGTTAACTTTGATACAATATGTTCGGCTGTTCCTGGTCGAACAGACGGAGCGAAGGCGGAAGAGCGGCGTTTGCGCAACTGACATTGAACCGCAGTCTACGCGGAGGCCAGTTGCCGGATTCTTGTGTATTTTAACGATATTTTAATGTATCTTAACGATTTTAAATCAAAACCGGTAATTTTTCCTTTTAGATATGAGGAAAACGGCAAATATTCGAACAATAACCTAATATTTCTGAGTAATTTGGCTTGATAAACTAAAGATGACGCTCATTATCGAAAGAAAAACATTTATTGTAGTTTTCCTTATCGCATTAAAAGCTGAACTTTGAACTGCAGTACATGTGATATTGTAATGCTTTAAATTAGAAGCGCACGGTAATATGCATGCACCATATCAAGTTTTATACCAGTCTTACAATATAAAAGTGGCATACGTGGCTGGTGAAAGATAGACTATTTATTATAAGCAATAAAAATTTTAAAATTTATTCTCAATGATAAAGGTGTTACAATTGCATAGAATCTTACAAAGCAGTCCTAATAAATCATAATGTTAAAGCTGCCATTGCTGCGAGACGTTTAATTAGATGAGGTTGCGGCGTCTTCCTTCATTTCTAGCCGGTTACACGGCCAATAGTAATACAAAAAAAAGTAGTTCTGAGTAAAACCGAGTTCGCAATAAGAGAGTAGTTTGGTAGTTAATTAATTTTTGTTCAAACAGTAAATGAAATGTAACTTCTTGATTGACGTTACAATCATAAAAACGTTGATCAACGCTTCAATTAAGTTCAGTGGATTCATCGAACGATGGATTTCAATTTTACAGACAATAGCTATTGATTACTTAATTTTGCGTGAATACGCGATTTGGATCTCTATTTAGAGAAGACAAAAGGAGATAATTGTTTGCAGCAAATCGTACACATATAAATGATTCTAGTTCCATTAGGTTACGTCAGCCGATATTTTCGCAATAGTAAGAGCTAATTACATCATTTGCGGTGTGAGTGTCACCTTCCTGATCATTACTACTACTACTACGTACAACACGTAATACTTCTCCGGGAAAGTTACAGAATGATACATGCTCATTAAAATTAATTAAATAGACGGAGTGTCTTAGCACTAGGCTGCCTCTGCCTCACCTGCTGTGAGATACAGCCAGAAGTTAAAAAAAAGAGGCTTTTTATCCTAAATAAAGTGCTATCTATAAAAAATGGAAAATCCTAAATTATTGTCCAATTTGTTGGTGTAATTATCAAAATGTATTTTAAATAGTTGTCGTTGCACGAATGCATCTATCGAAGTGATCGATAGTATGGTACCGATACGCCGGTGTCCGGTGTGGTGTCGCAAGAGCGTCCTTGGTCTTGGCTCATGGCTCACGGCTGCCGGCTGACCGTAACGCTTCCGCATCTAAATTACGTCACAACTACACGTGTTCCTTTTGTCTATATGTTTTTCTTGAAGATAAAAACTAATTATGTTAATAGTTTTTCCGACATGTTCGAGCGAACATTTTCAATGTGATGACATTATCGTTTTAAACAACTATGTATCAAGTTTGACTCTAAATTTAATTGCAACGTTTTGTTTGTTACAAGGCTATTTCTTAATTCCAATTAAGTCTCCTCCAAGTTCATTATATAACTGTATAAAATAAAGTTTTGGAAACGATCAATACGCGCCAAGAAATTAGTAAATGCGTCACAAGCTCGCGGGAAATTTCTCCCTGTGACGTCATTCACGTATTAGGCGCAACAGGCATACAAGGCTCCGTGGCAGCGGGGGCGGCGCGCGTCAACATCCAGAAGCCTACGGTAGGCGTTACCGAGTTAGAAACAATGTTATTGTGATACTTTTTTCAGTTTAAGTAACAAGATTATATATAAAACAGATATTTATATAATGGTGAGCTCAAATTTTAATTAAATTTGTGTAGCGCTTGTATTGAGCGTGCCATTCTTTTAGCATTACATCAGCATCACATTATAGTGACAACTGCGCAAATTGTTCGAAAACTGTCCAAATATTTTCGCTACAAAAAAAGTGTTCTATCTTAATATTTTACTACATGTATGTATATATGAATATATTACTATAGAATATAATAATAAAAACTATATTTCAGTCCAACATAAATGATAAACATCAAAGAAAGACTAAAAAATATTAAACAAAAATACATTGTTATCACCTTGTAACACAAAATTATCTATAGGTACTATTTTGCAGACGTTACGCAAATAACAAAAAAAAATATGTGTTGTAATAATTCCAAGTGAATTGTATAAAAGCATATCAATAGTAGAATTGAGTTAATTTGGTAATAACACAAGTGCATGTCGGTAAGATATTGTTGTCGCGGTCGATTACGCAAGGAGTGACCGCGAACGGAGGTCGTATACGTTCTCATATTTATAATACGTATTCTTCAATCTCGAACGCGAGGCCGAAACCACGAAAAGAGTACTGTTTCGCAACCGAACACAATTTCAATGTCATTGTGAGCGTTCCCGACGGTCGCGACTCGCGGTTTCTTGTGGCGTTAGTAGAAGTATGTATATATATATGCAAACTTGACTCTTGATGACTCATTGTTTACAGATCTACTATACCATATTATCGTATATAATATTTAGTTTTTAATATGAATTATAAATATTTTTTTCCTTGCTATATATAACCAGTGCAAAATGGTATTTTAATAAAAGCTTACTGAGTAATTTACCTAGAAAACGTAATATTTAGAGGATATAACTTCGAAAATCCCGTGTGGCTAATGTGATGTGGATTGAGCTTGTATTTTACAGGAAACAGAATAAAAAGTGTTCAGCTATAAATTAGTTTAGTTTCAACCAAAGCGTACAGAGAAATTTAGACTCTAATCACGAAGCCACACAGATAATAATCGTTTGACAAAACTTGTAGGTTCTGACCGTAGAAAATATTAGTAGCCAGCCAGCCTATGAAAGAGCTAGACTGGATTCAAAACCGGTCCAGGACATAGGTAGCCGGCTGCAGCTAAAAAGCATTTGGAGTCATCTATATATAATTTACTATAATAATAGTAATTGGTCATCCCAATGGTATTATTGCTGAATATATTAAACCTTAAATTAGTGAAATTACAACACCAGAATAACATAACAAACATGTTTAAAACTCATAAACATAATAATTAAAATACACTCATTCGTTTAAAAACAAAACGAAGCTCGTGTGGAAATTGAAATGAAAATTGCTCATAATATTTTTCTAAGCGATCTTCCTGTTTACAACTAACTCATATTTAAAATATTTATCGACGTTTCTTCCACTCAGTTAAGTCACATGAATTATTTTGGCAAAAGTTTTGTAATGTTGGTAGTAGATGAGCACGTCATTTCCTCTTCGTGACCGTGAAACGACGTCACGTCGCACGATATTAGGATGCGCCTACGCAACAAGAGAACGCTCGCCTTTGTCCCCACTCTGTAATAATATTTAAGTCCTCTTTTTGTAAAGAATAGCTGATCTTCTTAGTAAGTTGCTCTAATGCACCGAGCTTAATGATAATGACGTATTTTATTATATATAATCGTAATTTCCGTCATCAGTTTGTCCTTTATGTTTGTGTGATAATAAAAACGATTTAAACAAATAACATCATGCCTAATTAGTGTTTTCTGCGTGCGTTGCATTGTTGCGTTTCATTTATAAAAGGTTATTTCCACCAGCTGAAACTTTGTACTTATATTTTCTTTATATGCATCTTTATTTAGTTTAGTTTGAGGGCAGTCGTGGCGCAGCGGCACAACGTGTGACTGTAAACCGACTGGTTGTGGGTTCGATCCCCACTCGAGGAGATGAAATATTTACTTAAATTTATATTTCCATTTCTTCACTCTGGTGTCGAGGCTAAGCGCGGCGTTGAGTTCTGCCACTCAACACGCAATGCCTCCAAAATTCGGCAGAAAGTGGGGAACGGAGTGTCTAAAAACACTAGGTTCCCTCTGCCTACCCTGCTGTGTGCGGGATACAGCGTGAAGCTGATTTATTTTTTTTATTTATTTAGTTTAGAGAAAGCACACTAGATAGCTAAATTTATGACAACTACGCATAAATATTATATATTTCACGTGATACTTACAACGATATATCAATGATAAGGATTTTAGATCGATAATAGTGTTTAATACTTCCTGTGAATAGATAAATACTTTGAATTGTTCACTAAAATTCTTTAGTGCAAACAAAGATTTATGAGAGAAAAACGGTATTTTCAAGATAAATATTGCGTCATTTCACATATAACTAATTGGAAAAGAATGACGCAACGATCTCATTGTTTTCTCGTAGTATTTACGCGGCAACTTCTAACATTATTTATAAGAAGCGGGATATACCCGCAAAAGAAAAATATTTACTATACATGTTTACATAGAATTCAATATCGAGGTTAGTACTAAAATGTCATTTGTATATCTAAACAGGAAGTGCTTTATAGGGCAGACGCCCGTGACTCGATTGCCAATCAATGTGCGCTATAGGCCATTGTTGAGACGGAGACGTGAGCTATTACACGTAATGCTTAACTCATTACCAATCAGTCAAAGGCGTCAATAAACAATACTAGCGAAGATAAAACACGATAGCTTAGTACATAATTCTGAAGTAACAAAGAAAATATATGTATATTATTTAGTATAATATTAGGATATTTGGGAACAATTTCACCGACCAAACGAGACAGGAAAAATACAAGAAAAAACATAAATTTAAAAAAGCTTACTTAAGAATTGTTAAATACCATTTAAAATACATTTTTCAACTTATAAATTCATAATAAAAAAAAATAAAGAAAATAAAAATATGCGAAACGTAATACGAAAAAAGTCGAGTTCATACAGCAGACGCAGACGTCAAGTATTTTTAGTGACGACGCATCGGGTTTGAAGGGTTAATCGCAATTCTGGCCACTCGCAGACCGGTTGCATTTTTTTTGCCGACGCCAGACTCGAGGTAAACGCTCGGAGTACAGGGAAATTGGCTGCCTTCTATTTCATTTAGCCCTGTTATTTAAAGTGTTTGATGTTTTTGTTTTTCTTCTTTTTTCTAAGTCCCCATTTTCTTTGATTGCAACAAATTATGAACGATTACGCTTATTACTCATTCGAAACTTTGTACCAAATTACGTAAATAAGGATAATTAAAGAGCGTGGGAGGGGTCTAATTCCGCAAAAAGTATTTGAAGGAACTTTTTTATGTCGACATATTTTAGGCAGCCGCCAACGCAAAATTATTTTCTAAGCTGAATGTTTTGCGTTGGTGGTAAAAACAGATATTATTTACTCAACCGAAAATAAGGGACACCGAAATCGGGTACGCCCCCGTTACGACTTTATCTCTAGAGAAAACTTTCATATTAAACATGTACTGGACTCGTGGTATATGTATGTTCATGTTGAAGTACCTACAACAACGTTCATAGAATAATGCTGTATTAATATAATAAAGTCAGTGAAAATGGGTACCATTTTAAAGATAATTTAGTGTGCAAAAATAAATGTACGATTTTCATGTTGCTCAAAATTATAATTTAGTTCACGAGATGCATTTCTGTCACAAAATTTTAATTACTAAATTTTTGGATAGCAATATGTAACAACGTATTGTGTTGTAATCATGTCGTCTAAAAGTTTCTGGTAAAGTATTCATAAAAAGAAAAGTTTCGTAAGTTATGACGTCGAAACATTTTAGGTAATTGTTACGGAACAGGGAGTTTACAGGGTAAATATAGGGAGAATGCTTGCGTCAGTCCTATTTCTAAATAAGTCTGACATTTATGTACCTACGCATTCGATGTTACTAATTGTGGATAGGTATTTTCGAGGGTGAGGAGGTATTTTTAAAGCAATATCAAGGGGCCGTATAAATAAACGAGGGTAGTGACCTGTTAGAGGCATCTATGATTCATCTCGAACCCTCAGTTATCGCCCTATGATTTTTTGTGCGTTCCCTCTTAATGACGTCACCAAATGCACTGACGCATTCGTTCCCCTGAACCGAATTCATCACGATCCTGTCATACACTGAATCATTGTTACATTGTTGGTTGAAAACATGGACATTATATTTACAACGTGAGGCTGCTGGGCTCAATAATAATATTTTGAAGTTTCTTTTGTATTGGGCAAGGAAAATAATGCGTAACTCAGAGGCGCATTCTTGAGTAAATCTGTTTAAATTATTTGGCAAGTTCAGCTCACTCGCTTTTGCAGTGATTATTATTATTATTTATAAATGTTTTCGAAAAAAAATACACTCGTTTACGTTACGATAGCAACTTAGTTGTCTTGTTGTTTCTTTTACCATTTTGTCGATTATGCTATCATATTAATGGACTTGTTTGTCTCATGAGGTTATATTTAATTGCTTCTTTAGCTATCAATGTATGACCAAAGATTTATCTGTTGGTTACGCTGGATGAGTTTCAGCGGTCAGCGACCTTAGCGACGCGGATATGCAGCGAGTGGTATAAGCTAAGCCGAGCGAGCTTGCGTTAGAGCGTAACAAAAATATAGGGAAAAATAAATCAGAGAGCATAAAAGTTGCTTGTTGCTAGGGAGTAAAAACTTTATATATTAATTCGTATGGAACGAAATGGAACGGCGTCAAAGTATAATGATAAAGAAATGGCAGACGCGTGTCTTAGCTGTAAGTAAGTCTACCTTTTGGCGTTCCATGGTTCTTGATGAGCGCTCATGCAAGACCGTTCTCTAAGGGAGCTGTAAAAAGGAGATTCTCCCCAAGTAATTCGCGGCACGTGCATATTTTTTGCTAGGGTGAGAGAGTGAATGCACTCATCCATTAGGTTTAGGGATATCTCGAGCAAGCTTGCAGGACATTCGACTTTTATATGATAATCGTTGTTTTTACAAGAACACTAAACAAATATTCCAAGTCTAAGTAACATTAGGTTACGATAAATCTTATAGCGGTTACTTCAACGCAATGTTTTTGTTTAATAATGTCTTACTGTAACTTAACATCGAGCTATTAGCCGAACATATAGAAGATGTAGACAAGCGGAGCGTGTCACAATATGAGTGTATCGACGGATAAGTGCTTGGTTACGCAAATCAGCAGATATGTAGCGGTGCGCGGGCGCGCCGCACCGCTTGCACAAGGTTGCGCAGACCTTTGTTTTACGCAACCAGATCGATTTAATAGCTGACTATGCTCCCAGTTGTGTAGTTAATACAATATTGTCAAAATAGTAGGATCTCAGAATGTATTTGTAATAAAAGAAGAAAAAAGTAACAAAGGACCATTCAGATATAGTTACAAAAGAACCGGAACTTCCGGTCAAATATTGAAAATTGTGCAGAACTGTCTCCACTGCAGGTGTAAACACCTTTTCAGCTTTGCTCAAAAAGTGCTCTATTGTATATTTATGCCAAGCGTGTCCGGTCATTTATTTCCGAGAATGACATTCACGTTGTGATTTGAGTAGTAAGTAGAGGTGATGCTTGCCCGAGATCAATGCACTATGCTCGCGTCCGGTAGCCGCGTCCGGTGTTTTCGTATCACCAAAAAAGGTGCGAACATACGTTATTTATAGTTATGACGCAGTCGTCGTCTGCGACCAAACCGTTTATTTACAGAATGAGGAGAGGTGTAGGTGTCTAAGTATGAAACTGTTCCAGGGCGTTTTAATAATACCGAATGGATCATCGGAATAACCTTTGCTTTTTACTCATGACGTAAACTCACGCATCATCATTTTCCAAATGAGTTCAATCGTCGGTTCCGCACGAGCGAGGAGGCGGCGCAGCGTCGGCGCCAGCGACATTGGCACAGTTGCGCACGACCTCAGCTGCTGCAAGTCGAGCGAGGCCACAAACAAACGCCCCAAAACGAACAACATAGACGTCTGAATTCCGGCACGCCTGAATCATGTCGTACAAAAGTAACTCGCGGCGTAATCACGTCAATAAACTAGAACCCGAACCTCTCGATGCTGATGCTGGTTGCCAACAAAAATTACGTTGTTCAGAGTATCCGTCCAAATATACAGTCGAGCGGAGATTATGCAATTCTAGTATAAACAATACCAATTATATCACCATGGAGTTATAAGAGTGACAAATTTAATAATAACAGATATTTTGCAAATATGCCATTATGCCAATTGATACAACTTTGTATCTATGATAACATTACGTGGTGTAGGCTATGATGCTATTGCAATTCGGTTTCAAAATATTTTTAATACAAAATAGATTTTTGGAAAGCGCTCTTTATAAAGCTTATACAATATTTAGTAAACTTACATCAATTTAACGATACGAGTTTTTTATAGGCATACTTTTGTTAAAATTTAGGCGTATGTTTACTTTGAATTTATTATTACTTTGAATTAATTATTTATTATTAACGGAAATTTAGTCCAATTAATTATTAAAGAATATAGAGTTGCAAGCGGTGGCCGGGCCGGTATGCGACGCGGCGGCGTCTGCCGGGTCTATCGCGAACAGATTTGGCACATCCGCCAGAGAGTGCCAGCGCAGCAGACATAAATATATTGCCCCGTTAGCGCCGACACGGCAGTATTAATACGAGACATGCAAAATTTTTGCAATCGATTCCAAACATATTTTTACATAACTAACTTAAAAGTTAATAATTCGCTTTATCTGTTGTAATTAGGTACATAGGTATTAAGTTGCATAAGGGAAAACGTGTGTATCGTGAGCTCGTCATTGTTTGCGACGTATGTTCATCCGATCCGGCCTCTAAACACCGCGTTACGCAAAAAACGTCGGGTTTTGTTACCTGGAACGATCCGCTGCGGTATTATTATTTTGGCGTGGAGTAGGCGGGATGCGCCCGAACAATAGTCGAGGACAATGTTTTATTTTATACCTGAGACTGTTTATACGGACCTCGTGGCTGTACGTTGGGAAGTCGCGGGCTCCGCTGTGTCTCATGTGTAACATTATGTATCCAATTTACGTCGTTTGGCAATTGGTCGTTTTGCGACGAATTGCAGCTTGTGAATTGTTCGGAAACTTTTTTTTTTTATTTTAAAACAAATTTCCGGTCGTCCTATCCGGCCTGGATTCTATACTTCTAATAATATAGTCCTTTCGTCCATAAATTTATTTACTTGTAAATATTGCCTTGCTTCAATGGCTTCCGATGTCTAGACAAGTTAACGACAATTATCGACTAAAATTAAGCAACATTATGTTCGTATGGATACAGTGATTGAGATTTCCTTTAAGGACAATTGCTATTTATAAAGTGTACAGTCAACGTATTAGAAAGTGGGTAAGGTCAAATATCTCAAATTTCATTGACTAACAGTTTTTTGTAACAAATTTATGGAACCTACATTTCCCTAGGTGATGTTGGACACATTTTTGTAATTAATAAAAGTTATGCATATATTAAAAATGTATATAAATAATGTTTGTAGAATTTTAATGTTTTAATCATCATATCAAAGATTGACTTAATGAACTCAGTGGTATTCTGTCACGACTGAGGGAAAATAATGTCATTCAGTTTCAACTCTCAAAGGATGAGAAAAACTAGGGACGAGTGTCGAGAAAATCCACTTCAAAGCTTCAAAGAAACCCGAGATCAATATTAATGTTCTTATTTACCTTTGAGACGGTACGAGTCGCGGGACATCGCGGCATGCAGTCCGCCGGATGACTCGAATTCATAATCAGGGGTGCTTTTATAGCGAGACGTGAGAACGGAGGTCTAAGGGCGGGTCACTTGCTCGATTTGCACCTTCCACAATTAACATTAATATTCTCACGATTCAAAAGAAGAGTTCAAGAAAGATATGTTGACCACCGCGACATGTGCACAATCGTTAGAATTTATTAGGGCTACACAAGGTCAGCTGCCAGTATGCAAATGTAATTTGACCGGCTGTTTAATCAGATGTAACAATTCTCTGGGAAAGTTAGACACACGCCCATTAACGGGATACGGCTCTGGGTCAAGATCCTGTCGTACAGCTGGCTACCTGACATGGAGCGGTCCGTTAATATCTCAAAAACAAAAAAGTTACATTTCCTTTCTGAAATGACACATGGCAAAACTGGATTCGCATTGGCAGCATACTGTCCGATATTTGTTAGTACTTGTATAGGTCTAGTTAAAAATAGAAAAGCAGACGAGTGCGACTCAAGTTAGTACTTGACGCTAATGTTCGAAGACGAGACTTGACTTTAAATACCTTAGTTTTATCTTGCTTGTAAGTTTTTCATTTTATATAATAAACAAATTCACAACATGCCGTCTTTGAACTGTAACTTTGAAAGGCTTCTCAAGTCGCGCCGTACTTGCCTTTGCGGCTCTGCTATTACGTAAAAGGTGAAGCAAAAGTTTTTACATTTGAGCCACAGTGCCCGTTCCGCATCGCGAAACGACGCTTTTGACAACGTTCGCTTTGATGATACTCTGCTGAAGGGTATTAAATTTTACCTTTTTTACCGTCTGTCCACTCAAAGCGGACTAAGTTAATACGGTTCTGTAAATATAGATATAGGATTTCGTTTCACGAAGCTACTGCATAGTTGTTTTTTATGCAATTAAAGGGTTATCCTTCGAGTCAAAGCATTTTTAAAGTCGACTGATGAATGTCATGCAGGACAAATAAAATAACAACAGGTCAAAGAAACCATTACTGCCACAATAGCATCTGTGGAGGCGTAATGAATATTGTCTCGGCTGAGATGTTAAGGAGACCTCAGCACGCTAAACTTGGGTTGTTGCCCCTTTCATGCGAGGGAGGTCGAAATTTAATTGGATTGAAACGAACAAATAAATTCAATCTTATCAAGGTTCTCAAGTGGTGCCTATTACAAAAAGTAATTAAACAGAAGTCGAGATTGGTTTTTTATAAAAAAAATATTAAAATATTAACAATAACCCGGTATACGGGTCAGGTGAATGACGGGGCTTAAATCTTGAAAGTATTTTATGATGGCATACATGGAAGGGTGCATAATGTGAGTTTTTGTTTATTTTATCAGGGAGTTAACAGGGATCAGGTGCTACGTATAGGGGTGGCAGGTACCGCGTGGTTGAAACATGGGGGTCGTATGGAGTGCGTGAGGTGCGCGGGCGCCGCTCACCCTTGACCCGAATGCATTGTACGCAGCAATGACACCGCTCGCCTTGAGCCGTTAGCATTGCCGGAGATATTCGCAACAATGGAGGCCAGATAACGTTTCAAAAGTCGAAAATCCGCCGGTTCCTACCGGTTGCTTGTAATTAATAAAGCCGTTGAGTAATTATTTGTAATATTTTCGCCTCTACTGCAATTCTTGTACAATATGCGTTGTATTTCTCGTTTTTAAGTATTGATTTTTAAATATGAACATACGTAAATGAAAGACAGTAGAAGATGCTAAAAAAATACATGTACTTTTATCAGTGTGACTTCCAATGTCGTAATAAATTAGTTGATAAGCAATTGCCGTCTTTTAACATGCGCTATCCAGTAGAAAGGAAATGAAGCTACTCGCTATACATGATACCGTTTCCGTTTCCGACGTTTTTGTGTCTTTGTAACACTTTCTCACGGCCGCTTTGTAGTGGGCGGGGGAGAAAAAAGTGCAATTGATTGATATGGGTCTAATAGTATTTTTTTATACCGTCAGCTGCATTTATAAGAGTTTCGTATGTAACATAGTATATTTACAGTCAGTAATGCAGGTAATGTTGTAAATATAAATTACACAAGGTAAACGATTTTCGATTGCGAGCTGGAGATATCGTCAGTAGGGGACCGTTGCGTCAGTTATTTCATTGGCAAAATTTAGCACACGGCAATCCAAACGGCTGACTGTGTTGTACTGCGATAATGTAGTATTTCAAGCGATTGCAATTTATACTAGACAAGATTTCTCTACATTAAATCAAGTCCTTGCGAAAACATAACATAGAGTTAGGAAATCATCACCGTTCTATTCAATAAACGTATTTCTGTGTGTTTACGAACGCGAATATGGAAATTATTTATTATATTATAAGAGTATATTTATAATTATAACATTAGGAAATAGGTCACTTTGGGAAAAAATAGAAACTTACCTTTGAGGATCGGCAAAAACGAATTTCCGTAACTTGAGGTCTCGTAAGACGATGCCTTGTTCGTGACACGCGGCCACAGTTTCTGCCATTTGCCTGAACAGTCTCCGCGCTTCGTGCTCTCTTAACCTTTTTCTCGCCCGCACATAAGAGTGAAGGTCCGAGTGTGACCTCGGAAATATAAGGTACACCCTCTTCTCGCCCACTAGTACTTCGTGAATTGGATTCACATGTGGATGACCGTCGAGGCGGTAGTGCGCTTGCAGGAGACTACTGCAATCTCTTGATACCACCTATGAAGAAAATTTATGAAATGTTAATATTGATAAAATATTACAAATATAAAGTGAATTTATATTTATATTTACGAGCAACGTTCTCCATGAACTTGCTAGGATGGCTTGATTTCAATCGGAATAAATTCTACCCTGTCTAGACCAGTTTGCTCGGCTAAACCAAACGGGTTATATTTTAGCATATTCTCCACCCTTATCAATAGTACAATGAGAATAAATAGACCCTACGTATCAAGAAAAGTATTTCAAAATAGTTCTATTTAAAACTGATTCAAAAGGACTAGCTCTAATATAAACGACGAGACCTAAAGATTTACGTGAATAGACTGACCCCCTGCAAATAGCGAACGATATTCTAAGCGGAACTCCCGTTTACAAACAGATGTTCATTTAAAAATGGCTTTAAAAATTTTGTAACTATATAAAGAGGGATTTATTTTTGTCGTTATTCATTATAAATTTCTGTCATCGTAAAATTTTGGTAAAGGTTATTTTGGTAGCCCAACGACTAAGCCATTTATTTCTAAAGTAACACGAAATGTCAACGACATTGTGAACGCAAATACCAAATCTGATTTCTCGACTCACGGAATGATGAATCACATAGCGTGCGTAATAACATTTCTTTTTAATCCTGCTATATTAATAGAAAGCATGTTGTGGACGTCTTTTTATATTTAGTAGACATATTGACGCGCTGTAACTATATAAATAACTGAGATGTTTTACAAAAATACGTGACCCATTTTTTGAGTATTGGCAAAAAAATATCCGATAAGAATTTGCAATATTTGAAGCTTTAGATAATATTCGCCTCCAAATGCGTTTCATGGCATCTAACCTACTTAGCGTTATCAATATTTATTTAATCGCGAGGTGTTGCAAAATATTTACCTATTTGGCTATGTACATAATTCAACTTTAAAGTTATCGACTATCCCAAAATCGAAATGGATCGACGTGTAACTTTTTATATAATAACTTTTTAAAATTTTAATTTGATTCTTGCACAAAGATTTCTATTAAAAGTTATTCCAGTTAGAAATTGAAGTTTTATTCATGAACATATTTTGTATTACTTGAAATTATTTCCAAATACCATTATGAAATATTACTGACATTTTAATAATTTGGACGAAATAAATAAAGATACGAACAAACTTACGATACCATTTCATTACGCATAAACAAGTCTCGCCGTGTATAGCCGATCTATATCAACAATGTAGTTAAACCAGCAATGAACTTGGAATACTATTCTATTCGTGTTAATGGAATCGCTGGTGGGGGGGAGCGGCTAGAGGGGGGCCCGCTAGCCTCGCTGTGACATTCGGCGATCGGTGCGTTATCAACTCGTCTATTTCACAATGTCAATGAGAAGGTCAAGCTTATTTTCGTCGCGGCATCTACTAGTATCGTTTTGACTACAAAATCGATTTAAAATAGAGAATTTTGCAGATTTAATTTTTTTTATTGTTCACATCACTTTAAAACATATCATATTGCCTGTATACATATATAATAAATCATATTTGGTATATTGTAAAATAAATGCGGCATTAGTGTCGGCAAGAGGCGATGTTGTAAATATAGTCGACGTTTAGCAACGATAACGTTGCCACACTTAACCTTGCCAAGTTCTCACGAGGGAAGTGCCTATTCTGTGCCTTGACAATACCTGTATGGGCCTTTGTTAGCACTAGAACTATGTATCCTGTGTTGCCTAAATCGATACCAGCATATATGCAAGGATGTTTGATATAACAGGTTTCCGAACTGGTTTCTATATCGACCTGGCGCTTGGATGATTCGAATAAACGCGGAAGAGGTCTCGCTATTCAAAAAACAATCTAACCGAAATTTTTGCCCATTTTTTTTAAATATATTTATGACTCATTAAATGTCAGTCAGAAACTAAGATTTCTAAACGTAGGATTGATCTCTATAATCTCAGGTTACGATTGTTACGTTCGCGTTGAAATTAGCGTTATTGTTTGCTCGTTGCGAAAGTCGACACATGACATTGTAAAAACGGCGATGGCTCTGGCCTACAAGTGCGATCGAGCAGCGCGAGACCATGACATATAAAGTTTGACATCGATGCCTTTAACGTACAGAAAAAAGTTGGATTTATATGAACGGTGAGCTTAAATATTATACGAAATTAAGTTTATCGACAATGTAATGGAATGGATTAAGATATACGACTGCTGTAAAGTTAATTTGAGTTTGTGTAACAATTGATTAATTGTAATGAAAGGGAAACACCATGTGGGCATATTATTGAGAACTTAGTGTATCTCCATGGGGTGTCTATCCCGTGGGATAGTATGAACCCTTCCGATTGACTACTGGATTTAGCTTCTACTTTGATGTTGATAATAGCGATAATTTGTAAAATGTAATAAATATATAGTAATATTGTAAATTTTTGTGTTGACAGTGTAGAAATAACGTATAATGAAGGTTAACTTTATATAATAATTTACAAGCAACTAGTCACAAATTAGCTTATTATCGAATGGACTATAGGTCGAGTAAAACAAGAGATTACACAGTGTATCAATCAAACAAATGTACGCAACTGCTGTTGAAACCCGGCACAATTTCGACACGAGACGCGTTACGTATCCCGGTCGTGTCGTCTCGTATGCCATGATAAATCGTTGCGTCTAAATGGCTTTTAAGGGAACAAAGGCTCCTTGGACATTTGACAATCATTCAGACTTTGTATTATGAAGTATGATTTTTTTCTTTCATATTTAATATTTCATTGAGACTGTTTTTTATGGTATATAAATTAATCAATCATAGCGCAACTATATTATGTGTTGTAATATAGTAAACAGAAATGTGTGTAATTAAAATATAAATAATTATAAATTTAATTTTGATTAATAATTTTAAATAAAAAATGATTCCGTATTATTATTAATATTTATACCATATTAGAATACAGGCTACTAAGTCAAGTTGTTTACGCTACCAATTTCGTACTGTGCGGACTTGAGACGCGGTCCAACTGGTTTTCGTTTATAGTTTCAGTTATCGATATAGAATGGTCACTTACTTTGCAAACATATTCTTCTTGCGTGCGCACGTCCACACACCGACATAAGGATGATCCTTCCACTTGCTCCAGGAGTAGATATTTTTCGGCGACCAGCGCCGCCTGGAACTGGTGCTGAGGGGGCGCAGGACTGGCCGGGGCGGGGCTGGAGGGCGAGGGCGCCGCGGACAGTCGGTCCACGAGGCTCGGCGACTGCGCCCGCTCCTCCGCCTTGCTGTTCTCCCCCGCGGCCGGCACGGGTACTGTCACGGCGGGCTTGCTCAGGCGCAGCGGCCACAACAACGAGGGTGATCCGGGATCCATCACAACACTAGAACACTGTCACTGTCACAGATACACTAACGTTCACAGAACACAAACACTTAAAACGAAGAAGGAACTACGATGAGATGAACATGATCTGCAAAAGAAATGCAATCCGATTAGAGACGTCGCTGCACGCGCTCGGCGCTTGCGAATTCATCGCATGAGAGTTAAGACATAGACTCTTACAAAATTAAACGAAACTATGAGACAATCGGCGATTTAGTAACGCGGTTTAGTAAGGGGAAATCGTAAAGTACCTACGAACACGGTACAAACCTTGAAATGATTCGCCCTGAGAGGATATCGTACCAAAATTTGACTGTCCGTGGTGGCGAATTTCGCACTGCTACTACAGAATTACAAGAAATAAATTCGAGTAATTCGAACACGTATAGACAGGCCAATATTTTGGGCCGGTGTCCGCTCGGGTTCGGTGGAGACTAAACGAACACACAACCGCCTCCCACTAACGCCATTGCGAGACTGACTCGAGTCCGTGACGAGGCTGACGCGGCGCTCGGAGCCTCGGGCCGGCAACCGATCCAACGTCCAATGTCGACACACCGTCAGCTTGCGTAGTACGCGACCATACGCCATGCGGTCCCGCCGCCCTCTCGCTCGCGCGCGCGCCCCCCGCGCCCGAGCGAGAGGGACCGCGATAGACCATTCATTTACGTTTGGCAATGCAATGATGTCAAATGTGTATACAGTTTCAATATTTTCACAACAATAAATTAAACAACAGAATAAAGTTTGGTATTTTACAAAAACGTTACGATTGCGAAATTTAATATTTCATGGCTGAAATGTGAAGTGGACTAATAATGTTTGTTTGATCTCGCTTATAGTTAGTCGGTTATAGTTAATTGTTATCATTTGTATGAGTGACTTAATTACATCACTATATTGCAAAAATAAATTACTCAGCTTTATATTGTCATAGTTTATCGTAATAATATAATGAGATAAAGTAGATCTGATTTAATTCGTTTATATTTATATGTAATTTAGTTATATAATAGGCTAGATCCAAAGTTCAAATAATTTTATAGAAAATCTAACATAGGTACATGCCTACCCAAATTTGATAAAAATAATAAGTACGTTGTTGTGGCGTAGTCGAGTCGTGTATGAGTATGTGCAATGATTGTGGGTTACAATCAGTCACGAAATACATATTAATACTTTGTAGATTTGTAATAGATACATCTCAATCTATGAAAGTTATCTCTAGTTAAAGTTAAGATCTAAGTACATAATTAGCGGAGAATTAATAGAGGAAAATACGCGAAAATAATTACAAAGCCAAAGAAACCTTCGTACTACATATTGGTTTTACTGAAAGTCTTTCACAATTTTTTACCATTAATAAAAAAATATTACATTACGACATAAACAAATGTATTTTTCAATAATTTATTGTAACTACAGAGGTTAAACCAACAGCAACTCGTGATTAATTAAGAATCGAGTATTATTGTTAAGAAATCATATTCTTACTTCAAGTTAATTCGATTTGAGAACAAAAAAGTGTAATAATAACTTTAAAGCATCAAATGTTAATGCTTATTGACGACATACATAATATGAACGTGTCGTAATGGATATGTAATTTCGTCCAAAACTAAATTCGTGTGAGGAGAGGGTATTGTAATCTGAATATTTTCTTCGTATAAACATAATATATTAAATAAAAATAAACGGGAGATTTTTTTTTTAAAATGATGATGAAGATGGAGTAAGAATCAACAAGTTTCTTTTTACATTAGACTTAATAACTAATCGCCGTCCGTAGCTTTGTTTGTGTGGACTTTTAGATGTAAAATGTAAACACTCGTTTTTTCCCGTTTCCCTAGTAATTTTGAGAAATTATCCTTTAGAACTCCCCTACTTTACCTAAATTAGATCAAAATTTAACTTCAATCCCAATAGTGAGGCCAGTCGTGGGCACAAGCGTGGGGCTGTAAAGTTGTAACCGCGACAGGTTATGGGATTATGCTTATGGGATTCCATACTCGAGGAAATGTAATATTATCTCTGTGCGTCAATTATATTATATGTTTTCCTCTTTTCTATTATTTTCCTTATTTAAATTTTAAATTGTGCATAATGATTAGCTGTAATTGTACAACAGTTTGTTGAATTTATAATGTTTGATCTTAAGATGACTGCAGCAGAAATATTTTTTTAAACAAAAAAAAAAGAATTTTAAAAAAAGTGTTACGTATTATTTTACAATGTTGACGTACAATTAATCAAATATTCATAGTCCCTAATATCTTCATCGCTATATTGTCCTTTATATATCCTGTTTATAGGTATTTTAGTTATCGTATTGACATATTGAATCACTTCCGTATATAATAAAGATTAATTTTAATATTGGATGATAAGGATTAATTATAATATTTTTCCATATTAATATTACAAAAATACTGATTGATACAATATAAAATAAGTATAATGTTCAAATTAAACATAGTATATTTAAATGTATGCATGCGCAATTCTTTGTAATTAAATTTTTACTCAAAAAAAGTGTAGCGTTTAGATACAAAGCCAACCAAAGTCCAGTCTCCCATAAAATTTCGAAATGGCCGTCGTAATTTTATCCTCGTTTAATATTTGAATTTCATTTTAGTACAAACTGGATCAGTATCCTGTGCTAGGGTTGGTGTTTTTATATAAAAAAAAAATACAAAATTATTTGGCAACAAAATTAAGAAATTAAAAAATATTGTTCTTTGCTTCTTACATGTTAAGAAATGGTAACTAGAGTAATATGTAAATAATTAGAAAGTGTTAATGTAAAGTGTGTTAATCTGCGAGTTGCTTGAAACTCAAAGTTCTGACAACCCTTCTCCTTAGGTATCCTGTTTGTGCTTGCTCTTAGCAGCCCGCATCTTGCACCTTGTTACCAAAAGCGGAAGCTGACAAACATTGGACAGGAGTAAATACCTAGCGAGATTTAATGTTTGCACTGGTAATGATCCTGGTCTTAAAATTTAAACGTTTTTTTGTATTATGGGAGTTAAATCTATTAAAATATGCTTCTCAACAATAACATTCTTCTCACAATTAAAAATATTTGTTATATGAAATATTAATATTGAGTAACTAATACTAAAAGATTACACAATATTATTCTTAAATAAATAATTGTGAAATAGTGGATATTTATTAGGTGAGGTGAACTTTGAAATTAATATATTTTTGTATTAGGTACTTTAAGATTTTTAATGAAGAAGTAATAAAATAATACAAAATATCTGTTTAAAAATATTTACGTAATTAATTTAAAAAGAAACAAAATAATTATGACCTTTGAATAGTCGAAAACCACGTGAGAGACTATATTATGTTTATAATTTATAGACACGAGACGCGTCAATTAGCACGTTTGAGTTAGAGTATAACAAACACCATTTGATAAATAACAAAAAATATATATTTACAGGAAAGAAAAACTAAATATGAACTTACCCAACCAAAGTCTGCATCCAAGTGAAACTACAAAACCCTATTTTGGTTTAATAAATTTAAAAAATTGTGAAACATTGCACAATAATTTGTAAACATTTTATGATCTACTAATACTGTCTGTACCCGCCTTTAGTATCCCGGAAATTACGTGTGACGCTTAAGTGACGCTCTATCAGGTGACAGATTGTTTATATTTTGTTATAATATTGCGCCTCGGTTATCACTAGAGATGTTACACTGGCAAAGTAAATAAATCTAATTTCAATTCGCCATTTTATATATGTATAATATTCGTCATGTGAACACTATTATAATTAGAATATAATTATAATACATTTATATTGTTTTGAGTATTAAGTTCGTATTGCAAGTAGGTCACTTGTGATTTGCATTTGGATATTTGTAATTATATTTCAAATTGTTCACTCGGCTATCGATTATGTTTGCGCGCCAAAATATTTCTGAATTTTCTGACTGTCTTTTTAAAAATTTTCTTCTTAAGTATTAGTGCAAAATCATGTCAGCCAGTACTAAATTATGTCAACGAGTGTTAATATTAACACTCGTTGACATAATTTAGTACTAATTCTTTTATATAAAAAAAATAAATGAGAATTTCTTTCGATAGAGAAGGTTATGGATCATCATATAGGCTACTTTTATCTTTGAAATCCCGCGAGATAGGGATTTACGCAGTGCTTGCCGTACACGCGTACTAAGATAGATATAAAATAATTAAACATTTTTCTATTAAACACAAAATAATTTTTAAGCAAAATCACATTAAATAATATTAATTAATAAAAAAGCGGGCGAAGCCGCGCAGAGGCCACTAATATATGTAACATGTATAACGTAACAGTTTTATTGTTGCAAATGTCAAATATATGAGCTCTTACCGATTATGTTTTAATTATGTTGCAATAAAGGTTTTGTGTCTGTATCAAATATACAGATTGTCAAATTCAGAGATTACTTTTAAAAGAACAAAATATTTTCATTAGAAAAAGATATTTCGTCGACATATTTAATTAAATAATTATTAAATTTGCAATACCTAAATCTAAATCGGTATTGCTAAGGATAACTATACCTTATTCACGAAGCCACGAGGACATGTTATATATAAATCGTAATTGTAGATTATTATTCTTGTTATCTCATATGATAACTAAGACGTGAATGTACGCATCTATCACACAAGTTAATGCCTTTGAATACAACTGTGATAATATGAAGCTCGAGTCCTATTCCTGTTCAAATTAATCAACGATCGACTATGAAAGAGATGTTATACGCCAAAAAGTAACTTTAATATTTAAATTGTATACATATACTTCAAGATATGAGACTCGAAGGCGGTGTCCATATATTTATTTGTAAACAAATTAAGGACATTTTAAATGATTAAAGTAGTAAGTGGAAAGTACTAAACGTAATGGAAATTATAATGAAGATTTTATAGCAAACTTTTTACCCTAATCCGTAAGTCTTTAGATATTAAACAAAAAAGGGAAAAAACCGTACAAATACGCTACGCTACGTTTATATTGATAATGGTAATTAATTGATTACTAATATTAGATAGAAGGGACACGCGTGATTCACGGCGGATGTGTACCGTTCTTTAGGA
The DNA here is from genome assembly GCA_030704555.1 of Heliconius charithonia. Lineage (NCBI taxonomy): Eukaryota > Metazoa > Arthropoda > Insecta > Lepidoptera > Nymphalidae > Heliconius > Heliconius charithonia. The sequence goes on along the minus strand of CM060809.1, from coordinate 2,948,157 downwards.
ATATAAAATGAGGTATTGTAAACTTTAGAAGGTAATTTAAATTAGACTTTATGTTGTAAATAATAAAAATCATTTTGACTTATCAATAATGGCATCAGTTCAAATTCGGAAACAGGAAGTATGTGAGTAAGTGTCTAGACTTGACGGGCCAAATATGTACAATAGAAAGACCGCTAGAAAGTATTTTATATTTTAATACATCGATATTAAATTGAACTGTTGGAGGCCACCGTTCATGTATTTTAAGTTTAAATTAGTAATAGAGGCCAGTCGTGGCGCAGCGGCACAAAGTTTGACTGTAAAACCGACTGGTTTGGTTGTGGGTTCACTCCCCACTCGAAAAATGAAAAATTTATTTAAATTTGTATTTCCATCTGGTATTCTTCGCTCTGGTATCGAGGTCCGGCGCGGCGTTGAGTTCTGCCACTCAACACGCAATGCATCTAGAATTCTGCAGAAAGTGGGGAACGGCGTGTCTTAACACTAGGTTCTCTCTGCCTACCTGCCTTCTGTGTGCGGGATACAGCGTGAAGCCGATTTATTTTTAATTTTTTTAAATTAGTTATATTTTTTGGAAAGAGCGCCTAGTGTGACCTCTTTTCTAAATTTCCGATTTATATACATTTCTTCTTATCATTCTATGTATTTTCTAGGTAGGTACAGAAATGAATTAAACAAGAACTTTTTATAAATTTTGTGTTCTATACGTGTGTGAATACATAACCTGATAAACTCCTATAAAATGACTCATCTATCTTGTTCTCCGATTAAAAAAAAAGTATAATAGAATGAATCAGACTAACAGAAGGTTGTTTTTTTTATTTTCCCTTACTTACGCTACACGTGTCTAATAGTTGCAGGTTAAGGTGTCCTTTATAAGTTGACAATCAGAGACTTGTATATTTTTTTCTATTTTCTACACCCCATTCCATTCTGTGGAAGATATCAGTAAAAAATATATAGTATATATAGTTTATTAACTCAATTTTTGGGTTTTCGAAATAGCTTCACTAATTATCATAAGCAAAAATTGAGGAAAAAGAAAATGTACGATTGTCTATGATTCACTTTTTATCACTTTTATGTTACAGTACCGTAACATTTTTATATAAGAATATTCATTTATTGTAAACATTGAATACATAAACAAGCACATAGTGTAGTGTATATCTTTTTATGAAAGATAAAAGAATCAAATAAATAAAATCAGCTTCACGCTGTATCCCGCACACAGCAGGGTAGGCAGAGGGAACCTAGTGTTTTTAGACACTCCGTTCCCCACTTTCTGCCGAATTCTGGAGGCATTGCGTGTTGAGTGGCAGAACTCAACGCCGCGCTTAGCCTCGATACCAGAGCGAAGAAATGGAAATATAAATTTAAGTAAATATTTCATCTCCTCGAGTGGGGATCGAACCCACAATAAGTCGGTTTTACAGTCACACAATATATGTATATAATTTGAAATATTTCAAAAATCTTCAATGATGATGAGAAAAAACATTCATTTATTTATTTCTTACTCGTAATGACCACTATCGATTGTTTCAGTTAGTCTTTAATTATACTGTATATTAAAAAGTTTTGGTTCGGTTTCAGTTTCGGCCGTATCTAAGAGCAAAACCGTAGGTATTTTAAACGATATGTGTTTCTTTGTTATAGATCAAACACATTGGACAATAAAGTTACGTATATGTTAAAATTTCTATATATCTATCTACGCTCTGGTGGCTCAACACCGCGCTTTGCCTGGAGCACAGCGACTCAATGTCTCTAGAATTCGGGGTAAAGTGGAAAGCAGAGTGTCTTAATAGTTCTATTTACCCTGGGATACAGTGTGAAACTAAAAAAATGTATGTATGTACAAAGTACAACATATCAAATTATTAAAACCGGACAAGTGCGAGTCGGGCTCGCCCATCGAAGGTTCCGTTTAAAAATTTAAGCTTAGCATTCATCGGATACTTTACTTTTAAGGCTATTTATTATTTTTTAGGTTTTAACCACAAACGTATAGTTTTTATTCCATTGATAGTGTTGAAATACGCGTTTTTTCAGCCATATATATTTTTAAGTAAATATAGACGTTTATGTTTTTTTTTCAGGAAATCATGGGACGTAGATCTAAGTATATAGCTTGAAATTCAACTCGATATCTCCAAGCGTTACTGAAAATATAAGACTCTTGACAGACAGACCGATATGCGGACAACTTAGGGTTCCTTTTGTCCTTAAAAGATCGGAATCCTAAAAAATACAATATGTGTTTATTTACTAACCAAAATACTAACTATTTCTTGCACGATTCTTGCTGTAAAATGTGTGTAACTTGATTTCGTACAAATATACTAAAATTAGGTAATAATTAAATATAGAAATATAAATAGACATTTCTGCTCGTCTATTTGTAACATCTTTTAGGCTATACATGTGTCATATTCATAAATCATAAAATTTTGAAGAAGAATGTTCAAATCAAACAAAGGAGGGAGAAGTATGACTCATTACCGCGTGACTAATAAAGGTGATATTTGATTAAAAATTATGATACTACATAATTTAAAAAAATAAAATTTAAAAAATATTACATATTTGATACCGTGTGTATATTTATAGCGTTTTTTAGGGGTGTAAAATAGGTAGGTAATTTATCACATACGTGAAAAGTCTTAAAATATCCTGTGTCAGTCAATACCTATAACTTATTGTTAAAGCTAACCGAGGGCTTCGGTCCCAGCTCGCTTCGTTAACGTAACGATAGTAAATAATACTTTTTGAAGGATAACAATACATTTTTTTTTAATATTTGAAAACTTGCGGCAATGTCGCGGCTATTACACACAACAATCTGTATTTCGGACTTTCATATAAATAAATTAACTTTTCTACATAACAGAATCAAAAATGTTTTACATCTGAATATATTTTACCAGTGAAAATATCAACGAATATTACAAATATTTCTTTTGCACAAGATCGAACCCGTGGCCTATAGCCACTCTTGCACGCCGTGACAAACGAGGTCAAACAATCGTCTTTGATAATAATTTCAAAAATGAACATGATACATTTAAAGAGCAACGAAACCTATCGAATGACACGAACATTCAATAATTAAGCAACAGTTGCACAGCGTTGATCGGCTATATACAATTTCGTACAATGCATGTATTGCATCCAAACTTCGAAGTAAGGTCATATCAAAATAAGGCAACCGAAAATTAACTAGGAATTTAGTTAAAATTTTAACTAAAGAGGATGTTGTTGGAATTATTTAGTCTATATATAAGGTGAAATCCTTTGGATATTTAACTTAAATGATGACGTTAATAGCGCAATGGCGAGACTTTTAAATTTTACTAAAGTATCGAGTTCGATTACCTTTGAGATAAAAGTTTTTATCAAAGTGGTTTTATGTACCTAAAAATCTAAAATCATACAAAAGTAGCTGCCGAATAAAAAGACATGAGTGGCTCACGTGATCCATTAGATCATAATCTGTTTTGGTTTTTATGGAAACTGCATTTAAAATTATTCAAATCTGCAACAATTCTTTATTATTCCAAACAAAAATATAATCTTATATATACTTATATAAATATGTATTTGTATATGATTATATTTAAATCTGAGGCCGTCGTGGCACAGGGGCACACTAGAGGCAACGAATTATTATTATTTTTTAATTTCTTCTCTCTGACACTAAGGCAAAATCCTAGCGTTGAACTGCCCAGCGTTCAGTTCCGCTACTCAACGTAAACTCTTCTCTCTTCTGCAACTCAAAAGATATACGCGGAAAATCAGCAGCGTCTTAATGAGAACGAAGTATCTTGATACTACGTTTCCAGGTTCCCATTGCCTACTCTGCTACGTGCAGCATACACTGTGAAGCTTGACATGAAACATGAGGCAGAATTTACTTTTAGTTGCAGAAAGGAGTAATAGAAATATATATTTACAAATTGTTTAGGCGTAAATAATATTTGTTCACTATTTTTTCCTACCTGCAGTGACTGGTGATATAAAAGTTACAATGACCTTGCACAAACTCCTGAAACTATGATGAAATATTGTCTTCCTTTTCACTCCAATATCATTCACGCGAGCAGATAACAGAAATTTTGTATATATGTACCCGTATCTTAGTCGAACTATAAATTATGTTTATTTATATGTACCGATTAATCTTTAATTGACATATTTATAAATATAATTAAAATTTAAAATTAAATTAGCTTCACGCTATATACCGCACACAGCAGGGTAGGCAGAGGGAACCTAGTGTTAAGACACTTCGTTCCCCACTTTCTGCCGAATTTTGGAGGCATTGCGTGTTGAGTGGCAGAACTCAACGCCGCGCTTTGCCTCGACACCAGAGCGAAGAAATGAAAATATAAATTTAAGTAAATATTTTATCTCCTCGAGTGGGGATCGAACCCACAACCAGTCGGTTTTACTGTCACACTTTGTACCACTGCGCCACGACTGGCCTCATATTTATTAAAACAAATTGAATACTATTGTCCCAGGAACATAATTTAAGCATTTAACCAAACGCATATTCAATACGTTGAAAACGCTTACGTTTTCATTTGTTCTTACTTTTGTACAAAATTTTAATATAGTTAATGATAATCGACGTGATGGATATGGATTCGAATTCCGATGAATTGCTATGAACGGAATGTCTTGACACTAGACCCTGCCTACTCTGTCATCCGCCTGAGGTATTGTGGTACCTAAATTTGTAGGATTTTACTAGAGATGACTACCTACCTAACTTATTTAATTTCACGCTTTTTCCCTACGTCATTGTTACAATATTTTTTTTTATTCTTTTGACAGTTCACAGCACTATTTCATCATACATATTATATTAGTTGGTATATTCTTATTTACTTAATAGTTTTTCTGGAATTTACGTTTATTCGTTAAAGGTAAAACCAAAATGTGATAAATGTATCGTTTATATTACTATATTAAGAGAACTTAATATAGCTGTTTTGTGGTAAAGTTAATAAGCGTGACCTATTTATCAATTAATATGATTGTGGGATGTATTCAGATTCATTACACTTCATTCACACTTCAAAAAAAATTAATAAAAATAATGATGGATTGTGAAATGTTGGATTTGGCTCCAAATGAGATCAAATCATTGAATTTGAATTTCACAATAGTAAGTTTCAATTGGAGAACCTGTCAGTAGAAAATGTTTATTTTCTAGATTAGGCAAATTCATCATATCTATTCCGATTCAGGTGAAAAATCCAAAATTTGTGAGATATATTTAAATACTAGCGGCCCGCTCGCGATTTTCCCGCATGAACTAATTTTCGTGTTCCTATAACATTATCATTTAAAACACACCACAATACCGATACCCACGTTGAAAACTTAAAATTTAAGCCATTTCAATAAACAGTATTTTGCAGAACAAAATACCTTATGTTGATACAACTTTTAAAATAAATATATTAAAAAATATATTAAAAAAATACTTTTAATAAACAAATATTAAATATTAAGAAAAGTTTGGCAAAATAGAACATTGAAAACATTTATTGCATTTAAATCGGTAAAGCCGCTTCTGACCGACAAACAGACAAAAAATTTAAAATATGCATTTGGGTTCTATTATATTAATTATTTTCCATAATAATAGATTTTCCCATATCTTCCATGTACAGACAGCGATCAACAAATACAACTCTATTATACGTATAGATTTTATCTCTTTATTTCTATTTATTGTGTTATAAGTCCATACAAAATACATACAAAACGAAGAGTAATTCCGCAATATACTCTGTACAAATTTAGTTTCGATTTGCTTGCTTCCTTTTTCATCACGAAGCTATTTTAACGAGAACGAAAGGATGAGTAACTTCACTTGGAGTGTAAATTGTTTCATTCCAGATTGGCCTCGGACCTTTTTCTACTTATTGAGGAAATACCAAGGTGCATACTTTTTGCTACCTGTTGACAGCCACCTAATACCTGTATCGATCGATTTGAGGCCTTATAGCGGTCTTAGTGAATAATGGTGATTATGATTAAAATGTGTCATCATTTGATATTTTTGATTTATTTATGTTTTTGTAATAATATGACAATAACAATAATTATAACCTACCTTTTATTAGAACGTCTTTTATGTGTTATGTTATAGTAAAAATTGCTCTATACGGTTACTGATTGAATTGAATTGATTGGAAAAAGTTACTAAAAATTAACTTCACCAATTTCTTTCAGCATGTGATAAATTTTGGCGTGTCATACTTTAAAATGTAAATACAGAACCCCTTTAAGCATCACTATTTAGGAAATTTATCACGAGATCGCGTGGAGCTACAAGCTGAAAATCGGATATTGAGGTCTCTTGAATCACAGAAAACTCGCAATTCACTGGTTTTTATATATAAAAATAAATCAGCTTCACGCTGTATCCCGCATACAGCAGGGTAGGCAGAGGGAACCTATTGTTTTTTTTTTTTTTAGACACTCCGTTCCCCACTTTCTGCCGAATTCTGGAGGCATTGCGTGTTGAGTGGCAGAACTCAACGCCGCGCTTAGCCTCGACACCAGAGCGAAGAAATGGAAATATAAATTTAAGTAAATATTTCATCTCCTCAAGTGGGGATCGAACCCACAACCAGTCGGTTTACAGTCACACTTTGTGCCGCTGCGCCACGACTGACCTCGTTTTTATATATAAATACATAAATATGTAATATAAAAAATACACTTTAAAATTACCTAGTACCTTATATTTGAGCAACATACATACAAATACATATCGTGTAACGGCTGTAACTCAGTTCAAGTTAAATTTCTGACCTTGTTCGTTACTTTACATTTCAATTTTGCCTATTACGAATTTCACTGTTATGAAACATTGCATTATTGAATGTCCATTGCTAAATGACACAGCTACTTACAATCGTTAATCAGCTTTTGTTTAAATTACTGGATGTGGTGCAAGATTGTTTTGGGTTTAAAACTTATGGTTTCGCCCCTTATGTTTCATCATACGCTTAATAAATAAAATATTTCATAAATAAAATATTTTATTTTCATTTCTTCTCTACTCTAGTATCGAGGCAAAGTGCGCTCAACACAAAATGGAAAACGAAGTGTCCTATATATACAGCGCAAGGCTGATTTATTTTTTATTTATATATTTATTTATTTATAAAATATGTGAGATATATGAGCTATTGAAGTGAGAAGGAAGCTGATATCAATCAGTTGACACGTTTAAAAAAAAACTTAAAAAAATCTGCAGTTTAAAATGATTCTAAATATTGTTGAACTATGGTTTGCCTAAAAATAATTAAATCAGACTTACGTACGTTTGTATTTTCTAAACAAATGATTTCCTTGCACGATTTAAATTTTTCAGGCCAGTCGTGGCGCAAGGGCACAAAGTGAGACTTTAGAACCGACTGATTGTGGGTTCGATCCCCACTCGAAGAGATGAAATATTTACTTAAATTTATATTTCCATTTTTTCGCTCTGGACAAGCGCGGCGTTGAGTTCTGCCACTCAACACGCAATGCCTCCAGATTTCTATAGAAAGTGGGGAACGGAGTGTCTTAACACTAGGTTCGTTCTGCCTACCCTGCAGTGTGCGGGATACAGCGTGAAAGTAAAAAAAAACCTTGCAAATACAAAACCGACATCTATAAATAATTTAAATGCAATCTAATAATAATCTGTAAAGTAACCAATGATCTAAGCACCCACCTAATGGAGGCGTGACGATATCACAGACCATCGCCCGCGTCATCGCTACGTAGAACTCTATGACCGTGACGTACCCAGCTATTCCACACAAATCATTTATTTATCGTTAACAATCTTTACGTGAAATATAATCATCATATAACTATGCACAGTGCATCATATAAGTGCATATAGGTATATGTATAAATTTCCATTTACGCGTCTTGTCGTGATATATACAATAATGTTTTAATAAGTAGTTTCATCGTAGTTTTTCTCACATTTTATTTGTAGCGTTGCTGAAAGTGGCCAGAAAGAACATAGTGTCAATGCTCTCCGTTCTCCATTTACCCCAGAAATTTGTGTAGCGGAACTCTACGTGGTTCTACGTCTACCAAAATGGGAAAGTGAAAAGCATGCATATACGCAAGTGGGAATGGAGTGGCTGGTGGATATTTCAATTATTTTTATTTCCTACTAACGCAGCGGTTCCGAGTGTCAAGCTCTATATGCAAGGAAAAAAGTGAAGCTTTCAAAATGTGTAATTATACAAACTTAAAAAATAATTGTACCATATAAATTGCCATTAAATCGAATATTAACAATTTCTTCTTTCATGAAACTTTAGCTTCTTTTTATTAAATATATATATATATATATATATATATATATATATATATATATATATATATATATATATATATATAATACGCAATTAATTAAAAAATAAAATTTACAAAAGAACTATTGACATTTTCTTAATCGTTTTCCTCTGTGTATGGGAATAGAGAATAGAAGATACCATTATATTGAGAATAGTGAGTATCTTTTGATTTTATTGATCATTAATCAAATCACAGTAGAGTTTGAAAAAGGCTGGAAAATAAATAATAAGGGAATCACCTGGTGATTTCCCACAATAAGAGGGAAAAGCCATTATGTAGAAGATATATAGGAAATTTACAATAATTAAGTCTTCAATAAATAAGTTAAGATCGATATGTTGGGGGATTTTCTTGATTAAAGAAATCATTCTACAGTAGTGGTATCCGATATTGAATAAATTACGTACTTAGACTTTTATAATATTTAAAATAAAAAAAATCTACTCAGCTTTCTTTTATTGGTATCTATTTTATAAATACATTAATATTTATGACTATTGGTTAAGGATCTTTCTGTTACTCGGTGGAAAGTGAGCAACGGAGTATCTTAACACTAGGTTCCCTCTGCTTATCCTGCTTGTGTGTGGGACGCAGCATGAAGCTGATTTGATCCTTCTGTTCTTGATATATTTGGAATGCACATCAGCACATTATACTGGTAATTTAGCTTGTTAATATATTGTAGTGTTTGAATGCGGTTGAACGATCGAGTTATTATTATACACCTCATATTTCGAGTAATAGAACTTATACAGCTGGAGGACATATTTATTTGAATACTAGTGTGGCTCGCGGCTTCACCCGCTTTACTACACTATTATTTATTTACTAATACATTGTATTTTAATCATATTATCACTTTAAATATATATTAAAAGCTTTGTAGCAATTTTATCGAACTAAAATAAGCATGTCCCGAAACATGACACCGAGACGTACAAATGTTCCGTTTTTTCGTAATGGCATGTCATTTGGTCGGTCGAAGAAAAATAAATAGGGTCACAAAAGCCCTTCTCTAAAAAAAAAAGCACACTAAAAAAACGAAAGCCAACTATAATATCCTGTTTTGGGCCAACTGAAAAATGGTCACGTTCATTGGTATTTATTTAAGTTATATAAGATACTATGGACTACTTTATAATAGATATTATATAGAACTAATATCAGTTACTTACAATTTGTTAGACGGAAAATTTAACCACTTCGAAATCAAGCTACAAGAGCAATGAAGGATTTGTCCAAAATGTATATCGATAGGAACACGGAGATCCGGCTTGTTAACATTCAATTAAATCTTTTTTTTATTACGTTTCTAACTACCTAGAGACCATATAATACTTCTTGGAAAGCCTAATCTATAAAATTAAATGATATGAATAGGATTTCAATTAAATGTTCTTTTTTTTATAAATGATTATTTACTTCTGATGATAATACAAATAATTCTGTAATTAGTGCGATTGTGAATCCAAAATGGAAGTCGACGTGTAACAGCGAAATTTTTGTTTCTGGTTAAAAGTTAATTTCAAAAAAAATGATTTTAAAACATCTTAGCGGGTCTAAAATTATCATCAGTTCATTTCCAGAACGTACTTAGAAGGCGGGACCACTAGAATTTTTCCGATTATGCGCATTTTAAAGAACGCTTAAGATAACCCTTCATGGCATCCACATGGTAAATCCGTGAAGGACTAAGAGACTCCTTCTGTTTCAGAAGAAAAAGCTTGATTTATAGAAAACAGCGTATAATGGAAAACAAATTCAATCTGAGCTATACTTTGTTGTTTTTTTTTACGATAAATTTGTCTTCTTAAAAGTATGTATAGTAGATATACGTTCACGATAATTAAAATATTTTTAAACCACCTATTGTCGTATTAACTAACTAGTATCTAACTCATTCACTGTTTTATTTATATGAAAACAGACGGACAAAGGGGTTTTTTGTTGAGCAGCAGCATTGATAACAAAACGGTTTTATTGTGATATAAATAGCTTACTCATTTCTCGCGCCCGGCGTCTTTAACGTGAATCACGGCGGTTGTCTTCCGCGTTCATTGTACGTCATTTAAGGAATTTCCATGATGTATGGTGGAGAAGAATTGTAAATATATGTATGGAATATAAATTTTGTTTCTTTTGGGTTTACCTTTAATAAAAACTGCGTTTCACTTTTGGTTTTATTTGGTTTTTCTTTTTTCCAACTTAGCGCAATACATAATTTCTTATTTTAGAAGTATAACTAAAAACTAAGTGAACTTTTTAAAAATATAACTAACTTTCATACTTTTCTCCCATATATATTTGTCACTGAGAAAATTAATCTTAATACAAAACACGAGGAAATATAAAAAAATGAACAATTCTAATAGCTTAGCTAGGCAATGAGTAATGAGAAAACTAGGTTAAAAATAATATATTTTTTAATTTCTAACAAATTTTTAAGAGTTTTAATTGTGCGAAACGAGATCCGCTATCATAGGACGTATTCGGTCTTGTAAACAAAAAGTCAACTCATCTGTCTCTCTGTTTAACGACTAACTGTTTATGATCCCATTAAATGTCCTGCCCATATACTCAATTTATATAAAAGTTAAAAAAACAATACTAAATAAATTAGAATGGAATACCATGATTACATTTGAAAAACCATAAAAAATCACGCTACATTTAGTGATAGAAATATAAGTGGTAAATAATGTTCTCAGAGCTATAACTTATATAAACCTAAAATCGAATGGTCTACTAATAGCCTCTGAATATTTCTATATTCAGGTCCTTGTTCCATATTATCACATCACATACTATAATCTACAGATGTACTGAGTATTAATAATAAAATTAAAATCAAAATTATTAAAATCAAAAATCTATTTCTTCTGCTGGTTTGATCTTTATTTTCAGCCATCTCGTCTTATAATAACAGCAGCTTTACGCTTTTTTCCGCAAAGCAATTTAGGCAGAGGGAACCTAATGTTAAGACACTGTGTATCCCTTTTACTGACTAATTTTCGAGACATTACAATCCTGCGCTTGATCCACGACAGCGTACAGCGGGGAAATAAAAATAATTTATGTATAATCATTAATCATACTTCCACGTGAGTTCGAATCCATCACCATCGCTTTTATGGTTAAACACAGTTCTACTACGCCACGACGGCCGTATAATTAGTATATAAAATTCTTCATTTTTAAAAAAATATTAAATGACATAAACATATCTTCATATTTTCCATAAAATTGCCGGTTTAGGCTGCGACCGTCTCACAACTATAATGATTCACGCATTATCATACACTTGATATGCTGATATGCTAATTTTGTCACATATGACACGGGTTTCGCGTTACGAACGTTACAGGAGATAACAAAAGAAAAAATATTTTTATATCTTCCACCAATCTATTAGTCTGGGTGATTCTGTGTATAATTTTGTTGTATTTATTTGTATATTTACCGCTGTATCCCTAGCGGGGTAGCCAGAGAGATCTCTACATATCTCTTTTGTCTCGTCCTCTGTCAATATCCACTTCATATATGTCCTCCGGGAGGCTTTCGTGTTGTTTACATGACCTTTCTCCAATATCTTTGATACTGCGTTTTTGAAGGTCAATCGAGGTCTCCTCCTACTTATTTGTTTACTTACTTTTACGTAAAGATAAGATTAGTTTTAATGTGTATTTAAACTCAAGCCTACACTTGGGTTGCAAGTCCCAGGCAACTCTAGTGCTCAGTGCTCAGAGCTCCTCACCCTGGAACACGCCGGATAAATACAACAGTTTGACAAAAAAAAATTAACTATTTACTTTATTCTCTTTCGAACTTAAATAATTAGCAAATTATTTGTGGAATTATAACAATTATGAAAATATATTATGACTTTCCAGCCCATAAATAAATGACATCGTAAGTTTCTTTCTATAAACTAAAAAAAAACAGCTTCACGCTCCCTAGGGAACCTAGTGTTAAGACCCTCCGTTCCCCACTTTCTGCTGAACTCTGGAGGCATTGCTTATTGAGAAATGGAATTATAATTTCTACAAGAAATAGGAATATAAATATAAATAAATATTTCATTTCCTCAAATGGGGATCGAACTCACAACCAGTCGTGTTTACAGTCACGTACTGCGACCCAGCGCCACGACTAATTTCCATTTCTATAAACTATTAACTTAATTTTCATTTATTACGTAATACATTTACTATAGCGAATTTGAAATCGATGTATATATTTTGTTTTTCCAACAGATACGAGTATGATATCTAGATTCACTGGATTGGTTTATACATTTTATCCCTTGACACACATAATTCGGGGTCAGTGCTTGAGAAGTAGGTAATTTATGAGACTGTTTCTGCAATTGTTCATAGCCGTTGCAAAAATAAAAGAAATATTAAATAAGAAAACATTAAATTATTCAACATTTCATTTCATTTCTTTGTGGCCGTTATGGTGCTATAAAATTATGTTGAATTGTATGAGCGATGGTCGTGTATTCGATTCGAAGTCGAGGAAATTATTTATTTTTAGTTTCTCATTTTGTACGTGATGATAAAAGATTTTTTTTATACAATTTAAATGGTAAATAAATTTGGTCTATTATGTTCTCGACTGTTGAGCATTTTGACTATTTCTAAGCAAATTAAAAATAAATAACATGATTATATTATAACATAAGTTAAAGTTAGTGATAAAGATTTCTTTGAAGTATAAATAAAAACATGAAAAGTGCTTTATAAATGTAAAGTTGTAGCCAATATACGAACATATTTTCAATATATAAAGATAATTTCTTAGAAGCTTGTTCCTTTTTGTAATAATTTTCTAATAATAGACTACGTTATGACGAGAATAACGTTACATCTAAAAATATTCTGTGTCAAGGACGAGTCTGGAGGGAGATCGACCTCGCGACCTTTTAGAGGATGCGCAAAATATATACTATTTCGTGTTTGAAAATTAAATGAAATTAATTTTACAAATTTATTTAATAGAGGCCAGTCGTGGCGCAGGGGCACAAAGTGTGACTGTAAAACCGACTGATATCCCGTACACAGCAGGGTAGGCAGAGGAAACTTAGTGTTAAGACACTCCGTTCCCCACTTTCCGACGAATTCTGGAGGCTTTGCGTATTGAGTGGCTTAAATCAACGTCGCGCTGTTGCCTCGACACAAGAGCGAAGAAATGAAAATATAGATTGCAATTAATATTTCATCTCCTCTAGTAGGGATCGAACCCACGACCAGTCGCGTTTACAGTCACACTTTGTGCCCCTACGCCACGACCGGTCACCTTATGATATATTTCATTTATTTATAAAGAAATAAATACTGGAGGAGGTAAAGCTGACGTCAATCTAATAGAAATAGCTTTATAAGCCCTTATAGGCTCTTTGAAACGAGGTTAAAATATTTATGCGTATCTAACTATAATCTATTTTGTCTCTGTGTGATTATTTTTATATAGCTTAAAGTAGCTCTAACGTCATAACGTCATTTAGATTTTTATTTTCTGTATTAAAAAATAAGATGTTGTGTAAAATGTTTGGCCATTTAATCAGCTATGATACATATTCAAATCCTTGTTCAGCTTCTCGCTGTATCTCGCTTAAAGCATCTAGTGCTAGTGATGTTTTCGAGGCATTGCGTGTTGAGTGGCGGAATTCAACGCCGAGCTAATTACCTTGATGCCAGAACGAAGAAATTGATGTATTATAATTCATTATTCCCAAGAGTTGGGATCGAACCCACAACAGTCGGGATACAGTCACACCCTTGTTGTTGTTAGTAATAGAAAAAAAAAAACAAAAAAAAAGTGTGACTATAAGATTTCTTGTTAAAAAGTCACATGTTATCACTTATGCCAATTCTATATATAGATTTAAACTCTTCTGGTTTCAGACACTCGAGCAAACGTAAAAGGATATGATATGTAATAAATAAACATATATACATATATAAACTAAACGACTCCTTATAACCAACCTCAAGGGTTGGGTTGTTTTTAGTGTTCCATGCTACAGAAGAAAAAAAAGGAATATTCTATTTTTAACATTTTTTTTAAAGTGTCACTCCACACTTAGGGAGACAAAATACTTATTTAGAAAACGTATAAAAATTTAAACGCAGCGGGACTCGAACCCGGTTCCCAGGAGGCGCGGGTTCAAATTTTTACACCTTTTTCTATATTAGTAACGGAACACTCTTATGTTCGTATGCTATTACCATTTATCTCGAGGTCGTGTGGAGGTATCAAGCTGATATTAATATCAAATAGTCAGGATCTGCGGTCCATAGCAAAATCAAAAAAAAAATTAAGGTCTTAAGTAAATGCAATCAAAAGATACGAACATTCATGTATAGTTTTTGCTGACTTCCAATTATAAAATTTTGCAAGAAGTAGGTACTTGTAGTACAAATAAATCCGAAAAATGTAAATATAAACACTTTTGCAAATTTATAATTGCACTTCATTTCGTAGGAAAGGCGTGCGTACGTCTGCAAACTTAAGTTTGTTGACTTTTATAAGTTATGTCTCCTAAAATCAGCACGAAACCTTCAGTGAACGAGTTCAACTCGCATTTGACCAGTTTTTTTTATCAAATGTAAAACATGTAAAAACGAAATAAATGTAAAAACGATTTAAATAATTTAATTTAGGTATCTAAATTGTTCAATTTAGAAAATTTCTAGAGATGCAGGCGTAGAGCTAGAGAAATTTGAAAATGTTTTACTCAGTTTAATGCTAAAGTCAAGAATATATCGCAATTTTTTTACTACATTTTATTGTTGCGAATTTAAAAACTATATTAAAATTACAAATAAACATAACTATATCTATATAATATATAAGTAATATTTATATTTTTTACCTACTATCTGGAAAATATCTCTAGATACGTCCATGGTTAAGTGATAAAATCCAATATTTATATTTTGTTTAAAGTATTAATATGATGTAGTATATTTAAATATTCTTTTTAGATCCAGAATCGTACCACGACCCCTTCTACCAATGCATCGTCGCCTGTCATCAATCATCGTTGATATCGTCAGTCATATCGGCTCGATTGAAATTATATTTTTTTTTAGTTTGAGGCAATCGTAGCGCAGTGTCACAGCGTCTAGTTGTAAAAACGACAGTTGTAGGTTTGATTCTCAGTCGAAGTAATGTATTATTTTCGTTTCACAAGGTGCTGCGTTGAGTTCCGTCACTCAAAATGCAATGTCTAATATCTCAACACTAAATTCCTATGCCTGCTGAATACGGCAGCAGGATACAGCGTGAAGATAAAAATATTTTTTCCAATGACCATAGTTTTATTTTTTTAGAACAATTAAATATTTACTATAATAGCATCTTTTATCTAATAAAAGTACAGTCTTAACTTAATTAATGCCTGTTATTATCAGCGTTGCCAGATTTTGTCTAGGAGAAAAGTGAATCTTCTCTATCTATTTATCTCTGGAATTGTTAGTAACTTATTATAAAAAATATAATTATCTAAGTGTATGGAATAATTCACAAAAAGAGAGACCATGTATGGCCCATTCGAGTCATTTAAATTTTGGGCTATAATATGAATCGGGACGTCCCGCCAAAGGAGTTCTGGCAACGCTGGTACATAAGTAAATTACAACCGTAATTGACAACAACAACATTCTTATTTTTACGTAATTCGCTAATGAATGTTCAAATATTTAAACACCACTATTACTAATTTAGTTGAAAGAGTTACAACACTATTTAAAATGTAATTATTGCATTAACTATTTGTTTAAAAATTGTTGTATATAATTAGTTCTTTACTTGGTAGTAGGTGTGTGGATCAAGTAAAGCCCTTTTAGTATGTCACATAAAATAATATCCAATATTTGTCTAGCGTGACAGTACTGGGGAACTTTGCCTGTTATCGCTTCTCTTGTTTCCTCCGTTCGCTTCGCTCCCTGTATTAATGTTAAAAAATAATAAAATATAGATATATAAAGAACAACGCTTTTAACCTTACTGTTAAAAAAAGTAATCGCACTACCGTATAAAATATATCATTCACCCACACTTTTTTGCATAATAGAGAGATAACCTTGCAAGACGTAATTATCTACTAGTTATGCCATTTTATATAAGTTTGCACATAATTATAGAAGGACATTGATAAGAGAGGCTCTTTTAGGGTTGCCAGATGGCCGTTAAATCCAAGATTATCACGGAATTTTGCATGTTGTCTCGTGTCCAATAATTTCACTGTACTATTCCGGAATTCATAAATACTAGTTTTATTCAATCAAAGTTAAATATTGAAGCTTAAAAGAGATACTTGAAAATTGTAATTAAATATATGTAGGAAAGAGAAGAAATATATAAAATATTTAATAAAACTTTCACAAAAAAAAATTTACCAACAGCTCTGTGCAGTTTAATCTCGGATCAGACTTTACGACTAATTCCATCCGTGAACCTAGAAATGTCCTAGAAATGATGAGTCTGGATCTGGCAACCCTAGTCGCGGCAGTCGCAGTGGCGTACTTAAGAAGTATTTACTAAATTGTGAGTTGAAACGTTCTCGGTGGAAAATTTATATAAAGAGTATAAAGAGTACTGAATATCAGTTTTTGTAGTACTTTTATAAAAATCTATAAATTAATGTGTCAGGCACGTATTTGAGTACTATGTAAAAATAATATTTATGTTTTTTTTTAACCGATTCTTCTGATTTCTACCTCCTAATTTTTTTTTATGTTAAAACGTAACGTCTCAGAAGCGTTTTACTTAAGTGATACCACTATTCTGGCATATTTGAAACGTTATTTTATCGAATACTTAAACGAATAAATTAATACTTTAAATTAATATAATTTTTAATTGTATCAAAATAGCCTTTATATTGCTCCACTATCCCCTCTATTTTTCAGTAGGTATTAGTCTCATAATAATCGATTCAGATGGTCCGGAGGTTAGTCCGGATAAACAGAGAGGCAGACAAACAAATATGTAAATTGTTTACTTGTATTTTGGTATCGCTTGAAAAAACACAATCATGTTGACATCACAGACTATAAAGTCGACCGGTTGTGGGTTCCATCCCTACTCGAGGAATAGAAAGATTTATTTACATTTATATTTTAATTTCTTCGCTCTGGTGTCGAGGCGAAGCGCGACGTTGAGTTCCGCCACGCAACAGGCAATGCCTCCAGAACTCTGCGTAAAGTGGAGAACGAAGTGTCTTAACACTAGGCTCTCCCTCTGACCCTGTTATATGCGGTATATAGAGTGAATCTGAAAAAATATATTTACAAACAATCATTATTATGCAATAGCAATATTAAACAATTTAATATTTTTTCGATAGTTCAAACATGATATTTAACGATGTTAAACCACAATCCGCAGCATATGTTGAAAGCATATGAAATATTTTACTTTAATTAAGTATTAACAGAATTGATATATCAATTAAAAGTTTCATAATAATGTTGAAGTTAATTACACATTTGCAAATACATGAGTATCTACTGACTTAAGTATTGACATAGGTAATGCTCGCCTGTTACATATTATTGAAATGTCTTATAAAAAAATACGTGTCTAATGTAATGCCTTAATATTTTGTCCAAATATCTACATTGTATGTAAATGTATATGTTCCATAGCAAAGTTTTTTTTTTTAAACCTATAAATATTTTTTCAGAGAACTCGAGTCCGAGTCAGAGTGCGATCTTGAGATGTCGTTTTCATTCACAGGTAATTTATGAATGATAACGGCATCTCAAAATTTAAATTTCTAGTGTGTAAGACTTATACACATTAAATTAAAATAAGAACTTTTTAAACGATATACATTGAGAACATTAGAAATAAATCTATAATTAAAAATATATTTTTTTATACAACGTATAATATTTCAAAAGAAAAAATAAAAAAAAGGTTAAAACAAAACCTTTTAATTTTTACCTTATGGCCTTGAATGTGAAATATTTAAAATTTATTTTTCTTTTATTCTTTAACTTTTAAATTTTATATCTTTATGGCAATCGTCGAAATAGCCTAAGATTATTTATTTCAACACAAATTACGTAATATTTTTTTCATGAATTTCGTTAAGCATTTTAATAGTTCTCTTGTCTGTGCAACAAACAAATAGTTCTATTAATTATTGTTTTTCATTAGGTGAGGTAGACTGAACTGAATTGGGCAAAGTTTACTTATTTATATTATATTGGTTTACATTTTTAGGAAATTTAAAGACTCAGTAGATTTATTATAATATATTTATGTAACCCTTTAAAATGTACACAATATATAAAAAAATGTAGTACTTATATTTTTAACGACTAAAATAAAAAGGTTTTCAATTCGGTATAATCACTAGCATTTCTATTTAACTGAAATAAAATTATTTTTAAACATTATTTAAAGTGTTATTCCACACTTAGGAAAGAAAAACACTTATTTAGAAAACGTATAAAAATATGAACGCAGCGGGACTCGAACCCGCGCCTCCTGGAAACTGACCGGGTCGGGTCGGTTTCCAGGAGGCGCGGGTTCGAGTCCCGCTGCGTTCATATTTTTATACGTTTTCTAAATAAGTATTGGAATAAAATTAACCATAATTAATGGAGTTTGGCAGAAAAATTGTAATAAGTATAATTTTGGTAAATTTAGTGCTATCATTGAGAGTGTCTTAGCACTAGGTTCCCTCGGCCTAGCCTTCTGTGTGCGGGATATAGTGTGAAACTAATTTATCTTTATATAAATATAAAAATAACATTCCATATCGTGATTACCACTTTCAATTAGATTTTCTCAATAAATCATCAATATTTAAATATTAATTAAAAAGTAGATTAAAAGAAGTTCATTTCTATGAAATATCGCAAATAAATTATTTAGGATCGACCTACACTAAGAACAATAAGTGACATAACTATTTATTAACGCCATTTTGTTTAAATATTAATGTTCAATTTGCGAAAACCAGAAGGCACATATCATATATTTTAATAAAAAAATATATAATTTTACACAATTTAACCAAATTATTAGACTTTAAATATTTTATTTTATTGTCGTCATATTTTTGTACATATCTATTTTTTACATATTATAAATTTAAGGAGGTCAGGAGGAAATTTAAAATATATTATTAAAATTATTTTCGTATTGTATAGTCCAGTTATGGAATAAGTTATATAGGCTTTATTAATTATCAATCTTTTTTTACAATGTATTGTACCTGCGCTCAGTGTTACCTTAGCCACCTAGACTGTGTCATGTGTCATAAATTATTTTTATTTTTTTTGCTTCACGCTGTATTCCGCATCAGGGTAGTTATAGGGAACCTACTGTTAATCTTTTCGCCGAAATTTCAAGACATTGCGTGCTTTTGTTGAGTGACGAAGCTCAACGCCGCGCTTAGTTTTGTTACCAGGCGAGGAAATGAAGATACAGAACTGTGACACTGCGCCACGACAGCTTGATGCCTTTGTCCTGCTATAATATATACAATTTAACAAACTTATCTGAGAAATCCGTACAGTAATATGGTTTTTCTGTGTAATTCACTATTAATCACTCTTCCTCATTGTAAGCACAATATAATGTTGTGAAATATGCTTACGTGACTGGTGGCTTGTCTGCGTGACTGTACTGGTCCCGACCAGCCAAGGGCAACTGGTGGACGATATGCCTATTACCTAGTACAGAATCTAGGCAAAGGTTTATATATTAAAAGCCTCGATTTGAAATGTTTTAAGAATTTATTAAATAAATTGGCAGTTTATCTATATATTATTTTTATATGTTGTTCACACTAGAAATAAAAAAAATAAAAAATAGTGAAATTAATCCAGTCTGTTTTGGATAAGATGTTTAAAAGCGTAAAAATGTAATTAGTAAAGTAAAAAGTAACTTACTTTGATCTCGTCGCGGTTGATCTGACACACAATTTAGATTTTATGACTAGTGTTACAAATTTGTAGAAAGTTTTAGTTTTGGTGATAGAGATTTATTTTAGTATAAATGCCTTAAATTATTTTTAAAATAAATAAATCAGCTTCACGCTGTATTTTGCTCAGAGCAGTGTAAGCAGAGGGAACCTAGTGTTAAGACATTCCGTTCCCCACTGTCTGCCGAATTCTGGAGGCATTGCGTGTTGAGTGGCAGAACTCAACGCCGCGCTTAACCTCGACACCAGGGCGAAGAAATGGAAATATAAATTTAAGTAAATATTTCATCACCTTGTGTGGGGATCGAACACACAACCAGTCGGTTTTACAGTAACACTCCGTGCCGCTGTGCCACGACTGGCCACAAAAAAAAAATATAAATAACTTAATTTTACATACAAAACAAACTCCTGAAATAATTACTAATAGATACATTACGGGTCGTTTATCGCGATTACCTTGAAGGGACTCGTCAATTTTATTGCTTTACGCTTGACCCAAATAAAGGAAATTATTTTATATTTTATACATTATATTCCAATAAATGAAACTACTTAATGTCTTATACATTGATAATTTACTCACATTTGCTATTTGCAGTGGGTACTATGACCTGAACGCGTTTTAAAGAAAAATACTTGCAAATAAGAAATCATAATACAATAAATATAAATAAATAAATCAGCTTCACGCTGTATCCCGCACACAGCAGAGGAACATGCAGAGGGAACCTAGTGTTAAGACACTCCGTTCCCCACTTTCCGCCGAATTCTGGAGGCATTGCGAGCTGGAAAAAAATAATTTAATTTATTTTCATTTTATTAAAATATCAAATTGTGTATTTTATTTTGGCTTTCGTACCTTGTCTCCGTAGAACCTTAATTATGACATTAAAGAAATAGTTTATATTCGACGGTCACGCTCAAAACCTATAAAAAAGAGGAAAAACAGCGGAAATACCATTGAACTTTTTTGTACACTATCTAAATTTAATACCACTTATATTTATTTTTTACTTTTTTATAAAAAAATAAATATAAGTATATCAGAATGATTTGTATATTATAATTTATAAGTAGGAAATACTAAAATTACATTAACGGGCTTTATCTGGTTTTGCTTTACGAAATTATTTAAACATATCATAGATGTACCTATTGATTTTCCATAATAACGCAGTGTCAATTTATGGTTATGTCATTTCACAATAGGAAAAGTCAAATACGTTAAACAATAAGCAGTAACAGACAATAAAAAAAAAATATATTACATTCGTGAGAGATTTTTTGCCATTCTTACTGACCTTTGATAACGCGGATTTAAATCTCTGCCCTCTTCCGCGTATGTTAATATTATTTGTAAACACTGTACGGATCGGCATGACGTGAATAATTTAAAATAAACTGCCGCATTTTGCAGAATTTTAATGTTGCCAAGTAAATTCAGCTTGTATTATTTAATGGCATATAAAGTAGAGGCGTTCAAATCGTTTGGAATCCAATAAATGATTAGAGAAAAGCTTGAAACTTTGATTTTGCCTAGAGACATAGAGTCTCCTTGCTGAGCTTTCTCCACCGCAATTACCATGGGAGTGTTCTGGAGAACTGTTCAACCTGATTATCTATTATTTTATCAGCTTCCCGCTGTATCCCGCACACAGCAGGGTAGGCAGAGGGAACCCTATGTTAAGACACTCCGTTCCCCACTATCCGACGGAACTGAACGCCGCGGCTTGCCTCGACATCAGAGCGAAGAAATGAAAATACAAAAGTAAATAAATATTTATTTTCTTCTAATGGGATTTGAACCTATATCCAGTCGATTTTACAGTCACACTTTACGCCCTGCGCCACGACTCCTCATTATCTACAGCCAAATTTTCGACATTTTAGTTATAAACTCAAATACCATTCCCACCATATGGATACGTGGCACTCTACTCCTGTACGGTTCCTCCAAGGGTCACAAAATTGAGAAATGGCCTATATGCGGTCAAGTCGATATGTCGTGGGTGGGTGTACGTTCGAAAAGTGCGTCTATCTCCACCTTAAAGACCACCATCGCACCTATAGGTCCTCTAGTGTTTCACGGGGTCGTATCGTAACATTACTTTGGATTATCGGAAATACATACTTTCTCCGGATTAGGTGAGAAATAGATAATTTATTTAAAACTCATGTGGGTCTCCTATATATATATATATATATATATATATATATATATATATATATATATATATATATATATATATATATATATATATATATATATATGTCAATACGTGGCACGGCGGTCACGGTCATATACATCTACTTATATAACTTATATTAAGCATGATGTAATTCAATTTATTATTTAAACGACAAATTTTATAATCACTAGAAGGATAACTGATAAAATGATTATTTTAGTTTAGTAACATCCGTATGTCGTAATCTATAGTGTATGTATGTATTTTATTGCTTCACACATCTTTCCGTATATGGCGGAGTAGGCAGAGGAAACCAAATGTTAGGACACACTGTTTCCCACTTTTCGCCGTATTTTTGACGAATTGCGTGTTGAGTAGCGGAACTCAACACCGCAAGCGGCATTTACAGTGACACGCTTGTGCAACTGCACCACGACGATCTCAAATTTATTTAGTTTTTACATATTTAGATTTATATACATGCATATATTGTGGTTGTTTGCTGTCTATCCTTGCCTTCATATATTAATGTCTAATGCTGTATTAAAAAAATATTTATGTTTTGTCACTTTCATCGAGACAAGAGCCCAGACACCTTATTGTGTTCTTCTTTTCGATCTCACAAAATTGGCGGAAAATCATCAATTCGCAATTGATAGAAAAAAACTTTTTTTTTTAAATATTTTTATTTTATTTTGCAGACTCTGTATACTGCAGTAAGTGGTCTAGGTTCAAATAAAAAAAAAAAACACCGTTAACATAAAAGGTACCAACATATCTTACTTTCTTAGATTGTTAGTTAGTTAGATAAGATAATTATATAATATTCTTAAAAATAACATTTATTATAACATTCCTCTTCAACACGCAACGTCAGTACATTCTTCGACTCTGGATACTAATTACAGAAGCTAAATTGCTATCGACATAGAATATTTCTAGTATAATATGTACTAGCATTTAGTGTTAGTACATACTTATATAATATATGCAATATATTGAGTGCCAATTGTTGTAGTTTATTTAGTCAGTACAGATTTTACCTTCTCGCTATCGGCTATATAGATATGTAGGCTTTCCGCCATATCCACAGGTTAACTGGAATAAATTTTTTATACAGATAAATCAAGGCCAACTTTTATGTTTTTGTTTGTAGGTATTTTTACATTATTGAAATGGAATAAAGAATAGAATATATGGAAAACAGAGAACATAGAAATTTGTCACTTAACTCTGCTTTTTGTATGTTTAGTGATTGCCAAATAATAACGATACAAGGCAGGAAAAATAATTTCAGTATGTTTTGAACGTAAAACAGTTTCGCCAACGAAACGACCCAGTGCCCTAGATCGGACACTCTTGAAATCTGCGATCTTTTCGTTTGTTATTGGCCCATAATTAATTGATCGTTGAATCATGAGTGAACGTTAGCTAATATTTTGTTGTAATATTATACTTATTATATAGTTTTGTGGCCAGTCGTGGCGCAGTGGTACAAAGTGTGACTGTAAAACTGACTGGTTGTGGGTTCGATCCCCACTCGAGGAGATGAAATATTTACTTAAATTTATATTATCATTTCTTCGCTCTGGTGTCGAGGCAAAGCGCGGCGTTGAGATCTGCCACTCAACACGCAATGCCTCCAAATTTCGGCAGGAAGTGGGGAACGGAGTGTCTTAACACTAGGTTCCCTCTGCCTACCCTGCTGTGTGCGGGATATAGCGTGAGGCAATTTATTTATTTTTTTTTAATTATATAGTTTTAAATTTTCTCAATGTCTTATATTTAAAAGGCAATAATGTATATGAAAGACGAAGGTACATGAGGCCGTCGTGACGCAGTGGCACAAACGTGTAAACACGACAGGTTGTGAGATCGATTCACACTCATGGAAATGAAATATTTAATATTTTTTATCCCTCATCCTTGTGTCGCAGCCTTTTGTTCTGCAACTCAACACGCAATTTCTTCAGAATTCGGCGGGAAGTGGGGAACGGTAGTGTCTTAATAAGAACAGACTACCTTAGCCTTGGGTTCCCAAGTTCCCTCTGACTACCTTGCTATGTGTAGAATACAGCGTGAAGCTATGAAAGATTGAACCTGTATATACATACATGAACGTAATTACCTTAAATGTTGCATTCAAAATGAAATCCATATTATTTAAATATTAAAGTACGTACATCATTACATATTTAAAACATACATTCTAAAATACTAACTAGAAATAAAAAAATCGGACAAAAGCGAGTCGCCTTTCGAGGGTCCCGTACAAAAATTGGAGGACTCAAGGTTTTCAAGATGTAGTTTGAATTTCAACTTGATATCTCCAAGCACTTCTGAGATAAAGGTTCTTAACAGACAGACAGACAGGCAGACAAACAGACAGACGGACGGACGGACGGACAACAAAGTGATCTTCTAAGAGTTCCTTTTTTCATTAAATGGTACGGAACTCTAATTACTACCAACAGGTAGATATAAAGTAAAATAGTTTTATTACTTACTTTAAGTTATGTAATGCTTAAAACTTATTTAAAATTGTTAAATGATAACAAAAAAAATATAATTATAAGTAATTATACTATTGTGGTTGGGTCGTCGTCGGTCGTTCAGAAAGACTACGAGAGCGTCGAAGAAGCGGGTGTGGATGAGGAGCGTACTTACACGCTAAGCGTTTGCAGAATTATCGCCTTTAACGATTCTATTTCAAAATCTTTGTGTAGGTCCACGTTGCGTAGGTACGTATCGCTTGCAAATGGGTGGGTACAGCCTGCTCACGACGTATGTAGCCTTGTTTCTGACATACGTGTTCTGTGCGGTTGGAAGGAGAATTTCGATTCTATTACGACGCCTAGGTATTTGACCTGGGATACCCAGGAGATCGTTTTACTTTGTAGGTAAATAGTCGAGACAGTTTACGAGGAAAGAAGACGGCTACGTTTTTCTGGGTAAACCTCAAGCCGCCACTTGCTGACCCAACCACCTAGGGCGCCGGCAGCTTCTTGAAGTCTTTAGGCTAGGATCTACGTACCGCTGTACGTGGTATAAAGGGCGGTGTTGTCGGCATACATCGCAAATTCAACTTTATTGGTACGTGGAATGGCGCTAATGTAAAGCGCTTATTAAATTGGTGAGTGTGGCGCCTTGCGGGACTCAGATGCGAACGGGTCTAGAGAACGATAGTGTCCCTTCTAATCTATACAGGAATGTGCTATTCGACAGGTATTCGCGAATGATGTGAGGCCGTTGTGCCAGACCTTGTCCAAGGCTTTGGCTATGTCTAAGAAAATGGTAGTCTGAATAAAATAGATTTACGGACGTTGTGTTTCGCGATGTGTTTCGCCAGGATGTATACTTGGTATATGGACGTGCGGTTTGGTCTAAAGCCGAACGTCATTGAGGATCCGGGTCACCGAAAGGTTCTCGACAGCGCCCAGAACGCCTGGACTAATGGTTGGGATTTGACTCTTTTCTTAAGATTGTTTAATTTATTTACGGTTTGTGGCGCTCGGAGAAGCGTCGTAATGGCTGGTCGTCGTGGCTAGTCGTTTTTACGTCGGATTAGCTTCCTGAGCTTCTCTGATACCTCAAAGTTTTCTTCCGGTAGACTTTCGAGCAGCTGTTGCATGAACTTCGTGAATTTGGCCGTGGTATAGCAACATCTAATGAGTCTATAATTATCTATAATACTAGAAATAAGATCGGTGAGAAGACACGAAGGAGGTTGTAACTTTTATTGTTAAATAATTATAAAAAAAATATGCCTTGACATGAGTTAAAATTTTGTCACAAAGATTCTAAATATATTCTTTATATGTAATTTTATAAATATTTTTTTTTTGTAAATTAATCCTTATATTTATAAAATTGACAAATAAATAAAATAAGTTATTAAAATACTTACTAACAAGTAAAAATATTTGAATAAATATTTGATCTGCAAAACATAACAATGACTAAATGGCTAACATCTGTTGCAAACTTAAATGAAGTATATCAACAAAACAAAAGTATTTACTCTATGAACAAAATCTTGTCCACATCTTGTCTATGCGAATTGACAAACATGGCGAGCACGTCGAGGTCTGTTTTTCTGATTTATTTTTACTTCTGTTTATTTTGCATCGAAGTTATTAAATTATTATATGCCCGAATAACGCTAATATTCAATATGCCTTTACGTAAGTTTAAGTTCGTGATGAATGAAAGCTTAGCTGTAGTTAGGTTGTGCAAATTGTATATTAAGATTTCTAATAATCGTCATTTAACTTTCATTTACGTTTTTAGAATCGAAGCTAATAAAGTGGTCTGCTATGCACATCCCGATGCACCGCTTATTGAGGACTACAGGGCAGGTGACATGATATGCTCTGAATGCGGCCTAGTTGTTGGCGACAGGTAAGTAAAGAAAATTCTCCGGATGCCATGATAATTGCAACAGTGGATCTCAGTACACAACACAATGCATAATATAAGGGTTTTATATGCCAAGGCTGGTTATAATTATTGTGCAAGGATATATGTAATTTCGAAACTATCAATTGCATACATTGATTGTAAACTTTGCGTGGCCATTTAATACGCTGCGTATATATTTACATTGGTGGGATCTGTTCCCATTCTCATAAAAGGACAAGCCTTTATGTTTTATAATTGGACACTTTATTACTAAATTAATATCAAAATACAAGTTTTGATTACGTGTTTGTTTTGAATATACGAAAGTCTAGAAAAAATATATTTCTGTTTTTGCAGAGTAATTGACGTTGGTTCAGAATGGCGTACGTTCAGTAATGAAAAGTCTGGTGTGGATCCATCTCGTGTCGGTGGACCTGAAAACCCATTGCTCTCTGGAGGAGATCTGTCTACAATAATAGGACCTGGTCGAGGAGATGCTTCCTTCGACAGTTTTGGAGTTTCTAAGTATCAAAATAGGCGAAACATAAGCAGCACTGATAGAGCACTCATAAATGCATTCAGAGAAATCAACACCATGGCTGACCGAATAAACTTACCAAAAACTATAGTAGACAGAGCTAACAATTTGTTTAAACAGGTACATATACTAGTGACCCAGATGTGGCTTTTGCCTTTGAACCACACAATTTTAATGACTAATCTGAATTACTTTTATATTTTTTTATACCTTTTTTATTAGCAAATCCTTTGATTTAAAAAAAAATACAAAATATTAAGGGACTTCACACAAAATGTTAGGGGAAGAGAAGGAGTAATATTATTATTTGTGTAGATATAAATTACTTTATTAATTGATTTGAAGATAACTTGGATTAAATATAAAATCATTGACGTTGATTGAGTTCAACAGTATAGCAAAAAGCTATCCTGTGTTTTATATTTTGTAAAATTTAATGCAAATTTCGTTAAGCAATGTTTTATATATTATCCAAGCAAAAAAAAAACATTGAAATGCAAATATATTATGCATGTCTGAGTCGATGGCATACATACTGCAATACCCACTAAGTACAAATTTACATTTAGTTTTCTTTACTTACTTTACACTGTTGCATGCAGTGGTTAGAATGCAAATATGTTGGTTATATGTTCAATTCCTACTTAGGGGAATGAAACATTTATATTTAATCTATCTTTTTGGTAAGAAGACAGTGTAACATTGAATTGCTTTTGCAATACACTAAGTCTCTAAAAAAGGATTGTGTCTAAAATGGAGTATTAACCTCAATTGGCTAAGACTTGAAACAAGAAGAATCTTCTAAAGAAGAAATAAACTTCTAACAACAATAAAATAATATAACTTCATATATCTATTTAACTTACACATACCATGGTTTGTTAAATAATATGTAATTATAAATATTTGCTTACAGGTGCATGATGGCAAAAATTTAAAAGGCAGAGCAAACGATGCTATTGCCTCTGCATGTCTGTACATAGCGTGTCGTCAAGAAGGTGTGCCTCGTACATTCAAAGAGATTTGTGCAGTCAGTAAAATTAGTAAGAAAGAAATTGGTAGATGTTTCAAACTAATTCTCAAGGCTCTGGAAACTTCCGTGGACTTAATAACAACAGCTGATTTTATGTCCCGATTCTGTTCAAACTTGGCTCTGCCTAACTCCGTGCAGAGGGCAGCAACCCATATTGCAAGGAAAGCTGGAGAACTGGATATTGTGTCTGGAAGGAGTCCTATATCTGTTGCAGCTGCGGCTATTTATATGGCGTCACAGGTAAGCTATAAAAAAAACTTATTGTCCATAAAACTTTCAAAATATTATTTTTTGTATAATTGTGGTTTGATTTGCCAATTTTTCTCACTCTTTTATAACATAGTGTGGTGTTGAGCCATTCAATACACAATGATCTGTTTTACACGGAGTTCTTTACTACCTCCTCAATATGCAATGACAAAGCATCAAGCTGAGAGAAATTGTAATATTGTTAAAAAAATTTTCTTACATTCTTATAATTCTTATTTTCACACACATGTTGCTGGTTGACTTATCTTATTTCAAAGGTAAATATTACTTAAGCTAAACTGTACAATATATAAAATGCCAGGCAGATTGCACACATACACACCACAGTATTAAGTAAATATTGTTACAACAATTTTCCCATCTTATCATGTTCAAATTTTGATACGGAATATTGAAACTATAAAAATGATCCTAAATATATACCATTTATTATTTTTCTTCACAGGCATCAGAAGACAAACGCAGTCAAAAGGAAATAGGAGATATAGCAGGTGTTGCAGATGTGACAATCAGACAGTCGTACAAACTGATGTACCCGTACGCTGCAAAATTATTCCCTGATGACTTCCAATTTTCTACCCCCATTGAGTTCCTGCCACAAATGTGAACATAAAGCGTACGTTTTTTTTTCGTACATGCTAGTTGAGCATATTAAATTACTATGTATATGTATAAGTGGATAAGGGAAGGGTAGTTTTATATGCAACCCACTAATTTAGAATAAAACTGTTTAACATGTAGTTATTGCGAAGAAGACTACACTTTTATTAAATTACTAATTTCACGAGTGGATGATTGAGTATTATATATAATTTGGAAGGTTGTAGATTAAAACTCGTTTGGAGTAAATATTTATAATGTCTAAACACAACAAAATGAAATCAGAAATTTAACAGAGTTTAATAGAAAAACTATGTTGACGATGATTAAGTGACACTATATCTGTCTTTCTAAGATGAATGTTTAACAATTTAAATATGAACAAACCATAGTAAAATGAAAAACGTCACAAATTGGATTTTTTTTTTGTAACAAACCGGAGTGAGATTTTAAACACCTTACGATCAAAAATCTATAACGTCTCTCATTTCAAGCTTATATAAAAAGCAAAAATGCTTCATGAAAAATGTACATTTTATACTCTTATCATGTGTACATGCTTTATATTATATATGGATAACATCATGTAAAATATGTACCTAGTTATTATAGACAGACAAATATTTAAATGTTTCTGTTCTTTGACTGAGAGAAAAATCTCTTTGACCAATTGTAAAAGAATTACCTTCTAGCACAGATAAGAAATAAATTCATTGTACCTTCGTTTCCTTTATAAAATATCGATATATTTAATATCGATTTTATATTATTTACCGTGTATAAATGATTTTAAAGGCGCTTAATATTTATGTAATGCATGTAAGTTTACTTCCTTTTAAATTCACGATTATGTGTACGAGATTTAGACTAAGTACGTTTATGTTACTTGAATAACCAACTTTGTTATTGTGATTTATGTACGATAAGTATTCCATTAAATGTCTTAATTTAAGTGTATATTGTGTTTGAATTTACCCTAATAAATGAAATCTTGGTATTTGGTGTTAAGGGATAACTAACATAATCCATTTCCAGCATTTTTGGAATTTTTGTCTATTTGTCAGTTTATGTGATCACGTAAAAAGTACAAAACAAATTTAGGCTTGAGGCTGGTTGGTTGGCACAAAGTGTGACTAAAATGGACTGGTTGTGGGTTCGATCCCCACTCGAGGAAGTGAAATATTTATTTACATTTATATTAATCGTTTCACTTTATTAAAAGATATTTACATTTTAATAATTTTTAATAATGATTTTAATACTTTAAAATGTATATTTTTAAACTATCTAAACAGTTATTGCTTAACTTTAAGCTCAATAGATGGCGCTGCAACTAAAAACTTGGTATTTAAAGAAATATCAAGTATATGCATAATGTCGTTCGTTTGTTTGAAATAAATTGTCTTTACTTTTTATAAAAGGTATAAAATAATTAACGTAGAGGCATTTTCACTCGCACTTTTAGGAGAAACTTCTAAAATATTGCCTCAAGAAAAAAATGCTGTAGATGCTAAGAGCATTTTAGGGTTCTTACCTCAAAGAAAAAAAATGGAATCCTCATAAGATCACTTTGTTGTTTGTCAGTCGAGACCACTTGGAGTTTAGGTGGAGGTACCTAAACTCAAAGTGGTTTTTCTCCAACTGCTCATTAATAAGTTCTAGTCTATACTCCCTTAGGGCACAAAAATCCATATTTTAATTGATCGCAATCAAATGATACGAGGTTTTATGCTTAGTTTTTTTCGCATTCTGTATCAAAACTATAGGGTATTTTCCCCGTTGGTCTACAAAACTTATGGTATGTATAAACGTGTTGAGTGGCGGAACTAAACACCGCGCTTTGCCTAGAGTCTAGACACTAGAGCTGTTAGAAAACTACATAATGTTGAAATTGGTAGTAAAGAAAATAAATTCGAACAAATCGAAATATAAGTCCGAGTACACGTTTGGATTTAAAAATATACTGTTGCATAAGTTATGTGATAGTCATACTTTTGTGAGATGAAATAAAAAAGAGCATACAAAGTATTGAATGCATTTCTTTCAAAACTTAAAAAGTGAAATGGAACTTGTGACTGTTTTGTCACGCTATACACAAGTTAAAATCTATCCATTTATCCAACATCTCTACCACCACTTCGCCCATTCTATTGTACTCTTATTGTCGCTGGTACACTATAGTCTATAATGCATTGTTTTATATTAGAATCTTGTAGTTCTTGCTTCTTGATGATGTCTTTTGTATGGAATTATTCCTATCGTGCTATCCGTATACACACTTACAGCTAATTCTGGGTGGCTCTTGTATTGGTAAGTTGTAATGTAAGTTGCTGCCACTGTACATTCGTCGTGAGTCGTGTGCCCAACCAATAGTTTTAAGTGACAAAAAAGTGTAAAATAAAAAAAAAACCTTTATATGAACAGATTTGTTTAAAGTCCAAGCCCTCCTTACGAAACATTTCTAGATAGGCCCTGCCTATATACAGTATTGGTTTTTTCTATGATTAGTCTATTGATCGTAGTGTGCGTGTGCACTCATAGATAGTTGTTGTGTAACGACAACATTAATATATTAGTGAAATAATGCATTTGTAGGTCTTCGTAAATGGCATATTCTATAACTATATTAGTGCATTAAAACACTACGCATTTTTTTAGTAAGATAAATCTGTCAAAAAAACTAAATGTAGTTGTTACTTTTTTAATTCATCCCAAATGTCAATTAACTATGTATTAATAGGCGTTAAGTAAATGTCTTCGAAATGTACAACTAATTAATAAAATCAAAACAATTCAGATTCTTAAAGCTTTTAGTTGCTCGTGACTTCTATTTTCTTTTTTTTTTTAATTCTTTCAATATATTTTTACATTTTATTTGATTGATAAAAAAAGAGTCTCTACAAGTAAAAACCGCTTGACCTTTAGAACTGAGCAGTCAGTAGGAACATGAAGCCAACTAAAGTAGGTCGCATAAATCACAATGATATATGAACCTGCGAAACCATTATAATATCGAATTTGAGTATTTTCATACAAAGCTCATCCATCAATTGATCGTTAATAAAAACTTTGTTTTCAGAAGAGTTTGATACTTTGTAAAATGTTATTAAAATATTTTTTTATGAATTAACTTTTGTATAAAATTGGTCATTAGTGTATCTAAAGATATTTTCTACCTAGGGAGGACCTAGACTTTAGATACGTAAATGTTTTTGTATAAAATTTTTGGGGTAAATTTTGTTATAAGTAAAATATCTGGGGTGGGCACCGGACTGCTCCACTACCCGGCTTCTCTCTTTCCACGCCCATGAATGTGGTTACATATATTTTATATATACATACATTTGCTTGAGACTGAGGTAAGAGACATACGGATATGGTTCACCTTTGGCAAAGTAGTTATGCTTTTTAGGAGACCTATTGTATTTTGTGAACCAAAAGTAAGTATCTTTGGAATTTCCTGCGATTGGAAATCGGAGGAATGACAGGACAAAGCGTTCCGTTCCGCCACTCGACATGTTAAATATTCCGAAAATATGGCGGAATTAAGTGGAAAACGGAGTGCCTCAACTATTAACAGTAGATTTTCTTTGCCAAACAAAAAAAAATGAGATTATATCAAAACGATCAACTATATTATAGTAATGTAAACATTTCAACTTTAATAGCGTTCTTAATAACATCATTAACACATCAACAGGTGATATAGTCAATATATTAGGAAATATTATAACCTAAGAATTTTATACTTTATTCTTTAGAAAATAACGTCGATTTTATTATGTCAATATATAAAATCGAGACATAGCATTAGCTAACATAAATAATAACTTGAAAGTTTATAAATTAAAATAAATAAAAATTAAATTAGCTTCACGCTATATCCCGCACACAGCAGGGTAGGCAAAGGGAACCTAGTGTAAGACACTCCGTTCCCCACTTTCTGCCGAATTTTGCAGGCATTGCGTGTTGAGTGGCAGAACTCAACGCCGCGCTTTGCCTCGACACCAGAGCGAAGAAATGAAAATATAAATTTAAGTAAATATTCCATCTCTTCGAGTGGGGATCGAACCCACAACCAGTCGGTTTTACAGTCACACTTTGTGCCACTGCGCCACGACTGGCCTCTTGAAAGTTTATGTGATTTTTATTTTGATTTTTCTTTCCTTATCCCACTTTCTGCCCAATCATTCACCCAAATAGAGACATTACGTTTTGAATTATTTAAATTCGTTGAGTTTCGTCTCCTCGTATTAGATTATCTGAACCAAATATTACACAAATTTAAATGTTTTTGTGCTTCCCCATTTTTAAACTAGTGGGAAGAGACTTTGTTTTCCTCAAGATTTCGAGTTATTTTATGTTGAGTTGAGGTGGAACTGAACGCCGCACTGTGATTAAGATAATTAAAATTATAAACACTTATCTTGTTCTGCCACTCAACACGCAATGCCTCCAGAATTCGGCAGAAAGTGGGGAACGGAGTGTCTTAACACTAGGTTTCCTCTGCCTACCCAGCTGTGTGCGCGATACAGCTGAAGCTGATTTGATTTTTTTTTAATCTTGTTAGGTATACTATACTAAATTCATCATATAGTAGGTAGGTAAGGCACGTTCCAAGTGCGCCGTTTATACTTTTATCCTCAATTTTATAGTCAAATGCTAATTCCGATTTGTGTTTTATGGTAATTGAGATATGCCATAAAGATACTTGACCTAATTTTTTGCGTTTCAAAAGCAATAAAACATTCGATGGCCGAACTTGATAGAGACAAGGCTGGACAACTTTTATTGCCTATAACTTGCCGTTGTGCTGTTCTATTTACAGTAAAGTTAAGTTTAACTCTCAAAGAGTCAGATAAAGTGTGCACATATATTAGTAATTGAGCACTTGCGAGCGCAAGGAGTAAAATAAATGGCTGGATCCCGCTCATGCCAGAATATGAAGAGGGTACCTGGCACACGAGTGTTAAAATATTTTGCACAGATTTTTTGAGGAATTGTGTGTGATTGGTGGAACTCACCGCAGCGCTATGCTTCCATACCATGGCGAGGAAGGGATCAATGTAATGATTTCAGTCTACGGAATGGGAATCGAACCCACAACTGTCATGTTTACACTCACACGCATGTGACCCTGTGCCACTGTTTTATCACGTTTGAAATTCCGAAGTCCTGAAAAAAAAAATAAAAACATACGGTTTTGTCTGTGAATGGTTTTTGTAACATTTCTTAAAGACTAATGGAGTGGTGAACGAAAGTTCGAATTAAATGCCAATATGTTACTTTTACATTTATATTGGTAGGATCTACTATTTTTATTTTATGTTCTGTTTAATTTCAAACACAAGAGAAAGATTTTGTGGAGATAGCTCTACGAGTACTTTCAAAGTTTTTCTATCTGAGTGTTTACTTGAAAAATCTAAATAATTTCGTCTTTTCTAAAAAACTTATTTTCCTTTCTATGTGTGGAATAACAGTTTAAAAATGTTATTCCAGCTTGAAGCGAACCCACAGCAGTCTCGGGTTGATCGCCTTGTATTCAACCGCTGCACTAACCATCGAGAGATATGGCGGGTTGGGTGGCGGTTCCCAACGCCGTACCTCCGCCACTTGACACACCAGCGGTGAAGCACTACTGTGCGTCGAGGGGACGCCCTATCAATCAGTGCGCTCTCGCGAGTTGCACGTGGCTCGTATGGGCTGGCAAAGGTGGCTGCGGGCAAGCCTTATACGTCGGCCTCCTATTATTTATATTACTCGATTTTCGATGAAGAAAACCAATTATTACTGAAAAACAACTAGTATTTGACCAATTTATTAGGCCATCGGGAAATTAACTATTTTACATAGTCATTCATCACTCTGGGAATCAGACCACCAGTGAGAACTAGAGGAGTTCCGCTACTCAATACGCAATATTTATAACGTCTTGATACTAGGCTCTCTCTCTCTACCGAGCTGTAAAATATTATTTTAGAGTACTTTAGCTATCTGTTCTTGTGCATAATATTCTAAATAATGATTTCCGTTTATTATACTGCTTAAATCAATTATACTAATTAGGAATTGGAGTTATAAATGTAATTAAACAATTTAAGTAGGTACAGCTTCTATTTTTAACACGTGAGCACCATAATGTATGTTTAATTTTCCTTAGGAATTGTGTCATAAAATTATGTTGAACTACATTTAATTTTATCATTAAATAAAAATAACATTATACCAACACAAAGGCCGCAAATTAACAGTGACCTATAAAGTTGGCAAGCTTGCTAAAGAAAAATAAAGCTTTTTCCAATTCTGTAGAACGTGGTCCTTGGAGCAGATAAATTTAAAGGCCGTACAAAATAATAATTTTAAATGCCGCAGTGGAACAGTAATGTTTAAAGTACGTATAAAATGAAAGGCTCATTTGTTTTAAGTAATCTTTGTTCACCAGTTTGTAGATATTGTTGATTAATTTTGTTATTTAGTGTTTAGATATAAAAGGGATTTTTTAGTTTTGAAAAGCTGCAAAATTGAATAGAAAACTATTTAGAACTTTTATTAGTATGTAAATAATTTTTTTTAAATAAATAAGGCTTGGTTGAGGCTATCCGTGGCGCAGAGGCACAAGTACATGACTGTAAAGGTGACTGGTTGTGGGTTCGATCCCCACTTACCCCACAAAGTAAAATATTTATTTTTATTTATATTTTAATTTCTTCGCTCTGGTGTCTGGTGTTTGGAGTCAAAACTTGGCGTTAAGCTCCACCACTCGACACGAAATGCGACCAGAATTCAGTGGAAAATGGGGAACGGAGTATCTTAGCACTAGGTTCCCTCTGCCTATCCTGCTGTGTACGGGACACATCGTGAAGTTGATATAAATAAATAGGTTTCCTAAAAATTTTATAAATGTAGACTCAGCTTTAAGTTTTGACCATTTTTATACATTTCAAAAACAAATTCTCGTAAGTATCTCATGACATAAAATACTTTTAAAGTTTAAGTTAAATATTTTTGAGGGAACTACTTTAGTTGCAAGAGATTTTGAAACTACTCACATAGTTCCAAAACTTAATCCCAGATATATTAGAAAACTTTTCAAATATGCGGGTCCACTCACACATCTTATATTTTTAAAATATATTTACATAACGACGACATGAAAAAAATTCTAAATAAAAAAAAACATTTATACATACAATTAGATTAAAATATTTATATGAGGAAATAAATC
The DNA here is from genome assembly GCA_030704555.1 of Heliconius charithonia. Classification (NCBI taxonomy): domain Eukaryota; kingdom Metazoa; phylum Arthropoda; class Insecta; order Lepidoptera; family Nymphalidae; genus Heliconius; species Heliconius charithonia. Next base: position 2,911,557 of record CM060809.1, on the reverse strand, counting down.
AAGGATGTCTTCAATAAAACCATTCATATATAGGCATCGTCCAATTTATTTATTTAAATAAAAAATAAAAAAAAAATTATCAATAGGTAAGTACTTAGGTACCTATTGATAATTATTATTTATCTTTTTTTTGGAAGTAAGTACTTCCACGCAAAAATGGTGATCAATGACGAATCAGAACAATGTTTCAATTGATAACGGCTTACTTTAATATATTATTATGTATTTTTTGATACCGTTTGCATTGTGCGTGACCAATACTAGTGGTGTCGTGTGATATGGCGCCGAGTGCAAATGGGCCATGTTAACCCTTTTTACAACGGAAATGATAAAAATAAAAAATAATAATAATAATAATAATTTTTATATGATCAATTTATATTCTTTTCTGTCTGTTTCTTGCCTTTCACTGTTATAGATAAACAAAGTGCGGCGTTTGGTTGCGCAATTTGTAATATATATATTAGAGGTCAGTCGTGGCGCTGAGGTACAGAGTGTGACTGTAAAACCGACTGGTTGTGGTTTCGAATTCCACTCGAGGAGATGAAATATTTAACTTAAATTTATATTTCCAATTCTTCGCTCTGGTGTCGAGCCAAAGCGTGGCGTTGAGTTTCGCTATTCACACAGTTTCCTAACGCTACCTTGCTTTGTGCTTGATGCAGCGTGACGCAAAAATGTATCTATTCCAAAAAGTAAGTGTAGGTTCCCAAGTTTTCCTCAGTCTGTTCTACTATATAATATAAAAAAATCTGTTTACAGAACTTTTTATCGTTAAGAGGCAAACTAATGTCACTGCATAAAATTCTTTTAAGCTTATCGTTGAACATTTTTGAGAAAATAGCTTTGAACTAGCACGAGGTTTTGAAACTAAGCAGTCTAAATCCTAGATTTATCGGAAAACTTTTCAAACATTCACGCTGAGCTCTGAGTAATAGCTCTTACATATTTAAAATTTAAGGACATGAATTGGGAAGTATTTATGAACGCATATACAACAAAATAAAAAAATAAATTGAAGCTGAAGCGTGAAGCTTCACGCTGTATCCTGCACACAGCAGGGTAGGCAGAGGGAACCTAGTGGTTAGACACTCCGTTCCCCGCTTTCTGACGAATTCTTCTGGCAATGCGTGTTGAGTGGTAGAACTCAACGCCGCGCCTCAACACCAGACCGAGGAAATGGAAAAATAAATATAAGTAAATATTTCATCTCCTCGAATGGGGATCGAACCCACAGCCAGTCATATACAAAAAAAATATATACAAAATATACAAAAAAAAAATATGTAAATTACATATTATAATTAAGTGACAAAGAATGGTCAATTTCTAGTTTTTAGTGATATTAACTAATGTTTATTTCAAAAATTAACGAAAAAAAATATACTGTATAAATAACTTTAAAAGAAGACGCAATTATTTTTTTTTTATTTTAAATAAATTAATAGAAACAACAGAAATCCACGTAGGTACATATGAATTTTATTATTTAATGATTAATATGTTATAATTATAAAAGTAATCACATTTGACATTACTATGATAAAAAAGTTTATTACTTTAGTTTTAGTTAAAATTATTGTTAAAATTTATAAGAAAATATGAACAAATTTTTTAGAATTACAAAAATTATATTTCTTGAGCATTTCAAACGGATATACAGACATTTCAAATTTTATAATAGGTAAAGAGAAGGTAGGAAGTCGCAATTGGTCATATAATAAGGGCAAATAAGATGCGATGTTAATAATTACAACAAATACAAATAATTTATTCCGTAAACGACTAAATTTTGTACACAATCGCATAAAATATTTAAATAATTTATTAAATAACTCATTAAACGATAAAAATCCGTTGAATAGCCTTATTGTACAAGTGCATGTATTCTGACTATATTTATGTGATTTGTCGCTTTAGTCGTTTAAACAGCGTTAGAGATGCTTCGTTTCTTCTTATCACTGCAGTTGCAACCGTCATTGCTGTGTTTTAATCTCCCCTCGTTGTTACAGCAGTTGCAATATACGCATTGTTTCAAGCCTTCCTGCTTGCCACCGCAGTTGCAACGGGAACATATACAGTCGTTGCTCGATTTCACTATCACCTCGTTGTTGCAACAGTTGCAATCTACGCATTGCTTCAAGCCTTCCTGCTTGCCACCGCAGTTGCAACGGGAACATTTACAATCGTTGCTGGATTTCACTATCACCTCGTTGTTGCAACAGTTGCAATCTACGCATTGTTTCAAGCCTTCCTGCTTGCCACCGCAGTTGCAACGGGAACATTTGCAGTCGTTGCTGGATTTCACTATCACCTCGTTGTTGCAACAGTTGCAATCTACGCATTGCTTCAAGCCTTCCTGCTTGCCACCGCAGTTGCAACGGGAACATTTACAATCGTTGCTGGATTTCACTATCACCTCGTTGTTGCAACAGTTGCAATCTACGTATTGCTTCAAGCCTTCCTGCTTGCCACCGCAGTTGCAACGGGAACATTTACAATCGTTGCTGGATTTCACTATCACCTCGTTGTTGCAACAGTTGCAATCTACGCATTGCTTCAAGCCTTCCTGCTTGCCACCGCAGTTGCAACGGGAACATTTATAATCATTGCTGGATTTCACTATCACCTCGTTGTTGCAACAGTTGCAATCTACGCATTGCTTCAAGCCTTCCTGCTTGCCACCGCAGTTGCAACGGGAACATTTGCAGTCGTTGCTGGATTTCACTATCACCTCGTTGTTGCAACAGTTGCAATCTACGCATTGCTTCAAGCCTTCCTGCTTGCCACCGCAGTTGCAACGGGAACATTTACAATCGTTGCTGGATTTCACTATCACCTCGTTGTTGCAACAGTTGCAATCTACGTATTGCTTCAAGCCTTCCTGCTTGCCACCGCAGTTGCAACGGGAACATTTACAATCGTTGCTGGATTTCACTATCACCTCGTTGTTGCAACAGTTGCAATCTACGCATTGTTTCAAGCCTTCCTGCTTGCCACCGTAGTTGCAACGGGAACATATACAGTCGTTGCTGGATTTCACTATCACCTCGTTGTTGCAACAGTTACAATCTACGCATTGCTTCAAGCCTTCCTGCTTGCCACCGCAGTTGCAACGGGAACATTTCCAGTTGTTGCTGAGTTTAAATCCTCCCTTGTTGTTACAACAGTTGCAAATTTTGCGTTGCTTAAATTCCTTCTTGTCATTACAACAAATACAGATGCACGTGTATTGTGTCGCGGAGTTATCACGCAGAGCACAAGCGCATTTTTCACTTCGAACCGCAGTTGACTTGGAATGGTCCGCCATTGTTGTGTTTTATGATGTATCTGTAAACCAATATTGTACGATTTATAGTTTCGTTTCCAATTATTAATATAATAACCTGCTGCATTATCGTTTTAATATGAAAATAATATTTTTTTCAAGAAAAAAATATTCTTACAATTGATAAATAAGAATATAAACTTTTTTCGTTATAAAGAGAAATTCTATGTAATTTAGATAACAAACATCAAACATATTTAATTTAATTTCCTGCTTTATCTTGCGTATAGCAGGAAAGTCAGAGAGAACCCAATGTGCATTCCATTCCCCGTTTTCCTCTTAAAATTCCAGACGTGACGTGTTGAATGGTGAAACACAATACCGCGCTTTGTCTTGCCAGAGCGAGTAAATAAAAATAATTTATTACCCGGAGTATTAATGACATCAATATAAAATATCGATGTAAGAATTTGAACCCACGACATCCATAGCTCCAATGATTTAAATATATCTATCACAAACGCAACGGAAAACAAATAAACAAAATTGATAGTAAATATATCTTATCACTTATCAGTACTTACTTTGTTCACGTAACAAGAGTAGACGGTGACTGACGAATCCGGATAATGATAAAATAGTTACCCTGCCGCTTTAATATAGTGAACATTTTAGTTTGCCGTGTGCAGTGAGATGAACATGACTAATACTTGGTGGTGTCGTGCGGTACCGAGTATCTATAGTACCGAGTGCAAACTGTGCCGTGTGAAGCCTTCTTTCCACGGAAAATGATTCATAATAAATATTTTTTTACCTAGAAATTATTTATTTATTACTTTAAAATAAGTAAATTAGTTAATTTTGGGATTTTATTTTAAACTTTATCTTATTTTACGTAATGTTGTAGTTTGTTTTATTGTAATGTCGTAATAGTTAATTTAAGAATATTTTTTTTTATTTGAATTTACAATAATAAATAGAGAGAGATTGAATAAATAGAGTTTTCCTGTTGATGATATACATATATCATAATTTATGTTAAAAAAAAATAAAAATTATAATTAGCTTCACGCTATATCCCGCTCACAGCAGGGTAGGCAGAGGGAACCTAGTGTTAAGACATTCCGTTCCCCACTTTCTGCCGAATTTTGAGGCATTGCGTGTTTGCCTCGACACGTAATTTATGTTATTTTTTAATAATATTAATAAAATAGTAATCTTTTTTTATACTAGTAGATGTCCACAACATTGCTTGCGTGGAACAGCATCTACTTCTTTCAATTTCAAAATTGAAAGGTTATATCGTTCTCTTACCATTCCCAGGAATCTCAACAGAAGTTAAAGTAATCTTTGAAAATTTTATCAAGTTAGTTAATAATATTATATTCCAATAAAATAATTCATGAAATTTCTTAAGGATTTAAAAAGGCTTATTGAAAAGTTTAATTATTAACACTTAATACGTAAGTATTAGAAAAATCCGATAAAAGTTCGATTCATTTGCTAAGAAAATGTAAAATTAAAATTACAATGCTTATATTAATTTCTCTTTGAATCCGTATTCAAATAAAACGTTTTCTCTCTTATTCATATCAAATATCATGTTATATCAAATATAAGAGATTTTAATACTTATTTAATATTTTATATGAATTATGTCATATTTCATTAGAATCATAAAATTTAACTAAATTAAATGAATTAGTGACGTGTGTTTTAGCGGCGAGTACGGTTTGTGCCGTGTGGAAGTGCTTTTCAGAAGGAAAATGATTCAGCACTTAGTAGAAATTATATATTGTTGACAATATAATAAAAAAATATATAATAACATTGAAATCGAATATTATTTAATGGTTTTTTAGTTTCACCGTCTATACTGCCTATAGAAAGGAGGACTAACAGAAAAGACCTAGTGTTAAAACACTACACCACTTTATTTTTTTATAAATATATGTCAAACATAAATAATAAAGCTGTTTTATTATTATTATCGAATTAGGTAAGAAGTCGAGACTGGCGCAGGAGCTCGAGCGTGTGACTGTAACCACGACAGATTGTGGATTCGACGAAAAAAAATTATTTAACTACTTTTGTTCCTTTTTACTTCAAAATTATCATTCGTATCTGACGTTACCGACAACCCGATTTTTTCTTCTAAAATAATATTAATAATAAAAAAAACCGTTAATTATCTATGATAAAAAATACAATGACAGTTCTCAATACTTTAACATTGCGGTAGATTTAGTAGGAAAAAAAATCAAAAGTATTACGAATTACCGCATTTTATCATGTAAAGCGGCGTCTACTTTGAAGTGCCGTCATATTAAACGCGTTGATTGAATACGAGGACGTGATCGGTTGACAAAGCATCTGTCTTGGGATTAACGTCCGAATTATCCACTTTTTTTGGGCTTCCTTTGTAATATTTATATTCTCAGGCTTTTCTTTAGTTGGTTAATTTTATTTATTTTATCGTGCAGAGACAAACATATATGGAAAGTTAAAAATGAATCAATTTGAGTGAGTGTCTAGTGTTACGTCACTCCGTTTCTTATTTTCTGCCGAAATCTTGAGGCATTGCGAGTCGAGTGGAGGAACTGAACGCCGCGTTTTACCTGAACACCAGAGTAAAGTAACGAAAATATAAATAAAAAAAAAACATTTTCTTTAAAACTATTAGGCAACTAAAAAGAAACAGTCAAACATTCCACTCCTCGAAGTCTGTAAACAATATAAACTTCCTGCACCAGCGTCCCACATTCATTACCGTAGTAATAAGCACCACTGACTGCCACTTTGGAAACACTTTCATTAAGCACGAACTTAACTCAACTTTATTTTTACTTTTGTGTCGACAGTTAATCGTCTCCCTCCATTTTAACATATGTTTCGTCGTAAAAAACAACTGACTAATTGACCATAGACTACTTTGTGACTACTAATATTGGATGTATAAATCATTTTATGAGTTATGGCACCTACAGTAGGTGTTGAGTGATTTTTTTTGGTTTTTTTTATGTGTTAGTAAAGACAACGACGATAAGATTATTGGGTGACAGTATAGGTAATAGATATTTTATTTATTCGTGTAGGAAGATGTAAATACAAACTACGTAAAAAAGTAGACGTTGAGTTCCTTCATCAATATGAAATGTAAAAGACAACCTGAGGCCAGTCGTGGCGCAGCGGCACGAAGTGTGACTGCGAATCGACTGGTTGTGGGACGAACGATCCCCCCTCGAGGAGATGAAATATTTACTTAAATTTATATTTCCATTTCTTCGTTGTGGTGTCAAGGCAAAGCGCGGCGTTGAGTTCTACCACTCAACACGTAATGCCTCCAGAATTTAGCAGAAAGTTTGGAACGGAGTTTCTTAACATTAGGTTCCCTCTGTCTACCCTGCTGTGTGCGGGATACAGCGTGAAGCTGATAATAATAATAAAACAACAACAGAGTGCCATATCCATATTTTTGTTTGTAAAAAATAAGGGAAACTAAATATTTAAGTGTAAAATATATCATACAATTTTTTTATCCAGTACATTGTATAGATACCATATTTAAAGAATTAACTTTCAATATCGACTCTTTTAGCTTATGCCTTATCTCCAGCACGGTTACATCTTGTTCATAGTCATCAACCTTCCAATCGTGACGTGAATCCAAATCACCTGAGCACGTGTCTTTGTCTCTCATGAATTATTTAATTGTAACCTACTTTTATAACTGTTAATTTAATAAAGAAAAAATTTAAATTGAAAATAGAAAAAAAAATCAATGTGGATTCCATAAAATAAGAACGGAAGTGGTAATACAAATGGAATATTGAAAATGAAATAACAATTTATATTCTAAATATTTAGCTTAACACTCAATATCGTAATTTATTGTGGAACACTAGTTTATAAAAATAAATTTTGCTGTCCAAACAATCATAAACCTTTTAAAATATAGATCGGTCGAAATAAAGTGAATAAATTATTGCTATCAACTTTGTTTATTCATTTAAAGTGTTTGTCTAATAAAATGAAGCGTGCGAGTGCAAACGCAACAGGCCGTGAGTTCGATTCCCACTAGAGGAAATAATATATTTAATTTACTTGCCCGGGAGACAAAGCACGGCGTTACATTTCACCCCTCAACACGCAATCCATCCAGAGTTCGGCGGAAAGTGTCTATCCCTTTGTTAATTTAATCTAGCTTATAGTTTAATTAACTTGTTGCAAGTAATAAATCGTTTAGTACCTCCACTTTTATAAAGTTTACCCGAAAAAATACAACTAATTATTCCATCAACACCGATATCGAACTTCTTACTTTGCGTTATTTTAGACGTAGTTAACGACCGGCTCGCGTGTTCCATAGGAACTTTGATTACGGCCAAGGTTAGATAGTGTTTTAGTGAACTATAAATGCTAAGCTTATTATGTTAATTTATGTACAGATAAATTATAAAATTATATAATTATTGCTATATTTAAAATTATAATTATTAAATGTGTTATAGGACAGCACCTCACGGTTATGTGTTTGATTCCCAGTCGTGGTAATAAATTATTTTGATTTTCTGACTATGGAAAGACAATCTGAACTAGCCACTTGAATACCAAATTTTGGTCCCTTTTAAGGTAATATTATTTTTTAACCGCATATGTATACTTTTCAGATTTTTTTCCTGAACGTATACTATCTGTAGATGCCAGCTGTCAAATTACATAATTGTAGGTCAACCGAAAGTACCCTATTAATTTTGATTCCCTTTATTGTTCCGAAATACGCATTTTTTGCGATATAAACGGCCATATCTTTTTTTAAAGTAAATGTAGAAATATATATATTTTTTTAGGAAATTATGGAAATGTAGATTTGAGTATATAGTTCGTTTTTGTGTGCTACTAACATAGTCCTAAATTTACTATTTCATTTTTAAAAAATTGTGTTTTCAAATCTCACACGCAATATTTTAGGCTTTATATAATTAATTTTAATTTATTTAAATAATGATAGAAGTACATTTTTTTTTTATCTTAAGAGGTTAAACTTGTTTATATGTACGTGTATGTAACAGCATAGATACATAAAATGTGTATAATATGTATATTTATGTTGAATTTCTTATATAGTGTAACAAAATAAATTCTATACCACGAAGTAACAGAACTTCCTTTTATATTCATTAATCATTATTAATTACAATTAAAGAAAATCGTCATTTATGTTTCAAATTAAGCAGTACAAACTGTGTGGGCGTACAAAAAAAAAAGAAAATAATAATTACGAAGAGTAAATTTGGCAAAATTGTTAAAATTCCAGTAATCTATTCTGAAACTAAATTAGGCGTGTTCTACATTCGTGTTAGCTCGGCATTCCAACTGGACGTGTGCCAACCTTAAAAAAAGAAAAAATATAGAGTTCGGGAACAATTACATTTAATATGAACAGCTTCGTTATTTGGCTTTTATTGTCTCCTTTATCTTTTTTGTAAGGTGATAGATAATTCTTGATATGATATAGTAATAAGTGATGAAGGCAAAAATTTTCTAGTTATATTTATGTCAATATTTAGAAATGTATATAAATTTTTACATTGCAGGACTCGAACCTACGCTTCTCGGAAACCGTCCAAGCGCTCTACGTAAATAAGTCGTACTTTTTTTATTATTGTTGTCAGAAACGTCTGTTACAGTATTGTTGAATTTAATAAAAATAGAGATATATTTGTCTATTAAGAGTAAACGAGATAATTCGTGGATTCGATTATCACTCGAGTAAAAATATATATACTCGAGTAAATATTTAACATTTTCTCTCCATTTGGTCACAAAAGGCAAAATATGTGTAAATAACAAAAGTAAGTGGTAGACAAAGTCAAAGTCAAATAATTTTATTCAAAATAAGAAATTACATGCTTCATTTTTTGAACGTCAAATAATTTACCACCAGTTCACTAAAGTTAGTGCCTCAGACCTGAGAAAAACCGGCACAAGAAACTCAGCGGGACTTTTGAATATTATAACCGTCAATGTTAGTACACCCATGTAAAGCTTAACACCACTTAAAACTACATAAAGGCTGTAAACGCTGTATCATCTCACTTATTAATAAAATATATTTTGGGGCGTCTTTGAACGGTACCTTAGTTAGTGACGTCACGTGGCATCGTAGAGTACTTCCGGATACGTATGCCCCGTTTAATGTTTTTGGTTCCGCTGTAAATGTTAATAATAATGTAATAAATACTTACTTTAATTTTCATACTAAGGTTTACTTTTTTTTTTAATAATCGATATTTTTTTAGCTTCACGCTGTATCTCGCAAATAAGGAGGCCTAGGGAATCTAGTGTTAAGACACTCTGTTCCACATTCTCCGCCCATTTTTCGAGATATTGTGGTATGGTATAATTGGATTGGATTGAACAACGCGATTTGTGTTGTTATCAATGTTGATAAGATACGTATAGCTTAATATGTATTTTTCATTACTTCCATTTTTATTATTTTAAATAATCATACAGACGATCCCACTGATTGTTTGTAAATATTCTCAATCGTCATATATAAACAAAATAAAAATATTTTATAACGGTAGTGTGATAGGTAAATCAAATGACAATTTCATACATCATTATTTTTTTATGGATCGATATTTTATGTAACTTTAATTAATATCTATTGTTAAAAGAGCTATAAAAATAAGCTTTCAAATACATAATTTGGTGACTAATGCGTTATTACTTCCTTTATAGTTAACTACCTTACCTGCGGCTTCGTCCGCGTCGTTAAATGGAAATAAAATGTGTTATGTATGACTTTGAACCTGAAACAGTAATGAAATTAAAGTAAAAAAAAATGTTATTAATAATCGGTAAATCCACCAAAAAAATTTTTCTATGGATAGTTCGATCGCGGCGTTCAGCTCCGCCTCGCCTCCTTGGTCCCTCTGCCGATCCTGATATGTGCGGGATGCAGTGTGAAGCTAAAAAAAGTTTAACTGTAAAAATGTGACGGTTGTGGACTGGATTTCAACTCGGGAAAATAGAAATGGATTATTTAATTTATTCATTTTCACTCTGATGACTAGAGAACGCTCGACGTTGAGTTACACTACTATATGCAATATGCAATAAAAAAAAACACAATATGCAATGTCTTGAATATTAGGCGGAAAATAGAGAGCGGAGAGGTGTAGCACTTGGTTCTCTCCTTTTATGCGGGATACGATGTAAAGCTATCATAGAATAATGTGGGCTTGACACTATCATTTATAAATAAGTAAAATCGACATAAGGTGTGAATTAGATGACTTATTGAACCGTATAATAAAATTAACCAGGTGTTAACGATTTAAAGTTCAATAAGTGAAGGGATGTTATAAATTAGAGGCCGTCGTGGCGCAGGGGCACAAGGGTGTGACTGTAATGCGATGGTTGTAGGTTCCATCCCCACTCGAGGCAATAAATTATCATTTCTTATTATTTTCATTTCTTCGCTCTGGCACCAAGGCAAAAGCACGGCGTTGAGTTCCGCAATTTAATATGCAATGCGAAAAGCGAGTTCCAGTATGAAGCAGATTAATTTTATTTTATTTCTGTTATAAAAAACGATTCTTCATCAGATGTTCTGAACAGGTATTTTACAATCGTTGCGTTAATGGGATGTTTATATAATGAAAAAAAAATTAGAAGTTAATGTGCCAAATTGTAACATTTTAAAAACACCTCTGTATATTTAGCCAAATTATCATATACATAAAATACATATCTACCCTCATAAATAAATGAAATTAGGAATTTTAAATTTAATTTCCAATCAATATTTTGTCCCTACACAAAATGTTAAGCATTCACTCCTATAAGCTACAACTCTACACTCTATTACTGAACATATAGAGTCAAAAACCAGGCGATAAATTGTTATTACAACGCCCACTCTGTATAATTCGCACATGTCATCGCGACGCGTGAAATTGATTCTAATGCTATAGACAGATGTGCAACGTGACAATTGTGACGTCACGCCTATCAAAATGCACAAAAACGCTATTAAATATTTTATTTTTGGGGTAAATATGTTGTTTTTGTGCGAAAGAGAAATAATCCCTACTGGAGGAAATGAAATATTTATCTAAATTTATTTTTTCGCTCAGGGGTCAAGGCAAAGCGCGTCGTTGAGTTCCGCCAATCAACACACAATGCCTCCAAAACTCGGCGGAAACATGGGGAACGGAGTGTCTTAACACTAGTTTTCCTCTTCCTACCCTGCTGGAAAACTACGTGAAGCTGAACTAGATTTTAATTAATACTGCCTTGTATGCGTTGCCTGTGACTCGTGACTTCGAACTCTTTAAAGAGGTAACTCGTTTTATTGGAAAATTTACATTTTCTGTTATGCTGAGAAGAGCCAACAAGAAAGTTTTGAAATACATGTGAATTTAAAAAAAAAAAGCTTTTTAACATTAAGTTTACAATTTTTTATTATACCCGTATTTGTAAATCACTCTCAATTGTAAGATCTATTTTGAGATGCCGTTTTCATTGACAAAATATATTCATAGAATCTATAAATCTATAAATCAAAACAGCACCTCAAAATCGATCTCAGAATTGAGACCGATTTATTATAAATACGGTCAAAAAATGTATATAAAAGAAAAGTAGATAAAATAGATTTATATCACTATTTTCGATCTACATTATTCCTAAATACAAAGCTTCAATTTACCCCAGTTTCAGATTTAGTTGACGTCTCGTGGGATTCGTGATTCGGCCGCGCACGTGTCGGTCTTGTGGCACATTAGCAACGTGTGTTGTAGACAGTAACGAGTACTATTTATTTAGATTATTTACTTACAATACTTCAAAGAATTGTATGTACCTAATAGTCCAGTTACTGTTGGGTACTCACTCATTGTTATGTTGCAAGTCTGTGTTGAGTTGCTGAGCTCAACGCCGCACATTTGCCGCAACATTTGTATATCAGAGCGAAGAAATGGCAATAATTTAAATACAATTAATTCTGTCTGATATTCGAATCCAGAACCATCGCGTTTATAGTCAGAACTTGGCCCATTGCACTATGACTCGTCGTATGGTCTCGTATTTAGTATGGATATATCTTTATAAAATAAATGTATCTAAATAAAACTCTAGCAGTAAAATTTAATTTATGTACGTAGTATAAAAGACAACCTAGTGGAAATTCACATGCTTTTTGCTTGTACACATAGATTTAATTAATACCAAGATGCCATAGTAAAATTAGAATTTGCAACCGTAGCAAATGGTTTTGGGGTTTTCACAAACATTAGGGTAGGCCCTGGTATTGACAGGTCTTATCTGATTGTTGATAAATGACGAAAGATAAGAAAACTCTATCGATGCCAATAAATTTAACAGTAGTACCAAATGGCTCCCTAAATTTGCCTTTATAGTTGAGCGAACTCAATACATATACTTAAATTCGTACATTTTTTATACGGCATCGTAATTCGTCTGCCATATAATAATAAGTTATATAGTTTTTGTTTTCTGTTGATTTTTGATTTTATAACATAACTTTCCGGGTGTCGGAATTTAACGCCGCATCTTCGCTGACTATAGCAGGTCAACAGAAACACCTTCATCAGAAACATACGTATATAATCTCACGATATGGATCCAACAAATCTATTGACTACTTTCCCATTAACACTTTAAAAAAAAATCTTTTTCAACAAAATAAATTCAACGTCCCAAATAACGACTAGGTGATATAAATAAAATCACGTCACTTGAATATAATCGAAGCTCATCGATATGGTAGTCGCCTAGTGACCGCGGTCTCTTTACTAATAGACGACAGGACACGGTGTACGTGCTGGTTTGGTTAAGTGGGAAGTATGTAGCCCTTACGCATTATCGTCCCTTTTGCCATACTAATGTGTAGCGACGTGACGCTGATTGGACAGAGATATACCGTTTTGTGGCTATTTTAAATTGCTAAACAGCGTCAGTTCTTGGGTTGTGTGAAATTCTAATGTTGTTAAATATCATTTAGTTCTTATTTTGTAGACTAGTGTTATAAAGGTAAAAATAATGTTGGACTTTTATTTAATAATTAATAAGCATTAAATATAATAATTAGGTATTTAGGTGTTTTTTAGATTCACGGTGTATTCTTTATATAGCAGGCAGAGGAAAAGTGGAAACCTAGTGTAAAGACACTTCGTTCTGATTAAGTCACTTCCGTTCCCCATTTTTTAGTTTCTCGAGTGGGAATCGAAGCCACAACTCGTCGAGTTTACAGCTTGCCTTTGCTTGTTTGTGTTTGGCTGCCCACGCACCACGACCGGGGTTGAGGTATATAAAATGTATAGATACATATATATACATGAGTATTGGTACTATAATATGTAATGTTTGTTGACGTATGCATTAAAAATGTATGAAATACAGAACAATTACAAGTTTTTATTCACTTATAAAAACACTGTACACCTCTACATTTTTAAAAGAATATCCCATAGGTTTTGATTTCGCGACGAATTTTAAATAAAACTCAGCAAAAACTATGCATAAATGCACGTATCTTTTGTGTTGAATTAAAAGCTTGATTTCAAGCTTGAACCTTAGATCCAAGGGGCTGTAGACCTGAAGATATTAGTTTCAGTTTAGTACCTCCACGAGATATCAAGATAAACGGTCTTGACAGACAGACAAAGTTATTCTATAAGGCTTCTATTTTTTCTTTTTGAGATACGGAACCCTAAAAATAAGAAAGTAGAGCTTTCGAAAAATAATATCGCCATATAATTGTTAAACGTATCTCTACTACATTCACTATTATTTCATGATATAATTTAAATATACAAATAACAAAATAGCCACAAAATTGGGCGTAGTTTGGAGAACGATGTGTTTTAAAATTAGATTTCGTCTGTCTACCCAGCTCGTTATGGGCGTATCTAAATATATATTCCAGGCTTTAGCTTGGAACTGATATTTGTATGTGAAGGTTTTGTATGTAATTTTTTAGTAGTAAAAATTCTGGGATTCACGGGTTTCCCGGACTGGCTGCCCATGCTCATATGGGATACAGCATGAAGCTGAAAAAAAAAGCAATTAATCGAAAATCAGACAAAGGACAGATATCTTATTTCATCACTTACTACACTAATGTGAGACCAAGATATTGATTGAACCCACGACCATCGACTTAACCACAAGTTACATAATCTATGAATTTAAAAATTAAAAATTTTCAAAAATTACAAAATGTCGATCAATGTGTTCGGATTTTCCAAAACGCTACGCCGCTACGGCGACTACGCTAATTCGCTTCTCCACTCCAGTACCGCGCCAGCTTTCGACCGGGTGGGGTGTGTCGCGAGCTCTCACAGCACACGCGCGTACATTTACGTTAGCCATAATTAAATTACAGGTTAAAAAATATGAAGGGTCAGTGACCCTGTGATAATGGGATCTTAGGTAATGAATATGGCTTAGTTTTCCCAGTTTTATATAACTTTGTTTCGGTGGAAAAATGTTTTGGAAGTATGTGAGTTTGGAAAAATGGTGAAGGCGTTTCAAACGCGATGTGTGCTTGGAGGATTGACGTTGGTTCTGCTCCTTTGTGGCGTTCGAGGACTTATAGGTGAGCAGTTTTAATTAGTTTCTTCAATGAGTTATCATAGATTTTGATCGTTCGTATATTTTTTCCTTCTGTATTTATTTTTATGGTTTTGTGTAAGATTAAGTTTTAATCGGCCTATTGTAAATAATATTGTGTAGACCCTATGGGTCTATGAAGTGGATGCTACTACAAATGCTACCCAAATAAAATCTGTTGTTGAGGCCAGTCGTGGCGCAGGGGCAAAAAGTGTGACTGTAAAACCGACTGGTTGTGGGTTCGATCTCCACTCGAGGAGATAAAATATTTAGTAAATTTATATTTCAATTTCTTCGTTCTGGTGTCAAGGCAAAACGCGGCGTTGAGTTCTGCCACTCAACACGCAATGCCTCTAGAATTCGGCAGAAAGTTCGGAACGGAGTGGCTTAACACTAGGTTCCCTCTGCCTACCCTGATGATGATTGTGAATGATTTATTTTATAAAATCTGTTTCGTAAAAACATTATATTGTCTTACTCTGGTAAATATGATGCTGGATGTAAGTTTACACCAACTAACTCGCTATATTTTTTAAATGAATGGTACTAAATGTAAATAAATAGTAGCTTCACGCTGTATCTCGCCTACAGCTGGATAGGCAGAGGGAACATATTTTTAAGACATTTCTCTTAATATTCGAGACATTCCGTGTTTAGTGGTGGAATTCAATGCTTCTTGTTACCAGTGCTAAGAAACAAAAATAAACTATTCCTCCGAATGGGTATCGGACCCACAGCCATCACCTTTGCAGTCAAATGCTTTTCCACTGTTCCACGATGATTTCGTTATGATGTAATACTGAGGCGAGACAAAACAAAGCATGTTGACTTCTAAATATTATATAAAAAAATTGTATTCCGGAATTTAGTGATAAAATTATTTTCAGTCTTAAGAAAAAGTTAAGTCAACGTGAGATTTTAGCAACATTAAGTGATTTAAGCGACAGCTATCTTAGGGTCGATTTTAATTAAGAAGATTTACATACAATATATAACATACATTAAAATTTACTTATATTCTCCATAATTTGAATATTTTATGTAAGGTTGTAACTGTTATCTCAAACTCCTTTGAAAATATTATTTAATAAATAATGCCTTGGCTCGTGATGTGTCTAGTGGTTAAAACCGTTTATAGTTGTGACCGTGAAGAACCCAAAATCTTTTAGAGATTCAGAGGTAACAGTATTAAGAATTTTATATTATGCCATTAGAAGGTATCGCTTTAATAACATATTTGCCATCAGAAGTTGTTCTTGTGTCAGTTATTTAGATAACTGGAAACTCGACAATATAACATTGTCATAACTCGAAGCGCGTCCGAAGAAAAGCCAAGAGCGCGTCCTATCTTCCTCTCCACTATAACTGCGAACTAGTTATAATAAAAGGAAGAAAGAGTACGGGCACCTCCCCGCCCTACACCGTGAATTCCTACCAGACTGCGGCTGCGACAGTCTTATTGAACTCTCCGGGACGTTTGTGTGTGATCAGTCTGAAGGTACTTGTTACGCTTGTTTATATTAAGATTATTATATTAGAATTGTGATTCGTGATGTTGATTGATTTGTGAGATCAATATAAGTCGTTGGAACGAACGCACTGCCGCAAGGCGGCCGATATGTTAAATAAACGCACGGCACGCACCCCACAGTCGTGTCTCGTACCGTAGGCGGACACTACTACATACACCAGAGTTCCAGGACATAAAATAGCACCACACACCCGTATGAGACAGGCGGACACTACTACATACACCGAAGCTGGGACATAAAATAGCACCACACACCTACAAGTCGTATACCAAGTCGTAGAAATGGTATATTAATATATCAATGGCTAACGCCATACAAACACAGCTTACGTACCGCGAGCGTACTGCGAGACGGCATCAGCCAAGACATAGTTAATGTCACTGCAACAGTTCGCATAAGCCCATCACGTCAGCTTCCGCGACGTCAAGCAACATTCAATATTATAACATTGGTCAAAGATAACTTTAATCCATAATATGTGTCGCTCCTACACATATAATTCCTTTATAAGGAATTCGATCCTAAAAGATCGTGCCATCATAGACTTCGAATTATCATATTATATTCATTATACATTTGGTACGAGTCTTTATGTGCATCATATTTATTAGTACCGTAGTACTTTAGAGTTCGACTCGACCGCTGCCTTCCAGCATCACCACCACCTATATATACAGAACGACGGTCGCGACATTCGGGACGACAATACACGAACTCGTCTCGATTAATATGTTATGAAAAATATTTCGTTTGTGTTATTCATAATTAACTATGTTATTTATGTGTATTGCCATGCATATTTTATTTTATTTATTTCTTTATTTTTAACTTATATCCCAGGTACATACTGTTACATTCAACCCCCTAAATTCTATGAAGTTCATCGAAATAGAATTTACATTTATTTATTTATATATTTATTTATTACCAACCCCCAGACTAGGCAACCCCCCAACCTCACTATGTTTGTTTTGACAATCACCAAACATAAATATTCCTTATACTGTAAACCTCCTCTATCTCATTCCATTTCACGGACAACAAATTGTAGGCCTATGCCTACGATAAGATATTTAATGTAAAGCCGTTTTGACCATCCTGGTCACGGCACCAAATTGTAACTGTTATCTCAAACTCCTTTGAAAATATTATTTAATAAATAATGCCTTGGCTCGTGATGTGTCTAGTGGTTAAAACCGTTTATAGTTGTGACCGTGAAGAACCCAAAATCTTTTAGAGATTCAGAGGTAACAGTATTAAGAATTTTATATTATGCCATTAGAAGGTATCGCTTTAATAACATATTTGCCATCAGAAGTTGTTCTTGTGTCAGTTATTTAGATAACTGGAAACTCGACAATATAACATTGTCATAACTCGAAGCGCGTCCGAAGAAAAGCCAAGAGCGCGTCCTATCTTCCTCTCCACTATAACTGCGAACTAGTTATAATAAAAGGAAGAAAGAGTACGGGCACCTCCCCGCCCTACACCGTGAATTCCTACCAGACTGCGGCTGCGACAGTCTTATTGAACTCTCCGGGACGTTTGTGTGTGATCAGTCTGAAGGTACTTGTTACGCTTGTTTATATTAAGATTATTATATTAGAATTGTGATTCGTGATGTTGATTGATTTGTGAGATCAATATAAGTCGTTGGAACGAACGCACTGCCGCAAGGCGGCCGATATGTTAAATAAACGCACGGCACGCACCCCACAGTCGTGTCTCGTACCGTAGGCGGACACTACTACATACACCAGAGTTCCAGGACATAAAATAGCACCACACACCCGTATGAGACAGGCGGACACTACTACATACACCGAAGCTGGGACATAAAATAGCACCACACACCTACAAGTCGTATACCAAGTCGTAGAAATGGTATATTAATATATCAATGGCTAACGCCATACAAACACAGCTTACGTACCGCGAGCGTACTGCGAGACGGCATCAGCCAAGACATAGTTAATGTCACTGCAACAGTTCGCATAAGCCCATCACGTCAGCTTCCGCGACGTCAAGCAACATTCAATATTATAACATTGGTCAAAGATAACTTTAATCCATAATATGTGTCGCTCCTACACATATAATTCCTTTATAAGGAATTCGATCCTAAAAGATCGTGCCATCATAGACTTCGAATTATCATATTATATTCATTATACATTTGGTACGAGTCTTTATGTGCATCATATTTATTAGTACCGTAGTACTTTAGAGTTCGACTCGACCGCTGCCTTCCAGCATCACCACCACCTATATATACAGAACGACGGTCGCGACATTCGGGACGACAATACACGAACTCGTCTCGATTAATATGTTATGAAAAATATTTCGTTTGTGTTATTCATAATTAACTATGTTATTTATGTGTATTGCCATGCATATTTTATTTTATTTATTTCTTTATTTTTAACTTATATCCCAGGTACATACTGTTACAAGGTGCAGGTTCAAATCTGATGAAGCTTTATATAAGTTTTACCCTGTGTATTGCAATTAAAATAATATTATGAAATCTCAACGAAAAAGTATATGCAATAATACGTTACCTATATTACGTTAGATAATCTTAATAATAATCAGCTTCACGCTGTATCCCGCACACAGCACGGTAGGCAGAGGGAACCTAGTGCTAAAACACTCCGTTTCTTACTTTCTGGCGAATTCTGGAGACATTGCGTGTTGCGTGGCAGAAATCAACGCCGCGCTTTGTCTATTACGTTAGATGTCATACATTTTGCTGTTTGCAATATTAATATTGATTATTATTTATGTTCTTCAAGAGCAAGTTGTACCGCAGCTAGAGGCATTTATTGAATAGATCCTTAACTATCTGGCTACTTTACTTATTTTTTAAATTTGCTATTGCATTTTGTTGCGTTTACTGCATTTTTTAGATCGATTTATCGCAAAGAGAGTAAGCAGAGATAACCTAATGTTAAGATATTGTTCTCCGCTTTTTTAATCGTATTCGAGTTTTTGTGTGTTAAATGGCAGAACTCGACACCGTACATTGTTATAATACCAATTGGGGTGGGTACCACAGATGTGCCGACGTGACGTCTTGTTATCAATAAAATTTCGATATTAAAGACTGCATTTAACAAAAACACTCTGCTTTTTTTTAATTTTTTGCTCTTAAAGACGCCGTATGTGGTTTAATGTAGAAAAATATTTTTCATATAAACATTCTTTCAAATAGGAATCGAATCTATGATCATTGTGTAAACAGTCAGATACCAAATGTGTATCCACGGCATTTTTTACGAATAAGCCTCATCAGTTTAGCACGGTAACTGGAGGAAACTCAGTGTTGTGACTCTCAGTTCCCCACTTTCCGCTAAAGTTAAAATACATTGCGTGTTGAGTGACGGAGTTCAACGCCGCACTTGTTCTATTAGAGCGAGGACGTCACTTAGTAGTTTGCAATATAATATAAAGTAACAGTTCGTTTATATATTTTCAAAAATGAATTTGATCGTTTTAATTAAACGATCAAATTCGTTCAATGGATGAAGCTTGTGTTAAGTAACGGTCACTGAGGTCAGATTTAAGATGGATGAGACCTCTTCCATGGGTTTTTGAATAGTATACTAATTATTAGTCGATTATTATACATAACAAGTAATAATAACAAATTATCACTTGATTTAATAGGACAACAAAGCAGTCAGTGCTATAGACATTGAAAACAACAATTGTTGTTGTGTTGTACATCGAATAAAATTGAATATTCGACTTGACTTTTAAATATATATCACGGTGGCGTGCCCCTGCGCCAAACGTGTGACTGTAAATGCGACAGGTTGTGGGTTCGATTTCTACTTGAGAAAATTTAACATTTAATATTTTCATTTTTTTGCTCTGGTGTAGGCAAAGGTCTGGCTAGGCAAAGAGCGTGTATCGTATCGGTGCAGTAGTTAATTTATTCTCCTATTCTTGTGTTTTGTGTTAAATGTAAAGAGGGATTAAAATTTTTATTTATTTAATATTCGAATTCCAATACAACTGTGGTAATATTGCTATTAAAAAAATACCGCAGTTGTGGTAATTGCTATAAGAAAAAAGAAATATGTTAACTTTTAAGACAGTCTGTTGCCGAACATTATTCATACAAAGTGCAAGATCATTATAGAAAATGAGTTGACATTTCAGCGTTTGACCGAAACTTGTCAACCGCTTTAGCATGTCTCCTGGCACAGTGCCTTTAGGTTTTGAATTCCGAAGCTTCAGTAATAACAACAACACTAATAAATATATAAATATAAATAATACTAATATAAATAAAAAATTAAGGCCTAAGGTCTTAGGTCTTTTTATATTATCTTCTACTTTTTGCAGATTAGATAGAGGGAGTCTAGTGTCAATCATTCATTTTTTTTGTCTTTTCATTTAGCATAATTAACATTTGTTAATAAATCGTTTGATTAAAATTCTCAAATTCTAGAATGATTAAAATCACTCAACAACATGAAGTGGAAAAAATGTATTAAGCGTTTTCAGCGACACGTTTTACTTCATACATTACTTCGATCGAGATCAGAACCCACAACCTTAGTGTTCAGATAGATACGTCCCAGTTTTGTATAGTATTAAGCTCACAAAGTATTTTCATTTATGTTAAAAGATAAAACAATATTATGATTATTGAAAGAAATCGATAAAAAACTTATTTTTATCGCTAGTATTCTTAGATACCTTATACAAGCTTTTATTGAAACTGTGCTAGCGTTCGAAGTTTAATTTATTGTGCAGATAAAGTTGTGATTTTTTATATATTTTTGTAAAAATCAAGTGAACATGACTCTTAATCAAAATTAAGAAAGGCATCTAAGTAAAATGAGCTTTAAATAATCACTTGTCAGACATAAATGACACATTTTGTAGAAATGCTGGAACTTTTAGTAAA
The DNA here is from genome assembly GCA_030704555.1 of Heliconius charithonia. Taxonomy (NCBI): domain Eukaryota; kingdom Metazoa; phylum Arthropoda; class Insecta; order Lepidoptera; family Nymphalidae; genus Heliconius; species Heliconius charithonia. The sequence continues at coordinate 2,890,184 of CM060809.1, read as the reverse complement.
AATAAAAAGTTTTACAGTAGATATTGTTTAAAATTTTTTTTAGGTTCCCGCTTTATCCCACAGCAGCATTATAAGCAGAGGGAACCTAATGTTAAGATAATTTGTTTAATTTCTCATTTTTCGCCGAATTCTGAAGTCATTGCGTTTTGAGTGGCGGGACTCAACGCCGCGATCTGCGTTGATACCAGAACGAAGAAATGAAAATATTAAATATTTTATTTCCTCTTGTAAATCGAGCCCACAACCTGCCTCATACACGCTTGTATTACTGCGACTGGCCTCCTAGATACTAGATATTGTTAATAAATAAATAAATAGAAATAAAATCAGCTTCACGCTGTATCCCGCACAAAGCAGGGTAGGCAGAGGGAACCTAGTGTTTTAGACACTCCGTTCCCCACTTTCTGCCGCATTCTGGAGGCATGGCGTGCTGAGTGGCAGAACTCGACGCCGCGCTTAGCCTCGACACCAGAGCGAAGAAATGGAAATATAAATTTAAGTAAATATTTCATCTCCTCGAGTGGGGATCAAACCCACAACCAGTCGGTTTGCAGTCACACTTTGTGCCGCTGCGCAACGACTGGCCTCAATAAATAAAACCAAATAATATAGCAATTATTTAGTATCTATTTAAATGGACTAGAGAATTTAATCAGTACATATTCATCCATTTGAAATCGCCTATCATTGTCGTACAATAGTATAATTTTAACTATATTTATATGCTATCGTCCGTCATTGAAGACCTACCCTAAGATCTGACGTATACGATAATTTGTCAAAAATGTTAATGATCATAAAGTGAACACTTCCATTTACCTATTAATAATTCATAAGTGACATTTCTAGGTTATGTAAAACGGGACAGGAGTAAAAGACACGTTGTGGACGAACCCCGCGGCTGTATAGATATAGTGAAGACGGGAACTTGAAAAAAGATAGACTTAAAAGACTCCTAAGAAAATACGGTTTTTGTGAAAGATGTGAATGCTTTCTCTGTGGATACCACGTATGTGGGATGTGAGGAAAAAATTGACTTTACTACGGCAATCGTTATTTAATATAGTATCTAAATAAAATAAATAAATTAATCAGCTCTCACTGTATCCTGCTTACAACAGGGTAGGCAGAAACGTAGTACTAAAACACTCTGTTCCCCATTTTCTGCTGAACTCTGGAAGCATTGCGTGTCGAGTGCTTTGCCTCGACACCAGAGCAAAGAAATGGCATAAATATAAATGTAAGTAAATATTTTATCTCTTCGAGTGGGAATCGAACCCATAAAATGCGCCATGACTGGACTAAAGTATATAATGACTAAAATTTTGTTTTGGCAGGAAAGCGCGGTGTTCTGGCACACAACTCGCGAAAGTCTCGATAATCGGAAGGACGGAATAAATAACGGAGTGTCTTGACACTAGGTTCCCTTCATCTAATTCGCATAAGGCATATATTTGTCGTAAAGCCAGGATCACTAATGAACTGTTAAAAAAAAATTAGTTGTTAAATATATAAAAATTAGCCTTATACTAAAAATACACAAATGCTTGCGATTTGAGAATTATCTTAAAAATACATTTTAAACATGCAATATTTCTTTAATTAAATAAATATTTTTTTACATTAGATTGAGGCCGTTGTGACGCATGGTTACAAGGGTGACAAGACAGATGTAGTTCGATCCTCACTAGAGGGGATGCGTAAAATTGTGTTGAGTGGCGGAATTGGGCGTTGAGTTCCGCCACTCCCAATGCGCAATGTCCGAAAGAAATGGCTGAAAGTGGGAAGCGGAGTGTCCTAACTCTAGGCTCCTTCTGCCTAATCTGCTGTATGCGAGATGCAGCGTGAAGCTAATTTTTACTTTTTAACACTACGGTCCCTCACCCAACTCAATTAAAACATGCCAAAACATCCATTTCCGTTCGAAAATGCGTTAATTTTTCATATCAAAAATTCGTCAAATATAATTGCATTTTAAACGGACTGAGCTAACGAGATCGAGAATAAATTTTTCTTCCGCCACAAATAGAGGCGGGATCCATTAATCATTGTTCCGCCGTCTAAAGCTGTGTACACACGCCGTGATAGCTCAATCTTGAAAGCTTATATGTAGAGAAGATGATTTATGACATTAAAAAAATTTTTAAAACTATAAACGCGATGGTTGTAGGTTCGATTCCTGCTTAGATGTCTATCATAAATAAATTCTTTTCATTTTGCCACTTTGGTATACAAAGCGTCTGACACTCAACAAGTATTTCGAGAACTGGAAAGTAGCAAAAAAACTATTTTTGTAAGTTACAATATCTGACCTATTTTTTTATTTGAGAGACGATTTTTTATTATGTTACATATAAAAAGTATGCTTAGAAAAAGTTTATGAAAATTGTAGAGCTTAAGATGCGTAGACATCTTTATTGCTCGAATAGAATGTACTAAATTTTATAAAGCCTCCCTCGATTAATGGTACATTAGTTGGAAACTAGTATATAATTTTAATTGCAATTAGTAATTCTTGAGTTTACCGTGTTCAACCAAACAAACAATTCAACTCCATAATATTAGTATAGATTTATAGAAGAATAGGATTCATATAGCAATCCAATTCTGTGCATTATTTATCAAATAAATAGAAAAAAAAAACATTTATAAGTGGAGAGCGCCATCACGCGTACAGTCAGTACTTCACACCGGAGCGGCGTCACGACGCGACGGCGGCGTCAGGTTGCGTTGGAACTAGAACGAAAATATTATGTAGTTGTGTGTATCAGTGATACATATATGAGAAATGTAACTGATCGCCTTTTTTACATGGAACGTATATTAGAGAAATTGTGATAAGGGTAACCCCCTTCAGCAATCTATTACGTATAATAGACCCAAAAATAATTATTTTGAAAGTTTTTGTCCGTTTGTCTGTGCGTTTTCTTGTCTCAAAGTAATTAACTGTAGAAATTAGGAACAAAAATGTAATAATGAAAATTACATTTTTTTTTATTCAGATTAATAAATTTTTAAATGAGTAATTCAAGCGGACCAAACCGCGAGTGGGCCCCTAGTTTAAAATATAGTTGCGCTCTCAGTTTGGTTTGATAAAGTGCTCGCTGCTTTGCGTTTATGACTTAGAACATAACGACTCTATTAAAATTGAAATATAGACAATTATTTTTGCATATTGTGTAAATAATGAGGCAGCGGTGCGTTGTGGCGCAGCGGTACAGATACTGATTGTAAACGCGACGGTTGTGGATTCGTTTAATAATTATTTTTATTTATCGTATATACAGGAAAAAGCGTGGAGTCGTAAAAATCGATAGTAAAAAGAGTAATATAAAAAAGAATTCTTGAAATACGTTAATTAATTAACCAACATTTATTTAAGTACTATAAAAACGTCACAATTTATTTTCTAATTCCATCCATAAGCTATTCTTAAATATTTCAATATTTTTACGACTAAATTATATTTTTCAGTTGCATGTTTCAAGTCCACTAAGGCAGTGGAATTTTATCATGCTACGACCAATGCAGTATGTAAAGTACTATTACTACGTAATAGCCTATTCCACTACTAACGATCCTACTGGTTTTACCTTTGTATAGCAAATACAAAGAAACAATCAATGCATTTTTTAAGATTTTTCATTATTTTTAATTTTCTGTATTTTAACTTGTATCTACTTATTATTATAATTCTAAAAATATATATTTAAATCAAATATTATTTTCATGATTATATAAATAAATGAATTTTCTTAATATAATGCATACTTAGTTGTTTTATCCGTTTTTTTTTCTTATAATTTGAATAGTGGCAATTAGAATCAATTTACAATAATAAAAAATCAGAGATGGCGTGTTACTGGAGACGGTCATGTCCAGAAGTGAACGAAGAGTGGGTGATGTCATCATCACCCATTCACCATCATATTTGATGAATCACAGATATGTAAATGATAATACGAATATTTCAAATACTCATATTATCAACATAAACGATGCATTAAGCTACCAATTCTATACAAATAAGCGATTTTTATATATTTTTAGTGCATTAAACGTGTTTTAAAATTAATTAAAAGGAAGAAAGGACGTTAAAATAGCCAATTTGTCACCTAACGCTGTATTTTGTTATAACGACAGTAAAAAAGTTCTTACGCCAGATTTTAGGGCAAGAAATTAGCTTGAAACTTTTGAAATTCATCAAATATTTAGGTACAAGTCTTAGAGTTTCTATAATTTTTTTTTTCATTTGTAGTCCACAAATGAAAATGATAGATTAAAATGCGGCGTTAAGTTACTCTATTTAATAGTCGGAAAAAGGAGAATCGCTTCTCTTGAGGTCCCTAGATTGTTTTGATCTTTGATCTTTGCCTGTTCTGCTAGCGAGCTATAATGAGAAGCTCCATAAGAGTAAAACAAATTATAAAGAAATATAAAATATTGTTTTTAGGTTATTTATTTGTAATTTTTCCTCTACGTCCCCTGAATAAGTAACAAAACGGTAAAGCTTAAGGATACTCAAATATCGCGAAGTTCGTGCTTATCTGGGATTTGGTAGAAGTGGGTCATATTCTGTCCCGTGTCCATTCTTTTAAACGATACGTTTTTTCGTACTGAATTTTCTTTTAGTATTTTAATATTGACCGAGGCCGGTGCAGTGCAGTGGCATAGCGTGTGACTGTAAACCGACAGTTGTGCATTCAATTACTACTCAGGAAATAATAATTTAATATTTTCATTGTCCTCGCTTTGGTAAATAAAGACAGGTCGGCGGAAAGTAGGTAACGGAGTATATTAATGAAAACGGAATTTCTTAACACTGGGTTCCCAGGTTCCCTTTGCCTACCATGTGTAATACAGAGTGAATAACTGTGTTTGTAGCGATACTTTCTTATATCCTGTCTTCTTAAAGTTAACTGTTGATCTTGTAATTTTGACAGTCATGTCAGAAGTGGGCGTGCTAATTATGACGGATACATGTAAATTACAATTCTATCTCTTTATGTTACTTTAGCCGGTTATTTCGTACATTTAATATTATACGTTATATTCATTATCCACTTATCTCATCAACGAGAGCCAGATTTTTTGTGTGTACTATTTGTTCCAAAACATTAATCTTTCGAATGCTGCCCTTGATTGAAAACATTTTTTTTTGCTCACTCTGTAACCTATATATACCAGGATACACGCATTAACCAATTTTGTGGACATTGCGAGTTGAGTGGCGGAACTCAACGCCGCGTTTTGCCTTGCTATTTGAGGAAAAAAAATTCATTTATCCTCCCAGAAGGAAATTGAAGCTATAGCCGTCGAGCTTACAATAAAACGCCTCACTACAAAATATATTATACCCATCATTATTAAAAGCTAAGGCAAAAAAAATACCTACCATTTCACAATCATCACGATTTAAGAGGAAACAAAAAATAGACCATGATTTCGTATCAATGGATATAAACAATCTGTTCACCTACCCCTAGTCTACGGCGTAAGGGTGAGAGCCCCCGCTTATGTTTTACACAGAATTGATTCTCCCTACGACGGTTGGTCCATTGTGAGTGAAGTGCAGCAAATGTCTTTATAGTGCATGGATTCGTAGCGATAGAACTTCCGAACACTTTAGCTTTCTCAACTTTTATACCAACAAAGTAGGTGTAGGGGACGACCAATTTGTCTGATGACGCCTCCTAAAGCTTTTTTGTGAGGATTTTGCTTTTCAATAGCTTCTTTTTTTCAACTTTTATGTATTTTTTATCTTTATAGGAAGAACTTGTTGTAGGTTTGACTACTATATTATTGTTTGTATATTGTTAAAAATTATTGTTAAAAACAAAAATACTATATTATTGTTTGTATATTGTTAAAAATGAAATTACATGAATTTACAGACAATGGCTTTTAAATTAGTAAAAAAAACATTATTTTTGTTACTTTGCGTTAAAATATAAAATTATTACATACCAACTGTAGAAAAAAAAATCACTAAATAATACACCTACTCCACTTTCCAAAATCCAAATCAATGAAGACGCTTACGACAAGTGCAACAAATTTTCGGGACAAATTCGCCCTTTTCCTTCTCTTAATTAAAACAAAATTGATCTTTAGTCCATCTATTTAACGTTTAATTTGCAGTAATCAAAAAGGACTTGTCGGTTCAATCCTCCCTTAAATAGGTCCAAACTTACAAGATCTTCGATTATATTTAAATTTTCTCACTCTTCTACTAATAAGCTGAAACACGACAGGTCAATTTCCGTTGGTCTATTCGGTAATAACTTTGTTTTGGGTTGCTATAGTAACGCTTGATCAAAATTAGACGCGTAAGGGGTAAGATTTTGTGGAAAAGAGAAGACCATATGGTTGTTTGCGAGTGTGACAAGGATATAAAACAAAGGGTGGATGCAGTGCTCATTTGGCAGTGTTGGACTAAATTGCATTAGTCTACTGTGTGGGCACTTGCCCGATATCATACCATTACTGCCGCTGGAAACTGGCTAGCGTCCGGTTATGATGGCTCATAACCTTTTATGTTTTGTTGATTATTTTGTTTATTTTGTTCGGTTAATTTAAGTTTATTGTCTTAAATTGTTTATCAATAAATAATAATAATGATTTTGAATAGTTAGTTAAATAATATTTAGAATGTTTCTTAATAAAGCAAAGTCTATTGCATAACTAGATTCTATATCCGTGACTTACTAGCAACCATACCTTACAAACGTAAATTTGTCATTTTGATTTATTTAAAATACATATCAGAGCGCGTGGATGGTTTCCAACAGGTACGGGTTAAAATCCATCTTACGTTAATTTTTTTATACCGTTTACTTGGTTTTTTGTAGCTTAGATATTACGAGTAATAAATATACGCTACATATATTTATAAATATTGGTAAATAAAAAAATAATACTACAACTTCAGGGTACACCAATGTCACCACTGTGACAAAAAAAATCTTAATATGAAACTTGATATTAACTTAAACTCCATATAAGCAGCAAAATACATTGTTTTAAAGCTTCAATTTCATACCCTAGTAAAGCCAATGTCTTCATTAAATTATTTGCCTAATCCCCAAGATTTGTAGGGTACAGCCGCCTTATAATGTCCGTAGCGTTACAAATGAATTAAGTCACTATATAAAGACATAATTATACGTCGCAATGTACGGGCGGTTGCGTTTTTGTATTGTATTTACATGCGATAAAGAAACTTTGCAAAGAGCAGAAATACAAAATTAACATTTATTTCATTTGTTTTAGCTTCACTCTCTCCTACACATAAATAGGTAGAAGGAACCTAGTGTTAAGATTCTAGGTTGCTGACTGACTGTTGAGACAATTGCCCAATACCCAATTTTCGCGACATTTTTTTGTCGGAGAGTATAAATATGTTTGCACATTGTAAATTTGACATGTGTATAATGTATACCGGCGAATGCAGATATGTTCATGACAGGGAAAAATAAAATCAAGTAGAGACATACATTTTCAAATTATTAGTTTATATAGATACTAAAAAATTAAAAAATTAAATTAGCTTCACGCTATATCCCGCACACAGCAGAGTAGGCAGAGGGAACCTAGTGTAAGACACTCCGTTCCCCACTTTCTGCCGAATTTTGGAGGCATTGCGTGTTGAGTGGCAGAACTCAACGCCGCGCTTTGCCTCGACACCAGAGCCAAGAAATGGAAATATAAATTTAAGTAAATATTTCATCTCCTTGAGTGGGGATCGAACCCACAACCAGTCGGTTTTACAGTCACACTTTGTGCCACTGCGCCACGACTGGCCTCAATAGATAATAGATACTGTTCAACTACAATACAATTTAAGATTTCAAAATGTAATAGAAATTTATTAAGATATTATATCAACGAAATTAAATTATGTAGATTTATATGGAGAAAAAAACAAATGTTTATAATATTTAATAGAATAAATTCGAACTTTCCACCAGAATTCGGCGAAAAGTGGAGAATGGAGTGTTTTACTTAATGCAGCATACACATAATAAAAACAGTTAAAAAATATGACAGAAATAATGATTTATCGCGATCTTCTACAACTCAAGTACACAGTTTACACCGAACAAATATTGTATGCATGAACTGAATAATCCCGGGAATGGTGCCGCGCTGAATTATTCACGCTGAAAAGGACTTTAAAGAGAGTTTACAGCTTCACGTGTTTATTACGTGGAGTATTACTGTTTTTATATTTTTCTTTATTATGTTTAATTTTGTGGAAAAATATGAACTCCAACATGAAGAAGTGATTAAAAATTTTATGTTGGTACCGATGTTATACAGTAGTGACAATTGTAGAAGCGAAATAAAAGAAATTATTTTAAAATAAGGATAAAAATTTTAATTTTATTCAAAATAAGAAGATACATGCTTCATTTTTTGAACGACAAATAGTTTACCACCATTTCACTAAAGTTGATGCCTCAGACCTGAGAAGAACCGGCGCAAGAAACTCAGTGGGACTTATTTTTTTTAAATCAATTTCAAACAAATAGATATTTATTTATCTGTGACAATGATACCTTTGAAACAGACTGGAGTGAATATTATTAAGAATAAAATTTTGATATTATAAGTAAAAAACTTACTAAGGTTAGGAAGCCAGACGTGGCGCAGAGGGATAAGAGTGCGACTGTAAGCGCGATAGGTCGTGAGTTCGATTAAATGCTATACAAATACAATACTCGAGGAAATTAAATATTTTTATTTCCTTGCTCTTGTAACGATGCCAAATCACAGCGTTGAGTTCCGTCACTGAACACGAAATGCTTACAGAATTGAGCGCAAAATAGAGAACACAAGTATTTCAATGGGTACAGTAGGTTCCCAGGTACCCTCTGCCTTACCTTCTATGTGAGAAATACACCGTGAAGTTAATATAGTAGAAATTTCAGTCTATGTAATTAAAAATTATAATATATGTATATGTTCCTCAAAGAGTGCTTTTTAAGAAGCATTATACTTGCATATATTTTACTTCAATAGCCCTTAGCAAAAAGGGTCGCTTGAATACGGGGACCTAAGCTTATACGCTTGATGTGTTCCAAAAATATGACTTTGAAGTTAAAAAGTTTATAAATTGAAGTCTTTATTAGATGAGCCTTTGTAGATATTATTAGAAAAATATAATAGTAAAATATAGGTACGTCCGTTAGAAAGGTAGTATTGTAACATTCTAAACTGATCTTTGTCAATAAAATTGACTTTTGGATATCGTATTGGTGTAGAGGCCGTCGTGGCGCAGCGGTATAGCGTCACTGGAAACGTGACAATTGTGAGTTCGTGTTTCACTCAGTGGCTTGATATATTTATATTTTGCCACCTATTTATTTGCCTGCAATGTCTCAAAAATGTTAAAGAAAGTATTGCAGTAAGTTAGTAAATACCTCAACACGGTTAACATGTTTAAACTAAAGTGAAGATAAACACTACATATTTCTAAAATGACTGTAATTCCTAAAATTTTGTTGAGTACGCTCATAATATACATATGCAAATGTTTTATATTTTTAATTTTCCCACTTTATAGTAAGACTAATTGCGGCGTTGAGTTTCGCCACGCAATGTTTCGCAACCCTGCTATGAGAAAAAAATATACATAAAAAAATATCTGTACATATATGAAATACTAAAATTTTAAGGATCATCTACACTCGCTTACCTCTTGAAATATTATACAACTCTTGCATTACAGCAGCAAAAAATTAGGTCGACCACTTTTACAGCGTATGTCAATTACCATAAAGCAAGGGCTAAAAGTAGCATTTCACCTAAGTATCAAACTCAATTAAACTGCTTCAACGGTTCTTTTTAATCATGTTGATTTCAATATTTGATTTTTATCGTAGAACAGTGAGACAGACAAAACGCGGCGTTAAGTTTCGCTTCACAACTTGTACTAAAAAAGTGGAAAGTAAATAACAAAGAGCTGTAAAAGTATATAATTTCGTATATAACGAAGATGCATGAACTTAAAACATACTTTCTGACCATTTTATAGAATGCGTGTTGTTAGGCAAATCTTAACGCCGCGCTTTGTCGGCACAGAAAGGATTTTTTGGTCCAGCTCCAGAGAAACTTAAGAAAAGTAATAAAAATATTATTTTATCTACATATGTACGTAAGACTAAACATATGACGACGACGATTTAGCTTATGTAAAAGGTAGTTATAATAACTCAACAAACTGCTTGTCATGTTTAAGAGTATCGATTTTGTATTAACTGGGATCTTACAAGGATTTCTTACTAAATATAATATTTTATTTTCATTGACAAATAAATATTTGCATATGAATATTTTGTTATTGAATTGAGGCCAGTCGTGGCGCAGCGGCACGAAGTGTGACTGTAAAATCGACTGATTGTGGGTTCGATCCCCACTCGAGGAGATGAAATATTTACGTAAATTTATATTTCTATTTCTTCGCTCTGGTGTCGAGGCTAAGCGCGGTATTGAGTTTTGCCACTCGACACGCAATACCCTCAGAATTCGGCAGAAAGTGGGGAACGGAGTGACTTAACACTAGGTTCCCTACCCTACCCTGCTGTGTGCGGGATACAGCGTGAAGCTGATTTGAATTGGTGATAATAAAGTTTTGTTTACATGATATTTATCCTGGTGTAGGTACCTACTGATATATAGGTAAATTTTCCATTTTTGGTCCATACCAAAATGTTTACGTACTTATATATTTTATGAGTCGTGGCGCAAGGTCACAAGCGAGTGAATATAAATGCGACAGGATATAAGTTGTATACCAACTCCAGGAAATGTAATATTTAATATTTTCATTTCTTTGCTCTGGTGTCTAGGCAAAGTCTTTGAGTTCAAAACCGCAATGCCCTCAAAATTCAACGGAAAGTGCTTGGCGGAGTGTTCTAACACTAGGTTTCCTCTCCACAGGGTAGAAACCCTTATGCAGGATACAGCGTGAAGCTAAAAAAAAAGATCAACTTTGGAATATTTTATTTGGTACAAAAAAAAACATTATCACTATGATTTCTTCGCTGTGGTACAAAATCAAAGCGGCGTTTAGTCCCACCATAAATTCGGCATGCTAGGTACCCTCTGCTTACCCTACTATATGCGTCATATAGCGTGAAACTGAAAAAAAAATAGATTTAAGTTTTCTACCGAATCTCAAATACTACAACTACACCACGTTTTATCGTATAACACTTAATACTATAGAGAAAAGTAATATTGTACTTATTTTTTAAATATAATTATTGAAATTTTTTTTATCAATTACATGGTAAATTACGTTACCTACATTTGTGCGGTTGTACCCTTATCTTTTGTTATAATATATATGGCCAATTGGATAAATGCATTAATTTTTGTTTTATTCCTTTCAGAAATAGTAGAAGAGCAACGATGCCACAACCACGAGTTCCGGCTAACGTGCCGAGAGCTGGACACCCACATCGCCGTGCTCGAAGCGTGGTACACCTCCACCGAAGCCTACCACCGCTTATCAAACGAGAGCTACACTCACCAGAAAATTGTTCATACAGAAAACGATTCAGAACTCGATCGCGTTTACGTATTTTCTAGTCCAAAACACAATGGAATATATGAACTGACAAATCATTCCAATATTGACAATACATACAATCAAAATGTGAACGGTTCTTTTGAATTTGATAATTTTCTAAACGAGAGTTGGTCTAACGAGACGTTTGGAGACAGTGTAGATACGTCAGTGGATGTAGTAAACGCGAGTGGGTGTGGTGTAGTGACGTATTCCCGTAGTTACGCCAGCTGGCACGAGGGCGACAAGCGTAGGCGGTTCATATCCAGAGTTACGTCGGTTAATTTGCGAGCGCCATTAAGTTATCGGTAAGTTTTAATTTTTTTTTACTTATTTTCTTAGCTAAATATTGAAACTAAGAGATTACTATTGTTTTTTTTTGTTATATTATATTTTTTCTCTTAAAATAACTATAAATATATTTTAAAACGTTTAAAAATTTTGAAATAGCGGTACCAGAAATCGCACTTCCTACAATCTAGATAGTTCCCGAGAAGGAGAAAGTTCGAGTCCAACTAAATTTTTTTAATATTTTCCTTTTCCTAAGTTTGTATAAAGCTTTAAACATGTTATAAAGTAAATAAAAGTGAAATATAAACATTATTATTACATGTTAGAGCCCAGTCGTGCCCCACAGCCCCACACAAACATGTGATTGCGAACGCGACAAGTTATGAGTTGGATTCACACTCAAGGAAATGAAATATTTTTTTTCATTTCTCCGCTTTAATATTCCACCAATCAACACATTTCGGCTTCCTGAATTCAGCGGAAAATGGGGAACAGAGTAGACACTAGGTTCTTAAGCTAACACTAGGTTCCTTCTTTGAGGCATATATAAAATTTTTACTTTATAGTTTTACACTTTTATAATAACATAACGAGTTCAATCCATGCCTCACACATAAGAGATAAAACTAATTTAAAAATAGTTAAATAGGTACTTTTACTAACATTTAATTATGATAGTGCGCGTTGCGTATACGAATTCAGTTAATTTGATAATAAACACGATAACCTTAACTTGATTAAAATCTAACATCGTTCATCGGCTAATAGCCAATAACTATGTAACGGTTTCGGTTTCTAACGGTGGACTCTCTATAGTTTCTACCACCGCCAAATTTTATATCTATGAAATTTACAACCATCGACTATTTTGCTTTGCCAAAAGAACAATTGTTTAAACGCAAAAATCTATTTATTTTAATTCCTAAGCTGCAATTTCTTTATTTATAATGATATTTTAAAATGAAAAAAAATAATGACGTTGAGTTTCGCCACTCAACACGCAACACTATGAAAATTCGGCGTAAAGTTGGAAACGGAAGTGTTAATGGCGACGGAGTGTCTCACACTAGGTCCACAGGTTCCCTCCACCTACACTAATATGTGCGGGATACAGTGTCAATGCTTTATGTTTTTTTTAATTAGTAACAAGAGAAAGCGTGGCTTTTTTTTAGGGAATCAAAATAAAAGAAATACCTAATTTAGGGAATCAAAATAAAAGAAAAACCCTTGCTATTTAAAGACCACAAATAAATGTAATATTATTTATATATATATATTATCAAATAATTGGATAAGAATAAAGTAAATAATCAAACCTTTAATTATTTGTTCGAAGAGATACTAACGTTCACACATGTCTTTGTAGCATTTTTTTTATTTAATCATCACCACACATTTTCTATTCTTATAACATTTCATAGAACTTATGGCCATTAAAAGTTTAAAAAACATATAATTTATAGTTCACTAGGAAACATCTATAATTAGTGAGTTACGTCCAATTTGCGTCGTTAGTGGCCAAACATTTTTGTAACGGTCCATCCGGCCCTTAAAATGCCAATGCCGTTCCGATTCGAATGGAACTAGGCTAATTGAGTTACATTCGATGATTTTGAGTTACATTTGATGATTTAATTATAAAAATGATTATTAAATAAAATAATAATTTAATATTAATATAACATAGTATTGTTACTACGATAAAAGTATATATTTTTCTTTATTATTTTAAAGTAATTAAACACTACAGACACGTGGACCGTTGTGTTTTATAGTTTTCCTACTACTACATTTATAATATATCTCGTCATCATATTGTGTGATGAGTGGCGGAACTCAACGCCGACACCAGAGCGAAGAAATGAAAATATAAATACTGATTCAATAATAATAATTTTCGTTTTCCCTTCATAAAGATTAAATTTTAAATTTTCAAATTAACATGCGATATTAAGTTTACAAAAAGTGTTGAAATTTTCTGTTTTGGTTAGGTTAATCAAAGCTCAATAGGTGCGCGTTAATTTCACAACGTTAAGCTATGGAACCTTAACTCTATGGGACACATTTTGACCATTTACTCAAAAACTACAATTACAATTATCTCGAATCGTATCTTTTCACTTTGCTGGGAACCCCGTGTCGCCCACGACGCTACTGCAAAATTTCAAAGCTGTAGGTCTTTTGGTTTAGGAGGAGTAGTATTACAACGAAACACACTTTCGACTAGAAAGAGTTCGTTCTACATTTACTGTGGTGTGGAACTCAACGGTGAGCTTTCTCTTATAACGAGAGTGAGGAAATTACAATAATTCATGCTCCTGAATGGGAATCGAACCTATAATCGTTATTAGTTGCTAAGTGCAACTCAATCACTGAAAAAAGTTTTAAGTGAATATTTGCATACTTCACATTATTCCCCTGAATAGGAATTGAACTCACTACTGTCGTGTTTACAGTCAAACTACACCGAGTTTAAGATATTTTTGCAACAACATTCAAGAAAGGGAAACCAAATAATAAAATATCTTATATTATATAGAATGTAAGTTAAGTCCATTGTCTGGTCATTGTTGTACCGGATTCGATATTCTCCAGAGTTTGCTTCCATATATGAATAATAAAGGAATTTAAGATTCACCTCACGCTGCTATGACCTTTCGTATATATCTTGAATAAATTAATAAGCAAAAAATATCGTGATTTTGAATTATCTAATATTACTTAGTTTATTTATCTGGTATGACAATGCACGGCGTTGAGTTCCGCCACATATCACGCTGTGTTTAGAATTTGTATAGAAAATGAACTTCTCTTAAGTCTGCCCTGTATATTTGCGTGATACAGCGCTAAGTTAAAAAAAATATGGATTCCGTTAGAGATCTGGCTGTGCTCACGACGATTTTAGGTTCGATTTCAATTTAGGTGTTTCCTTCATTATACATTATTATTGATTCTACAGTTTTTTGAGATAAAGCGCAGGTTCCATTAATTTTGTCTATTGACCTTACAATGTAATCGTGTATTTTATATCACCGAAATAAGTCAAAGGTTATCAAGATATTTGGGGCGAAGTAATAAACAAGATAACATTATTAATTATTATGATCACTATCACTTCCGTTGATTGTAAATTGTATTATAAATAAGTGTTAAACAGATTTATAAAGCGTTTTTGGTGTCAAGTATATGAAATGGGGCCGTCGTGTCGCTGGCACACGTGTTCCTATTATAAATGCAACTGTTATGGGTTCGATTCTCACGTGAGGGGATAAATTATAATCACTTTTTCACTTTGATTACAAGACAAAGTTGGCATTGAGTTCCGCGCTTTGTTGTGTTACGATTGACGCAATGTCTCGTAAATTGAGCAGAAGGTGGGGAACACTAGGTTCCCTCTGCGTACTGTGCTATTGGCAGGATATAACGTAAAGTTATAAAATGTTACGTATTTATTTGAGTAAACTTTGTTTAGGTTCTAGTAAATAATATTATATATTTGATTATCTCTATACCTATTGTTACAAAGTATTCTACATTGCGACCCTTTTGATGTGTTTAGACTAAGCAGGGTTGCCATATTTGCATTTAGTTAATTAATAAAAATTTAAATAGTGTTGTAACTTATACAATGTACATGATATTTTATTCCATTTAACATACAAAATTTATTTTTTTAAATATATTATCTATCATAAATTACATGAAAAAAGAACAACAATATTAATAATAAACTAATTGTATTCTATCTTCCCCTTCACGCTTTGTCTTGTTATAAAAACAAGCAGAATAGCAAGAATTCATTCAATTGAGTGGAAATCGAACCCACAGCCCATTATTGTCAGACGCCATGCGTCACTACGGCCTCATCAAAATACTATACGAATATACATATATTTCTTATTAATGGCTGTAGTAACCCTGGTTGGTTTGGAATGTCAGCCGCAAGTCACCAAACTATAAATCTTTTCGTTCTAAAAAGGGACAAATAACAAATTTAACTACCAACACATTAGTTAAAATTTCGTACTCTAGTATGTTTTTATTGTATTCTACAATAAACACATTAAATTGTTTTTTTTTTAATCAACAGTAATCCCACACATTTGTTACAATTTAAGACAAAACACGGTGTTGGGCTCCGTCACTCAACACGCAATATGTCGATGCAAGATTTGACTTGCTTTATAATTGTAAAATTACTGACAACAATAATATAATGATATAAACTATAATGTTATGATTTTTTTTTTTCGAATGGACTTAGTGCTGTTGACCTGGAATTGTCTTTACAGCGTCACCGGGTTGGATTGTTATGAGATAAGGAGGTAAAGTGCGGCGTTGAGTTCCGCCACTCAACACGCTAAACCTCCAGGTTTCGGCGAAATGTGGAGAAGTATCTTCAACACTGAAGTAAGTTCCCAGGTGCCTCTACCCTACTCTGCCAAGTGTGGCGAAGAGTAGAGGGAACCAGCAGGAAGTCAAGTACAACATTCAGAACATAAGATTTTTTAATTTTATTAAGTGACAATATAACGCATTAATAAAAAGATGCTATCTTTATGATATAAAATAAAGATTCTTTGATAATTACATATCTAAATTAGTAATTAACTTTGGACCACCAAAGAACTTTACGAGTCCAGTTGCCCTTTGATTGCGGCTTGACCCACACTAAATAATTCTGGACATGGGTATACAAATTGATTGCAATTTAAAATTTTATTACGTAATATACCTACTAGAGATCCGCCCGCGGCTTCGCCCGCTTGGAATTGAAGATTATTTTGTGGGTTTATTTTTTATTTGGGGGTGGGTTTATTTTGATATCTTTTTTTGTAATAGAAATAGTTGATTCAGCGCACGCGAAGTAAGCATAGTTTCCATTATTTAAGTCGTTTACTATTATTATTCTTTCGCTTAACAAATTAATTGTAATTAAAAAAAAACCTATATTGCATTGAACAGGTTTCTCAGTGACAGTATATGTAATTTCAGTGAAAAGGATAAAACTAAAAGTCACCTCGACTTTTAGTTACCATGGAATTTGTAAATAAACAAACAAAATATATGTTGAGGCCAGTCATGGCGCAGTGGCACGAAGTGTGACTGTAAAACACTGGTTGTGGGTTCGATCCCTACTAGAGGAGTTGAATTATTTACTTAAATTTATATTTCCATTTCTTCGCTCTGGTGTCGAGGCTAAGCGCGGCGTTGAGTTCTGCCACTTAACACGCAATGCCTCCAGAATTCGGCAGAAAGTGGGGAATGGAGTGTCTTAACACTAGGTTCCATCTGCCTACCCTGCTGTGTGCGGGATACAGCGTGAAGCTGATTTTATTTTAAATATATGTTGTATTAACTTACCAAAAAAATCTCAAACTGTTAACCTACTTTTATTGGAATCGGTTAAAAATAGCACAGAGATAGAAATATTACAAGATGATTTATATTAGTGTTAAAGTTTAATTCAGATCAGATTAATCATTATTATTTTGCGATAAACACTACCCCGTAAAGCAGGGTAGAGCTTAGTGTCGAGATACTCCGTTGTCTAGTATGCGACTAGTATAGAAGTCTTAGCACAATTTTATCTTTAATAATGTACCATATACACAAATTTGAGACACAAATAAAAAAATAAAAAAAACAGCTTCACGTTGTATCCCGTACATAACAAGTTAGACAGAGGGAAACTAGTTTTAAGACACGTGATGTGTCCCCCTTTCCGTCGAGGCGTTTCGTGTTGAGTGGCGGAAATCAACGCCACGCTTTTGCCTCGACACCAGAGCGAAGAAATGAAAATAAAAATGTAATTAAATATTGAATAATATATATAATATATCTCCTCGAGTGGCGATCGAACCCACAACCAGTCGATTTTACTGTCACACTTTGTGCCACTGCGTCAGCACTGCCCTCAAATAAAAAATAAAAAGTAAATATATAAATAAACTTGAATAACTCAATTCGATAAAGCCATAGCCCAATATACGTTCCATTCTGTCCTAGACGCATAATTTACCTCAGATTATCGAGATAGCCGTTGTTAGTTGTAACAGTATCGCTATACATATTTCAATCCAATTTTGCTTTTACGATGGCAAACACAGGGGCAAGCAATATTTTTGGTTGGATTAACTGACTTGATTTTTTCTTGCTTTTTTTTAGCGTCACGCTGTTTATATATAGATAGTTAGTAGTTAGATAGAGAGAATAGTTTCAAGACATTCATTTTTACACTCTCTTTCCAATTTTTGAGACTCAACGCTGCGCTTTGTCTTGTTAACAGAGCGACTAAATGGAAATATTCATTCCCCCGAGTGGGAATCGAACATAGAACCGTGACGTTTACAGTCAGCTGTACCACTGGGCCACGACGAATTCTTTTTTGCGTTTTAAAATTAAATTTGTTATGTAATAAATATATTATGTCGTCAAAGTTGTGGCATTGGTGTCCACTTGTGGTGAATCTAACTGAATGATTTGTGGGTTCAAATTTAACTTAACAATATTTATATTTACTTATTTCTACCATTTGGTTTCTCTCATTTGTTTGAAAAAGGAGAACACCGACGTGCCTGTTTATTACCGATTTTGAAAATGCAAGAGATGATTAAAAAAATATCTATTTATTTTCTTTCTCTCTCTCTCTCTCAATATTATTCGATTGCAGAAGTTTGCAATAGAAGAAAGAGAAAGAGAATCAACCTCCCTCCGTCACACTTCACTTTACCTTTACACGTAACAAAATGTTTATTACGTGACGCGATTCTCTAAATATTCGTCTAAAATATCTTTATTTACTAAACACAGAAATGTTTACGTTTTATATTGGCACCTTTTGTTATACTTTTCTTTGTAATTTACTAGTTAAATGTGCTCAGGAAAATCAACAAACACTAGTAACCTGTAACAGTATGTACCTCGGGTATAAGTTAAAAATAAATAAATAAATAAAATAAAATATGCATGGCAATACACATAAATAACATAGTTAATTATGAATAATACAAACTATATATTTTTGATACCATATTAATCGAGACGAGTTCGTGTATTGTCGTCCCGAATGTCGCAACCGTCGTTCTGTATATATAGGTGGTGGTGATGCTGGAAGGCAGAGGTCGAGTCGAACTCTAAAGTACTACGGTACTAATATATATGATGCACATAAAGACTCGTACCAAATGTATAATGAATATAATATGATAATTCGAAGTCTATGATGACACGATCTTTTAGGATCGAATTCCTTATAAAGGAATTATATGTGTAGGAGCGACACATATTATGGATTAAAGTTATCTTTGACCAATGTTATAATATTGAATGTTGCTTGACGTCGCGGAAGCTGACGTGATGGGCTTATGCGAACTGTTGCAGTGGCATTAACTATGTCGTGGCCGATGCCGTCTCGCAGTACGCTCGCGGTACGTAAGCTTTGCTTGTATGGCGTTAGCCATTGATATATTGTATACCACTTCTACGACTTGGTATACGACTTGTAGGTGTGTGGTGCTATTTTATGTCCCAGCTCCGGTGTATGTAGTAGTGTCCGCTCGTCTCATACGGGTGCGTGGTGCTATTTTATGTCCTGGAACTCTGGTGTATGTAGTAGTGTCCGCCTACGGTTCGAGACACGACTGTGGGGTGTGTGCCGTGCGTTTATTTAACATATCGGCCGCCTTGCGGCAGTGCGTTCGTTCCAACGACTTATATTGATCTCACAAATCAATAAACATCACGAATCACAATTCTAATATAATAATCTTAATATAAATAAGCGTAACAAGTACCTTCAGACTGATCACACACAAACGTCCCGGAGAGTTCATTAAGACTGTTGGAGCCGCAGTCTGGTAGGAATTCACGGTGTAGGGCGGGGAGGTGCCCGTACTCTTTCTTCCTTTTATTATAACTAGTTCGCAGTTATAGTGGAGAGGAAGATAGGACGCGCTCTTGGCTTTTCTTCGGACGAGCTTCGAGTTATGTATGACAATGTCATATTGTCGAGTTTCCAGTTATCTAAATAACTGACACAAGAACAACTTCTGATGGCAAATATGTTATTAAAGCGATACCTTCTTTCTAATGGCATAATATAAAATTCTTAATACTGTTACCTCTGAATCTCTAAAAGATTTTGGGTTCTTCACGATCACAACTATAGACGGTTCTAACCACTAGACACATCACGAGCCAAGACCTTATTTATTAAATAATATTCTCAAAGGAGTTTGAGATAACAGTTACAATTTGGTGCCGTGACCAGGATGGTCTAACGGCTTTGTAATAATAATATATATACACAAATAGGCATACGCCTACAATTTGTTGTCCGTGAAATGGAATGAGATAGAGGAGGTTTACAGTGTAAGGAATATTCATGTTTGGGATTGTCAACACAAAGCATAGTGAGGTTGGGGGGTTGTCTAGTCTGGGGGTTGGTAATAAATAAATAAATAAATATATAAATAAATAAATGTAAATTCTATTTCAATGAACTCCATAGAATTTAGGGGGTTGAATGTAACAGTATGTACCTCGGGTATAAGTTAAAAATAAATAAATAAATAAAATAAAATATGCATGGCAATACACATAAATAACATAGTTAATTATGAATAATACAAACTATATATTTTTGATACCATATTAATCGAGACGAGTTCGTGTATTGTCGTCCCGAATGTCGCAACCGTCGTTCTGTATATATAGGTGGTGGTGATGCTGGAAGGCAGCGGTCGAGTCGAACTCTAAAGTACTACGGTACTAATATATATGATGCACATAAAGACTCGTACCAAATGTATAATGAATATAATATGATAATTCGAAGTCTATGATGACACGATCTTTTAGGATCGAATTCCTTATAAAGGAATTATATGTGTAGGAGCGACACATATTATGGATTAAAGTTATCTTTGACCAATGTTATAATATTGAATGTTGCTTGACGTCGCGGAAGCTGACGTGATGGGCTTATGCGAACTGTTGCAGTGGCATTAACTATGTCGTGGCCGATGCCGTCTCGCAGTACGCTCGCGGTACGTAAGCTTTGCTTGTATGGCGTTAGCCATTGATATATTGTATACCACTTCTACGACTTGGTATACGACTTGTAGGTGTGTGGTGCTATTTTATGTCCCAGCTCCGGTGTATGTAGTAGTGTCCGCTCGTCTCATACGGGTGCGTGGTGCTATTTTATGTCCTGGAACTCTGGTGTATGTAGTAGTGTCCGCCTACGGTTCGAGACACGACTGTGGGGTGTGTGCCGTGCGTTTATTTAACATATCGGCCGTCTTGCGGCAGTGCGTTCGTTCCAACGACTTATATTGATCTCACAAATCAATAAACATCACGAATCACAATTCTAATATAATAATCTTAATATAAATAAGCGTAACAAGTACCTTCAGACTGATCACACACAAACGTCCCGGAGAGTTCATTAAGACTGTTGGAGCCGCAGTCTGGTAGGAATTCACGGTGTAGGGCGGGGAGGTGCCCGTACTCTTTCTTCCTTTTATTATAACTAGTTCGCAGTTATAGTGGAGAGGAAGATAGGACGCGCTCTTGGCTTTTCTTCGGACGAGCTTCGAGTTATGTATGACAATGTCATATTGTCGAGTTTCCAGTTATCTAAATAACTGACACAAGAACAACTTCTGATGGCAAATATGTTATTAAAGCGATACCTTCTTTCTAATGGCATAATATAAAATTCTTAATACTGTTACCTCTGAATCTCTAAAAGATTTTGGGTTCTTCACGATCACAACTATAGACGGTTCTAACCACTAGACACATCACGAGCCAAGACCTTATTTATTAAATAATATTCTCAAAGGAGTTTGAGATAACAGTTACAATTTGGTGCCGTGACCAGGATGGTCTAACGGCTTTGTAATAATAATATATATACACAAATAGGCATACGCCTACAATTTGTTGTCCGTGAAATGGAATGAGATAGAGGAGGTTTACAGTGTAAGGAATATTCATGTTTGGGATTGTCAACACAAAGCATAGTGAGGTTGGGGGGTTGTCTAGTCTGGGGGTTGGTAATAAATAAATAAATAAATATATAAATAAATAAATGTAAATTCTATTTCAATGAACTCCATAGAATTTAGGGGGTTGAATGTAACAGTATGTACCTCGGGTATAAGTTAAAAATAAATAAATAAATAAAATAAAATATGCATGGCAATACACATAAATAACATAGTTAATTATGAATAATACAAACTATATATTTTTGATACCATATTAATCGAGACGAGTTCGTGTATTGTCGTCCCGAATGTCGCAACCGTCGTTCTGTATATATAGGTGGTGGTGATGCTGGAAGGCAGCGGTCGAGTCGAACTCTAAAGTACTACGGTACTAATATATATGATGCACATAAAGACTCGTACCAAATGTATAATGAATATAATATGATAATTCGAAGTCTATGATGACACGATCTTTTAGGATCGAATTCCTTATAAAGGAATTATATGTGTAGGAGCGACACATATTATGGATTAAAGTTATCTTTGACCAATGTTATAATATTGAATGTTGCTTGACGTCGCGGAAGCTGACGTGATGGGCTTATGCGAACTGTTGCAGTGGCATTAACTATGTCGTGGCCGATGCCGTCTCGCAGTACGCTCGCGGTACGTAAGCTTTGCTTGTATGGCGTTAGCCATTGATATATTGTATACCACTTCTACGACTTGGTATACGACTTGTAGGTGTGTGGTGCTATTTTATGTCCCAGCTCCGGTGTATGTAGTAGTGTCCGCTCGTCTCATACGGGTGCGTGGTGCTATTTTATGTCCTGGAACTCTGGTGTATGTAGTAGTGTCCGCCTACGGTTCGAGACACGACTGTGGGGTGTGTGCCGTGCGTTTATTTAACATATCGGCCGCCTTGCGGCAGTGCGTTCGTTCCAACGACTTATATTGATCTCACAAATCAATAAACATCACGAATCACAATTCTAATATAATAATCTTAATATAAATAAGCGTAACAAGTACCTTCAGACTGATCACACACAAACGTCCCGGAGAGTTCATTAAGACTGTTGGAGCCGCAGTCTGGTAGGAATTCACGGTGTAGGGCGGGGAGGTGCCCGTACTCTTTCTTCCTTTTATTATAACTAGTTCGCAGTTATAGTGGAGAGGAAGATAGGACGCGCTCTTGGCTTTTCTTCGGACGAGCTTCGAGTTATGTATGACAATGTCATATTGTCGAGTTTCCAGTTATCTAAATAACTGACACAAGAACAACTTCTGATGGCAAATATGTTATTAAAGCGATACCTTCTTTCTAATGGCATAATATAAAATTCTTAATACTGTTACCTCTGAATCTCTAAAAGATTTTGGGGTCTTCACGATCACAACTATAGACGGTTCTAACCACTAGACACATCACGAGCCAAGACCTTATTTATTAAATAATATTCTCAAAGGAGTTTGAGATAACAGTTACAATTTGGTGCCGTGACCAGGATGGTCTAACGGCTTTGTAATAATAATATATATACACAAATAGGCATACGCCTACAATTTGTTGTCCGTGAAATGGAATGAGATAGAGGAGGTTTACAGTGTAAGGAATATTCATGTTTGGGATTGTCAACACAAAGCATAGTGAGGTTGGGGGGTTGTCTAGTCTGGGGGTTGGTAATAAATAAATAAATAAATATATAAATAAATAAATGTAAATTCTATTTCAATGAACTCCATAGAATTTAGGGGGTTGAATGTAACAGTATGTACCTCGGGTATAAGTTAAAAATAAATAAATAAATAAAATAAAATATGCATGGCAATACACATAAATAACATAGTTAATTATGAATAATACAAACTATATATTTTTGATACCATATTAATCGAGACGAGTTCGTGTATTGTCGTCCCGAATGTCGCAACCGTCGTTCTGTATATATAGGTGGTGGTGATGCTGGAAGGCAGCGGTCGAGTCGAACTCTAAAGTACTACGGTACTAATATATATGATGCACATAAAGACTCGTACCAAATGTATAATGAATATAATATGATAATTCGAAGTCTATGATGACACGATCTTTTAGGATCGAATTCCTTATAAAGGAATTATATGTGTAGGAGCGACACATATTATGGATTAAAGTTATCTTTGACCAATGTTATAATATTGAATGTTGCTTGACGTCGCGGAAGCTGACGTGATGGGCTTATGCGAACTGTTGCAGTGGCATTAACTATGTCGTGGCCGATGCCGTCTCGCAGTACGCTCGCGGTACGTAAGCTTTGCTTGTATGGCGTTAGCCATTGATATATTGTATACCACTTCTACGACTTGGTATACGACTTGTAGGTGTGTGGTGCTATTTTATGTCCCAGCTCCGGTGTATGTAGTAGTGTCCGCTCGTCTCATACGGGTGCGTGGTGCTATTTTATGTCCTGGAACTCTGGTGTATGTAGTAGTGTCCGCCTACGGTTCGAGACACGACTGTGGGGTGTGTGCCGTGCGTTTATTTAACATATCGGCCGCCTTGCGGCAGTGCGTTCGTTCCAACGACTTATATTGATCTCACAAATCAATAAACATCACGAATCACAATTCTAATATAATAATCTTAATATAAATAAGCGTAACAAGTACCTTCAGACTGATCACACACAAACGTCCCGGAGAGTTCATTAAGACTGTTGGAGCCGCAGTCTGGTAGGAATTCACGGTGTAGGGCGGGGAGGTGCCCGTACTCTTTCTTCCTTTTATTATAACTAGTTCGCAGTTATAGTGGAGAGGAAGATAGGACGCGCTCTTGGCTTTTCTTCGGACGAGCTTCGAGTTATGTATGACAATGTCATATTGTCGAGTTTCCAGTTATCTAAATAACTGACACAAGAACAACTTCTGATGGCAAATATGTTATTAAAGCGATACCTTCTTTCTAATGGCATAATATAAAATTCTTAATACTGTTACCTCTGAATCTCTAAAAGATTTTGGGTTCTTCACGATCACAACTATAGACGGTTCTAACCACTAGACACATCACGAGCCAAGACCTTATTTATTAAATAATATTCTCAAAGGAGTTTGAGATAACAGTTACAATTTGGTGCCGTGACCAGGATGGTCTAACGGCTTTGTAATAATAATATATATACACAAATAGGCATACGCCTACAATTTGTTGTCCGTGAAATGGAATGAGATAGAGGAGGTTTACAGTGTAAGGAATATTCATGTTTGGGATTGTCAACACAAAGCATAGTGAGGTTGGGGGGTTGTCTAGTCTGGGGGTTGGTAATAAATAAATAAATAAATATATAAATAAATAAATGTAAATTCTATTTCAATGAACTCCATAGAATTTAGGGGGTTGAATGTAACAGTATGTACCTCGGGTATAAGTTAAAAATAAATAAATAAATAAAATAAAATATGCATGGCAATACACATAAATAACATAGTTAATTATGAATAATACAAACTATATATTTTTGATACCATATTAATCGAGACGAGTTCGTGTATTGTCGTCCCGAATGTCGCAACCGTCGTTCTGTATATATAGGTGGTGGTGATGCTGGAAGGCAGCGGTCGAGTCGAACTCTAAAGTACTACGGTACTAATATATATGATGCACATAAAGACTCGTACCAAATGTATAATGAATATAATATGATAATTCGAAGTCTATGATGACACGATCTTTTAGGATCGAATTCCTTATAAAGGAATTATATGTGTAGGAGCGACACATATTATGGATTAAAGTTATCTTTGACCAATGTTATAATATTGAATGTTGCTTGACGTCGCGGAAGCTGACGTGATGGGCTTATGCGAACTGTTGCAGTGGCATTAACTATGTCGTGGCCGATGCCGTCTCGCAGTACGCTCGCGGTACGTAAGCTTTGCTTGTATGGCGTTAGCCATTGATATATTGTATACCACTTCTACGACTTGGTATACGACTTGTAGGTGTGTGGTGCTATTTTATGTCCCAGCTCCGGTGTATGTAGTAGTGTCCGCTCGTCTCATACGGGTGCGTGGTGCTATTTTATGTCCTGGAACTCTGGTGTATGTAGTAGTGTCCGCCTACGGTTCGAGACACGACTGTGGGGTGTGTGCCGTGCGTTTATTTAACATATCGGCCGCCTTGCGGCAGTGCGTTCGTTCCAACGACTTATATTGATCTCACAAATCAATAAACATCACGAATCACAATTCTAATATAATAATCTTAATATAAATAAGCGTAACAAGTACCTTCAGACTGATCACACACAAACGTCCCGGAGAGTTCATTAAGACTGTTGGAGCCGCAGTCTGGTAGGAATTCACGGTGTAGGGCGGGGAGGTGCCCGTACTCTTTCTTCCTTTTATTATAACTAGTTCGCAGTTATAGTGGAGAGGAAGATAGGACGCGCTCTTGGCTTTTCTTCGGACGAGCTTCGAGTTATGTATGACAATGTCATATTGTCGAGTTTCCAGTTATCTAAATAACTGACACAAGAACAACTTCTGATGGCAAATATGTTATTAAAGCGATACCTTCTTTCTAATGGCATAATATAAAATTCTTAATACTGTTACCTCTGAATCTCTAAAAGATTTTGGGTTCTTCACGATCACAACTATAGACGGTTCTAACCACTAGACACATCACGAGCCAAGACCTTATTTATTAAATAATATTCTCAAAGGAGTTTGAGATAACAGTTACAAACCGTTCGTCATCTCTGTGTGCGTGGACTTTAGTCTTTAAGACGGAAAATGGAAAAATGTCGTATTTTCTGTTCTCCGAAGAAACTTCGGGAAATCACCCCTTAGTACTCCCCTACACAACTGACTCTAGCATAGATATCATATTTTAACATACTCAATCCAGTAGTTTCGTCTTTATTTTAAAAGCGTACATTTATAGATGCGAACGTATGGCCCAGTGGTCAGAGCCCCTGATCGGTTTCCAGGACGCGCAGGTGCAAGTCCCACTATGTTCAAATTTTTATAAATATTCTCGAAATAATTTAAAAAATCTTCATAAAATTCTATGAACGGTTATAAAATAGAAAGATAAATATAAATAACTCATCTTCCAATAGTAGAGATAATCGTTTGACAATTCGAGAGCTCTATGGGGACAATCACGTTCGATACAATTCAATTATTCTCCCTTTATTTGTAGAGATGAAAAGATCAGACAATAGAAGGAATGTCGGCAAATATTTGAAGCTATCAATGCGAAGTTGATGAAACAATGTGCTATGGACTTTGTACGCAGTTCCAGTTTAAATGGTGGGTATTTTTGAATTGAATTCTTTTATCTAACTACGTTCTGTGAAAATGCTAACGAGTTTCTATAATTCATTCTAGTGAGTTTTAGTATTTTTAACTCAGCAGTAGATTGGAGAATTATTTTTAAAATATAATTTGATGGTTTTAATTTTGTAAAGTGCTGTCTATTTCGCAAAATTTTGTGAAAAGTCACTTGGCTCTCCAATTTCTCTTAAATATTTCCGAAGTAACATTCGAACCAACACGTATCGTGAGTGTCATAAATTTCCTTTCTTTTTAGAAACGACATAATAAATATTTTAAAATCCACTAATGTTTCGCTGTCGGCTTTGCCGCAAGGACTACACGATTGTGGATAAATATTTCCTTACTTCCGGCTCCTGTTTGAGCATACATACAAAAATATATTTGATAGTTTTTTTTATATTCTCGGTTTAATATTAGAGATAAACGTAAAACTTTAATTACCGTAGATATATTAAAAGTAGTAGTCTGTTTATAAATTTTGAGGTCAGTAGTGGCGCAGGCCAGAAGCGTGTGCCTGTAAACGCGACAACTTGTGGTTTCAATTCCTACTCGAGGAAACGAAGTGGTAAAGAGGAAAAGCGCGGCGTTGTGTTGCGCCGTTCAACACGTAATGTCTCCAGAATTAAGAGGAAAGTGGAGAACACAAGGGCTACAGGGTACTATAACCCTAGGTTACCTCGGCCTATCCTGCTCCTTGCGGGATATAGCGTGAAGCAAAATAAATATTCAAGCAGAAATTGAGGGAAACTCAAAAAGCAGTTTGTTTTACACTATGTAAAGATTTTATATAGCATTTGTCGTATAACCTAAGGCACTTTTAGAAGCTTATGAACCTTACAGCCGGAATTAGTATCGGGTTGCGCATAATTTTCTTCCGCTTGTGGTAAAGTATTTATACGTTCGTATTTAAGATTCTTGGCACGCTCAATAATTTTTCTTAAGAATCTCGTTATACTCGTGTAGTATATGAATGTATAATAAAAACAAATGAATGTATGAAAAAAGAATAAGATCTGAAATATTAAACAAAATACATGAAAATGCACGTTGGGAACGGAGTGTCTTAAAATTAGGTTCCCTCTGCCTACCCTGCTGTGTTCGGGATACAACGTTATTTATGACAATGCTGTGTTTCTAATAATGTGGGTTATTAATTTTTCTACAATTTATTATCTTTGTATATAGTCTTTGTATCTAGAATTATGTTTACTTATTAATATAGAATTAATTGGTATTATACAAAAGAAAAATAACTCCTATTTCAAAAATATATTACAGAAAAAGACTAAATATGACAGATTGTAGGTTCGATTCCGACTTGAGGAAATTAAATATTTAATATTTTCGTTTCATAGCTCTGTTAACAAGGCAAGGTGCGTTGACTTCCGCCACTCAACACGAAATGCTTCCAGAATACGTCTGAAGTTGGGGAACGGAATTACGAACGGAATATCTTAACACTTGGTCCCCAAATTCCCTCCGCCTATCCTGCTATGCCCGGAAACGTTTCGAAAATTAAACGACAAGTGTGAAACACAGTGTTTTAACACTAAATTTCCTCTTTTACCTGGAAAGGAGAGAGATTACGTGTAAAAATATGCATATGTGTAATTGTCACATGGAAATATGGAATTTGAATCGACGCTCCTGGCGTAGGCTTATAATATTTATCTAACTTATTTCTCGATGACATATGAATTTACAAAAACCAAACTGTAGTTTGACCTATACGAGTAATTTTTATTAACAATTGCTACCTGTAAAAGAAATATTCCAGAGCGCCACTTTTGTATACGCTTTTACTATATTTGGATCGCTATTTCACACAGAGCAGCATATTAGTAAACAAACTGACTCGTATATTTAACCTGGGATTACGTAACCAGTTCTATAATATGTGATGAAATAAAAGTCGTCGTGGTGCAGTATTACAGAATGTAACTGTGAAGACGACGGTTATGGATTCGATCCCCACTCCAGGTGAATGAATTATTTCTATTTCCCCCTCTGATTATTGTAGCGGAATTTGAACCCAGTATGGGTTTCTTGGATACCAATGGACGATAAAAATTATTTGTGAGTAACAATGTCGCTTAAAGCTTCATTACATTATAACAAACAAATATTTATATTCAAATGTATTTATTTCTCTTTAAAATCCTGCTGAGGTCTTTGTAGCGCAGCGACAAAGCGTCTGACTGTACACGAATATCAGGCGGGAAATGGGAAATAGAGTATTCTAACACTAGGTTCCTCTGCGTATTTTCTTTTTGTATATTCTATTACACAGAAGGTACAAATGAAATACCATAAACGTAACTTTTATTAAGTTCTTCAATAGGTCATTCAACATAATATCGTTCGCGTCATCGGAAGATGACGCGAACGATTACTGATAATAAAATATATTTGTAAGCGTTTTTAGAAGAGAATGTGAATGTTCGTTTCAACCTTGGAAACGATCGAGTCAAATCCAGATCATCCTACAAAAATTTTATTAGACCTACCGACTTTGTATACAAGTATAAGGAAAAAACAAATAGTACATACAACAATTTAAGAGATATTGTTAAAGTTTTCAGGACTATATGTTTCGTCTAAATAACATAAGAATATACCTATTCAACGGCAACAGCGTCTTGACGTAGTTCACTGCTTAAAGTATCTGGCTGTAAACAAAATTGTTGTGGGTTTGATTCCCAGTCGAAGGAATTATTCATAATATTTGCGTTTTAGACAAAACCTGATTAAAACCTTGTGGCTGTGCTTAGGTTGCACGATGATATACCACAAAATCTCTCTTTTTGCACGCAATATCTTAATAAAATACGAAAGAATTTACTTTTATAAATCACTTCGTTTTTCACATTTATAATACCAGAATTTGAATACTGTATTTAATTAACCACTTTACGATTTTTTATGAAGAAAACTCGAACACAATAATCAAACTATAGTATGGCACAACATTCTACTAATTTTAAACGACGGACACAAAAAACAAATAAATATTTTAGGAAATCTATTTTAAGCGTTGTTTAAGTTCAGATTTATCGATGTTTCACAACGCTTATGAATACTACGAATAGTTGGTATTCAGCGTATATGAAGACATTTGTCTGTTTAAAACTTTTTGTATATGGAAATATTTATAACTAACGATAATGTCTGACTGTTGACGTGATGGGTTTAATTCCCACTTGGGGTGTAAATTATTTTCATTTTTAGCTCAAAAAATAAAGAGCGGCTTTTATTTCCGCTAATCAACGTGGCTTCGAAAAAAGAGCAGTACGTGGGGAACAGTCTATTAACACTAGTACTACTATTCTTCTGTCCATCCTGCAGTGTGAGGTATCTATGTATACAGCGGAGATCTACTTGACTTAAATAATTTTATAAATATATTTCATATTAACAGCAGAGAAAAGAAGAAAGAGAAAAGCTCAATTAATCATATCAAATTTTAATTTTTAGTTCGTTCGTGCAGAGAAAAGATTATTCTAAAATGCTTTACCAATACACCTATTTATATGACAATTATTAAAGAATCCTTCTTTCTAAATAATAATAATTATCATACTACAGTTTTAATTCACAAATATCCTCGAAATTTGAAACAACTTTCCTTTCTTTCTTGTTTGAAAGTACAGATATGAAAAAGTTTGAAGCTCATAATATTATATTTTTTTATTATTGTTTAATTAATTTTAATAGCTTTGGACTTTTAATATAACGACATTTAATATAATGTACTTCATAATTTGAATTTTATCTTTTAAAATGTGAGACCCTCGGGGCGCAGTAGCACAACGTGTTACAATTATTTGACATTTTCTTTTTCTCGCTTTATAAAAAAAACAAAGCACATCCTTGAAATCTGTCACTCCGTTAAGTGTCAAAATGTCTCGAAATTTTTATTCTCACGTCGTGCCAAGTTATATAATTGTAGGTCAAAGGGAAGTACCCTAAAGGTTTTGATTTGAAATCAATTGAAGGCTCATTTCATACATAATGCAACAAACTCGATGCATAAACACTCGTATCTTTTAATTGCGTTGATTTAGATCTATAGAATTTAGGTTTCTCTGTGCTTCAAAGGTAACACACAAAGTTAATTATCTGATATTATTTTAACTTGAAACTTCTACGTGTTCTTAAGAGAATTGGGACGGACAAAGACGGTCAACACAGTGATCCTATAAGGGTTCCCTTTTTTGTCTTTTGAGGCTCGGAACCTTAAAAAGAAAAAAAAACACCAGTTACGAATAGAATTCGCAACCTACATACCAGTTATAATCACAATAATATTAAGCTAAGCTTGAAACTAAATGTAATAATTATTTTTAGTACTGTAAACATTTACACGACAGATATATCTATTTACCACATTAAAGGATGTTTATGTAAGAACTGATACACGAACGTGGATTTATAGTATGTGTTTTAAGTCTTAATCTATATATTGTTGTTATGTATTTTAAAAATTATGGGTCATCGTAACGCAATGTAGGTTACAGGTTCAATTATCACTTGGTGAGAATCATTCTACATATTTGGATATCTCCACTTCGAAAGGATAAAGCGCGGCGTAGAGTTCCGCCATTCATATGCAAATTCTCTAAAATTAAACGGAAAGTAGAAAATGGAATGTCTAGTAGGTAGGTGTAGGTTCAGTTTTCGTTATTGGAAAATGTTATGGCGTATAAAAATAATATATCCACTTTCCGTCCAACATTTTCATGTAAACGATATTCTCATATGGATAAAATTCCGAGAAATGTTTTATTAATATTTACCCACATCATAAAATATATCTGGCATCAACTCGATTCGTTCAGTGAATTTAGATTGATCGCTGTAACTGTGTGTGTACCGAGATAAGTCAGTAGTTTTTTCTCTTACTTATTTTGTAGGTGATCCCAAAAATGTTTTATAGTTTCTCGATTTTTCCCACATAGCAGAATAAGTTAGGAAAATATGTAGACACTCCGTTCCCTACTTTCTACCTAAACGGTAGAAGTCAACGTCACCGTCATGCAGTTAGTTCTGCCCGCCTGCGACATGGAGCAGGGAAAAGTAAAGAAGTCTTTTCATTTTTTTTAATACTTTACCCTATATTCTGTTCTGTACCAAAAGAGCGCTGACGCTTCCACCCTGTATATATTTTACTATAAATAATGCAATTTAATAACCTCTATACAAATTATAATTTAAAAAAATCCGCCACAACCAACACGCCCCTAAAAGAATTGGACTTGATTCTCTCTGAAAACACCATTAATCTGGAGATACCTGAAGCAAAAAATATTTTTTACATAATTCTTACTCAGGATTTTTCTCTTCACCCCAGTTAATGAACAGTTCTATAACTGAAGTAATTGTTATGACCTCAATAGGTTCCGTACTCGAAGCACTCCGTACTCACCTCCGCTAAGTGAATAATTGTGTACTAGTTCTATTTCTATTTACTGAACTGCGATTCTCATTGTACACAGGCTTAGGTTGTATTTACAAGTGACCGCAATTCGCAAGATTATAAAACTATATGTGAAGAACCGTTTTTTTTTCTACTTATTTTTATTCTCGTACATAAAAAAGTGACATCTATTTTTCGCTGCTTCGGTAACGTGATCAGGTGTCCCGTTCTGAACGGACTGTCCCGTTTTTCGTTTGCGTGTCCCAGTGTCCTGAAACATACAACCGGGACCTTATGTCCCGTTTTTTTTGAAATGGCATGTAACTTTCGTTGCCCGCTTTCCACCGAATTCTAAAAATGTCAAAGTGATGAATTTAAAAGAAAATTCGTTGAAAAAATCTTAAATAGTATAAAAAGAACCAGTTAACCACTAAAAGCGTAAAATAGCTACAACATGATATCGATCATCGCTTTTAAGGCTTCTAAGTAACAATAACATTTGAAACCAGACCATTGCCACCGTGCCGCAGGAGTTGTTTGTACTAGTGTATGTAATAAGTATTACAAAATTAACAACATACCGACATAATATTTCTGATTATTTGTGATTTATGATTGATATTATTTTTTTATAGTATTTCTTCCTATATTTGCATGTTTTTGCCCCTATGTAACAGTTTGCACTGTTACATAGGGGCAAAAACATGCATGAAGGATTTGGTTAGAGATTTATCAATTTCATAATTTTTTCCTCAAATACGAATTTACAAGC
This sequence comes from Heliconius charithonia, assembly GCA_030704555.1. Taxonomy (NCBI): domain Eukaryota; kingdom Metazoa; phylum Arthropoda; class Insecta; order Lepidoptera; family Nymphalidae; genus Heliconius; species Heliconius charithonia. The sequence continues at coordinate 2,856,798 of CM060809.1, read as the reverse complement.
GAGGTTGTAAATGCAGCCATTCTACGTTGAGTTCCGCTATTCATTACGCAATGCCTTAAAAATGCAACGGAAACTGGAGAACGGAAGTGTCTTACTAGTAAGCGGACTGTCTTAACACTAGGTTCTCCGGTTACTTCTACCCAGCGTGCTACGTGCGGGACACATTCTTTTCCCCGGGATCGAACCTACAATCCTCACGTTTGCAGTGGAACGCTTGTACCCTTGCGCTACGACGGCCTACTACATATATATAATTCATAAGTAATCTATCATAAAAAAATATATTTAATAACAAAATAAAATATTAAAGCCACTTTGGCAACAGGTTCAAATAAAAACTACGATAGCCAGCTATAAAATATATCGAAGAGTCCAAGTTTATTTTCGCTGCGTATACGTATCACATGACAGCGCTGTACAAACAAGTTGCCAAACAAAGGATACGTTACAGTTTCTGTTTTTTCCTACTGGAAATTGTTTTTTTCTGTTCTAGTAAATATTGATGAATTCTTTGATGTTTGATTGTTTTTTAAGAGTATTTTTGTTAAAGTTTTTGGTATTTTTTCTAGTTTGTTGCCTTTTTTAATTAATTAAGGAATAAAAAGGATATTATTAATAAATAGTCAAGAAATATCTTTGAATTAACCGGAAATTGGATTCAATATATGGAAGTCTCATTCAGTGCTTAAAAATGGCAATTAATATTTTCATGACCGTTTCCCCACATATTACGATATTATCCTGCTTTTCTGATTTCTTTTATCCTGAGGCCAGTCGTGGCGCAGGGGCACAAAATGTGACTGTAAACGCGACTGGTTTTGGGTTCGATCCCCACTCGAGGAATATCTTCAATGAATTATCTTCATCTCCTTAAGTCTATGAATAGTCAATTTCAACAAAACTTTTCCTATGCTTCGAAAAATGGGTGGAATGGGAGATATGGAGTGTCTTAACACTACGTTCTCTCTGTCTCTGGCATAAGCGGGATAAGAAGAAGTCATTGCTATTAAAATATGCATACGTAATGTATTTATATATTATTTTGATGACGCTTGAGTTCTTACAAAAGCTCTATATTTACTCGTCTGCAAATCGTCACAAGTCCATTTTTACGATCAATAGTTTTGGTAAGTAAATAAATCAAAAGATTGTGTTTTTACGACTGCGGCTTGTTTTATATTAAAATGTTTGGCAGAGTGCCATTTTGTCTTATTTTATATTGGTTTGTTATTTCACCTTTGTTACTTTGAGGAAAATGTTTACAAAGGTCCCAAAGAATAAAAGTAAATAGTTAAATGACATTCTAAAGATGATAAATGAGCAGATATTTTTTTTTAGCTTCAATTGTGTCCCGCATATAGCAGCGTAGGCACAGGGAACCTGGGAAACTATTACATTCCCATTTTTTCCTCAAACCCATTAAGACACCTTGCCACTTTTAAAAGTGGCGGAACTAATCACCGCGTTGTTATCAGACAGAGGAAACGAAAACATTTTTTATTTTTATATTTTCATTTCTATAAAAAAAAAAAATTTAATAAGCATTGCATTTCCTCGAGTGGGGATCAAACCCACAACCTGTCGGTTTTGCAGTAGTACCTCGCGGTTCTGCACCACGACTGTAGATACAGTGTGGATACACAGTATCAACAAAGCACTCACAATTGTCAAGTCAAAATTATTAAGAAATAATTTATTAAGTATTAAATACATTGAGTAAGCTTTACTTGAGCTGGAAATTAGTTTGAGATTTGATACAGTACTTCTACTTTTAACACCAGTATCTAGGCTTGCGGTCGAATGACCACTTATCGAATTTCTGCATATATTGTATTGGTGAGTGCAATATACAAATGTTACATCACGTTGTTTTGTGACACAATAGACTTAGACAACTAAATGATGGACTCAGAAACGATAATTAACAATCTAATTACATTTTTTTTTATTCAGTTGCATCGATAATTTTCTAAATAGGTAGTTTCAGGTAAATACATGTTAAATGTATAAATATATTTTTATTTTATTTATTTTATTTTATGTATAATAGAACGCCACTAAAATACGGAACCCTAAAATCATTAGGATCAATGAGCCTATAAATATAATATGTTAGACTTTTATTTATATGTATGTGCACTGTTTGTTTACCCCAATAAATGGAAAAAAAAAGAATAAGTCGAACTATGATCATAATTTTTACGCATCTAAATAAAATAAATAAATCAGCTTCAAGCTGTATCCCGCACACAGCAAGGTAGGCAGAAAGAACCTAGTGTAAGGACACTTCATTTCCCACTTTCTGCCGAATTCTGGAGGCATTGCGTGTTGAGTGGCAGAACTCAACGCCGTAACGCATTATGCATCTATAAAGACTTTATTTTATTGCGATTCAACACAAAAACGAACGAATCACTCTTGATTTAATATCAAACAGATGATTGTCCTCGGGCGTACTGGCTACTGATATTGAATCCTCTTCAATACAAATGTACCGTTTGCAAAAACGTACTTCTACACTTAGCAAGATAGCAGGTCAGCGGGACAAAATCGTATTTGGTAGACTATACGCTTTTACAAATATCGTTTGAAGACATGAAAAAGTCAACTTTAAAATATTTTTTTTACTTTAAAACCACAATATCTTTATACCGTTACTAGGTTACTGTATTATTTTTTACAAATAAAAAAATCATACTCTATAATTACTTAGTGCATTTCTATATTTTCTGATGTTTTTTTCTATACTGTACGTAATGTAAAAGTGGAATTAACAATATATACACAGAGATAAAATTTAATAATATTTCTATATAAATTCACAATTTTTTAGGCATTTTTATGCTATCCCTACACCGATATTGGATACGGTCGCTTTGTCTTTTATTATACGCGTCTTTGTGAAGTATGTATGTGCACTAGTATTACTTAGCTTTTACTTCAACTTCTTCCTTTTCTTATTTCTAAATAATTCGAATCAGAAATATCTCTCCATTCATCTAATGATATAATAGACATCTATAAAATTTTTGTCGACTTTTAAAATATATTTATGTGAACTTTCTAACAATATCTTATCTTAATCTTTATAGTTTGATTATAAAAAAATATATTTTTTAAAATATTTTTTAATTTTGTACAATCTCGTCTTAGAAGCAAAATAACTAGAGAGGATCGAATCCTCGATTATGATATTTACAATCAGACTTTGGGCACCTTTTGGGCAGTGATGACCAAAATATTATATTTTTTTCACTTCATCCCGCTTAGCCGTGTAGAAGGTCCCTGGGTACCTAATGTTTAGACACTCGGTTCACGTTACCCCTACTATTCCCAAATATTCGCTGAATTTTAGAGGAGTTGCCTTTCATTATCGTTTGCACTTACCAGTGGCGCAACTCAACGCCGCGTTTTGGATCGTTACCAGAGCGAGGAAATGAAAATATGAAATATTTAATTCTCTCTAATGAGAATCGAATCCACAACCTATAGGTCTACATTCACACGCTTGTACATTTGTGCCATGCCATGACTGAATTGAATTTATTTTAGTTTATGGCAAAAGTATTTAGCTTTACCAGTCTTATTTAAGATAATTCATCAATTATAATATCAATTGGAATACTGCGATCCGTGTCCTATTTATCTCATTGGCAGATTGACGTTCAATGAACAGTTCTAATGGAATGTAGCTTTTATCAAGATCTCCGCCGGAAGACTTCGTTATTTCTTTTATTGAAGTTCAATATGCGTATATTTATAGTAAGATTTGAAGACGTGTGAAAGTGAATTTGGTAGTATATATAATCTTATACTAGCGATCAAAGCGCGGCTTCGCCCGCTTCAGTTTATTATTATATTATAGCCAAATTATATAAAATCTTTACATACATAAATGTTTTTATGATTAGATATATTAGTGTAATGTGTCATCTAAATTAGTTTAGTAGTTTTTGCTTGAAAGTGGAAAAAACATCCATCGATGCATCCATCTCAGAAACTTCCACATTTATAATACAAGCGACCCACGTGCGGCTTCGCCCGCTTAATTAATAATATTGATATTCAATGTTTTTTTTTTGTTGTTGGTATATTCGTACTTAAAACAGTTGGAGATATTAACCGTCTCATCTACGATATTAAAGCTTGGGAAAGATTTGTTGGGCTGCGGAACCTAAGACAACTCTCTATAAGATAAAAAAAGGCTAGTCGTAGCGCAGGGTGACTGTAAAAGAAATAATGGGTTCGATACCCACACGAGAAAATTAAATACTCATTTAAATTTATATTTTCGGTTCTTATCTCTGATGTCAAGGCGAAGAGCGGAACTGAATTCCGCCACTCAACACGCAATACATCCAGAATTCGGCGGAAATTGGGGAACGGAGTGTCTTAATATTAGGTTCCTTCTGCTTACCCTGCTGTGAGCGGGATACAGCGTAAAGAACTAAAAAAACACCACTAAAAATATTTTGCAATTTCTTTAAAAAATAGTCTATAAATAGAGTAAAGGTGTACTTACTAGTGAGCAAAACTAAAACCAGTCTTGATTAAATCTTAATTAATGGCAATACTATTAATTAACGCAACATATTCGGCTCACTTATAAAATGTCTTGGACAAAATAAACACTACATTAGTTACATAAAAAGTAGTTTTACCTGTTTCCATAGAATTTTGACTTGCCTTTTGCTAAAATTTAATTAAAAATTATGTTTATATCGTTAATGGTGTACGCTTTTTGTATGGATCACAGGTAATTAGAACGTAAACGTTAGAGTATTTTTTTTATATTACCATCGTAGCACAGTAGTTTGACAGTGAATATTGTGATTTTGATTCCCGCTCGGGGGGAATGAACTATTCTCTTTATTGGACTAATTTTGCCAATCAACACACACAACCTCGAAAATTGAGTGATGCGTGAGGAACGGAGTGTCCTAGATCGTCTACCTATTCTGCTATATTCTGCTATATACAGTGTTAGTTAGAAACTGTTTGATTGTGATTATATTGTTTTCATTACTTTATCTTTATAAACAAGTATTTTCCGGCCAGTAAACGCTATTGGTTGTGGATTCGATACCCACTCAAGGAGGAGGATTTGGATTTAGGTATCTTCCGCATTTTCCAAGATATTAAAATGAGTTACTAAATCCTTACTACTTATAGAGAAAAGTAAATGACGAATGTGATGAAATAACTCACAATAGAAAAAAAAACATCAATAGCTGTAAAAAAATAATGAAAAAAAATGTGACTGTCCCACTTTTTTTCTGAGCTTAAAGCTTCGTGTCTTCCACATTATACAATGGCAAGAACAAATCTTACCTTTATTTGTGACTAAAAACGTTGATTGACACTTGACCAGACAAAAAGTATTTAAAAACACAGACGACGTGACAAAAGTCGATTAAATTTTTGTAAGTAATTCTTTCTCGTCAGGTATGAGACGAGAGCGTGACATTGTAAATGTCACAAAAAATATATAACGCGAGTCAAATTTGTCCATGAAAAGCTTTGAGGCATAGCTTTTTCTAAGATTAATTGTTTGTACTACAGCTCGTAAAGATATATTAATTCATGTACATATTTAGAGGCCAGTTTTGGCGAAGGGGCACAAAGTGTGACTGTAAAACCGACTGGTTGTGGGTTCGATTCCCACTCGAGAAGAATGAAATATTTACTTAAATTTATATTTCAATTTCTTCGCTCTGGTGTCGAGGACAAGCGCGGCGTTGAGTTCTGGCACTCAACACGCAATGCCTCCATAATTCGGCAGAAAGTGGAAAACGGAGTGTCTTAACACTAGGTTTCCTCTGCCTACCGGGCAGTAAGCGGGATATAGCGTGAAGGTGATTTGATTTATGTACATATTGAAAATATACAAATTTATGTATAAAAAAATATTACTATTTATCTTATTTTACATAAAAAAAATATTATTTTCACGCTGTATTTCACATGTAGGCAGAGCAAATGTCACATTAGAGTCCCCAGTTTCTGTCCAATTTTCCAGATGTTGTGTTTTGAAAATAGGATTTCAACGTCGCGCTTTGTTTTGTGCCAGAGCGATGAAATGAAAATAATTACTATATCTGAGTGGGAACCCACAAGTGTTGCGTTTAGTCAGTCGCTGAACAGCGACGCACATAAATAATATTACGCATTATATTGCATTAATTAAAAAGGTGCCGTTTTTCCGGCGTTGAGTACCGCCATTCGAAAATTCTTAATATTACATTTCATTTGCATGCTCTACTATACACACAGCTTGGAAATAAAAAAAAAGATTTTTTTTTTATTCAAGCTATCGTTAAGAATTAATTATTATTATAGCAGCTATCATAGCACAGTTGCTTCTAACAGAAGCGAAGGCTTTATTTAATTAAAACTTTTATTTTACTGGAGATGACAGCAAAATTATCTCTTTAATTTTTTTTTATTATGGTAAAATAAAGAAATTGTCTTATTAGCTCTTTTATCTCTTAGTCTTGATTATATTAAAAACTATTCTATTCTACTGTAAACGCAACAGGTTGAGGGTTCGATTTTCATTGCTTAACTTTGGTAACGAGGCAAAGCGCAGCGTTGAGTTGTGGGGAATGGAAATGTCTTAATGGGAATAGTGTCTGCACATTAGGTTCCCAGGTTCCCTCTGCCTACCCTGCTATGTGCGGCATACAGCGTCAAGCTAAAAAAGAAAAATATAAATTAAAAGTAAGTAAAAAATTAAGATGAACAATTTAAAATATTTCTTAATAAACGATCAGTTGAGTATTTCCATTTGATTGAAACCTAATAGCTTTATAGCATCTGGTTAGTGGTTCCGTCCCATTACAAACATATGATATGAAATAGACAAATTATATTACGATTGAGTACCATTTGTCGGCGCTTTGATGTTTGGTGAATGCAGCTACTTTAAACGAGACCGGTCTGAATAAATTAAATGTTTAATATTTTTATGTCGTCTCTCTTGTTACGAGACAAAGCGCGGCGTTGAGTTCCGTCACCTAACACGTAATGCGTCCAGAATTCCTGGGGAACGGAAGTGTGTTAATGGGAACGAAATATCTCAACAATAGGTTGTAACAGAGTACCTGTGCCTATTCTACTGTGTGCGGGATACAGCGTGAAGCTAAAAGAAAACTTACCAGCTTATACTTCACTACATATTATATCAATATACATAGGTCTATGTAAATATTTCTCAATTATTTATATCTTAACAGCGGTATAAAAGATTTTTCTTTCAGTTTAGTGATAAGATCTCTACATATTTCCTTCTTTGTAACTGCTGAGGTGAAACCCAATCTCTCACATTGTTTTATCAATGAGAGTAGTTGCTAATAATTAATTTCCCGTTTGGTAATCGAATCCACAATCATTATCTTTACAGCCAGATGCTCTCACTGCGTTTTTTATAAAATTATAAACATTTTCCCAATTTTTACAAAAAAATATATGATAAAGTATATAGAAGACTTACTATAATATAATTTTAAAACGCAGAAATTTTTAATTTTACTCATGTATTATAAAGCCAGCGAGGAACGAAGCTTGTTAATTGACGAACTTCGACAATTTGGCACAAAGCTTTCAAAGTAATTGACAAATTATGTCAATTACGTTGCGATTTACATAATTTATAAAAGGTTTTTTTTTTATTTTAAAGAATTTCTGAATATGAATTACACATATAAGTATACAAAAAATACTATTGGATTTAAATAAAAAAAATAATATCACAATAAAATATATTGTAGTAATAATATGATAACTACAAGCTATTTTTATAAGAAAACAACTGTATTATGAAACTATAAATATCAAATCAACATCAGCTTCACTCTGTATCCCGCATACAACAGGGTAGGCAGAGGGAACCCAGTGTTAAGACACTCCGTTCCCCAACTTGTGCCGAATTCCGAAGGCATTGCGTATTTAGTGGCAGAAATCGACTCCAGAGCTGAGATTTGCCTCGACACCAGAGCGAAGAAATAGGAATATAAATTTAAGAAAATATATCATCTCCTCAAGTGGGAATCGAACCCACAATCAATCGGTTTTACAGTCATAGTTTGTGCCGCTGCGCCACGACTGGCGACTGGTGATGAAAGTATATATTTGAAGAAAAACGTTTTATTATTCCTACTTCGTCAATTTCGATGGTTAGAGAGGACCTATTGATATATTGTACGCGTTTCTCAACCCGTACGGCTATTGTACAATACAATTACGAAACTTTGCTCTTATGTCAACCAAACTACAACAAGCTATATGCTGAGGACAAACGTTCTTATACTAGAATATTCGGTGATATTGGGGGTTTGTTGTTTGGAAATCAATGCTGCTTTATGTTGAACGAAGAAATTAAATAATTCAAGTGGTAATCGAACTTAGAACTGGCACTTTCAGTCATACGCATACGAAACTACATTCAAGTATTTAAATTTCAAATATTTTTCTAATAAGCTAGCATTACAATGATGAATAAGCAATAAATATTTAAAGTCAAGATTGTCGTCTTTGTTCTGTTCACGCCTAATAACTTTTAGTGCTGTCATCATATATTACAGTCTCTTTTCAAATAAAAAGGTGACAAATAACGAATTAGTTAGTTATATTCCATTTAAAAGCCCTCTCCACATTAATCGTGTATCTTCGTCTCTATTTCTTGCAGTAAAGCTTATATCTATACTTATTATTATAGCTAAAACATTTTTTTTTGGGAAATCTAGTGTCTGCTGTCTCTAGTGGCTGCTGTGGCGTAGTGAGCAGTGTCTGTTTTTAGATTATGATAGGTGGTCGGTTCTAGACCCATTCAGGGGAATTATTTGAGTTTTTTCACAGCATCGAAAGACAAAACGCGGATTAGTTCATCCATTACATTGGTTTTTTTAACACAAAATTTTCTACTTTTTGAATAATCTGTTATGTGAGACAACGTGTGCAGTCGTGAAAAAAAAATATTATATAAAATATGTCGCATCCAATGGAGGTATACATCGTCCAAATCTGTTTGAGTAGATAGAAAAAGATTTTTTAAGCATTCCAGTGATGATATGAATCAAATCTGCTCAATCGTTAGTCATACATTCTTCAGCTTCAAGGAGATATGATGGAACATTGAATATGCATAACATATACGCATATTTGGATATAGTTTAAATCGGCTTCACGCTGTATTCCGCACACGTTGAGGTAGGCAGAGGGAACCTAGTATTAAGACACCGTTCCTCACCGTTATTATAGTTTGTTTTTAAATCTACATACGACATACGTCTGTGGCGCAGGGGCACAAAGAGTAACTGGTTGTGGGTTCGACCCAGCAGACACACAGGGAATCTAAAGTTACGACAATCTGTTCCCCACTTTCTGCCGAATTTATAGTAATTACTAGCGACCCGCTCGCGGCTTCGCCCGCTTAAACCACAGAATTATTTATTTAACACACTGAATTATGTTCGTGTTTTGATATACTTATAATGTATGTTTGCAATGTAATGAAGTTTTTTATGAGAAAGTTGTTAAAACTTTAGGTCGCATTTTCGTACCTCCCATAAGAATCTTCAATTGAATGTTTGAAATAAAAACACAACTTATCGATACTTACTATATGTGCGATAATCTCAGAAACGGCTTAACCGATTTAAATACTTTTTTTGTTTGTATTCTGGCAAACTGCCCTTAAATATTAAGTATTAGTTTTATTTTAAGCAGCTTCATGCTAGTCAGAGGGAGGAACCTAGTATTAAGACACTCGTTCCCCACTTTCTACCGAATTCGGGACGCATTGCGTGTTGAGTGGCAGAACGCAACGCCGTGCTTAACCTCGACCCCAGAGCGAAGAAATGGAAATATAAATTTAAGTAAATATTTCATCTCCTCGTGTGGGGATCGAACTCAGAGAACCAGTCGGTTTTACAGTCACACTTTGTGCCGCTGCCGCCACGACTGGCCTCAACTGGACTGGACTTTATTTTAATCGGTTCACATAAAGTTAAAACCAGATCCACGCTTTATCCCGCCCTTAGTAGGGCAACTTAGTGTAAGATATTGGGTATAATGTGTGACTGATGTGCGAAATGAAAATATTATTAAATTATAATTCAATCCTGCATGTGTGGATCGGATCCACAACGTCGCGTTACAGTTACAATTGGGCATATAGGGTAAAATAGTTTAAACCCGTACCTAAAGAATTTAAGCAAGATACATCAACAGTGAAGACGTAGGTTTTTTCTCATTTCACAATGTTTATTCATATCTATCTTTCGTATGACGCGGTTACGCATAGGTACCAATAATGTAAACACATACTACTACAAAAATAGTACTAAAATGTTTAGAACTTTAAACTTTGCCGCCAAAACCTACGACTCGATTTCGCAATGAAGCGTATGCGGCGGTTTCCCTTTGATAGGTTTATGTGTGCGTGCGTCGTTCTTGACAAATTGTATTTTATTTTACAACGATAATTTTATTATTTATTTTGTTTGAAAAAATAACTTTTTTATATTCGGGTTTTTAATTTAATATGTAATAGGCTTTTATAGAGTAGTTAAACTGTGGTTTCATTTAAGGTGGTCCTAACAAAAAAACTCTGTATAATTGAGCATATTTAATATTTATAGTGATTTTTTGGTGAAAAGATACCAATAGTTATTACAACCACTTGCGAAGAAGCATAGTTTAGGCAATTTTTTATTCTTATACCTTTTGAAAAACTACCAACGTTCTTAAGTTAATATATTATTTTTTCAAATTAAAAAAATTGTCTATGTCATCCTAATGGCGGAAAAATATTCAAAATGTATTGTAATACCACATTAGTATCGACAATGTAGTGTTGATAGTAATTAAAAATAGATATACTACAGGAGGATATCTTCATATGCACTGTTTTAACCTGTTTTATGTATAATATAGAATAATATATTCTATAGAGGAATCACATATTCTTTTTATTCAGTTTAGTAAATACATTTTTTAGAGGTTACTCTGTACTAAAATGGCATGCAACTCTGTTCCCGCATTTACGTTCCTGATATATCGATATAAATAATAGAAATACAAAATATAGGAAGGAAACACAAATGCAATTATATTGCATTTTTTCTTTTTTTCATACTTGAAACGTATTAATAAATTACATATCCATCGTTTCTAATTCAGTAGCTTAGAGAAATAGCTGTCTCCATAGCTGACTTGGAGCCTGCGAATGAGGCTAAGGATGAAGGACCTTGTCTCTCAACGCAATAGGTCATCACTGACACACACACTGGTCCTCCTAGTTTTTCCATTTAACTACACTTCAGATAGGAGACAGCCTACATAAAAAATAAACTTTTTTAAATTATAAAACTTTTATTGAAGTTTATTCGTGTAGTAAAAAATTTTTTATGTGAATGTGTAGTCACATATATAGATCACATGTGTGAATATGTAGTCACATATGTGGACCACATGTGTGAATATGTGGTCACATATGTGGACCACATGTGTCAATATGTGCTCACGTATGTGGACCACATGTGTGAATATGTGGTCTTTCATGTGGACCACATGTGAGAATGTGTGGTCACATATGTGGACCACATGTGTGAATACGTGGTCGCGTATGTGGACCACATGTGGGAAAATGTGGTCACATATGTGGACCACATGTGAGAATTTGTGGTCACATATGTGGACCACATGTGAGAATTTGTGGCCACATATGTGGACCACATGTGTTAATATATGGTCCCATATGTGGACCACATGTGTGAATTTGTGGACACATATGTGGACCACATGTGTGAATATGTGGTCTTTCATGTGGACCACACGTGAGAATTTGTGGTCACATATGTGGACCACATGTGTGAATATGTGGTCGCGTATGTGGACCATATGTGGGAAAATGTGGTCACATATGTGGACCACATGTGTGATATGTAGTCACATATGAAGATTACATGGGTGATCATGTGGTCACATATGTGGACCACATGTGTGAATATGTGGTCACGTGTGTGGACCACATGTGTGTATACGTGCTCACATATGTGGACCACATATGTGAACATGTGGTCACATATGTGGACCACATGTGGCATCGTGTGGTCATATATGTGAACCACATGTGTGAGTAAGTATTCACATGTGCAGATCGCATGTGTGATATGTTGTCACATATGTAGACCACATGTGTGATATGAAGTCACATATGAAGATTACATGGGTGATCATGTGGTCACATATGTGGACCACATGTGTGAATATGTGGTCACGTGTGTGGACCACATGTGTGTATATGTGCTCACATATGTGGACCACATATGTGAACATGTGGTCACATATGTGGACCACATGTGGCATCGTGTGGTCATATATGTGAACCACATGTGTGAGTAAGTATTCACATGTGCAGATCGCATGTGTGATATGTTGTCACATATGTAGACCACATGTGTGATATGTAGTCACATATGAAGATTACATGTGTGATCATGTGGTCACATATGTGGACCACATGTGTGAATATGTGGTCACGTGTGTGGACCACATGTGTGAATATGTGGTCACGTGTGTGGACCACATGTGTGTTTATGTGCTCACATATGTGGACCACATATGTGATCATGTGGTCACATATGTGGACCACACGTGGCATCGTGTGGTCATATATGTGTACCACATGTGTGAATAAGTATTCACATGGGCATATCACATGTGTGATATGTAGTCACATATGTAGACCACATGTGTGATATGTAGTCACATATGAAGATTACATGTGTGATCATGTGGTCACATATGTGGACCACATGTGTGAATATGTGGTCACGTGTGTGGACCACATGTGTGAATATGTGGTCACGTGTGTGGACCACATGTGTGTTTATGTGCTCACATATGTGGACCACATACGTGACATATGTGATCACATATGTGGACCACATATGTGATCATGTGGTCACATATGTGGACCACATGTGGCATCGTGTGGTCATATATGTGTACCACATGTGTGAATAAGTATTCACATGGGCATATCACATGTGTGATATCACCAATGGGTGGTATCACGGTTTTATAACACACACAAACCTTACCGGTAATACCTCGGGGGACCCGAGCTGATGAGGTTAGGGCTTGCCTGAAAAGCTCTTATTTGTGGCGTGATATACAGTCGGTGCACTTGACTATAAACATACGAGTAAGAACTGGAGATAACGCGGATAATCGTGAATTTTCTGATATATTATTAAAGATTGGTGAAGGTACTTATCCACAACTATACCAAGGAAAACTTATTCTGTCGTGTCGTCCTGAGTTATGTTGTATAGTGCAATCCCAACAACATCTTATATCGTCACATATCAGTGACATAACAAATATATTAAAAAGGGACAATTATTGGCTATGCGAAAGGTCCATTTTGACACCTCGCAATGACCAGGCATCTGAGATTAATAATAAAATACTGTCTAATATACAGGGGGAAAGCAAAGTTTATAGTTCAATAAATAGAATGGTCGATGAACAAGAAGCCACTAATTACCCGATAGAATTTTTAAACTCTATAAATATGCCCGGACTTCCTTCTCATTTAATTTGTTTAAAAATTGGCATTCCGATAATTCTGCTCCGAAATTTAAGACCACCTCAACTTTGCAATGGAACTCGGCTAAAAGTAGCAACAAAATGTAATCGAGGCTCAAATTTTAACAGGTTGCGGAGCAGGAGAAACCGTCTTTATCCCCAGAATTCCCATAATACCAAATAATTTTCCATTTCAATTTAAAAGAACGCAATTCCCAGTCGAAAATCGGTGTGTTATGCAATGACGATAAATAAGGCTCAAGGGCAGACTTTTTGTGTTGCTGGAGTAGATCTCAGTGTCAGTTGTTTCTCGCATGGTCAATTATACGTCGCTCTTTCCCAGGTTAGCAGTTCTAGGAACCTTTACGTTCACGTGCCGGACGGGTCAACTCTTAACATAGTTTACCCGGAAGCTTTGCGCTGAAGTATTTTAAACTATATTTTGATCTAAACAATATTAGCAATATATTAACTTAATAACAAACTAGGAGTTACACGGACGGAGTCGCGGGTACAGCTATTAATAATAATATTCTGCGGTTCCTTATATTTTTCAATGGTATTGTGGATTGACATATTATATTGTCCTACTAAGATACGAAAGTTAATTAATCTGCCTGTTAAATCAAAACCGTGAGAAAGGACTTTATGCTAATTTTTTTACGAAAAACGACGGAAGCGCGGACGAAGTCGCGGGCAAAAGCTAGTTATACATAAAACAGGTTAAAACAGTGCATATGAAGATATCTTCCTGTAGTATATCTATTTTTAATTACTATCAACACTACATTGTCGATACTAATGTGGTATTACAATACATTTTGAATATTTTTCCGCCATTAGGATGACATAGACAATTTTTTTAATTTGAAAAAATAATATATTAACTTAAGAACGTTGGTAGTTTTTCAAAAGGTATAAGAATAAAAAATTGCCTAAACTATGCTTCTTCGCAAGTGGTTGTAATAACTATTGGTATCTTTTCACCAAAAAATCACTATAAATATTAAATATGCTCAATTATACAGAGTTTTTTTGTTAGGACCACTTTAAATGAAACCACAGTTTAACTACTCTATAAAAGCCTATTACATATTAAATTAAAAACCCGAAAATAAAAAAGTTATTTTTTCAAACAAAATCTCCATATATAATAAAAGGATAGAAAAGTCAATTCTGTACATGAAAGATATAAAAAAAATAAAAATTAGGTCGGTTAATATGTCGATAAAAAATTAATATGTTTAAAGTTAATATGTCGACTAAAACTTGACGCTATGACGGTACAGTTGAGAGAACTGAGATTTCTGGTTGTAGCACTAGTTATATTTTAATTAGGTTAAATTCCCACTAAGTGGAAGAATATATTTATTTTTCTGCCCGTAAAAACAAACGAAGCGAAGCCTTGTGTTCCGCTATACTATCTAAAGAAATTGGAAAGTGCAAAATTGAGTAAGTGCACCACTATCTTATTTGAAATTCTTTCTTCTCTCCATTATAAATTTTCATAGGATTGAAATGTAATAGTGACGTCTTTGAACAATAGTATATGTTCATAACTGTTAAAGTTAATTATCGAACAAATGGTTTACAACTCTGATGATACAAAGACATTCTGCTTCAGTTGATAATTTAATTAAAATGTCTACCGGATGATCAATTAGCCTGCAGTTTACGTTTTAATTGTTATTATGTATGATGTTACGTAACGTTTCTTTACGTTTATTTATTTATATACATATTACATTTAATGAATTAAATATATTTTATAAAAGGTTCACATATGTGATAACATGTTCACACATGTGATCCACATATGTGACCACATATTCACACATGTGGTCCACACACGTGACCACATATTCACACATGTGACCACATGATCACACATGTAATCTTCATATGTGACTACATATCACACATGTGGTCTACATATGTGACTACATATCACACATGTGATATGCCCATGTGAATACTTATTCACACATGTGGTACACATATATGACCACACGATGCCACATGTGGTACACATATATGACCACACGATGCCACATGTGGTCCACATATGTGGCATCGTGGCAAGGCAAGGCAAGGCTTTTATAGAGTAGTTAAACTGTGGTTTCATTTAAAGTGGTCCTAACAAAAAAACTCTGTATAATTGAGCATATTTAATATTTATAGTGATTTTTTGGTGAAAAGATACCAATAGTTATTACAACCACTTGCGAAGAAGCATAGTTTAGGCAATTTTTTATTCTTATACCTTTTGAAAAACTACCAACGTTCTTAAGTTAATATATTATTTTTTCAAATTAAAAAAATTGTCTATGTCATCCTAATGGCGGAAAAATATTCAAAATGTATTGTAATACCACATTAGTATCGACAATGTAGTGTTGATAGTAATTAAAAATAGATATACTACAGGAAGATATCTTCATATGCACTGTTTTAACCTGTTTTATGTATAACTAGCTTTTGCCCGCGACTTCGTCCGCGCTTCCGTCGTTTTTCGTAAAAAAATTAGCATAAAGTCCTTTCTCACGGTTTTGATTTAACAGGCAGATTAATTAACTTTCGTATCTTAGTAGGACAATATAATATGTCAATCCACAATACCATTGAAAAATATAAGGAACCGCAGAATATTATTATTAATAGCTGTACCCGCGACTCCGTCCGTGTAACTCCTAGTTTGTTATTAAGTTAATATATTGCTAATATTGTTTAGATCAAAATATAGTTTAAAATACTTCAGCGCAAAGCTTCCGGGTAAACTATGTTAAGAGTTGACCCGTCCGGCACGTGAACGTAAAGGTTCCTAGAACTGCTAACCTGGGAAAGAGCGACGTATAATTGACCATGCGAGAAACAACTGACACTGAGATCTACTCCAGCAACACAAAAAGTCTGCCCTTGAGCCTTATTTATCGTCATTGCATAACACACCGATTTTCGACTGGGAATTGCGTTCTTTTAAATTGAAATGGAAAATTATTTGGTATTATGGGAATTCTGGGGATAAAGACGGTTTCTCCTGCTCCGCAACCTGTTAAAATTTGAGCCTCGATTACATTTTGTTGCTACTTTTAGCCGAGTTCCATTGCAAAGTTGAGGTGGTCTTAAATTTCGGAGCAGAATTATCGGAATGCCAATTTTTAAACAAATTAAATGAGAAGGAAGTCCGGGCATATTTATAGAGTTTAAAAATTCTATCGGGTAATTAGTGGCTTCTTGTTCATCGACCATTCTATTTATTGAACTATAAACTTTGCTTTCCCCCTGTATATTAGACAGTATTTTATTATTAATCTCAGATGCCTGGTCATTGCGAGGTGTCAAAATGGACCTTTCGCATAGCCAATAATTGTCCCTTTTTAATATATTTGTTATGTCACTGATATGTGACGATATAAGATGTTGTTGGGATTGCACTATACAACATAACTCAGGACGACACGACAGAATAAGTTTTCCTTGGTATAGTTGTGGATAAGTACCTTCACCAATCTTTAATAATATATCAGAAAATTCACGATTATCCGCGTTATCTCCAGTTCTTACTCGTATGTTTATAGTCAAGTGCACCGACTGTATATCACGCCACAAATAAGAGCTTTTCAGGCAAGCCCTAACCTCATCAGCTCGGGTCCCCCGAGGTATTACCGGTAAGGTTTGTGTGTGTTATAAAACCGTGATACCACCCATTGGTCGATCATCTTGTCTTATATCCCTTAGAGTTCTGTCTACCGCTTCTACTCCTTTTCGATGGGCCATCGTACATTCGTCCCATACGATTAAATTACACTCACGCAATACCTTAGCTTTGTCGCCATTTCTTGAAATACTACAGGTTGGACTTTCCGTGCGATCTAAATCAATTGGTATTTTAAACATAGTGTGAGCAGTTTTACCTCCTGGTAGCAATGTTGCACCTATACCTAATAAAGCCACGGCAAGAGCAATTTTACGCTGATTTCGAACATAAGCTAATATTAATTTAGTCAAAAAGGTTTTCCCAGTTCCTCCAGGTGCATCTAAAAACCATATTGTTCCTAAATTATTATGCACGCTCTCGCACACGCGATCATAGACTAAACGTTGTTCTGCAGTCATCATTGGGACACCGTTTTCTAATGTTACCAGCAGTTCTATTGAGCTGTAACCAATCTCTGCGGAATATTATCGTATTTCATTTCATGTATTAGTTTGGTGTTTCTATACCGATTTCTATTATTTTTTTTTTATTGAACAGGTACTAATGTTAATTTTTGAAAAATAGGGATGAGTGAGAGTATTATTGGTATTGTAAACGTAAGAGTATACAAATATAATCAGAAATCTACGAACTGCTAAGCTATTGGGAGCTACACGTGTTATTGTGAGTCAACCATAAAGGATAGACATATGCTGTCTTGGGGTATTTTTTTTATAATTTTATCTAGAATATTTCTGTTATACATAGTTTTGCTGTAGCTTTAACCATTAAGGCTGCACACGCGTCAGAAGCTTAAAAAATCAAGTACCTTCTCCCGTTTTCCCAACATTTCTTTTCACTGCTCTGCTCCTACTGTTTGTTACGTGATGAAAAGTATATGCTGACCTGCTCAGGAGTATGAAAAATAACTATACCAAGTTCCGTTAAAATCCGTCAAGTAGTTTTTGTTTCTATAAAGAATATACAGACAGATAGACAGACAGACAGACAGACAGACAAAAATTTTATTGATTGCATTTTTGGCATCAGAATCGATCACTTATCATCCCCTGGTAGTTATTTTGAAAATATATTTCATGTACAGAATTGACCTCTCTACAGATTTATTATAAGTATAGATATAGAATAATATATTCTATAGAGGAATCACACATTCTTTTTATTCAGTTTAGTAAATACATTTTTTAGAGGTTACTCTGTACTAAAATGGCATGCAACTCTGTTCCCGCATTTACGTTCCTGATATATCGATATAAATAATAGAAATACAAAATATAGGAAGGAAACACAAATGCAATTATATTGCATTTTTTCTTTTTTTCATACTTGAAACGTATTAATAAATTACATATTATGTATTACATACAATTAATTTCTTTTGAATATAACACTAAGTTTAATCAGCTTCACGCTATTTTAACAGATAACATAAGATGACATTAAAACGTATTGACATCACCACGTGATCCATCTAAACACAATATAAATTTTTATAAACAATGAACTCACAAACAGAATTTACTTTCCAAATACTTTTTATTCTACATATCGCCATATGAGCTAATCCCAAAAAATATACTTACTTTATTATTTTTGTTAATATCAACCACGTTGACGTTTAAAACAATAGTTATGGTAGACTGAACAAATATTGATTATACTTCTTTTTTTAGCTTCACGTTGTATCCCGCACACAGCAGGGTAGGCATAGGACACCTAGTGTTAAGACACTCTGTTCCCTACTTTCCTCGGAATTCTGTAGGCATTGCGTGCTGAGTAATGAAACTCAACGCCGCACTTAACCTCGACACCAGAGCGATGAAATGGAAATATAAATTTAAATAAATATTTCGTTTCCTTGCGTGGTCATCGAACCCACAACAGTTACACTTTGTGCCCCTGTGCAACGAACGGCCTCAATTTACTTTCTTCTTTTAAAATGTGGTTAAATGAAATAGTCGTAATTTAATTATGTCGGATTACTATTAACCGACTTCTTAAAAGAGGTCATCAATTGGACTGTATTTTTATCCTTGTTACCTTAGAATTTTTGATTGTATGAACCGATTTTAATTATTCTTTTTTTATTTGAAAGGTAATGCGTCCCGTGTAGTCTTATTTTAATTTAGTTTATATTCAACAATGGTATCTATGAGAAAATCATATAAATCTCAAATTTGCATTAAGTATATGCGCGACAAATGAACGTATAAGTCAATATCAATTCAACCGATTTTAATGATTCTTTTTTTATTAGAAAGGGTACATATAAAGGGTAGTTTGGTGAAAGTTTAGTTAAGTTCAGAGTGTGAAATCCAGTTGAAATTGAAGAAGTCGATTTTTTTTATTAAAAAATATAATTATGTAATTTTTTCTACAAAAAATTCTTTATACTCCATGATAAAAACTATCCTATAAGTGACATTAGGCTTTGAACTATTACCATGCCAAAATTAATTTAATTTCATATAGTAGTTATCGGTATTTTAGGTGATTTATATTTTTCAGTTTTTGTTTTTTTTTAAAGAAAACTATCATGAAATTCGGAACGAAACCGAAAAAAATGTACCTTGAGGCCCTAGGCTAACACCATGCAAAAATTCATAAATTTCTGTCAGGTAGTTTTTGCGTGATTGACGCACAAACAAACCGACAGACAGACAGACAGACAGACAGACAGACAAGAATTCTGCTGAGTGGTTTTTTAGGTTCTATAATCGACATATTAACCGACCTAATTTTTATTTTTTTTATATCTTTCATGTACAGAATTGACTTTTCTATCCTTTTATTATATATGGAGATTTGTAGTCATCATTATATAGTGAAGGAGGCGGAAAACGTGGGTACGTATTTACTGATAAAATGTGTATATATTTGAAATTTACCAGTGCACTGCACAGATAGTTACGCTTTAGAACTTTAACGTGAATGTATTGAACTAATTAACAACTCCGAGCAATGGCGGTGGAACAACAGAGAAGCAATTTCCTTCTAATATATTTGTTTTCTTATCAACTTGTTAGTTAGTTTACGATTTTAAGTCATAGTTTGTGGTTTATGACAGTAGTGGTTCAGTGGTTGTGATATTGGTAGTTATGTTTGAGTCAATGTTTGAAATTAAATTCGTTTCTTAAATATTAAATTGGTTCTTGTGTATTGTTTTTCAACGTATTACAAAATTACTCTAATTTTATTTATTTAAAAAAAAAATACAATTCTGTCTGAGATAAACAGAGTGCCGCGTTGAGTTCCGCCATTCAACACGCCGTAAGCGACGGAAGATAGATATAATATATAATATTGACGTTAGATCTCTCTTTCTACTGTCTAAAATAAAGAAAGTGGAGAACGGAGTGTCTTAACACTAGGTTCCCTCTGCCTACCCTGCTGTGTGCGGGATACAGCGTGAAGCTCAAAATAAAGAGGAGTCAAATATATAATTCTAAATGAATTGCCGACAATGTGTTTTACTAACAACAGATCATTAATCTTGTCTTAATATGTCGTAAGCTCAACGATATCACGTTGATGGAAAATTAATTAAAAATAATTACGTCTACGTACTTCCAAATAAGGATCTAATTTCATTAATAGATTTTTTGACGTACGAGGCCAGTCGTGGCGCAGTGGCACAAAGTGTGTTGTGGGTTCGATCCCCACTCGAGGAGATGAAATATTTACTTAAATTTATATTTCCATTTCTTCGCTCTGGCGTCGAGGCAAAGCGCGGCGTTGAGTTCTGCCACTCAACACGCAATGCCTCCAAAAATTCGGCAGAAAGTGGGGAACGGAGTGTCTTGACACTAGGTTCCCTCTGCCTACCCTGCTGTGTGCGGGATACAGCGTGAAGCTAATTTAATTTAATTTATTTTTTTTTATTTGGACTTACGTGGCCCTCATCAATTGTATTCAGCTTACCATTTGAAACAATGTTGTTACAGTTCTGTACAAATTGAGTTAGTAAATCTCTATACTTAATAAAGGAGTTTGAATACTAAGTTTTATGTAGGGTAAGCCGCCTACGTTAAGTCATAATGCCTTTATGGCGTCGGGAAGTGCTTGTAAGGTTGTTACGGGTTTAATTCTCTTTCATGGGAGTACTTATATGTATAAAACGGTTTCCTGATCTGGACTAGATTTTCTCCGTTTTTTTACTGTAAATAAGTAATAGTTTTCTAAGTAGATTTCATAAAATGATTGAAATACGCTCATCTATTTACATATCACGTGTAGCAATCACACGGCAATTTAAACTTCAATATATCGCAATTTACAATACGCCTTTGTAGTTTGAAATAGAAAATGAAAGTATATATACACATACATAAACTGTTTATTTTAATATATATTTTATTTTCTATAAAATCCTATTGTTGAAAAATATAAAACATATAATATAATAAGTATCTTTCAATGTAAGATAAAAGGATTTAGTTGTACATATTAATTACTATATAGAAAACAAATTTAATAATTAAAGGAACAAATCAACCATTTAGACCACCGTGGTGCACCGTGGCGTTTGTGGGTTTAGTGGGAGGGTATGAATTATTATTTATTAATAATTTAATTTCTTCGCTCTAGCACTAAAGGTTTGAAGGGGTTAACACTATAAATAGGTTCCCTCTGCATACCCTGCTGTGTGCTGGATACAAAGTAAAACCAATTTATTTAATGAATGTGATAATAATTTCATATTAAAATTTTAAATGTAAATATAGTAAGCATAGTACGTGATTGTTAGCATAAGGTTGTGGGTTTGATTCGTTCAATGACAATTGGGCGAATAATGGTAATTAGTAGTCTTTCTCCTCCTACTTTTCTATATGTGGGATACAGTGAAAAACTAAAAAAAGTATTTTAAGTCACTTTAAAAGTAAAAATGAAGCAAAATTGTATCGTCTACGTTGTAAAATATGTCTATATAAAGATTTTTTTTACGCGCTTAGCTTCGTCAACAAAGCGAGGATATTAAATGAAATGGAAATCGAACCTACAACCTGTCGTGTTTACACACGCTTGTGCCTCTGTGCTGCGACAGACCTCAAGAAGTTAGTAAAGTTATTCAAAGAAAATGTAAAGTATAAAAGATATAACTAAACAATATACGAGACAGACACAAAAGAATGAGTCTCCGACTATATTGTCTGATAACAAAAGTACACTTGCAAATCGTGCATAGCTTTCCAGGGAAACCCATGATTACTTTTGTTTCTTATACAATATTTTATTTTTAGGCGCAATTTGGAAGTACAAAATATCTATAATGCATAGGTTCGAATCCCATTTGTGAACTTTTGTTGGTTTTCGTAAGACATGCACTTCCACTTTCGTGCAGTTGGCAGAGGCGACTTATTGCTATCCCACTACGTATTCCAGTTTTAATAACAATTCAAGACGTTGATAGTTGACATTGAGTGTCTAAATATATTCCCGCACTTTGACTTGTTATTGCTGGAAAATGAAAATAATTCTTACCTCGACTGGGAATCGAACCCGTCGAGTTTTTAGTCATATTCTGTATTTATTGTTTATTGTTTAACTATTTTCGTTTTTTAAGGTTTCGTACACAAAGCGTGAAACTGGAGACCCTATTAAGACTCCGATGTCTGTCTGCCTGTTTATCATCAGACTGTATCTCATGAACCGTTTGAAATTTTTACAGATGACATGTTTCTCTTGCTTCTATAAAATACTAAAATTCAAGGGTAAACCCATTCAACAATTGTGATTTTTTTTTTCTCTTTTCCTCTGTTTTATAGATAATGATAGAAGAACTAAAATGATTCGTGCGCTAATCGGACTCGCACTTGGCCAGTTTTTTTACATATAACACTTTTTTACAAATACAATTGATAAAATATAGGTTTGTTTCCAGAATTAATGACAAATAGGAAAAGAAAATCTTCCCACAAAATTTCTCTGTAAGCTGAAAATATTTTCAATACATTTTTACCACGTGGGCTTACTTTGCAGCGTCTATAACGAGACAAGATAAACTGAAATGACGAACATATATTATTTGTAAGTTGCAACTTTCTCAAATTTATGTATGCTCCACTTCGAGCCATCTCAGTTGCTTCAACAATATTTATGAGTGTATGTTATAAATACATTCATTTTAAACAGTACATATCTACGAAAAAATGTGTCTTTACCTATTATATATGCATCTTTATTTTTCATAATGTTGTAACTAATTATATTTTAAGATTCTTTTGCTAAAACTCGTATAAAAGCTTTTAAAAGCAGCGGTCAAATTCTTATTCTCTATTTATATACTTACTTCCAAACTTTAAATAAAAATAGCTTTATTAGTACTTATTTATTGCAAATTTATTGATATTAATTTATTGGTAATGTTTCATTTATTATAATTTAAATTTTAATTTAATTTAGCAAATGAAGCATAAAATTGTATAATGGAATTAATAGTAAAAATATTATATCAATGTCAGTCTCTCTTATATTTAGTTAGAGTTTAATAAAGCACTTTCACGCCTTCAAAAATGTAGGTATAGGAAATTTTGTGATAAAACATTCTTATCTTCACATTTTTTTTCTTTTTCTAGAGATAGTGTTTTGAGTATCGAAAGTCAACGTCGCGCTTTATACCACGAGATCGTGAAAATAAATATAAATATAATCAATAGAAGCTGTCGTAGTGCAGGGGCATAAGGTGCAAGTGTAAACACGACGGTGGCAGGTTGGATTCCCATTTGGAAGAATGAAATATTTGATATTTTCTGTTCCTCGCTGTATTAACAAGGCAAATCGCAACATTAAGTTCCACTCAACACACAGTGGCCCAAGAATTCTTTGGAAAGAAAGTGAGGAACGGAAATGGCTTATCAGAGAACACTAGATTCCCAAATTCCCCCTGCCTACCATGCCATACCATGTAAAGCGTGAAGCCAAAAAAAAACATTTCCCCGAGTGGGATTCAAACCCACAACTATCGCACAGTCAGATGTTCTCTAACTGCAACACGTTGGCCTCGGTATAGTCATATTTTGTTCTCAATATTATTATGATATCTACCAAATACGATAGAGAAATAGAGAATAAAAAAAACATTAGATTGCGTAATAAATAATACTGTCCTCACTGTGGGAACTGTATTTAGGGCAGGGGGATCGCTGCATTGTCAAGGACCACGTGGCGGTAATGCGCAGTTTGCTTTTTGGTTATTGACATCGTCCATAGAGTTCTCTGTAAGGTTTTTTTTTTGTCAATTTAATTTTATTTTATTTGTTAAGAAAAAAAGACTAGAAAAAAATCATTGCGTGTTGAATGGCATAACGTAACGCCGGGCTTTTGCCTTGGTGTCAGAAATATGTAACATTTTAACATGAAAATCATAAGAAATAATAATTCACTCTCTCGAGCGGGCCGACCGACCTGGTCGGTTTCCAGAAGGCGCGGGTTCGAGTCCCGCTACGTTCAAATTTTTATACGTTTTCTAAGTGTATTTTGTAAGGAATAACACTTTAAAAATGTAAAATGTTGATATGCTTATTATATATTTACTATGCTACACATATATTTATTTAACTCAGAAATTGCTATAAAAGAAATAGTATAATAAGGTTGTAAAAAGTGATGTAGTTAAGTTAAATAAGGTTATAAAATTGTTGTTGTTATTGTTGCTAGTTTTATTTCAAGCACTCTGAATATCTGGGGCTTTGGAGCAATGTCACGTTCTTGGTGTTTGCTGTATAGCGTTATAAAACATTATTATTTTATGATGTAATTGTATGATTTTATATTTACTATTGTAGTTATATTTTCTTTTCGAGGCATTGCCTGATGAGTGGCTGAACTCACGTGCTTTGCCTCGTTATCGGATTGAAAAAAAATTTTTTTTTTCATTCCACCGATTAGGAATTGAACCCACAACCGTCGCGTTTATAATCACACGCTTGTGCCCCTGCGCCACGAAGGCCTTAACTCAGTACTCAGTATTTAACCATTTATATAATTAAATTGTATCACGTTGCGTAAATTGTTCGCGAGCTACTGTTTTTTAGATTACTCTCTAGTATTAAGTGATGAGAGTAACGTAAATAAAAAAAACTGCTTCACGCTGTATCCCGCACACAACAGGGTAGGCAGAAGGAACTTAGAGTTAAGACACTTCGTTCCCCACTTTCTGCCAAATTCTGGAGGCATTGCGTGTAGAGTGGCAGAACTCAACGCCGCGCTTGCCCTCGACACCAGAGCGAAGAAATGGAAAAATAAATTTAAAGTAACATAATTAAAGTTAAAATTTTCAAATCGATATTAGAGTATTATAAGACCAATGTTTTATTCAATCGACTAATACTTTTGCTTTAAATGTACTTTAAAGTATCCTCTTCTTATTCTATCCTATTTTAAAATAGAAGAAATCACCTTTATATATTTACAGCTTGAAAATAATAATTTCTCAAATAAAAATGCGATTTTCTATCAAGTCGAAATCGAAATCGCTCACATCTCGTCACTTGACTCTGGCGGAACAGTAATTAATTATTTTGTGTATTATGATTTCAGAAATGGCAACTTTATACTTTAATTAAAATACTTGTTTCTCTGTTTTGTTTATTACACCTTTTATTTTATGTTGAACACTCTTTTTATTGTGTAATATCATTTCAAAAATATAAAGCGTATGCAATGGGTTTACAGAGGTTTTAGAAATACAATACGAGTGGTTAACCATAGGAAAAATCGAGAAAAAATTAAATCAGTTTCACGCTTTATCTCGCATACGTCAGGTTAGGCAGAGAAAACCTAGTTTTGGATAGAGATAGAGATACTCCATTCCCCACATACCACCGAATTCTGGAGGCATTGCGCATAAAGTGGTAGAACTCACCGCGTTTGTCTCGACACCAGGGCGGAGAAATATAAATTAAAATAAATATTTCACTCTTTAGACTGATCAAACCCTCGAAACGATACGATCAGCTCAGAGAAACTAAAATTTTATCTTAATCTAAATAAACTATTATGCTGCGGTTGAGCCACTGAAGAGATTCACTATGTCAGATCTTACAATATACACATTTGCTTATTTTTACAACTTCGCGTTTTTCTTAGAGCGCTGTACAAATTATAATTTTTTTGTTTAGCATTTATTAGGCTATAAATCAGCTGAATAATTTTGATATTTTTAAGTGTTGATGCACTTATAATAATATTTATTTGTTTATTGAATTTGTAGGAAGTTGTTTATTATCGGAATCTCATTTACTTTTATTAAAGCGTATGCAAAAATTTGATCAAAATTTTGAAATGGCATTGATAAATAGTTCATGCAGAAGGCGGCGTCGATGAAATAGCTTTCCGGCCGCTTAATGACAAAGCCTATGTTTATACAAACGAGAATACGTATATTACAATATATGTATATATTTAAAGTAAATAAATCAGCTGGGTAGGCATTAGTGTTAAGGCACTCCGTTCCCCAATTTTCGCCGAGTTGTAGTGGCATTTTGTGTTGATTGGCGAAACTCAACTCGTCTCGATACCCTAGCGAAGAAATAGAAAGATACATTTAAATAAATATTTACTTTTCTCGAGGGGATCAAACCCACAGCCAATCACGCTTAAATTTACACTTTGCCCCCCATGAGCCACAACTAGACTCAATCACATTTAATATATATTAAAGTATATTGTTAAACTGGTAACATTGATTTTTTATCACCAATTAAAGTTACTACAGGCTAAAATTAAATTAAATTAAATTAGCTTCACGCTATATCCCGCACACAGCAGGGTAGGCAGAGGGAACCTAGTGTTAAGACACTTCGTTCCCCACTTTCTGCCGAATTTTGGAGGCATTGCGTGTTGAGTGGCAGAATTCAACGCCGCGCTTTGCCTCAACACCAGAGCGAAGAAATGAAAATATAAATTTAAATAAATATTTTATCTCCTCGAGTGGGGATCGAACCCACAACCAGTCGGTTTTACAGTCACACTTTGTACCACTGCGCCACGACTGGCCTCTTACTACAGGCTGATCCTCAAAAATATCCTAATATATCCTAAAAACTAAACTTACTTTATCGGGATCCAAATTCACGACCTTGGACCAAATAAAGTACAAAGACCAAAAATTGTACAAAAATGAAATAAAAGACTACAGAGACTAATTAACATTGAAATGAAAAATTTCTATTGTGATCGCGAAATGTCAGACCACAATATTTCTGGAGTGTAGTGGATGACTCTTAACCTAAATTTTGACATCTAATGATGGTAGAAATTTATTTTTAGAACTGACTGACTTTTGAAGTTGTCGAAGCAAAAGATTTGTCGCTCGCCGTTTCTTTGATATACTTCTTTTTTTTTTGTATTTCGTCATATTTAGTATCACTTGACACATATAGAGACAAGTAAAAGTTAATATTGATGATACTATAAGAACTGATTCTATATGGTTCTTGCTTCTTTGTTACTTTTTCTACCGTAGTATTCGGCTAAAATATATTATCACAAAACACCAAAAATACAAAACAAATGTAATCTGTCGTCTGAACATCGTACGTTCAATATTGACCCTCTCTTTAATACAGTTAGTTAAACGAAAATAAACAAGTAAATACCATCATACAATAACTTTCAAATAAGTTGAAATTTAGTGAAACAAAAATGAAACACACCTAACAAGAATAGAGTATAAATTATCATAAAAAGCACAAAGTGCGTAAACGCAGTGTCACGGCCCTTCCAATATTTTAACAGCAAACGAGAGGGCATTTCCGGTTGCGACGTCACGTGACGCAGCAACGAACTTCCGGAAGTACCCACTTCGCAATATGTTCCGCTTATCGCGCGTGCGCATGATAATATAAAATGCGTGTAAGGTTCCTTATACACTGTATAATCTTATTTGTTATTATTTAGTATATTATATTTTTAGGCCATGACATTGTTAATAATTTTACTGTAATTTCAAAAGTATAATATATTGGTACTGGCCAATTGATGAACCGGGCGTTTTCAATCAATCCCTTCCGTTTTCCGATTAATGGATCGCAAGAAACTCATAAAGAAATATTAAGCTAAAACTTCAAGGTTTTTAAAAGTTTTAAAAGATATACCAAATTTTTGGAATAAATGAAATAAGTGTTAAACACAATTTATTAATATTTTCATGACTTCAAAAGTCCGACGTGGAGTCCCGCCATTCAATACGCAATGCCTCAGTAAGTGGAGATCGGAATGTCTTAGCGCTAGGTTCCCACTGCCTACCCTGTTCTGACGTATATTTGAAGTAGTTGCAGTCTCTTCAATAGGTCTACAAAACTATTTTGTAATATTTTTTGCAAAATATATATATATATCTATATATTATTACCTATATTATTATTTGTATTATGTGATTTTCTCAAATTATAAACTTCCTGGAGAACAACCTAATTATATTGTTATAATCTAAGAATAATATATACACCAGTGTAAAATAAGCTTTGTAGAGCCTGTTTGAAATGAGAGCATCAGGTGCTTAGGAATTTGATTCAGTTTTTATTTTAATTTGTTCGATAATTATAGAAAGATAGTAAGTAGTTCTTTCTTTTGCACTTATATTAAATATATGTTTTTACGCATTATCTCGTAAATAATATATAATAAAGCAGGGCAGGCAGACGCGTACTGATTTTATTTCCTTGCATTCTCTCCAAAGAAAACGGATATTTTTTTTTTTTTCAGTCGTCATCTCGCCGTCGTCGCTTTGTCTTGACGAAGCAGGAAATTAAAATAATTAATTCCGCCGACTGAGGGCCGAATCAACAACTTTACTGCACCATGACGGATTCATTAAATATTGATGTTTTATAATATCGAAGCACGTTTTGTATTCATATACATATATTATTGAAGAAATAAATAAATCAGCTGCACGCTGTATCCCGCACACAGCCGAGTAAGCAGAGGGAACCTAGTGTTAAGATACTATATTATATACTTTCCACCTAATTCTGAAGGCATTGCGTGGCGGAACACAACGCCGCGCAGCGCTGCGCCGCACTTGTCAAAATAAAAGTTAATATGAAATTATAATTTTTTCTCCGTTCTGTTCTTTTTTCTTTCTTTTATTTTTAATTGAATTTTATTTGAGAAAGAATGATTTTATTTCAGAAAACATGAAAAAGTAATTTGATTATACCTTCTTTCGAAGGGTGTAAAGCCCTACGTAGTAAGTAAGTATTTCAAGAATAATATTCTATAATTTTGGGGTAAAAATCAAATAAATACAAATCACTTGAAATATTAAATAGAAATTCACTGTTAATAGGCGGAGTAATTGAGTTAGCCAGGTGTGAAACGCCAGCCCTCGGGTCATCCACTTAAGTTAAATAGGGGTTGATGGTATCGGTATTGTTTGTTTTTCTAGTTTTATTGCTATATTTAGTATAATTACTATGTATACACACGCTTTACAACAAATATATTATAGTCATTTGTATATTTTTTTAAGGGTTAGATATAAAAGTATCACTATATTACTTTAACTAAATTCATTCAACCCACAGACGTTAAGGATGTGGATTGAATCCCACTCAGGGCAATCGCTGTAGACGAAGTGTGACGTTGAGTTCCGTTATTCAACATATAATATCTCCAAAATTCTGTAAAAAATGGAGAACGGAGTGTCTTGACTGTCTCTGTCTCTTAACGATAAAGTGTAAAGTTGATTTTTTGGATTATTTTTATTTCTATTATACGATGGTAGTTATAAAGACGATGAATTTTACTTATCGGTTGAGTAGCTTACTTAATATCTGAAAGTACATTTTTTTTCCCCAAATAAAAGTGCAAATGTAATAGACCACACCATGTTTTTTTTTATTTTAAACCTATTCCTTAAAATATTTATTTTGCAAATTTCCTTATTTATTTCATTATTCCAGAAATTTGGAGAACGAAGTATATGTATATACTATTCAGACAGTATTATTAGTAGAACAAAATCTTACGTGCGTTTTTATCATCACCATAATATTATAAAAACTGTCGGATAACAACTTTGTTTTAAAACCGGATGATAAGTTCATTAATCATTTTTGAACATTCGACGTACATACTCGTTTCCGCATAATTTTAATAGAATAAGGCCATATACATATAAAAAGCAAACAAATTTTAAATTACTAAAATTTAAAATGTTCTACAAAACAAATTAGTTTAAACATTGATTGAAAGAAGTTTGTTCATTTGATACTTAATTATTTAAAGGTTTTATTTATTACTAGCGACCCGCTCGCGGCTTCGCCCGCTTAAACCACAGAATTATTTACTTAACACACTGAATTATGTTCGTGTTTTGATATACTTATAATGTATGTTTGCAATGCAATGAAGATTTTTTATGAGAAAGTTGTTAAAACCCATAAGAATCTTCAATTGAATGTTTGAAATAAAAACACAACTTATCGATACTTACTATATGTGCGTTTCTTCACGATAATCTCAGAAACGGCTTAACCGATTTAAATACTTTTTTTGTTTGTATTCTGGCAAACTGCCCTTAAATATTAATTATTAGTTTTATTTTAAGCAGCTTCATGCTAGTCAGAGGGAGGAACCTAGTATTAAGACACTCCGTTCCCCACTTTCCGAATTCTGGACGCATTGCGTGTTGAGTGGCAGAACGCAACGCCGTGCTTAACCTCGACCCCAGAGCGAAGAAATGGAAATATAAATTTAAGTAAATATTTCATCTCCTTGTGTGGGGATCGAACTCAGAGAACCAGTCGGTTTTACAGTCACACTTTGTGCCGCTGCGCCACGACTGGCCTCAACTGGACTGGACTTTATTTTAATCAGTTCACATAAAGTTAAAACCAGATCCACGCTTTATCCCGCCCTTAGTAGGGCAACTTAGTGTAAGGTATTGGGTATAATGTGTGACTGATGTGCGAAATGAAAATATTATTAAATTATAATTCAATCCTGCATGTGTGGATCGAACCCACAACGTCGCGTTACAGTTACAATTGGGCATATAGGGTAAAATAGTTTAAACCCGTACCTAAAGAATTTAAGCAAGATGCATCAACAGTGCAGACGTAGGTTTTTTTCTCATTTCACGATGTTTATTCTTATCTATATTTCGTATGACGCGGTTACGCATAGGTAACAATAATGTAAACACATACTACTACAAAAATACTACTAAAATGTTTAGAACTTTAAACTTTGCGCCAATACCTACGACTCGATTTCGCAATGAGGCGTATGCGGCGGTTTCCCTTTGATAGGCTTATGTGTGCGTGCGTCGTTCTTGACAAATTGTATTTTATTTTACAACGATAATTTTATTATTTATTTTGTTTGAAAAAATAACTTTTTTATTTTCGGGTTTTTAATTTAATATGTAATAGGCTTTTATAGAGTAGTTAAACTGTGGTTTCATTTAAAGTGGTCCTAACAAAAAAACTCTGTATAATTGAGCATATTTAGTATTTATAGTGTTTTTTTGGTGAAAAGATACCAATAGTTATTACAACCACTTGCGAAGAAGCATAGTTTAGGCAATTTTTTAGTCTTATACCTTTTGAAAAACTACCATCGTTCTTATAGTTAATATATTTATTTTTCAAATTAAAAAAAATGTCTATGTCATCCTAATGGCGGAAAAATATTCAAAATGTATTGTAATACCACATTAGTATCGACAATGATAGTAATTGATAATAGTTATACTACAGGAGGATACCTTTTAACCTGTTTTTATGTATAATATAAAATAATATATTGTATAGAGGAATCACACATTCTTTTTATGCAGTTTAGTAAATACATTTTTTAGAGGTTACTCTGTACTAAAATGGCATGCAACTCTGTTCCCGCATTTACGTTCCTGATATATCGATATAAATAATAGAATAACAAAATATAGGAAGGAAACACAAATGCAATTATATTGCATTTTTTCTTTTTTTCATACTTGAAACGTATTAATAAATTACATATTATGTATTACATACAATTAATTTCTTTTGAATATAACACTAAGTTTAATCAGCTTCACGCTATTTTAACAGATAACATAAGATGACATTAAAATGTATTGACATCACCACGTGATCCATCTAAACACAATATAAACGTTTATAAACAATGAACTCACAAACAGAATTTACTTTCCAAATACTTTTTGTTCTACATATCGCCATATGAGCTAATCCCGAAAAATATACTTACTTTATTATTTTTGTTAATATCACCAACGTTGACGTTTAAAATAATAATTATGGTAAACTGAACAAATATTGATTATACTTTTTTTTTTTAGCTTCACGCTGTATCCCGCACACAGCAGGGTAGGCATAGGACACCTAGTGTTAAGACACTCTGTTCCCTACTTTTCTCGGAATTCTGTAGGCATTGCGTGCTGAGTAGTGAAACTCAAAGCCGCACTTTACCTCGACACCAGAGCGATGAAATGGAAATATAAATTTAAATAAATATTTCGTTTCCTTGCGTGGTAGTCGAACCCACAACAATTACACTCTGTGCCCCTGTGCAACGAACGGCCTCAATTTACTTTCTTCTTTTAAAATGTGGTTAAATGAAATAGTCGTAATTTAATTATGTCGGATTACTATTAACCGACTTCTTAAAAGAGGTCATCAATTGGACTGTATTTTTTATCCTTGTTACCTTAGAATTTTTGATTGTATGAACCGATTTTAATGATTCTTTTTTTATTTGAAAGGTAATGCGTCCCGTGTAGTCTTATTTTAATTTAGTTTATATCCAACAATGGTATCTATGAGAAAATCATATAAATCTCAAATTTACATTAAGTATATGCGCGACAAATGAACGTATAAGTCAATATCAATTCAACCGATTTTAATGATTCTTTTTTTATTAGAAAGGGTACATATAAGGGGTAGTTTGGTGAAAGTTTAGTTAAGTTCAGAGTGTGAAATCCGGTTGAAATTGAAGAAGTCGATTTTTTTTATTAAAAAATATAATTATGTAATTTTTTCTACAAAAAATTCTTTATACTCCATGATAAAAACTATCCTATATATAGGCTTTGAACTATTACCATGTCAAAATTAATTTAATTTCATACAGTAGTTATCGGTATTTTAGGTAATTTATATTTTTCAGTTTTTATTTTTTTTAAAGAAAACTATCATGAAATTCGAAATGAAACCCAAAAAAAATGTACCTTGAGGCCCTAGGCTAACACCATGCAAAAATTCATCAATTTCTGTCAGGTAGTTTTTGCGTGATTGACGCACAAACAAACCGACAGACAGACAGACAGACAGACAGACAAGAATTCTGCTGAGTGGTTTTTTAGGTTCTATAATCGACATATTAACCGACCTAATTTTTATTTTTTTTATATCTTTCATGTACAGAATTGACTTTTCTATCTTTTTATTATATATGGAGATGGAGATTAATCACATTAATAAGATAATGAGTGCGACAAGGTCAGGCAAGACAAAACTAACATCATTTTTTTAATTCTTAAAATAAAAAATAGGTATAGATTGTTTTGTGAATTCATGTGATAAATTACATTTTATAACTCCTTTTAATTTTTGACTTTTCAGTTCGTTTCAATACAAATTTAAAATACCTTTCGTGACAAAGTGCATTTATACATCGCTCATTTACCGAAACAATGTGTCGGTAACCTTCTTTCGTCGTACCATCGTTTCTAATTCAGTAGCTTAGAGAAATAGCTGTCTCCATAGCTGACTTGGAGCCTGCGAATGAGGCTAAGGATGAAGGACCTTGTCTCTCAACGCAATAGGTCATCACTGACACACACACTGGTCCTCCTAGTTTTTCCATTTAACTACACTTCAGATAGGAGACAGCCTACATAAAAAATAAACTTTTTTAAATTATAAAACTTTTATTGAAGTTTATTCGTGTAGTAAAAAATTTTTTATGTGAATGTGTAGTCACATATATAGATCACATGTGTGAATATATAGTCACATATGTGGACCACATGTGTGAATATGTGGTCACATATGTGGACCACATGTGTCAATATGTGCTCACGTATGTGGACCACATGAGTGAATATGTGGTCTTTCATGTGGACCACATGTAAGAATGTGTGGTCACATATGTGGACCACATGTGTGAATACGTGGTCGCGTATGTGGACCACATGTGGAAAAATGTGGTCACATATGTGGACCACATGTGAGAATTTGTGGTCACATATGTGGACCACATGTGTAAATATATGGTCCCATATGTGGACCACATGTGTGAATATGTGGTCTTTCATGTGGACCACATGTGAGAATTTGTGGACACATATGTGGACCACATGTGTGAATATGTGGTCGCGTATGTGGATTACATGTGGGAAAATGTGGTCACATATGTGGACCACATGTGTGATATGTAGTCACATATGAAGATTACATGGGTGATCCTGTGGTCACATATGTGGACCACATGTGTGAATATGTGGTCTTTCATGTGGACCACACGTGAGAATTTGTGGTCACATATGTGGACCACATGTGTGAATATGTGGTCGCGTATGTGGACCACATGTGGGAAAATGTGGTCACATATGTGGACCACATGTGTGATATGTAGTCACATATGAAGATTACATGGGTGATCATGTGGTCACATATGTGGACCACATGTGTGAATATGTGGTCACGTGTGTGGACCACATGTGTGTATATGAGCTCACATATGTGGACCACATATGTGAACATGTGGTCACATATGTGGACCACTTGTGGCATCGTGTGGTCATATATGTGAACCACATGTGTGAGTAAGTATTCACATGTGCAGATCGCATGTGTGATATGTAGTCACATATGTAGACCACATGTGTGATATGTAGTCACATATGAAGATTACATGTGTGATCATGTGGTCACATATGTGGACCACATGTGTGAATATGTGGTCACGTGTGTGGACCACATGTGTGTATATGAGCTCACATATGTGGACCACATATGTGAACATGTGGTCACATATGTGGACCACTTGTGGCATCGTGTGGTCATATATGTGAACCATATGTGTGAGTAAGTATTCACATGTGCAGATCGCATGTGTGATATGTAGTCACATATGTAGACCACATGTGTGATATGTAGTCACATATGAAGATTACATGTGTGATCATGTGGTCACATATGTGGACCACATGTGTGAATATGTGGTCACGTGTGTGGACCACATGTGTGAATATGTGGTCACGTGTGTGGACCACATGTGTGTTTATGTGCTCACATATGTGGACCACATATGTGATCATGTGGACACATATGTGGCATCGTGTGGTCATATATGTGTACCACATGTGTGAATAAGTATTCACATGGGCATATCACATGTGTGATATGTAGTCACATATGTAGACCACATGTGTGATATGTAGTCACATATGAAGATTACATGTGTGATCATGTGGTCACATATGTGGACCACATGTGTGAATATGTGGTCACGTGTGTGGACCACATGTGTGAATATGTGGTCACATATGTGGACCACATGTGTGAACATGTTATCACATATGTGAACCTTTTATAAAATATATTTAATTCATTAAATGTAATATGTATATAAATAAATAAACGTAAAGAAACGTTACGTAACATCATACATAATAACAATTAAAACGTAAACTGCAGGCTAATTGATCATCCGGTAGACATTTTAATTAAATTATCAGCTGAAGCAGAATGTCTTTGTATCATCAGAGTTGTAAACCATTTGTTCGATAATTAACTTTAACAGTTATGAACATATACTATTGTTCAAAGACGTCACTATTACATTTCAATCCTATGAAAATTTATAATGGAGAGAAGAAAGAATTTCAAATAAGATAGTGGTGCACTTACTCAATTTTGCACTTTCCAATTTCTTTAGATAGTATAGCGGAACACAAGGCTTCGCTTCGTTTGTTTTTACGGGCAGAAAAATAAATATATTCTTCCACTTAGTGGGAATTTAACCTAATTAAAATATAACTAGTGCTACAACCAGAAATCTCAGTTCTCTCAACTGTACCGTCATAGCGTCAAGTTTTAGTCGACATATTAACTTTAAACATATTAATTTTTTATCGACATATTAACCGACCGACCGATTATTTAGTACAGTTTAAAACTTACTTATTAACACAAAATGTTTTTTAAGGTATATATATATATATATATATTTATACTCCATGATAAATATATATATTATAACCGACCACGTTTTCTCTTGTTCGAGCGTAGAAATAATAATATTGCGCTGTATCCCTCACACAGCAGGGTAGGCAGAGGAAACCTAGTGTTAAGACACTCCATTCCCCACTTTCTGCCGAATTCTGGAGGCATTGCGTGTTGAGTGGCAGAACTCAACGCCGAGTTTAGCCTCGATCAGAGCGACGAAATGGAAATATAAATTTAAGTAAATACTTCATCTCCTCGAGTGGGGATCGAACTCACAACCATTCGATTTTACAGTCACACTCCGTGCCGTTGCGCCGCGACTGGCCTCACTATATTTTTAACATTTTAAAAGTGTAATTTCACACTTGGGTAAGAAAAATACTTATTTAATAAAAATATAAACCTAGTCGGTTTCCATGAGGCGCGGGTTCGAGTCCCGCTACGTTAAAATTTTTATACATTTTCTAATTTTTATTTGTATACTGTCGAGCTACGACTTTTAATTTTGAATTAAATAATTTAACTTTGACTTTGCTTAAACATGCATGCGCCCTTACTGTTATTTACCGAAAGCAGGAAATTACACGATGGTATCTCGTGTAATTCGTATGCAGCTTTTGGGGTATGTAGGTATGTAATTTTGCTCTATTGCGGTGAAAAATATAGGTTGTTTTTTGTTTGGATTTTACCGTGAATACCTTTGCTATTTTTTTTATTACTATTTAGCCTTACTTGTTTGTATAGAAGCTGGCAAAAAAATGTTATGTTATTATTTTTTGATCTAATAGAGACGTTAAAACGTAAAGTTATTATTGATTTGGAAGGAAAATAAATAAAACAACTTCTCTCAATGCGAAATTATATAAAAGAGGCCAGTTTTCGCTCAAGAGCACAAGCATGCGGCTGTACACAGGTTGGACAGGTTCGGTTCGGGTGGTAGGTCGACAGGTTGTGGGTTCGATTCCACTGGAGGATATGAAATTTAATATTTTTCTTCGCTCTGTTGTCGAGACTCGAGACACATTGCGGCATTGAGTTCTGCGACTTAGTTTCTCCAAAATTGGGGACAGTAGGGAGGAGAGAGTGTCTTAATATTAGGTTCCCTCTGCCTAACCTGCTACATGCGAGATACAGCGTGAAGCTAAAAAAACATAATAAGAATTAACCGACAACTTATACGTCATGTGAGAATGTAAACAAAAGCTTATCATTAGATGTCATCGTACGAAGGGCTATAAAATATGCGTAACCACGTGCTTTGAACTTTAATGTTTTGAAGCGTCACGCGTTACGTCACAGGAAGGTAGAGCATTTTTTTAATATCTATAAAATATAAATATGAAAATATATTTATTAACAATTTGAGGTCGGTCGTGGCGCAGAGTGACTGTTAAATCGACTGGTTGTTGGTTCGACCCCCACTTTTATATTTTCATTTCTTCGCTCTGGTGTCAGGTAAAGCGCGGCGTTGAGTTCCGCCACTCAGCACGCAATGCCTCCAGAATTCGGTAGAAAGTGGGGCACCAAGTGTCTTAATACTAGGTTCCCTCTTCCTACCCTGCTGTGTATGGGATACGGCGTGTGGGATAGCTGATTAATTAATTGATTAGTTAACAAACAGCATGTATAGATACATATTTTTACTATTATAAATATATATTTATAGAGCGCTCCTTATTTCGAGATCGATCTTGAGAATTATCTTGATATGGGAATGAAAACGGTTTCATTCATAGGTTATAATGTATGGACAAAAACATCTCGAGATTGATCTCAAAGTTGAGAGCGGTTATATAAATACAGGCCTAGTATCTCTGTATCTTGGATTCCAATTTACAGATTTGCCATTTACTTCTAGTGTCGACACATTTAAAAAGTATGTCTTTTTATAATTTATATATTGCACAGGAATATAAATCACTTATTTATGGGATTGACCATCTAATCGGTAAAATAACATAAGATCTAATCAACGACTCTGGGATTCGATTGAAATAATAATTACAGCGGATACAGTTTTTAATTAATAAAAAAGTTGATGAAACGTCTAAAACGAAGTCCAAAGTGTTTAATGTTAATTGGATTTTTAATAAGAATTAAGAGAATTGAGCTATGAAAAAAATATATTTTTTTATTTAAGCAACTTATGCATTTTGTCAAATGTATTATTAGATAATATAAGGAGACAGGACTTCTATCAGATCATCACCGATCACCGTTATTGTATATTGTTTTTTAAATGCTCAAATAAAAAATAATAATAAGGATTTAAATTTTAAATATATTATTAACAATAATATTCTATCTTTCCAGATGTGCAGGGGTGAACCATTGCAGCTTCGTACTAGCGGAGGACTATCCTCCTTCCAGGAGCTGGTCTCCTGGTGTAGTCTACGTTAAATACGCTTGTTTTGATGGTAAGTCAAATCGGAATAAAACAAAACATATATTATTTGTTTATTACGCCATTTAATATGGAAAAGATCGAATGGAGGCGTCGTCGTCGTGGCGCACCGGTATATCGTCTGATTGTAAATGCGATACACGTGGGTTTGATTTCCGTTCCAGAAAAAGATGTTTTTTTTATTTTCTTACTCTGGCACTTTATCGTGGCATTGACTTTCGTCACGTAATGCCGCAAAAAATTGGTGGAAATTAGGGAACGGAGTGTCTTATCATTATATCCATTTTGCATCGCCTCTTAGTACGCGAGATATAGCGTTGAGCTAAAAAAAGAAAAAAAAATGTATATCTATATTTTATTCATAACGAAAATTAACTCCGAACGTTTACAAGTTGATTGTCAATTATATATCGTTTTCCTCGTCAATTTCCTGATTTAGACTTCGCGAAAATTGTTTTTTGGACCTTCAAAGTATAACATAAATATATTTTTTGATAAAAAATGCAAATATATATATTTGCATCAGAAACGAAGGGTTTCAACACTATGTTCCCTCCGTGCTATATGCGGAATATATATAACGTGAAACAGAAAAAAGAGAACAACCGCAAAATGTCGTGATTTACGCTTATTTGACCTGAGAATATGCTGAGTTCCGCCGCTCCAAGCGGATGTCTCGAATTCGGGTGGAAAATGGAGGTTAGCGTGTCGCAATACTAGATTCAATCTGAATAAGTTGCTATATTTATAATACGATATACAATTTACATCCTCTTATCTTTGACATCGGCTTTGTTAGCTGCAATAAAAAAAATAACAATATTTTTCTTTTTTTTTTAACATTTACATACAATTTTTATACATACTATAACTTCATACGATTATAATTTTGATTGGACTATTTGTATTTGTAGTATATTTAAACTTATTTTCAGTTGTTTCTGGGAAATGCGTTTATCCAATTTATCTATGTGTGGGTCAGCTGAGTCAGCGAGCAAAGAAATAAAATAATTTGGGATCGAATTCGATTGGGAATCGAACCTACGACCTGTCGCGTTTACAGTCACAGGCCTGTGCCGCTGCGTCACGACTTGCTTCAATTAATATTGATAAAGTAATATAAATAATTAAAATATAATACTACGTAATTATTACATGGAGGCCAGTCGTGGAGCAGCGGCACAAAGTATGACTGTAAACCGACTGGTTGTGGGTTCGATCCCCACTCGAGGAGATGAAATATTTACTTAAATTTATATTTCCATTTCTTCGCTCTGGTGTCGAGGCTAAGCGCGGCGTTGAGTTCTGCCACTCAACACGCAATGCCTCCAGAATTTGGCAGAAAGTGGGGAACGGAGTGTCTAAAAACACTAGGTTCCCTCTGCCTACCCTGCTGTGTGCGGGATACAGCGTGAAGCTGAAATTATTAAATACATTTAAATATCTTTTTACTGAATTTAAAAGGTTTGTACTGATTGATATACGTCCTCAATTGATGCCTCGATCCTCTTTAATATACTCTGTGAAGCAATTTCAACAACAAATGAGATTTGTAGGATACAAGCAATTGAATATGAAATTTAATATTTGCTTTGTTCATTTTATTATTTTGATATTATCGTGTAGCTTTTACTAAATTCTTTGCTCATTATATAAAAAATATTTTCTACTAACATTAATAGTACCGTCATCGTAGCGCCGCGGCACAACGTTTGACTATAATCATGACAGTTATGGGTTCGATTTCCATTTGAGGACATATTTTTTTTGTTTTTTTTCGCTTTATGAACTACAAACGAGTAGCGAGAGACAGTTAATACGGCTTTAACCTGTATCCTTTTAATTTATTGTAATTTATATAATTGACCACATACAATTTGATGCTTTAGTTTTCGCGCTATCTGCCTAACATGAAATGGTTTGATTAATATAAAATATATTTTTATAATAATAGAAAATGTAGATATGATGCATTTACAACATTTTTACCCAACTCGAAGCGTAAAATTAATTTCCAATTTCCAACGTCAGGCAGATGTATGACGTGCGTCAGTTACGTCACGCTTATCCAAGCTAATATCTATTGAACACATCAATTATTGGGTAGAATTAAAACGACTTAGGGGTAAAATGCTATGCTTATTTTGATAATGCTTTAACTTAATGGTAGCTACGTTGTGTGATTTTTTGTAAAAATTCAACATTCAACATTTCAACAAATGTATGTATTTAGAAAGTGAGTCTTAACATTAGGTTTCCTCTGCCTATCCTGTACTGCCCTATTACCGAGTTTGATTCTGTTGTTTCTGATGCTTAGACATAAGTATAAGCAATTAAAATAATTATTTTGACGTTGACGACTATTTAATATTCAAAAGTGATCACAATAGGACACCCCATTTTTTATTTGTTAAATTTCAATAATAATTGTAAGACTGTATACTGAAATATTCTTTTTAACAAATTTTGTTTGTATAGACCAAGAATAAAACAACTATATAAACTTTTTATGTTTTTTTTTCTTACCCCACTTTACTGTGATTATTTCACTAGAAAAGTATATTATATAAAAAGCTCACTCGCTCCCACAAATTCGGATTTACTTAATTTGGGTTATCCTTTGGGATTTGCCGACAGGTCGCGGCACGTGCCTCTCTGGCCGTTCATTTAGACACGCTCGACTGATGCTAACGAGATCTTATTTGTTAATACAGTAACTTGGCTCTACTCTATAGAGTGTGGTTGTTTATATTCACTTTTTATTTCATGGAGATCGTAAAATATTTGAATAGATTGGTAGTTTAAGTTGAAAAAATATCAATTAAAACATGTATTTTGTTGGTAATTGAATTTATGTAAAGAAAATTATATTTTATGTTTAACTAAAGTAACTTAATTATCATTCTTAAAAAATAGTACCTAATTATTTTTTAAGTCAAACTTACTAACTAACTAACTAAAAAAATATATATAAAGGGAACCTAGTGAGTAAGACACTCCATTCCCATTTCCTGCCGAATTCTGGAGGCATTGTGTATTGAGTGGCAAAACTCAACGCTGCGCTTAGCCTCGACCAGAGTGAAGAAATGGAAATTTAAGTAAATATTTCTCGAGTGGCGATCAAACCCGCAACCAGGCGGTTTTACAGTCACACTTTGTGCCCCCGCGCCACGACTGGCCTTCTAACTATTATAACAAATTTTAATTTTCTAATGACAAATATAAAAATAGAGAACGGAGTATCTCAACACTAAATTACCTCCGCCTACCCTACAATTTGCGGAATATAATGTGAAGTTAATTTTAAGAAAGTAAATTTTACGACAAAGATACCTTTGTAATATATTTTTCGTACATTTACAATTTATTCCACATACGTAATAAACAAACCACAAAAGGCAAAAAGATATCTGAAATAGAATCTACTATAGCAATAATCTATTATTATTACCATAAATGGATAAAGACATGCCACAGTTTCTAGTAATAAGGCTTTCAAATAGTGAAAATAATGAAAATAGAGCCTTCTGTCCTTGTTTTAAAGTTCATTTTGTATGGGCTGTGAAATACACAATAACTCTATATATGGCAGCACGTGATAAGCGATTCGAATGATTTATTCCCGAAGCCTGTAGCAGAGCGATCTCTCCACAGTGACTAAAGCTTAAAGGCTGTATTGACGGAAATGTATTTAGAATTTGTATAGTTTTAGCACTAGGATGTTCCTTTGCAAGAAAGTGATTTATTTATTTCAATTATTTTATTTTTTGTATTTTTTTTAAGGTAACACGCTGTATCGCTCTTACAGTAGGGTAGGTAGGAACCTAGTGTTAAGATACTCCGAATTCTGGCAGCAATGTGTGTTGAGTGGAGGAACTCAACACCACGCTTTGTCTCGACAACAGAGCGAAGAAATAAAAATATTAAATTTAATTTAAGTTCCTATTGAAACGTTGTAATTCATTTTTATGAGTATATTATATGTACATAAATAAAAAAATAATAATTTGATATACATATAAGTTTTGCAAATTAGAATTCGATTCCCAATCTTGGGAATAACTAACGTCTAAGGTGGAGAACAGAATGCCTTGGCACTTTTTTTTTGCCCATTGAATAGGCGGGATAAAGAGTGAAGCTCCAAATAAACTGACCACATTTTAATCCTATATAACTATAACGTGCATTAGTCACATGGCCGCAAAGTAATATTAAAATATTTCTTTATTACTCTTCCTATGTAATTGCACTCGCTCCCACAACCAATATTATTGTTATGGCGGATTGCATAATACGCTCGTAAATCAGCATTATAACTTAGTTTTATGACCGGCGATTATCGAACCCGTACTAATGGTCGTATAATATTGAGCTAATGGGGGAAAAAACTTAATTTCGCGAGTTTTTCTATATATTTGAACTACAAACCATCGTATACTGTGATTATTTTATGTCTTTTATTCTGTTAAAATAAATTTTATTATTATTTTTGAATATTTTTTGCGCAAATCGAATTTATTTATGTAACTTCCAATTTGTTTTATAAATTTTGTTAGTTGAATTATTATGTTGGGTTGTTCGGAAAGT
Organism: Heliconius charithonia; assembly: GCA_030704555.1. Classification (NCBI taxonomy): domain Eukaryota; kingdom Metazoa; phylum Arthropoda; class Insecta; order Lepidoptera; family Nymphalidae; genus Heliconius; species Heliconius charithonia. The sequence continues at coordinate 2,813,303 of CM060809.1, read as the reverse complement.
AATTTCGTTTTTTTTTTAAATAAAAGACATTTTTCGTATATTGATTAAAATATTTTAGTAAATTACATTTGGCAATTCTATTCATCTTTCCACATTCATATACGAGTATATTTTTGGCGCTTGCTGGCAAATTAATGTATATACAGTATACCACGTGTAGGTTTTTCTCGTCGCGAGAACGTAGGTAACCCATATATCGATGATTAAAAATTTCTGTATAAAATTTAATTGAACTTTTTCACACATTCACCTTGCTACATCAACTCTCTAAAAATATAATGACTATTCGGGTTAAGTGTGAAGTTCAGTTCAAAAAATAAAGTTTAAGCCTCTGTCGAGGAAAAAAATGCGAGCTTATTGAAAAGGACACATTGATGATGTTACATTTCACATGTTAAAATTAAAATTTAATTATTTTAAATTAACCATAAGGTCAATTTAAAATGATTAAATTTATATATTTTTACTACGAAACTTTTATAAGTTATAAAAACGATAAATAATTGTTCATGAAAAATTATTGGAATTTCAAAAACGAAATCTGTTTTTGTTTAGATTTTTTATCTTTTTGTTTGTGTTATATTTACTAAACGTTTTATAAATAAGTATAATAATAATAAATCATTATATTATTATATTGTAGAAGAAAAACAATACTTTTTCATATTTAAATCAACCCCTCACAGTTATATATGCCCAGTTTAGTACTTTTCTTCAGCAACTTTTAAGGCAAAGTCGGAAGTATTCAAATTTATCTCTTATAGAACACGGTTTATATCAAGCTTCATAGTCAAGCTTGCATAGTGTAAAAAATACGTGACATAATTAAAACTTATTTTTAATTTTCTTAAAATATACTTATAATATTAGGACATTACTGTTTCCCACTTTCCGCCGAATCCTGGAGGCGTTGCACGGTGAATGGCGGAACCCAACGCCACGCTTTTGCATCGTTACCAGAGGGAAGAATTGAAAATATTAAATATTGTGCGGGATACAGCGTGAAATTAAAAAAATATATATATGTTGTTTTAACAATAAGGCAACATAATAAAAACACGAAATAAGGTACGGGGTCTGTAAATGGAGACAAGGGAACGTCACCGCGACTGTCTCAAGGGCGCGAGTTCAAGGCCGCTTGAAACGACTGAACAGCTTTCAAGCTCATCTCTCATTGGTTATTTTGCCAATTTATATTTATGTTGTGTCAGTGGGTTCAAAAATACATAAGGTAGAATTTTTACGTTATGTATCTATGAGCCCAGTCGCGGTGCAGGAGCACAAAGTGTGACTGTAAAATGATAAAAATGGGTTCGATTCCCACTCGAGGAAATGAAATATGTACATTTATATTTTCATTTCTTCGCTCTGATGTCGGGGGAAAGCGCGGCGTTGAGTCCCGCCACTCAACAGGGTATGCCTCCAGAACTCGGTGGAAAGTGGGGAACGGAGTGTCTTAACACTAGGTTCCCTTTGCCTACTCTGCTGTATTTTTTTTATTTTTTTATATTTGTATGTATAATACAAGAAAAATGAGGATAGTTTCCCAAAACTAGTTCAAGTGCGAATGGGAACATAAATTCACTAATGTTTGATATTAAGATATTTAATTTTTTTTAAAACATATTCATCTCCTTGTGTCATCTTAACAAGTATTTTTGCTTATTAACAATCAAGCATGACTTATTGCCCTTTTTTTTTATTTTAAAAATGATGTCATCGGCCTAACATTGTGTTTTAATATATTTTTTTAAATATATATATTTTTTAATACTTCTTCTCTTTTTTGTAACCACCGGGATATGAAAAGATGTGGTGACTATAATTTTATGTATGTGTTAATTACGTGAGTTAGTAGAAAAAAAAATATTTCACGTCATACATTTAAGATTTCTTCACTATATGAAAATAGAAACATACGTTGCCTTAAATTTCAAGGCTTTTGAATGATGACGATGACGTGAATGACCTGATTACAATCTTTGTGAATAAGTCAAGGACGGCCGTAGGTCGTAGCACCGACGTAATCGCAATTAAATACCGTAGCGTGGGTGTGTGAGCAAATCGGTTAAACTTTTACTAGATTTTAATCGTTTTTCTTACAAAGTACGTAAACTATTCTATTTTAGCATATGAAAGTATTCATTTTACCACATTCCGTGTAATTTAGAGAATCGATTGACATTTCTGTGACAGAATTGAACGCCGCGCTATGTTTACCAAACCAGGATTATTAAATAATTTATGCATTCACAACCATCCTCTTTACACTCAGACACTGTGCCACTGCGCTACGACGACCTCAATATTATACTTTTTTTTTTGTTTAGCTTCACACTGTATCCCACTTATACCACATATAGATAGTGTAGGCAGAGGTAACCTAGTGTCAGAAAACATTTCCGTTCTTAAGTTTCCGCCTAATCATTGAGAAATTGCAGGTTGACTGGTGGAACTCAACGCCGCACTTTAGCATAACGAGGAAGTGAAAAATATTAAATATTTAATTTACTCGCTTTTGTCCCTGCGCCACGGCTGCTATCTATATAATAATTTGATTTTCTTACCTATAATAAAAACCATTATTTCAGATTTACTATCCATCCACTATTGCAATCGGGAGTTGTACATAGCGCATTCAGGTCCCGACAGCGAGGGGTACATAAGGACGCCCGGGTACCCCCACTTCTACGTAGGGGATGAATGCAGGTGGAAACTACGGGTTGACGCGGAACAACGTGTCCGGGTCACGTTGTTGGATGTTAGTTTGAGAAGTAAGTGGATTCGTATTTTTATACATTTTAGGCAACATCCTTGCCTTGCCTAGGCCGTAGTTGCGCAGTGTCACAGCGTGGAACTGTAAACGAGATGACTGTGGATTCAATTCTCGGAGGAATTAATGATTTAATATAAATAAAAAAGCGCGGCCTTGGAAAGTGGAAAATTAAATGTTTTTATACTAGTTTTTATATCTTTATAGTACCAAACGTTGTTAATTAATTTGTTAGTCCGGCAAGAAAAATTCGATTCGATTCGATTCAAATGTTTCGACGACTCGCCTATCGCCTTCCTAATTAGAGATGTATTTGTAGCATTTTAATCAGCACTGTTCTTTTAAAATTAATCTGATTACTTTTTTTATACGAATTCATTTCGTGAATTGTGACTTTGACAGATAATAAAATGTCATTTTATGATTTAATTAATTAGTTTTATCGTCTTAGTTTAATTGACTTTTTTCATTGATTACCACATAATGTTTTAAATGTTTTATATTCAGGTATAAAAATCATGTTAAAATACAGTACATTTTTAAATGAATCTAGTAACTATCTCAAAGTGTTTGTTTGAAAATATTTTTTCTATTTGAAATAAATATCTAAGAAAAAAATATAGGCCAGTCGTGGTGCAGGGGCGTGCGTTAAAAAGTTTCCTCGCTCTTTTAACGCAAGCGCAGCGCGCGGCGAGGCGCAAAGCGCGGCGTTGAGTTCCGCTACCTTAGTCACAACGCCTCCAGAATTCAGCGGAAAATTGAAGACGAAAGTATTTTAATGGGATCGGGATCTCTTTATAAATCCTAGTCACTCTGCTACTGTGCTAAGAGAAAAAACCCGAAAGCTAAAATAAAATTAATTGTAGGCACTTAATATTTTTTTATTTTTTTACCAGGTATAGGCCCCTTCGAAGAAGAATGCATAGATTTCGTATCAGTAGCGGATTCAAACGGACACTCATTGCTGTCTACTTGCGAGCAAGTGGACTTGCCTATCCGTTTGACTTCCACCACTGACACTGTTGAAATAGTTGTAGAAGCCAAATCTAAAGGCGCCTTCCCTAAGAGAGGCGTGTTGTTACATTATAAAAGTAAGTATTGAAAAATAGACTTGACCTATTTAAAGCATAGATATTTGTTCCGCAGCAGCACAGCGTATGAATTGTGATCGTTAAGGGTTCGATTCCCACTAAAACACAAAAGTATTAATTATTTTCATTATCATTATACCTACTCATTGTCTAAAACACATGATATTCTTAAAATTAGACGAAAAATATAAACCGTATAATTTAATTATACTAGATTTTCTCTTTCTACCTCCTCTATGTGGGACAAGGATTATCTTTCTCTCTAAACAATAAAATCAATATTGAAAGAAAATTGATTTTAAAAATATCGATTCTCATGTTTATAAAAATGAGGATATCATATAAAACGATGTTAATCATAATAAGCACATTATGTTATTTTTATATATAAATTGAGAGGTTGAAAAAGAAGCTGAAACTGAGCCTGGCTAAAAAATTGTGTAACTCATAATCTTTGAAAAGTTTATTTTATGTTTAATCACGAAAAATGAATCAAAGTAGTAATTAAGAAATCATTATTTACAAATTATCATTTATTGCAGCAATTTCTGTTTAGGAAAAATGTTTTTAAAAAAATACGTAGTAGCGTCATCTATAAAACATTGTCAAACTTAAAACGGTAGCACCGCCATCTATTGGCCGAGCATGATGTTAGACAAGAAAGCGCCATCTATATTAAAATAAAGACAACCACAGTTTAAATAAGTTTATTAAATTAATTCAAAATGTGGTTGGCTATAATTTACATAATAATAACGAATATATTTAAATTTATTTATTTTATTGAAAATAATATAGTGTATGATAAAAATGTAATGTAAAATTATTTTATGCAGGTTTAGGTTGTGTTACTTTGGCAGCGCCATCTAGCGGTTACTTGGTGTACCGCAGCGGAGACTTCGCGCACTACATGTGCAATGTTAACTTTGTTTTCGAGGACACGCAACAGAGGACGCGAGTGATATGGTGCTATGATGATAATAGGTGGAACGACACAGTGCCTGCTTGTGTTGGTAAGTTTCATGAAAAACAGTTCATAATTATTGTTTTTGATATTTTTTTATATATAGAAAATAATAATATTTAAATAAAAATTATATATTTTTTGTCTGTATAAAACACCAAAAGATATACTATTTACATATTTTTAAATACGTTGTTTTAATATAATATGCCTTTTAAAAAATATAACTAGCAATTCAATAAAACACAACTTTTACAATGTTTACTCAACAAAGCTTTTAAACATGCAAGAAGCTTATTCATAAACTTGAGGTTATCCGCTATTATTGAAAAAAACGGGCATGCGCAATTGTTATCTTTTGTCTCTTTCGCACACCTCATATTTCATATGAACGATCGCGACAGCAATATATTGTGACTTCAACCATATTATTTACTATTACCGTCGAGCTTTGGAAAATTGAACCTTATGATAAAAAGCTAAGGTGTAAATTGCATTGTTTTTAGTATTATTATTTTGAGCGTAAAGCTTCCTACGTTTACGTAAATACAGTATTCGTAGTTCGTCTTCGGTAGCGGTCGTGAGTCTTTGAAAGGCGATTTCGTTTCGAGCACGTGTTTCAAAAGTGAGTTTAAATTTTTAGTTTTTTCATATATATTACATAAAAAATGGATTATTTTGTAGTGTATTTTTTTTTATAACTTGAGATCCCTCTCAAGTATATGGAATTTTCGAAAATTATCAGTATGTTGGAAAATAAAGAAGACTTTTTTTGCATAGAAATTAGATTATTTTTGTTTATCTCATCAATAACGCTAGTTTATATTAACGATACAAGATTATTGATTTTAAACTGTATTTATTTTTAAATTAACACATTAAAAATAGCTAATATACCAATAGTGAATTAAGAAATAAATATAAAATATATAAATAAAAAGTATAGTAAACAACATTTTCCTTAGTTTATCTATAATATTATCAGTTTTAAAACTTCAAAGCCGATATTATATTTATCTTTCTATATCATTAAATTAAACAAAACGAGAACGTATGTACCACACACGTTGCGATAACAAAAGTATAGAGATCGACTCTACAAAACAAAAATTAAATATATATGATTATTACTAAAAGTCATTATTATTAATTACATAAAAATTACACATAGATCATCAACGCTTAGTAAAACAATATGTAATTGTTAAAATGGCAGTTGTGGGTTCAATCCAATTTGAGGTAGGTAACTAAAATTTTATCAGTCGGCTCTGTCACAACCAGTATGTAAAATAGTTTAAGATAATAAAGGCGAAAAAGAGCGAAAAGTACATTACAGTACAATACGATAGATATTCTTATAAAAATGGCACGTGCTAGTTATTTTCCATAGTTAAAGTGCATTATAATGTATTAAAAATTGCATTTTAAAGTTTTTACGTAATCGTAAAAAAATATTTCAAACAATTCAATATGGTAACTATATAGCTTAAATGCTGTGTTTTTACTAATTTAGAAAATTTATCAAAATTTTAACGTCTCGAACCCGCGCCGCTTGGAAACCGACCAAGAACGTATGGCTCAGTGGTTAGAGTGCTTGTTATTTCCTTATTTTTCTTTCCCAAGTGTGGAATAACACTTTAAAATTATATAAATATAATATAATTTTTTTTATTGTCTTTCGTTTAAAGTAGATCATAATTTATAAAGAAATTGACACTATATTATAATAAATCATTTAAAAGTAGGCCATTAACTTTTCATAATCTAATTAGACCATATATATTATTAAAGGATTGGATTCAGCGATAGCATTGTATTTATTTACATTTCAGTATAAATGTATATTTATTACCTAGTTTATTTTATGAGGCGCAGGTGGATAGGGTTGTGGGTTCATCTCCCGCTTGGGGATTATTATTTTCGCTCTGGTAACGAGGCAAAGCGCGGCGTTGAGTTTCGCCATTCAATAAGGAATACCTCAAAAATTCGGCATAAAATAGGAGTGTTAGTGTATGTTTTATATAATAAATCAAAATATAATTGCAAACAGTAATATAAAGGTGCTTTTCTAGAAACCGCATTTGTTTATTCTAATAGCGTATGAGAACAATATTAATAAATATTATACCTATATATAATGTATACTGATACGCATATCGGTTTTCCTTGACACACCACATAATATTTTTTTAGCTTGACGCTGTATTCCGCATATAGTGGGGTAGGTTGATGGAACCTATGTAGTTAAGCTCCGTTCCCCGAGCCCCGCCCAATTTTCAATACATCGCTTGTTGAGTGGTGGAACTTAACGTCACTTTTCTCTTGTTATCAGAGCGAGGAAACGACAAAGACGGATTTTTTTGCGTAAATCCCGATCGCGAGGGAATTCTGGAATAAAACAACATATATGTTGTTCCATACTCTCTTCAATCTTTCAACGTTAGGCCCATTAAAATCGGTTCAGCAGTTGCGGCCATAAGCCCGGACAAACAAAAAGATAGACAGACAACTCTCTTAAAATTGTTTGTTTGTTTTAATATCGTGTTAATAACTATATGAACACGGAAAATACGATAAATTTAAAACAATCGTTAGAAGGCCAGTAGTGGCGCAGGGGCACAGGCGTGACTATAGACGCAACAGGTTGTGAATTCGATTCCCACGCGACGAAATTAAATATTTCATATTTTAATTTCTTTGCTCTGCTGTCGAGGCAGCGGCTGAGTGCGGTGTTGTGTTCCGCCCCACAATACACAATGCCTCCAGAAATCGATGGAAAGTGATGAGTGGAGTGCTTTAACACTAGGCTCTCTTCCTACATGCGGGATACAGCGTGAAGCTGAAAATAAAGATGATATTTACTTAAAACAGACCAGTTACTTGTAGTAAGTTATGATTTTTTAAATCTTTATCATATAGCTTATATGGACATGGCAGATATTTGCTACGGTCTATTTAAGAAGAGAGCGTTCTTAATAACCAGCTCTTAAGCGGCCACTTTCATATTACTGTAGTATATATAAATCAAAATCAGCTTCACGCTGTATCCCGCACACAGCAGGGTAGGAAAAGGGAACTTAGTGTTAAGACACTCCGTTCCAATTTCTACCAAATTCTGGAGGTATTGAGTGTTGAGTGGCAGAACTCAATGCCGCACTTTGCTTCGACACCGGAGCGAAGAAATGGAATATAAATTTAAGTAAATATTTCATCTCCTCGAGTGGGGATCGAACCCATAACCAGTCGGTTTACAGTCACACTTCGTACCACTGCGCCACAACTGGCCTTTATTCTTTTTTATTAAAGAAAACAATACGGTCATTTTAGTCTTATTCATATTGGACATTACTTTATATATCAAATTAGTAGTAGATGAGTATTTACTCAAGTGTATACTATAAACATGCGATAGTTAGTGAAACTGTATAACTTTCACCTTCCATTATTTTAAAGTTATTACTTTGGTTTAGTCATTTTTTATCAAATTTAAAATAAATGCCACGATGGATACCGCACACAGTAGTGATAAGACACACTGTTCCCCATTTCCTGCTGAATGCTGGAGGTCTGGAGTATTGAGCGAGAGAAACCGACGAGCTTCGCCTCACCTCCAGAGATAAGAAATGAAAATATTAAATATTTCATTTCCTCGAGTGGGAATCGGACCCACGCCCACCCACCTGTCGCAGTTACAGTCACACTTTATGCCTGCCTGCGCCACGACTGACCTAATTCTATTTATATAATTACTCATATTATTTAATTATTTTTACTTATCAAATATGTTAATATTATCCGCTTTTTAAAATTAAAGATAATAGAAGCCGTACCCATGTCTACTTTTTATACATTTTTAACACAGAGCTATCGTGTTCATTATGCCTTTATAATTATAAAAGTACTTCTATCTAGACGATGAAACTTTGTTTACTATTTTTCAAGTAAACTCGTTTAAGGTTTTCCGTCGCCAGAGTGCTGTACTTCATTAAAGTCCCCACGAACTTTAATCACTTATAAGTCTTTATTTCAATAATAAAGATAGGTACGTTCTTTTATAGCTTTTTTATATTATATTATCTTACTTAGATAATAAAATAACTATGGTCGATAGTGGTTATTAAAAAAACGCCGCGTTTTTTTATTATTTTTAATAATATCGGTTCTGGTCACGAATATCCATCTAATTTTTTTTTTATAGAAAACTATCGAGTACATAAATTAGCAATAAAACATATAATAAAAATGTATTATTATATGTTTTGTGAATTATATGTAAGATGGCAGAAAGAAATACAGTATTTTGCGTTTTATATCATAATTTAAGTTTTTATACTTTCGATTATGATTTCTATATAATATTATATTGTATAAAAAGACTACGACATTTCTTTTTATATTTTATTTCACACTGCTAGGCGTATAAATTATAACCTATTTGTAGCTACGTCACCCACTCTCTCATACCGTAGTGTTTGGCGCTCCGTTGTTTATCTCTAGCGGGATAGCCAGAGACAATGGGGCACCGCGTGAAGTTAAAAAAGTGTAAATAAGAGTAAAAAAATATTTTTAAAAAGGTAAAGCAGGCTTCATGACATTTAGACATTTGGATGCTTTACAGATGATTTATTTCTGTAGCCGCTATAACATGTAAAAAAAAAAAAAAAGAATAAAGTAAATATTTAATCATTCCATACAAAAAACGTTATTTTCTGACGTACTCTCTTCGCTCTGAAGTCGAGGCAAAGGGCGGCGTTGAGTTCCGCCACTGAAGACGCAATGCCTCCAGACTTCGGCGCAAAATGGGGAACAGAATGTCTTAGCACTAGGTTCCCTCTGCCTACCCTTTTGAGTGCGAGGTACAGCGTGAAGCTGATAAATAATGTAAGATACAACTTTGATTTTCATGTTTTTACCAGCCAGTGCAATATGGCGTCCTTATCACTAAATGAGTGATAATGAATTAAGTATTTATTTAAGTCAGAGACTATATATATTTATGTAAAGTAGGAAAAACGAGTTTAATAATAAAGTGGAATCGCGTTTATAAATGAATTTTAGCTAAGTTATGCCAATTAGTATTATATGTATAGCTTCACGCTGTATCCCGCAGACAGCAGGGTAGGCAGAGGGAATCTAGTGTTAACACACTACTTTCGCCACCTTCAATTAAAATCTCTGTATTTAGTCCGTAGAGGCGGAAGTGTAACTGTAAAATCGACTTGTTGTGGGTTCAATCCCCACTCGAGGGGAAACTTGAGAGCGTTTTATAAATACGGAACTTAACTGCGCGACACCAGCTTAATTCAACTATATAAATTAAACAAATGAACGAATCATTTTGAAGTTGATTGCATATTATTTGGATGAAACAAACAAATATTGTGTTGTATTTTAAACCGAAAATTTCTCGGGAACGGACGACTCGCACCAGAGAACAAGAACTGACCACCAACGGATAGTGATTTATAACTGAAATCTGTGTGTCCACTTTGTTGTATGTATGTAATTGAATTCTCGTATTAATTTTAGTTTAAAACTTATTTGAGACCGTCGTGGAGTAGCGGCTGCTTTGAGTGAGTTGAGGTTGAAGTTGGGGTTTGGGTTTGATCCTCGGAGAATCTTATAAATTTAGCGATGGAAAACGTAGTGTCTTAATACTTTGTTCCCTAGTGTGAAACTAAAATGTATTTATATTTTTTTAACTAGCGTATTTATTTTTGTAAATGATATGGAACCCATAAATTCAAATATAAGAATATCCTTAGATTGTATGATTATCTATTGAAATATATTTTTAGTTAATTAACACGTAATTGTTGTTTTAAAGGTTTAAATTTTCTATCTATCAAGAAAATAAAGATAATATTATATATTCATGCGATTGTAGACGCGACAAGTTTTGGGTTCGACTCCCACTCGAGGAAAATTAAATATTTAATATTTTCATTTCCTCGCTTTGGTAAAAGCGTGAAGCTGAAATATATTTTTTTATATGAATACAAATATCAACAAGTATATCAGCTTCACGCTGTATCCCGCACACAGCAATGTAGGCAGAGGGAACCTAGTGTAAGACACTCCATTCCCCACTTTCTGCCGAATTTTGGAGGCATTGCGAGTTGAGTGGCAGAACGCAAAGAGCGAAGAAATGGAAATATATAATTTAAGTAAATATTTCATCTCCTCGAGTGGGGATCGAACCCACAACCAGTCGGTTTTACAGTCACACTTCGTGCCGCTGCGCCACGACTGGCCTATATCAACAAGTATTTAACTGGAATTCTTCTACCTGTGTTCATATCTCTAAATAAGTGGAAAATGGAAAACTCAATGAATTGTCACACATAATATGAAACATAAAAAAAATAAAAGCCATTGTAGCTGTAATATTAATATAGTAAACTATGTTTTTACAAAATTTACACATTGTATCCCTAATATAAGCAAAGGGACCCTTGTGTTAAGGCACTCTTCTCCTCTTTTCATTCCACTTTAGAGATATCGAGTCGAATGCTGTGATTCAACGCCGCATTTTTTTTACGTTATTACCGTTACTACCGCTGCGCCACGATACCTTTATACTAAATTAAAATTAAAAAAAAAACACAAACATAATACTAACTTTCGCCATAATTAAAAGGCAATAAATTAATCATTACCATAAAATAATATTTTCATTACATTATAAATTACATCGTTAATGAAGAGCTGTAGGTACTCAAATAGAAAACCCGGCGTTGTAAAATACACAGCATCCCGAGGACGTCATCCATTCTGAGACGACGCGTGATTAGTGCGAGCATCCTTCGTTAGGGAACAGACTGCTTGATATTAAAAAATATACTTATATAAATTTTACCGTTACAAAATTTTATTTTTCACAGTTCTATTTTGTATCTGTTTCATATATGTACTTTAAAAGTAATTAAAATTGCGTATTTTGTAGGTTGGTAGTGGGTTCGCGCCGTATGTACATTTCGTACATAGCTGAGTAGGCAGAGATAACCTGGGAACCTAGTGATAAGACACTCTCTTCCCATTAAGACACTTTCGGTTCCCATTTTCTGTCGGATTCTGGAGGCATTGCGTATTGAATTGCAGAACTCAACGCCGCAGTATACGTACTCATGTTTGTTCATCTGTTACTCAGCGTAAACTGTTACACTAGGTTTCCTCCGTACGCTACGCGGGAAAGTATTTGAAGTTGCCTTTACTATTAGGTTCCTGGGCTCTTCATATAACATGCAATGCAATATTGATGACTTCAATACGTATTTCTTAAATAAAAACAATACTAGCTTTTCTTTTAAATATTTTTTTACTATAGTAAATAGGTGAAGAGTAAAATAGAGTCCCACTAAAATTTTATTATGCAAAATATACTAAAAAATATTCCTTTATTACAGTTAATGTCAAAATAAATAAAAAAACTTCATAATGTTATAATTTACTAACATTAATAAAGAATGATGGTTGTATACAAACACTTAAAGCTTCGGGCTCATTTAAATTACAATATTTTCTAAGGTAATATAGTTGGTATAATAAAGGAAGTAAAAAAGAAAAATGAGGAAAAAAAGAAAGTTTAAATGTTATTTTTTCATTATATTAAAACTTTTGTTCACCCGAGGTGACGTGCTAAATGAAGACGTGACACTTGTATTTACTGCGAGCATCCTTTGTAATGTAGACGACGCTGTGTAGTGTTCTGTTTTCTTAACTATTTTATTATATTTAATTTTATCTGTAATATATTTTTTATTATTACAGATAAAATTTAGTGACATTAATTAATTATTAACGCGGAAACACGATGAAAGTAGATTTGATTCCGTTCTGGGCCATTAAGTATATAATAAAGCAATCGATATTTTTTATTCGTTTTAATTGTTTTAAAACGAATTATTAAATTTCACATACATACCTATTATAGCTGTGCAGTGAGCAGTATATAATGTGAACTGGAAATAATAACCTCCAAGTTAAAAAGAAATATCCACGTCGGTAAGTTTTAAACGCTACTAATTTTTGCTTTTCATTTTTCTTCAAGAATAGACAAATTGGCTTAAACAAGAATCGAGTTTGTAAAGTTCATAAAATTCTTGAAAAGAAGAATAAAAGGATCTAATCAAAATTGGCATTTACTGTATAATAAGACGTAGTAAAGTTGGGATTGTATCTTTAATTTCAATATAGATTAGACGATGTTTGACAAAGGTTTTATATTGTAATATACAATATATATTTGATATTTGAGTAAAACAAAAGAAAATTATACCTATATATTGTAAACATTTATATCTGATATCATAAGAAATGGCAGGCGGTTACTATTATTGGATATAATGTTTATTTTATCTTGATAAATTATATTTTAATATAAGAATACTATTACGCGTATACATGTGAAAGATAAACGTTTGTTTAGTAACTTTGCAAATTCGTAGAACAAGTTCATACCTCAGAAGCAGCTGGAAATTGATAAGGTTAAATTTATACACTTAATTCGGCACTGCAGTCAATTTTATAGTATTAAAAATGTTTTATCAAAGTCCTCAAAATAAATAGTTTACGTAAACGATGATAACGTCTGAGCATTACGCGATATGTTTGCATGAAAATATAAATTGTGTGACTTGCAGTGGTTCATATATTAAAATTTTGACACGAGAAAGAAAGAATCTATAAAGTAGAGTTTCTACTTCTTTTTGTTTCCACAAAAAGTGTCTTAAGCTGTAACTAATACATTAAAATATTCTCATAAATATAATAGTTGTGTGACTGTGGTTTTAAATATTTAAATTTTGAAATGTGATAGTAGAGCCCCCGAAAGTAGACTTTCTTTTTCATTTGTTTCCACACAAAGTTTCCTAAACGGTAAATAATACTTTTTATATGTTTAAAAAATCCACGAGGTCCACTCAATGTGACTCTGGATACTTGAAAGCGAGTAATATCCATACATCGCTGTACAATACCCCTAATGGCTGATCCATGCCAGGCGTGCGGTTCTACGGTCGGACGACGAAGCCAATAGTAGAACAAAGAATTCAATATACACTATTCAATTTTGAATTTATATATATATATATATATATATATATATATATATATATATATATATATATATATATATATATATATATATTTCCTCAATTAGGAATCGAACCCACAAGACCACGATGACTTTATGTTTTATAATTGTTTTATTGACGTAAATTGTAATTTTTACAATATGCAGAAAATACGAAAAGAATCACTCATTAACTTTAATTATTATGAATTCGGTAACAAGTTTTTTATATAAAGTGAATAGGAGAACGTAAAAAAATATTTAACTATTAATTCAAATTGACTATATGTCACTTTGCAAACTTAAACTTTATAAAATCTACTGGTTGTGAGTTCGATCCCCACTCCAGAAAATGAAATATTTATTTTCATTTATATTTTCATTTCTTTGCTCTGGTGTCGAAGCGAAGCGCGACGTTGATTTCCGCCACTCAACACAAAATGCCTCCAGAATTAGGCGGAAAGTGGGGAACCAAGTGCCCCTCTGTTTCCCTCTGCCTACCCTGCTTTGTGCAGGGTACAGCGTGAATCTAATTTCATATATTTTGATTAATAATATAATAATTTGAAAACTAAAAACGTCAATTTTACCTCATATTGTTGCCTAAAAATGACTAAAACAGCATAATTTACAAGATAATTCGCGAACCATTACACCCGTCCGGTTATCGTGACTTATACGGCACCTGGGAGGAGGGTCACCGTGATAGAGTTGTAGACAGCAAAGGGTTTAAAGGAAGATATATGAGAGATGAACGAAGGAAATTGTTCGTTTGACTTTATAATCGTATATTTATTATGTTACTTGAGGTTAAGCTTTTTGTGAGATTTGAGTTGTTTTTAACATTTTAAAAGTGTTAATCCCTACTTAGGAAAGAAAAATACTTATTTAGAAATGGTATAATGGTGGTGGTATGGCTTAGTGGTCAGAGCGCCTGGTCGGTGTCAGGCGGCGCGGGCTCGAGTCCCGCTACGTTAAAAATTTATTCGTTCTAAATAAGTATTTGAGTTGCTTTTTTTATGACAAGAGGGTTAAATATTGTAAGATTGCAGGTGAAACTCTTTTTTTAGCCTTACACATAGCAGGGTAGGCAGAATGAACCTGGGAACCTAGTTTCCCATTAAGACAGATACGTCCAACGAATTCTGAAGGCATTGCGAGTTGATAAATTTTAAGCATAGTAAAATTATAATTTTTGAAGACAGAGGGATAAGAAATTCTTTTCACAAAAAAATATTCAGGTTACTAGCAATCTATCTTAAATAAGTGATCTATTTTTTATTATTAAATAAACGGAATAATAAGTCATTATGAACAAATGTTGAACGTCTTAAATTTTAATTAATTGTGAAAAATTTTTTAAAATTTATTTCTTTCGCTTAAAATATGATTAAAAGTTGGTTTAAAAGAGTTTCTTAAACTTAGTATTTCAACTAAGATTGATTATTTTTCTTTGATTCCCAAAGGCGTGTTGGGCCGAATTGCCTTGTTCGTCCGCCGTCCCTCTCTGGGGACTTGGAAAGAAATTTTGTAGCCCAAGTTAGCTCTCTTATTGTTTTTGTATAGGTGACAGCCGTATTTTGGCTTTCTGGAATTTGAGTGGGTTTCCTTATTTACTTTCATATCAGCATTTTTATTATTATTATAAGGAATTCTTTATATTAAAAGACCTATGTATTATATTAACATTAACAATGAATAAATATATAAAGTTTATAGTTAATATATTTAAATTTATAATTTCAATAAAAAATAATAATTTCAAAGAATTGTTTATTGGTTTTAAAATAAATACAAAACTGGGCCTGACTTTTAAGTCATAAGTAACTTCGTACTTGTCACATAAACTTTTCTTTTTATTTGTTCAATTCTTTGTCACAATCTAATCTCTATATAAAATTGACAAGCTATGACATTACAATATAAGACTAAATCTATCAAAACAAATCAGCAAACAGAAGATTTATTTACTTTAAAATATATTAGAAATATGACTTTCTATACTTTATAAAGCAGTTGTTTAATAAATAACAATTCTATTCAGCAGAGGCGACTCAAACGGTCGCCGGGAACGATTCTGCACCGGAAAGTTCAGATAAAGACCCAAAGCTGCCGCACAACGAGGCCAACATGATAGTTGGTGAGTCATTGTATTGTATATTTTTATATGTCTACATCTTTCTTTTTACTCCGCGTTCTCCACATTCTCCACATTCTGCATATGAATTAAGGAGGCATTGCGTGTTGAGTGGCAGAACTCAACGCCGCGCTTTGGCTTGACACCAAAGCGAAGAAATAGAAATTTAAATTTAAGTAAATATTTTATCTCCTCGAATGGGGATTGAACCCACAACCAGTCAGTTTTGCAGTCACTGCTGCGCCATGACGGGCCCCACAATCTAATAGAATTATGAAAAATAGTGTAATTAAAAGTTTATGTACTTAGTATGTACATGTAAAATGTACGAAGTTAAAAATATTTCCTTTTATTTAGCCTCACGCTGTATCCTATCGCACAACAGGATAGGCATAGGGACCTTGTGCTAAGACACTCCGTTCCTCATTTTCCGTGGAAATTGGGAGACATTACATGTTAAATGGTAGAGCTTATGTCTTGGTTCGACGTTAGAGAGAAGAGATGAAAATATTAAATTTCCTCGATTGAACCCACAACCCGTCGCGTCCTTATACCCGTGCGCTACGACTGGTGTCCTCCCACAGCTGCAGCCGAATTTATATCGAATTATAGTATCTTTACAAAAGATCAATTTCAATTGTCCAATGCCAGTACTTTCGGTAAAATATAAAGATAACAGTCATAAAATAGCACGCTATTGTGCTTTTAATTGAAAATTTAGTTTAAGAACTGAAATCTTTAAATATATCACGAACAATTTAACAATCCATTAGACTGTAGATGAAAGGCGAGAGGTATTTATGCAAATTACGGAGTGGAAACGAATTGGTATCCTCAAGAGACGGATTGGGAATTTTAGCTAACTTAGAAAATTAAAGCTTCAAAAGCTCCACTTGTAATCGAAATTTTGTAAACTTTGTATATTAAAAAAATATTTATAAAAGTACTGCCAGGTGTAAATATTAATCATGATATTGGGCTGTGGTTGTTAAACTTTCTATATTTTCTGTTTCTTGTAAAATTGTTCGAAACTGCTGAGCCCGTCGTGGTCCTTTGACAGCAAAATCGATGGTTGTGGGTTCGATGTTTAATCAGAGGAATGATTTTCTTTTTATTTAATCGCTCTCAAATAAGTTGTGAGAGTGGCGTTACACCACACGCTATGACTTGAAACTTAGTGAACGGAGAGTCTTAACTCTAGTTTTCCTCTGTCTACTTAGCTACTTGTCTTAATATTTTAAAGATAGTAAAATTTCAACGCGAGCCTATTTTTTAACACTTCAAATCACTTGATTAAGCCATAGATTCACATCCGGTTACAGCGAAACTTCAATATGGTTGTTACAACTTATGTCGTTAGCACTTTTGCAAGAAAAGTTTGACAGAACTTCCCTAATTAAATAATGTTACAAAAATTATCACTTGATGAGCTTGGGTGCGAGCTATTTACTTTGGCATTTCATCACTTGAACTATACTGTTATTTTCTAATAAAATAAGCAAAAGAACAATAATATGAATATCATACTTATATAGTACCACCAGGTCGGTTTCAAGGAGGCGCGGATTCGAGTCCTGCTACGTTCAAATCTTTATACTTTTCCTAAATAAGTATTTTCCTTTCTAAGTGTGGCATAACACTTTAAAAATGTAAAAATTATGAATATCTTTATTTAGCTTTATATATGCAAAGGGGCCCTGGGAAGGTATTGAGGAATTGCGTGTTGAGTGGGGAAACCCCACGGCCCGCTTTTCTCGTAATCAGAGCAAGAAATTAATAGGAAAATATTTAATATTTTTATTTTCCTATTTAATAACTGGGAATCGAACCACAACGTGTTTATCTGCGTTTATCCACAACGTGTTTATTTAACGTGTGCATCTGCGCCACGAGTGTCCTCAATCAAATAAGTTTTTTAATATAAAAACCAAAAGAACAACATGATGAACATCTCATTATATTATTTATTTGTTTAATGAATTGCATAAAATGATTAAAAGTAAATTACTGAACAATTAAAACAATAAGAGCTTTTGATAAAGTTTCTAATCTAAACAAAATGTTGAATACGTTGTTTTACGTTATGTTTTAAATAAATAATAAAATCAGCTTCACTAAATGTTCTGTGTACACTTAGTTACGTAGAGTTACGACACTCTAAGTTCGATTTACCGTTCAATTTTGAAATATTGCGTGATGAGTGGCGCAACTCAACGCCGCTTAAGTAAATAAGGTTTAAATAATAATTAAAGGTTCTTTTTAATGTTTTCTATCTCAATCTATCCAAAGGATATTCTATAATTCGTCGCGTAACTCAAGTAATTTCAGTTGTACGACTCCTCCTGTATAATTTCCATACAAACTTTGGCAAGTCTTGGCTTATAATGTGACTAAAAGGGTGTAACGAACGGAACTTTGTGAATTGAATTGTTGCGAAATGCGTTAAAATTTCTTGAATTATCTATAATTTATGCTACGGACTGTAATCCGTATTTTGTAGATAGCATGGAGCTGTATATAAGGTTGACG
This sequence comes from Heliconius charithonia, assembly GCA_030704555.1. Classification (NCBI taxonomy): domain Eukaryota; kingdom Metazoa; phylum Arthropoda; class Insecta; order Lepidoptera; family Nymphalidae; genus Heliconius; species Heliconius charithonia. Next base: position 2,794,736 of record CM060809.1, on the reverse strand, counting down.
ATGATGTTGATAAGGCGTAAATGCAACGGTTGTGAGTTCGATTCCCGTAGAACTCTTATCATTACTACCAACTGATAGTAATGATAAGTGTTATATAATATTTAAAATTGCAAATCCAAGATTGAGCCCTGTCGTAGCGCAGTGACACGAGAGTGACTGTAAACGCGACAGGTTGTGGGTTTGATTTGTGAGATTATGTTATTTTTTATTTTATCTAATTATATTTATTTGCTTCCAGACATAGTCATCCCGTCGCTACTAATAGCGGCGCTCTTTATTGGCAACGCGTTCATCGTGCTCATCATATACAAGTACAGGAAACGGTAAGATACTTTGTCTATCTATATCTTTTATCTATACGTTGTGTTACAGAAAACATCAAATTAACCGCTAAGATTGTGGGTTTATATCCCATTTGGGGCAATACTTACATATTTTATTTCTAAATTTAATTTTCTAGAGAGTGCACAATAGACTCTTGTTTCCCTAAATTACCGGTTTTTGAAACTATAGAAAAACTAATTTAAAAAATAAAATTCGATTTGACGAACAGACAGACAGTAAGACAGAGAGGCTAATCCCATTTATTTGAGGTATGGGATCCTAAAAACGTTTAAAGTTTTGGCTTCATATAGAATGAAGATATTTTCTGACGGAAATAAACTTGCTAGTGCAGTTTTTTCGTACAATAAGGTGAAAATCATGAGTGTACGTGGTTCCCAGTTTTAACATTGTAAGAATTCATTACCTGGTTCTCGTAACGAGGCAAAGCGCGGCGTTGAGTTTCGCCATTCAACACGCAATGCCTGTAGAAATCAGCAGAAAGTGGGAAACGAAAATTACTTATTCAGAACGGAGTGTCTTAACACTAGGTTCCCAGGTTCCCTCTACCTATCCAGCTAAACCCTAACCCTTCCCTAACAAATGAAGTATATAAGAGCTATTTAAAAGCAAAATTAACAACAAAATAGAAATATGCAAGTAAAATAGACAATGTGGGATCAATTCTAAAACAATACGGAGTTAATGTATAATGAGGGGGTAACGCTGCGTTTTCTACACGAGTAGGTCAATTGCTTCTCAGTAATAGAAAATGGTAAGCAAAAAGTCATCAAGCATGATAGAACAAGCCGCACATTAGACAGACATCAGGGCTAATACGAGCTCAACGATTTTATCTTTTACAATCTGCGGAATTTTTCTTTAGTATTTCTTTTTTAATATTTTTTTTTTCATTTTCACGCTGTTTGCCGCACATGGCAGTGTAGGCAGAGGGAACCTGGGAACCTAATGTTAAGACCGTTACTTGTAAAACATTTTCGTTACACACTTTCCACCGTATTCTGGAGTGCGTGTTAAGTGGCGTAACTGAACGCTACACTTTGATTTAAAATCAAAGAGAGGCAATGAAAATATTAAATATTTTATTTCTTCGAATGGGAATCGAACATAAGCTGTCGCGTTTACAGTCACACATATTTTTGTTTTTTTTTTTATGATAAAAACGTTTCTTTTTTTGTGATTCATTATTTATAATTTAAAACTAAATAGCGGGGAGCGGAGTATCTTTAAACTAGGTTCCCTTTGCCTTTCCTGCTATATCTAAAACTGCATTTTTTTTCTTTTACCGATCTATCCTTCCTGTGTTCTCCATTATTCTTGACACTGGCGAAGGGATCTGGCAAGTGGTATTCTTGAAAATTGAAAAAAAAAATTACTGACCTTAAATTTTTTATATATGAAGTTTGTACATTAAAATGATAGTAATAAAACAAAATATTTTGTTTGCTTTATTTTTTTTATTTTAAGCATTATTTTTGGTTTCAACGTAATGTGCAATGTGGCCATAGTGGCGCGGTGGCAGTGACACAGCGACTGACTGTGCTACGGCTGTAGGTTCGATTCTCACTCAGAGCTTTAAATTATTTCCAATTCTAAGTTCTGTAGCAACCTAAAAGCCCAGAGTTGAGTTCCGCCACTGAACACATAAAGTCTCGAAAATTGAGCGAGGCGGGAAGAGCGAAGAGCCTTAACAATACGTTACCTCTACCTATTCCATTATTATGTGCGGGATACAGTGTTAAGCTGAACTACCTATTTCAATTATTCAGGTAGATTGTTTAAAAGGAAAATTTTGCCTTTTAAGATTTCAAAAGTGAAAATAATCCACTTTAAGCTAACCTTGTGACATAATAAATTATCAACATACATCCATCAATCTTGATCAAGACCACGTTCATTGATTTTGTCACTAGAAAGGTCAGCTTCAAGATCTAAAATAGTCAATAGCGATTAATGATTAGTTATCCACAGATGTCTAATACAAACACTCTGTTGACTACAATCAATCAAGCTTAAACTGGTATACTTAAAAATTATATAACTATATAAAAAAGAAAATCAGCTTCACGCTGTATCCCGCACACATCAGGGTAGGCAGAGGGTCCTGGAGTCTCCTGGTCGGTTTCCAGGAGGCACGGGTTCGAGTCCCGCTACGTTCAATTTTTTTACGTTTTCTAAATAAGTACTCTTTCCAAAGTGTGGAAAAATACTTTAAAAAAAGTAAAAAAATATTTAGATGTTTGAATTAACGTAAATTTTAAGGGAATAGAGTGTTTCAATACTACGTTCCTTCAACCTTGGCGGTCGCGGGATATAAAATACGATAAACTTTTTAAATTGTTATTTTAACTGTAAAATAATATAATTTAAGATTTTTTTAATTTATCTTGTTACTATAGTGTATAGATTTATTCCTATGACCGATTTACTTAAAGGTAATTGACTGTTCTGAGTAAAATGGGTTTGTCTTGTCTGGCTTCACGAGTCATGAAAGGGTCAATGTATTTATTATAATAAAAATAGCTAAATTTATGTCTAGTACCCGTCAAACTTGTATAATGTAGGTTATTTTTAATATAAGTTTCTTAGTTCGCGAAAGGTTTTATGTGAATAATATTTTTATATTTTAAGGTCATCTTAAGGCCTGACTTACTCCTGTGTTGTGGATTTAAAGTCTACTCAGGGAATATATTATTATAATATAGCTCGCTATATATAATGGAGGCCAGTCGTGGCGCAGCGGCACAAAGTGTGACTGCAAAACCGATTGGTCGTGGGTTCGATTCCCACTCGAAGAGATGAAATATTTACTTAAATTTTTATTTCCATTTCTTCGCTCTGGTGTCGAGGCTAAGCGCGCGATGAGTTCTGCCACTCAACACGCAATGCCTCCAGAATTCGGCAGAAAGTGGAATGTAGTGTCTTAACACTAGGTTCCCTCTGCCTACCCTGCTGTGTGCGGGATACAGCGTGAAGCTGACTTAATATATAATGGAAAAATACTAGTCGCTCCATACTTCTAAAAAAAATAATATCATGAAAATAAATATACATTTGGAAATGGAATATTCCTTATGTATTTCTATAAAAGCTACAAAGTAGGTTGTTATATAAGTAAATAAATATCATTTGGTTAGAACTTATCGATTCGAAGTAAATTGATAGCTCTGAACTTTGATTGACTCTAACTCGGCTTCATCGGTCACGTTTTAAATACACTTACAGTAAAATATTGGAAATGCTCTCATCTTATTTACCATTTTCTTTTTATTATGGAATAATAATATATATTTTAAAATTTGTTTTAATTAAGAAATTAGTTTAACAACAACAGTGATATTAATTTAGTTGTCTTTTTCAGTTCTATATCGCTCATTTGGTGCAAAAATATCGTTTTTGCACTTTTTGATTATCCAGGAACCGCAATCGAAGATTTATCATTAAAGATAGCTACACAAATATAATGTATATACAATATATAATCTTTCCATAATTAATATAGTTAGTCGTTTTTTTTTGTTTATCTCTAAACTTAGCTGGTATTGACCAAGAATCCACTATTCCAGCAACTTGCGATTGATAGCACTTTTAACAAAGTTCATAAAACTTACCAAAGCTTTTAAGTCCAAATGTATATACATTAAAAGATTCCTTTACAGAGACTGTAAGTTTTAATTCCATCATAGATTTTTCCTATCAATAATCATCTATTATGATTTGAACCGCGTGCTTGTTTTTCATACAGAATACGATTTTAATTTCAGCTTTTCATGAAGTAAATTGGAATTCTAGTTATAATGAACGTTTATGTTAGAAAATGCAGACCCAGATAGATCTTTTTGTTCCATGAAAGGGTTGTTCGAAGTGGATAATACAAAGGAATAATGTGATTTTTTTAATAATATTTTTTAAGCGGAATTTGAATAATGCGTCTTTTAATGCTTTTTATGTGTATAAATGTATTTTGTTTATAACAATGATAGTGTTAAATATTATAGGTTTGTAAGATTTGTTAAGTTGAAATCGTGTAAAAAAATCGAATGTAGCTGATTTGGAAGTCTTAAATGACTGAGTCCAACCATGATATTTTTCTATTAAAATTTATTAAAAATTTTATAAGTATCAGCCTACATCTAATAAAGAAGGACAAATAAAAATAATTATTTTATTTTAATTAATTATAAAATATAAATATTACAAAGTACATTATACATATATAAGTATTATTTTTAATACAGATAATAAAATGTTACATTTAATTAAATATTCTTTTTATAAAAGGTGCCATGCCGTAGTTAACTTTAACGTTAACTTCCAAACGACTGTTTTCACTGTTATTACCTTTTTATTAAACGTGCGTAATTGTTTTAACTGGCTCGCACCTTTAATTAACTCGTGTCAGTTAGTACGCTTGGCAAGAAATAACATACTACTTTGCAAGAACTATATAGTAATTAATATATACATATGTATATTATGTTGCTTATGAAGCTCTAGATTTAAAAAATAACATTAAAAACGGGGCCGTCGTGACGCAGGGATAGGGACAGGGTTCGATGCCTATTAAGAAGACAAAACGCGGCGTTGAGAAAATTGAGCGGTGCGTGGAGTTTGAAGTGTTTTAACATTGTTTCCTCTGTCTACTAAGCCATTTTAAATTAAAAAAAAAGGGAACAACCAAGAAGCAAAATAGTATTGAATATGTACTACCAATGATTTTAAATATTTATAAACATTTTTTATACATTATTACTTTACGATATCAAGAATTTGTTATTTCTCTAAATTGTTGTTGTTAAATTAATAATTTAACAACAAAAATAGTTACGATCTATACAACGGGTGTCGTTTCGTAGCGTCGCTTTCCAAAGTGACTTTGTCGGTGGCGATCAGGGAGTGAGACAGGAAGTCGCTCCATTATCGTCGATCGGGCCGTATTAGGTATTTGACGGCGTAGGTCACGCGAGTCAGACACATCAACGGTCCCTTTGTAAAGTATCAAATGTGAAAAATGGAAAGATTTTTTTTATTGCTGTTTTGAATTACTAGCAAGGGTAATTGTAGATTACATACACGTTTAAAAAAATGCATAAATAAACTTTTTTTTTATTTAAGAAAATAATAATTAAAATGAATTCGAATTCAAAAAATAATTAGAAAGTGAACACTCGCAATGTTTTTATCATTAAATGAAAGTATTGCTAACAATATTATATGTAACTATATTGTATTGTTCCTATTTCCTTGATCTGATTTCTCTTGGAGATATTGCGAATTTCAACTCATTACTACACACCCTAATTATTTTATTTGGACTATAAAATATTTTTAAGGCCCCTAAGGTATAGGGGCTCAAGCGTGGGAGTGTAAACGCGATTGTTGTGGGTGCGATTTCCACTCTGGGGAATGATTTTCTTTCTCTCGCTCCAATGTCGAGGCAAGGCTGGGTGTTGAGTTTCGCTAAACACGCAATGCTTTAAAAATTCTGCGGAAAGTGGGGATCGGAATTGTTTTAATAGGGAACATAATGTCTTAACATTCAGTTCCCATGTTTCTTCTAGCTACTCTGCTTTGTACCTTATACCAGAGTGATGGTAAAGAAGAGTATTTTTATAAAACACTACAAGGTCTTATTTTCAAAGATATTCATTGATGAAATAAAAATATCGCTTTACCATAGTTACTTTTGATCTAAATTATGTGCAATACAAAATTTATAAAATAGAAATATATAGAATAGGTATTTTAGCTGCAATACATTAAAAATACGATTGTGATATTTCAAATTATACCTCATATGAAGTAATGTTAGTTTAACAAACTAGCTGTCAAAATTATTATATGAAACAGAATAACAAACTTGTTTCTCTTTCCGTCTCTACTCTACACTGGTTCCCTTAAAGTTCTAAGCTAGAACTTACAACTAATTCTATGTAATTAAACTTACGCTGTAACTCTTGCAATTAAAACTACATCGTATAAAGACAATTTGCGCTTACGTCATCCGTTCGTTCGTATTTGCTAACTAATTAAGTTCGTTTAGCCACTCGGTTGCAGGGACTTAGTTGTATGTATGTATGTATGTATTTGTATGGACTTTGTGGGAGATGAAATGGCTGTTTCAATGATAATGTCACGAATTATATACAATTTTATAAGTTCTGTTTAAAATTTTATTATAATTTTTAAAAAGCATCCAAGTTTATTGATGATACAATTATTACAAATTTATAAAATTGAGCTTCTTAGATTTTATTGTTTATTTGTGACTTAGATATTAACATTGACTTACAATTTAAGAAAAACGCAGTGATGGTGTGGAAAATATTGATATTTTACTTTATCCATAACATGTGTTTTAAACGTAAGACGCGCAGCGTTGAGTTGCGCCACTCAAACCCCAATAATTCCACGAAATTTAATGGAAACGGAGTGTCTTATCACTCGGTTCCCTTTACCTACCCTGCTTTATGCGGTATCTTCTTCTTCTACCTGGCATTAGTCCCGGCTTTTGCCAGGGTCTGCCTTCCTACTCAACCTGCTCCACTTTGCACGGTCTTTAGCGTCCTCGGTGGTTAGACCATTGGCTCTCATGTCCTGCTTCACGACATCCAACCAGCGCTTCCTTGGGCGTCCGAGAGGTCTCACTCCAGGGACTGACATAGCAAGGCACTTGCATCCGACATAGTTCTTAGGCCGGCGCGTAACGTGACCAAACCATCTCAGGCGACGCTCTTGGAGCTTATCCGCTACGTCACGGACTCCAAGACTACCTCGAATGAATGTGTTGCGTATGCGGTCAGACCGCGTTACGCCGCACATCCACCTCAGCATCTTCATTTCCGTGACGTGAAGCTCCTGAGTGTGCCGAGATAGTGCCGGCCAACATTCGCTGCCGTATAAAAGAACCGGTCGGATGACGCTCTTGTATATCAGACCCTTGAGTTTGGGCGGTATCCTGCGATCGCAGACCACACCAGTGACCTCCCGCCATTTGGCCCAAGCAGCGCTTATCCGGCTATAGACATCGTGATCGATGCCTCCGGACTCGTGCATAACGGATCCAAGGTACCTGAACTTTTCCGACTTAACGGCTGGTTCAGGACCTATAAGGATAGTGCTCGAGTCCGGGCTCCCACAGGCCATGTACTCGGTCTTCGACACATTAAGTTTAAGACCGCCGTTCTCAAGTGTACCCTTCCACAGGTTCACTCTACGCTCCAGCATCAGTCGGTTCTCATCAATGAGTGCTATATCATCGGCATACATCATCAGCCATGGAGGCTGGTCTTGGATGTGAGCCGAGACAGTATCGAGCACCACATTGAATAAGAACGGACTAAGAGCCGAGCCCTGGTGAACCCCTACTGTAATGTGGAAGGGTTTAGTGTCGCCAACAGCAGTCCTAACTATAGACGCGGAATCGTGGTACATATCTCTGATAATCCCAATATAGACCTCAGGGATCCCTTTGGATCGCAATGCCCACCAGATACACTGACGAGGCACACAGTCAAAGGCCTTCTGCAGATCTAAAAAGGCCACATGCAGAGCTCTCCTTTTTTCCCTGTATGCCTCCATCAATGTTCTGAGGGCGAAAACGGCGTCCATAGTGCCCGATCCTGGCTGAAATCCATACTGAGACTCAGAGACAGTACACTCGCGGCGGAGCCTGAGGTCGATCATGCGCTCGAAGAGCTTCATGGTATGACTCATAAGCTTAATGCCCCTATAACTACCACAATCTTGAACACTGCCCCTTCCCTTGTAAATAGGGGTAATAAAGCTAAGCCGCCACTGGTGTGGCATCTTTCCAGTGTTCAAGATATGGTTAAAAAGGACAGTAAGTATGAGGACACCAAGAGAGCCCAACGATTTCCACGCTTCGATCGGAATATCGTCAGGTCCCGGCGGTATATAGCGTGAAATTAAAAAATGTAAAAAAAGTTCAATACATTTATGTTACTTTACGAAATAATATATTTAGATCTAAACATCTAATCTACAAACAGTATTTGAAACCACAGTCAAAGAGCGACTCAAAGCGATCTCAGCTACACGTTTCAATTATACCAAGAAGACGTCTGAAAAGACAAGACAATGAAAATACCCCGTAGTTAATAGATCTCGTCCAAAAGAGATTCCTCACAAATAATGTGAACTAGAAATGCAATTTAGGTACACTAAGGTTCTTGAACTGAACTCTACTAAGTTTTAAGTCTCTTCTCTAGTCTTGTTTATTTATATGTACGCTCAAGTTTTTATTTGCGGCTTCGCCTGTGTTGTCTAATGGAACAAATAAAGTCCGGTTTCTACTGAAAGCGGAGCGGAGTCATTAAGGACTCGTAAGAGTAAGCTGCATATTTGTATTTCCACTAATAAATAGTCAGTAGTAGTAGAGCGAGCAGAGCAGCAAAAGTTGAAACGAACCCGCTCAGTCGTCGGGAGTGGATTGGAGTAGTTACAAAATACAAAATTCTTTGGTGTTAAAAATGTAAACCTATATTATTTAAAAAGAGTACGTCCTTTCACTCTAGGTCAATTACCACTCATTTCTCTTTCCAGCATTACCCGCTCATTTCTCTTTTGCAGTGGAAATTAGAGGCTGTGTATGATACGTGACATTTCATTCATTTGATGTTATATTAGAATTTCTCGTTGAATTTTTTATTGAATATAAAAAATAACTTTTCATTTTGAGCCAGTAGTTTCTGAGATAAGTGTGTTTAACCAAATAACCAGCTGGTTATGATATACCTAAATATGGATTTAACAAGCGAGCCGATTTAACTTTTGATATTTGGTTTTAAGGTAAAGGTTTTTAGTAACAAGAGATTAAATAAACAAAAGTTATTATTTAAAAAAGTTATAAAAAGTAAAGTGAAAAGTTGTACCCTAAGTATATAATCAGACATGACACCTTAATACTTTTGTATTGGTTTAAGAAACTTTAAATCGAACATTATAACATCTATTATATGAGACTGTCTAACTAATAAATATTCTTTAATATATGTTATGCTTTTAAAAATAAATTGAAATTGACCACGTCTTAATATACGAGTATATTTACTTACCATATTAATAGTTGAATTATTAATAAAAATAAATAAATCAGCTTCACGCTGTATCCCGCACATAGCAGGCTAGGCAGAGAGAACCTACTGTTAAGACACTCCGTTCCCCACTTTCCGCCGAATTTTGGAGACATTGCTTGTTGAGTGACGAAACTCAACGCCACTCTTTGCCACGACGCCAGAGAGAAGAAATGGCAATTTAAATAAATATTTAATTTACTCGAGTGTGGATCGAACACACAATCGTCGCGTTACAGTCGTACCCAGGGACACAACCCTGGGCCACGACGGCCTCTGTACTTCTTAGTTAGTATTAAATCATATTAAAAGCGGTTCAGCCTTGAACTCATATATGAGTAATGTCTCTATTGTGATGATTTGACGTTCTTAATGGGTAAAAGAGTGTCTCAACACTAGGTTTCCCTAAATTTCCTCCGACTTCCTCGCTAAAAACAAATTGGAAACACAATTTGTACATAACTCCATACACACATTCAAACGAATCACTAACCCTTATCAAATATTCCTTACGAAATCTAAGTATCTATATGCGTATAACAACTTTACTGAGAGTCAGTTAAACAGAAATTAATTACGAGTACAGCTGTAATAAACACGTGACCCAGATATAACCCGCCCTCCGGCAATAGTCTTATATATAATAGATGGATAGAACAAACTCGTACCATCTCTACCGTGCACGTTATATTCATTTAACTAGCGGCGTGCTCGCGGCTCCGGTTTTTTGAACTATAAGGTATTTTTTTTAAAGTTATTTTAAATGTATTTGAAAAACATGTTTTTTAAATGTAGTCAAAATAAATTGTAATCTTTTGAGACTTTATGTGAGTTAGCTCAAAATAATAATTGTCGTATTTAATAAAAAAATGGTAATCTCGATTTTTATTTATTTTATGATTTTGACGTAAATCTCGATTCCACGGGATGCCTCGATCCTCAATTCTGAGTAAAAAAGTAAGCTATATGTATGTCACTTTACAACCTAATAAAAAAATCCATTAAAATCAGAATTGATTTTAAAGGAGCTAATCTCAGGATCAAAACTGATTAACTGTTTGTGAGTTTAGCCCGGACATACAGACAGATGACAGACAAAAAGTTTAATATTATTTATTTGTATTTTTGTGTCGTGTAATTAACTATTTGCATTGTAAACAACACAGTTATCTTGATATCATCACAGACAGACACTTAAATTTTTATATAGTATTAACTATATAAATATATGGGAATATGGATAATGAAATGAAACTTAGTGAGTAACAGTGCTGAAAGGTTCTGTAAACAGATTAACATCAAAGTGACCGGTGGTAATGGATATTACCGCGAAAGTGAATTACGGTATTATATTTGTAAGCTTAGATTTGGTTTCTAGTTACTTCACTCAAATAAATACACTTATTTCGAGATAATTTTGATGATTATTTGTAAGAGAAATTTAATTTGGTGAAAGTGGATTCCGGCTGAGATCTATACTAATATTATAAGTCTGAAGAGTTTGTTTAGTAGAACGCGCTAATCTCAGGAACTACTGTTTATTGGTAGGGATTGCAAAAATATAATTTTTATTTTACATAGACAATTTATCGAGTAAGGCTACATTATATCACGTTAATCGTTTCGATGTTTAATGTACCTAAGTTGCGCGGTCAAAGGTACCTCGGGCACTTACACACGGGTTATGTGACATTAACCTAAAAGTCAAAATGTAACTTCTTAAAGTAGTAAATAATAGTATATTTTGTAATAATAACATATTTCGTCTTATATTTTCTATTTTCTAATATAACTTATTCTTATTACAAAGGCTTTTTATAATGTTTTTTTAAGAATATTATTATGATAAGTAAATAAAAGTAATATGAAACAAAGCAATCGGTTTTGATAATTTGAATATGTACAATTTAGTTGGAAGTCACAAGGGAATGATCCTTTTTCACAATATTGAATCTTTTATATAATTGTATTTTATAACATTTAAAAAGGAATTTTGTTCTTTGGCTTTCTTTTATTCTTCTCATTTTAGCTTCACAACTTATCCCACATCAAGCAGGACACTAAGGCACTCCGCTTTCCACACACCGTACAGTTTTTGAAATATTGTTCAGTGGCGGAACTCAACGATGCGCTTTGTCTTCTTACCAGAGGGAGCAAATGTAAATAGTTAATTTACACAAGTGGGAATCAAACCCACAACATCCATGTTTGTAGTCAATTCTGTACGGTCACAATGGTCGCAAATCATTTTAATAATTTATTGAGACCATTTAATTTACTTTGATATAAAACAGATACAATATATACTTTTATTATCTAAGAGAAATCAATTTTACACTTGTAAATGTAAATTAATATTAAAAAATATAAAAAAACACACTCATTGGATTAGGAGTTATCAGGATTTAAATCAAAGATTATATACTTTTATAATAGCATAAATACCGCATCAATTCTACCACTATCGTCTGCACGTTTATACTTTTTAACTGCGCCTTTATAATAAAAAAAATAAATGAAAATATATTATATTTTATTCTAAAAAGTAGTGCAATAAAAATTATTAAATAAATGAAAAAAAAAATCAGCTTCACGCTTTATCACGCACACAGCAGGGTAGGCAGAGGGAACCTAGTGATAAGACACTCCGTTCCCCACTTTCTGCCGAGTTCTGGAGGCATTGCGTATCGAGTGGCAGAACTCAACGCCGCGCTTAGCCTCGACACCAGAGCGAAGAAATGGAAATATAAATTTAAGTAAATATTTCATCTCCTCGAGTGGGAATCGAACCCACAACCAGTCGGTTTTACAATCACACTTCGTGCCACTGCGCCACGACCGGCCTCTATTAAATAAATATTGCGCTTAAAAGACTACTTTATTATCAACAATCTAGTTTCTGAACTCTGAACTTTTCACTATAATGAAGGACGCTATGCAAATTCATTCCGTAATGTTCCACTTCTTCCGGAAAGTCTTTGTTGCCGCAAGGAATAATTTGTTTATATTATGTTTAGCAACTAACATATACGCGGAGAGTATCGTGGCACTGTGGTGCAGCACACGCTTCTAAGCGCGACATAAGTGGGTTCCTGTTCAGGGAAATTAAATATTTTTTTCCAAGCGCAAAGCGGATATAGAGTTACATGTGACATGCTGCATGTAAGAAACAGGATAAAGCTACGAAATAATAATAATACAGCTTCACGCTGTATAACGCACACAGCAGAGTAGGAAGAGGTAACCTAGTGTTAAGACACTCTGTTTAACACTTTCTGCCAGATTCTAGAGGCATTGCGTGTTAAGTGATAGAACTCAACGCCTCGCTTTGCCTTCACACCACATCGAAGAAATGGAAATATAAATTTAAGCAAATATTTCATCTTCTCGAGTGGGGATCGAACCCACAACCAGTCGGTTTTACAGTCACACTTTGTGCTCCTGCGCCACGACTGGCCTCACAAGAATAATGTAAATGTTACATTATTTTGTTGAAAATCAACATTCCTCTGACTGTCAAGTTTGAAGTTAGAAGTCGCCTCATTAGAGATGATTTGTGACCATCCCTTTTATTTGCCATTAGTAGTAACAAAGCTTTTATCCTATAGGCTTTCGTTGGTTTAACTTCCTTTTTGATTGACGTGACAAATATATAATGACATGACTTAAAATCTGGAAACGATAATTATACTTATTTAGACGTAATAAAAAATTGAATGTAACGGGACTGGAACCAGCGCCTCCTGGAAGGCGATCAGGTGCTTTGACCACGAATATATTGTAGATAATAGTGTTATTCCACAATTAAGAAAGAAAAATACTTATTTAGAAAACGTATTTTTTTTTTGATTTTGTTGATGCTTGTTCTACTAAACCACTGAAATCGCGCTTAAACCAGTGAACTAATGTAGGTAATACTCTTTTATTCATATATAAGAATAACACATAGACAAAAAAATCAAAAAAGTCAAATAAATTTAACTATAAATTTAAACAGGAGAAGCGATATCTAATGCTCCAGTATAATGTAAATGTACTAATAATTCACTTCTTGCTTATTAAACAAACAAAAGAAATCCAACAAAAATACAGAAAATACGATTAAGACGGAGCCTCAGACATTTCAAAGACTAATCGCTTAATTGGACAGTACCTCAGTTCCCTCCCTGTTAAAGTGTTACTATAAAATTCTAAAACACAAAGGTAATTTTTGTTTAACTCTTCTTATTTACCTCTCACAGTACTTACCGCTAATTGACTTTGTTTATACATTTCTATATATGCACAGTTTTTTTTAGATTTAGTTAGTCAAATCACTTTCCGTTGAACTATCGAGACATTGCGTGTTGATTAGCGGAACTCAAAGCCGCGTTTGGTCTGAAAATATTAAATAGCTTAATTTCCTCGAGTGGCAATAGAACCCACAACCGCCGCGTGTACAATGTACCACGCTGTGCCAATGCGCCCTTCTGGCCATTTTATTTTATGTATGTATATAAAGATATAGAGATTTACGTATAAATAGATAACTTTATTATATAGAGACTGTATGTAGTTGCTTTAGTTAGCGTTTCAAATTAGTGCTGCATAAAAGAGCTAACCGTTCGCTGAAACTTTATCGTATTTCATGATACGTTAAAGTTCTATCACAACGGAATTGTATTAACGCTTTCAAAAGGGTCAACTAGCCTGATAGGCATGGGAAAGTTGCACTGGCTTCTAATGAATTATTTTTAATATGATTTTACTGCTTTTTATCAGAAATAACGATACATAATTTTTTTTGTCTCTAACTTTTACAATAAAGGAGTTATGGGGGTAACAACCCTTAACGGTAAAGTTTATTTTCTCGGTTAATATTAAAGATATCTTAAGAAAAAATTAACTAAACATAGCAATCTATAAACTTATATATATTCTATGAATTATTATTAGAGAGAAATATATCGAGATTGTACTAACTTGAAAAAAATATATTTTTTTGAATTTCGGTGGTTTCGACGCCAAACAAGCGAGGTGAAATATCCAACGAAAATTCCATAATATTAAATTTTCCATATATAACATCAATTCAATAGCTTCTTTGATATTAATAAGGTATACTATTTTTTGCTTTTTATTTTTTTATATCATCCATAGGTAATTATTATATGAGAAAGATGAACTTACTGCCATCCAATTTAGTTTTGAAGTACAACGTGTACCCATTCATACCTTGGGCCATATACACCTAGGAAAGTGCTCCGTTGGGTGCTTGTCACGAATTTCTCACGTAAATTGGGTCGTCTTTATATGAAGCATGATTAAACTATGTGAAACTTAGTTAGTGACATAATTTATTACTTTTAAAATCTAATTGGAGATAACTTGGTAGGTGGTTGAAGGTGGTTGGAGGTTCATATCATATTTGAAGGAATTTTACTATATGTACTTATGTAGAACATATTTCACTGCTCCGATCAAAGTACGGTGTTGAGTTCCGCCAGTCAGCGCACAATATCTAAGTAGGCGGAAAATTGATGTTATGTGCGACGTTTGGCTCCGTGAGCCGTAAACTTAATTAACTGCTGCAAAAGTAGAAAACAAAATCTCTTTCATAGTAAAGTTTTATGAATTTCTTTAAACGAAATATGTAAATATAATTTAAATGTAGTAAGTAAGCTATAAGATTACACAAAAATGAGCTCTGTTTATAGATTTTTTCAATAAACAAGATATAATAAAGGTACATTTATATTTTTTATCCTACTAAGTTAAATATAAGCAAAATTCAATAGAAAATTGTGAAAGCTTTACGAGTATTAAAATAACGATATTACATTTACAAGAAAAAGCAATCTCAACTAAACATCGGAGACTATAATATGCACACTGGCCTTGGTATCCAAGAAAAGGGGTGACTTGAGTAGTTTACTTAGTTCTCTAAGTAACACTGTGAAATGTGTGCGTTAGTTTATTTGAATAAATATATTTATGAGTATTTTAAAAAAATACTAGAACAGTCTTTTTTTTTAAATGATTTATATAGAAGCCATCGTGGCGTAGTGAGTTAGTCTTGAGTTCGATTCCTTCTCAAATTGATGAGTAATTTTAATTTCTGCCTATTAGTTTTTTTTATTCCCTATCAGTTCAAGTTTAAGCGGGCTAAGCCGCGTTTGGGTCGCTGTGTGTGAAGCAAAAATATAAAACTCCTTGCACCTGTAAAAATAATTGGAACTTGAACAAAACCATTCTTCCAAAGAATGTAATTGTATGTAATTTTTGGATACCCTATAGTGATAGGGTGTCCAAAAATTAAGCACGAATATTATCTACTATAGAAAAACAACATCCAATTTTATTTCGTTCCATCTTCCTATTCCTACATGCTAAATCAAATGCGACCGTATTGGATTTTTTTTTCTATTGAATAAACAATAATATGTCAACCATTTTGTACTAAAAGTATTCTCGTATTCTTTTTTATTATTCCATTTTTCGAATTGTAATCTCGGAGTAAATATTTATGCGATAGTTATTTACACTTCTTGTACGTGTCGCTATTATATTTTTCAAATAACATCATATTTCAGATATCAGCTATACATATCTATTATGTAGACGTTTGTAGAGTTAGTAAATAGTTTGACAGTTTAGTCTCTGGTTTGTAGGTTCGTTTCAATTAATATATTTTTTATTTTTTTATTTTACTGTGCCAATAAATTTAGTTAAATTTATGAAGATTTCAGGGCTGTTTAGTCTTATAACAAATAAAAAAATATCTTAAAATATTAGCATTAAAGAAAAAAAAAATGCCTATGATATCAATTTATAACAGTTTAAGTGGTCATATTATTGGTCAATAATTACTTCATCCATTTCTTCGTTCTGGTAACGAGGCAAAACGCGGCGTTAAATTCCGCCATTCAACACGTAATATCAGAATCCGATGGAAAGTGGCGAATAAAAAGGGAACAGAATGTCTATATGGTACCAGTCCTATCAGGTCCACTCTACCGACCCTACATTATACGGGATACAGCGTGAAGCTAATATATTTTTTAAATAAATTATAGCCTGCATATTTTATAATCTCTAATCCTTTTTTTTATTGGCTTCACGCTGTATCCCGCACACAGCCGAATAGGCAGATGAAACTTAGTGTTAAGATACGCCGTTCCCGTTCCCCACTTTCCGGCGAAAACTCGACGCCGCGCTTTACCTTGACACCAGAGTGAAGAAATGAAAATGTAAATCCTCATCCATTCTCCTAGTAGGGATCGAAACCACAACTAGTCAATTTTACAGTCACACTTTGTGCTCCTGCGCCACAACTGGCCTCCATTTCAATTCTAATTCTCTTATTATTGTTACAGGAAAAATGATGATCTCGAGGACGAATTCAACACCATACCGTTGAGTGGTAACGGGATCCACAGCGCGGGGAACGCGGTCTAGTCGTCTAGGATACAAAGTTAACACACTGGCTCTACTGAGGCTACCTAATTGGGCTTTTTATAATAATTACATTTTATTTATTAATAAACTTATATGTTGTTATTATTTCACTTTATTTATTTATTTATTTAGTTGCTTCTCTTCATTGTAGTATATACTGTTTACGTTTATTCACACAGTATTATTGTTAGGTATTAAAAGTTAAATGCTGATTTGTTTTTTTTTTTCTAAAAAAAAAGCAGAGTAAAAAAAAATAAAGGTAGGATAAATTATGAATCACAACAGTGAGTTGTGAATAATAGACGCCCCCGTCAAAACACGAAACAAACTTGGACCCTAAATTTTCGACGTGATTTTCACTTGTGCGGTTTTCACGTGAAAAAGTTATAGCCTGACGAGGTTTTCCGACGAATTGTTATGACATGTGCTGTATGTGGATGAATATTGTTTATTTTAGAAAGGTCTTTTTTTTATTTTAATGCTTAATGTCATTGAAGTCATCTCAGTTAACTCAAAATACTTCCAGAATTCGGGGGAAATTGGGAACTAAAAGTGTCCTAATGGGAACGGAGTGTTTTGAAACTAGGTTCCCAGATAGTTTTTGCCTACAGCGTGACGTTAAAAAAAATTAAGTCATTCGAATCGATACAATGTTATAAATATATGTATGTCGTTCTCTTGATGTACTTAAAGACACAGTAGTTTTTTGAACACTAAAACTTAAAATGAAAACGAGTGTGACTTGCTTTCAAAAGTAAATGACTAATCTACCAAAGATTGCTTCAATAACAAAAATCTACGGATCTAAATTTTAGTGTAAAAAAACGTATTTAACATCGAAATTTAATAGTATTTCTAGTATGTAAACTCTTCTACATAAGTTCATACTACAGTAAGGCATAAGTTATATTATATATTTTCAATTAGAGTCCTTAAAGGTATAATAGTGATTGTATCCATTGTTTGGAGAAGGTCGTCTTTTGTTGTTTAAAACTGTGCTGTAATTCTTAAATTTTTCTTTTAGTCACGTTTTTCAACTTCTTAGGTTACGATCACACAGATAGGCTTGATGACAATTAATTACATTCTTCTCCATAATAAATAGTATTCTTCACTGTAACTTTAGTTTTGTTTTTTAATTGATTTTTTTTATTAAAATTAAATCAGTTTCACGCTATATCCCGTACCCAGCTGGGAAGGCGGAGGTAACCTAATGTCAAGACACTCCACTTCCCCACTTAATTCTATTAAAATTATACAAGACTGATGATAGGTCAATAACCTGAGAACTGAGTTGACCAAGTGGCAGTGTGTCTACTGAAGCACAGGAGATCCTTATCAATTACCTTCTGGCTGATTGGGCTTTGTGTCGCCCTATTAAGTGATAATAGTGGAATAAAGGAGCTTTACATATGCGCAATCCTGCATATAAGTACATAAAATATCATATTTTACTATAAAATATCATATTTTTACATAACTTACTGCATAAGAATTCTAAATTTGAATACTTTCCATTTTATCCATTAATACGGAGAAACTGGACACTGCATTCTCTGTGACGATATGTCCTAAAGGACATATATTTTTTAAAAATATCTCGTTTTTTGATTATGTCGGTCCGAACGTGCCAGTTGGGCACAAATCATTTCGTCAATGTCACGTTGTATGGAGAACACGATGTGGTTGTGAACAATAGGAGAATGCGTGTTAAAAGGAGATCCAGTTCAAAATTGCCTTCACCTTCGAAAAAGAATTTTAAAATCAGTACATATACATTATATACATAACAAAGAAAGTTAGCAAGAGATAAATGGCTTTTAAACGTTCACTCCGAAGTAAATCTTCCTTCAAAAATTCAAAAAGTCATACATATTCAAAAGATCTCATCATTTTGTGGAGGCATGGTTCCGTAACTCAATATGATAACAGATTTTCTCATAAAGCCACACATATTTCACGTACAAGCATATCTTTGTTTATTCATTACATGGCTTTTTATTTTCATTTAAATCTCTCTATTTACCAAATTGTATGATGCGCTCAGATGGTGCGGTGCGGGTAAAGTGCGGCGTTGGGTTCCAAGCAATATCTTCGGGCTAAAAGCGGAGAGTGGATTGTCTTGACACTAGGTACTCTATGCCTATGCTATGTAAAATTAAGCGTAAAATAAAAAAAAATTAAAATAAAAAAACGTATTTTTTTAGTTTATTTGTTTATTTTATGAGTCTTGTCCAGTGTGGTCTAATATTTTCGTAGCGCCCTTAGGTTTTAAGTAAGAACTGATATTAATATTGAACATTCAGTAAATCGGTGTTTCTTTTCAGCACATTTCACTGCCTTCATTTCACTTATGTCAATTAAGGAACTCATGCTTCTTCGAGTACTGTATGTACTTGATAGGTGATTTCGTTTCAAAATTGTTAATGTTTTTTGTATGTATTCGGCAAAGTCTGTATAGATTCTGTAATGAATAAAAGCACTATCTTTAAATGTCGTGTTTTATTCGTGTAAACTCAGTTTAGTTATTGTGATACCAGTCAACAAGCGTTAGATTTTGGGTTCGATTCCCATTCGAGGAAATTTCAATTATAATAAATATAATGGGGAAAGGAGTGCCTTAACACAAGGTTCTCCGGCTTATCCTGCTACGTACGCGAAAAAAGTTATATGGTTTGATCCATACAAAACACGTTTTTAAAACTAATGTACAAAATGTACATTCATATAAAAAAAAAAACATTTCGAAATGCTTAAATTAAAACTAACCTAGATATAAATAATGATATAATATTTTCTAATATATTTTCTAATAGCCATTATATTTTGAAAAATAGCATTCTTTTTTTTTATAGAACCTGCTAATACAATATTTCGTAGATTTTTTTTATTGTTGGCAAATCGCATTTTAAGTAGCAAAATACAAGCCATCTGCTTTTCTAAGCTGACCAAGCATATACCTACATTATATTAAAAAAAATCTATATAAAATTTTTACTTCATACTTTAAAATTAAGATATTCTACGAAGGCAGTGTAAACATTTCCAGTACCATTTAAAAACGTTATTACTTATCTCCAGGGTAAAGTATTGTTCATCGTCTATTTTAAGAAATATAAACGTGATGATAATATAATTGTTCATATTTAGGTACTTGCTGTTAAACTAAAGACATTTGTCACCATACAATGCCTTTAGTATAGCGTTGTTACTCAGTTTACTTAACCTTGACTCAAACAAAAATCTAATTGTCTTCTTAATCTATTTATTTTTTGGTGATTTTTATATTAATTCGTCACATCATATGAGGAGGCTGTCGCGTGTGGCGCGTTCGATTTCCACATGGGAAATTAATTATTTTGATTTTCCTTGCTCTGATAACAGAGCGGTATTGAATTTTCAATCACGTGTGTTGAGTACCTACGCGTACCCGGCTCGGTACGGGATACAGCGTGTAAAAAGCGCATAAAGTTTTGATAAGCCACCAAACCAACGCTCGTCCCCTCCCCGGAAGTAGGAAGGGGGAACCCCTTATTTTCATGACCATCACACATTTTGCCGCATAGCAGGGTAAACAGAGAGTGCTAGTATCTAGACACTCCATTCTTCGTAATCCGGCCGTACTCGCTGCAACGTCCATTAAGAGGCGTAACTCAACGCCGCTCAATCTATGATTATCATACAAACATTAAATAATAGTAAAATATATGGCTCATTTGATGCTGTAAGCTTGTAATTTACATATAACACAGCTAAATGTCACAGCAATTAATCTTAAAAACGAAATTACACATTCTGACTGGCGCACGCGAGTTTAAATATTTAGACTTCGCGGTGATGAAAGGTAAAGTAGATGTAAGTTTCCTCAATTAACATTCACCTACAAGTACTTGTATAAGCTTTTATAGTACCACTAGGTTTTAAACTGCGGCTTTGCCTGTGTTTTAAAAGTTAAATAAAAAGTCGATAAAATTAACTTTAAGGCACTGATGGTACAGCGTACGACTGTAAGCGCGATATGTTGACAGGTTGTGGGTTCGATTGCTAGTCGAGGAAAAGAAATATTTATATATTTTCATTTCTTCACTCGGATAATGGGGCAAAGCGCGGCGTTGAGTTCCGTCACTCATCACGCAATGCCTCCAGAATACGGCGGAAGGTGGGAATAGAAGCGTTTTAATAGGAACAGAGTATCGTGACTGTGGGTTCGCTCTGCCTACCCTTCTGTGCGGGTTAGAGCGTGAAGCTAAAAATGATTAAAATTTTAAAATCCTGATAATGATCCTTAAAATACACTAAAAATAATATTTTAAATAGATATATCCACTTTTTAATTAAATAATTTTACGTAAAATTGCACCGTGACATGAGTGTTTCTATCATACATAAGAAAATTACATTATTTTTTAAAATTTTATTGTATATCATAAAAAGTTTGTCATAAAGGGCGTTAGCAAAAAAGTTCTATTACGAATTCAACTATCAATATATTAAAAGTTAAGTGACTTTAATTTAATCTTAATTAATTAAGTATCATCCTATTATATACAAATTAAAATAAATAAGCAGTATTTTAAATTCCTCGCGTTAAGTGTCCTTAACATGCAATGTCTTCAGATTCAAGCTCTAGGTTCCCTCTGTTACCCTATTGTGTGTGGGATACAGTGTAAACTATATTACGGGATTTTAATTTATGTAATTTTAATTTAAATTAGCAATTCTTTTATTGTTTTCTAGAAAAAATACATATAGCAAGTTATATTTCACTAAACTTCAAGAACAATGAAACAAAACAATATATTTCCAAATCACATACTAAAATGTACACACATAGTAAATCTTTACGTAACGAGAAAAATGAGTCAATTCGAATTGGATCGAGCTTTTATCGTCAAAGAAATCGCCGATAATAAAACGTGGAGAGAGCATAAGGCTAAAAAATGGGTGACAAAGTGCTTAACTCCGTATATTGAGATGAAACATACTAGTAGGTATATAAGAGAACGTAATGTAGAAAGATAAATGTTTTCAGTTTGTCTTAGTTACAAACAGATTTAGTAAAAAAAATATTTGATACAATTGTATCTTCACAATGAAGGTTATATAATAAAAGCTAAGTAATTCATGATGAAAGTTATATAATAAAATCTATAAAAACGATAAAAAAAATCGTTTGTTGTAAGGGTGCCCTTAAATATTTAATTTATGCTGTTTCTTAGGGTTCCGTATCTTTTAAGGAAAAAAAAGGAACTCATATCAGAACACTTTTCTGTCCATCTCTCTGTCTGTCTGTCAAGAGCCTTTGTCTCAGGAACGCTTGGAGATAGAAAATATATAAATTCAAAGCAAAACTATATTTACCTAAAAAAAGATATGGCCGTCTATATTATACGTACGTATTTCAACACTATGAAGGGAATTAAAATTAATAGGGTACTTCCGGTTGACCTAGAATTATGAGATTTGGCACTTAGTATCTACAGGTAGTATTAGTGTAGCAAGAATATTGAAAACTATACGTTTGTGGTTGAATCCTATAAAATTATAACCTTAAAAGGGGAGCAAATTATGGTATTAAGGCAAGTTCAAGTAAGGTATCAGATGAAAGGACTCTTTCTAAGCAAAGCCTGAAGCCTTTTAGAAAAAGCTCAAGATCTCCAATTTTTGTACGGAACCCTCTATGGGAGAGCCTTATGTTATAAAACTAACTCCACTTTCTGCCCAATTTCCAAGACGTTCAGTGTCGAGTGAAAACTCCATTATTTTTTAGCTTTTTAATTAATATATAATGTTATACCTATCTGTTAGTCGAATAGACATTAGAGTAGCTTACGGTAAGTTATCTAGTTCGACTGTTACTCATCAAATGAAGAATACCACCAAAATATTATAAATACCATAAGCACCTTGGTTTAAATGGCTTTTATAAATTTCTTTGGTCTAATCTTAATGTTATACGCACACGCACAATATGAACCACTCGTAAAATATAATACAATAATGCAAACTGATTTTCTGAATGATATAACTTGATAATTGAATAGTCAAAAGGCTTAGACGATTTTACAATTTAGTAAAATAATTTTGTCGTCTCAACTATAGGGGCTCGCCTTAGTTCTTATAGTCTTAGTTCTTAGTAACCCGCATGTAGCAGGGTAGGCCGAGGGAACCTAGTCTTAAAACCCTTCGGTCCCCACTTTCCGAGTTCTAGAGGTATTGTGTGCAGAGTGGCGGAACTCAACGCCGTGTATTTAAATTTTTCTTACTCTGGTGGCGTTGAGTTCACTACCGCCATTCAACACATAATATCGTCTTTACAAAATATTGAATAATAAAATGTTAATCTATATAATATGATAAATGTATAGGTAGAAAGGAATATAGTTTGAAAATGTGAAAAACAAATAATACAAAGGAATTTTACCCCATAACAGTAAATACCATAAACACAAATAGTATTAGGAGCCATATGAAATATTGACATCAATTTACCGAAATGCTCAAATATAAAAAATTGTTTGACAGATCGACAAGAAATGAGCCGCGATGCTTCAAATGCGATGACGAAATTTACATATTTATAGACAACTTCAGTTGATCGTCCTGGTAGCGTTTTCGGTTACATCAGCTTCCTCTATCTCGTGTTAGTAGTAAGTCCCCACTTTAATTTATATGAACTAACATATTATGTTTAAATGAGATGTTGTGTCGCCGGGGTACAGGCGTGTATATTTTATTTGATTACTACTCAAGGAAATTAAATATTCAATATTTTCATTTCCTCGCTCTGGTAACGCGACTCAACACGCTATGCTTCCAGAATTCAGGCGCTGCTCGCATTGCCTCGACACTAGAGCGAAGAAATTAAAATATAAATGTATATAAATATATCATTTCTTCGTGTGGGGATCGAACCCACAATCAGTCGATATTTTTTCAAAGTCTCACTTTGTGCCCCTGAGCCACGACTGACCTCAATATAATATGTACCTACACGTTACTTTATAATATGACAAAGGAACCGTGGGTTCGAATCACCTAATTATGAGCAAGATAAAGTTACCTTCAAAGTTATGAAAATTCACGTTAGGGAAGGAAAGTTTCAATAAATAATAAAACTCAATTTTAAATATACCAAATACAATGCGTACACGCCATTACGTACACTGAGGTAATGTTGAGCAGTGATAAAACAGGATGGCAGTGGTTACAAATTCAAAACAATTTTTTTGTCACTTTTAAATAAATGAATAAATGGCGAGTGAGGCCAGTCCAAGTCCAATATTTGTTTGAATTTATAATTTTGGTTCTTCGGTCTTGTTTTTAGGCAAAGCGCGGCGTTGAGTTCCGCCGCTCAACACACAATGCCTTGAGTATTCGGCGGAAAGTGAAAATAGAGGTTCTTTCTGCCTATACTGTTGTGTGCGAGATACAGCGATAAATTGTTTTGTTTTTTTCTATATAAATGTTAAGGCTATGGTGCCACCACTTTCCGCCCAATAGAGACATTGTGTGTTAAGTGGTGGAATTCAACGCCACGCTTTCTCTTGTTACTTATGAACACTCATTTTAAATTAATATTTTAGATATTCCTTGTTTCTTAATTCGATACGATAAGCACATTCCGTTTCGTTCCGTTCCATTCTTTGTTATGCAAAATATCCAATGGTAAGTCTAGATCGTGGGAGTAACTTTTATTCATTTCGCTGTAGTCCCGAGTCTTCCCAACTTTAAAGCTTAATAATGAAAATGCAAATTAGAGTAGTGCATAAAAAGAACCAGGCGGGCGCGCATAATATTTTAATAATCGTTTTAGTTACATTGCTATGTAAAACGGAAAAGGCACTTTAGTTTTTGGATTTAAATATATTATTTTAAATCCTAATTCTAGTACAGTAATCTCCACATCCACATATACTTACCAATAGTATATGTTCGAACTATAAAATTGTTATATCAAACAGTTACATATTTTTTTCTAATACAGAATTAATATAAAGTCAAAAATAATAAGGGAGAGTTTGTTTGATTGAACCCTCTTATCTCCAAAACTACTTTAAATAAAAGAAATGTTATCGTTTTAGATAGTCCATAATTATATAGAAGAAGGAAGGACGTTATACCACGTTAATCGTCTCGATGTTTAAAATGAATAGCTCTTACCACTAGATAAAGGGGGCGAGGCCGCAAAGAAAAGCTAGTCTCAAATAAACGTTCACCTCAAACTTTTTTCCTCTTCAAAGTTGTCGACTGTTGTGCAATATGAATCTTTCAAGATACGCTTCACAAAGAAATAATAAGATCCTAAGCTTTTTAAAAAACAACTTTTATTCA
This sequence comes from Heliconius charithonia, assembly GCA_030704555.1. Classification (NCBI taxonomy): domain Eukaryota; kingdom Metazoa; phylum Arthropoda; class Insecta; order Lepidoptera; family Nymphalidae; genus Heliconius; species Heliconius charithonia. Next base: position 2,769,528 of record CM060809.1, on the reverse strand, counting down.
AGAAGTTTTATATCGCGTTTTGTAGATAGTCTTTAATATCCTTTATAAGAATTTATTCTAGTGAATAACATTGAACAAGTGTTTGTTATAAAGTAGAGAACGGATAGCGTATTTCCGGAAAATATCGCTTTTCTCAAAGAAATTATAAATATAATTTATTTCTTCACAATATTGAATATTGAAAAGGTTTTTTTTTTATTTCTATAACAGTTCTTGCTAGCGTTTTCTTGTCAATTGAGCATTTGTTGTGATCGAACTGTTCGTTCACTCTTATGTTTACCTAGTTTACTAGGTAATTTATTATTGGGGATTAAATAAAAAAAAAACATCATAATGTATAAGGCTAAATCATAATATTTAAACTATCAACCAGAAAGAGGAATATTTATGCGAAATGTTTTAGAACTATATAAGACAAAAGAAAATAAAAATATATGTCCAAGTACTTTTAAAGTAATCGTTGAATAAATGTCGCTCCCCACATATTTATTGATAGCTTTGATAGAAAAGGTTATAAGTATGATTTGTTGAAAATATGTTTAATATATTAAAATTAAGAGATATTACTATTTAACTTCAAGTGTCCCATTATTGCTATGATGCGGAGAGAATGTAATGTCATTATTTATTACTTTTCAGTTGCTTAGAGCGTGTATCAGAGAGCGTGTGAGATATCAGTTCTGCCAAGAACTGATATCACTTATTGTAAAATGAAATCGATATAGTTGTGAAAATATTTGGTATAACGTATAAATATAACTAATAATTTATAGTTTAGTATTGTTAGTCTATTTAAGAACTCAAAATCAACGCGTGCGCAACTTCGCATCTTATGCTATAACAGTGTCTACCTCGATTAAGAAACGAGTTAAGAAAAAAGATAAAAGTTTTTTGAGTTCTGCCACTCAACATGCAATGCCTTCAGAATTCGGCAGAAAGTAGGGAACGGAGTGTATTAACACTAGGTTCCCTCTGTCTATCCTGCTGTGTGCGAGATACAACGTGAAGCTGATTTATGATAAAGGTTTCACTTGTGAATACAAGTAAGTAATAATGAATATTTATTTAATATTTTCATTTTCTTGCCTCTGGACGTTAAGTTCCGCCTCCCCATAATGAATACCTCAATATTTCAGTGGAAAGCGGAGAACGGAACGGTGTCTTAGCACTAGGTTCCCAAGTTTATGTATATTTTGTGCGAAATACAGAGTGAAGCATAAAAAAGGTAATTTTGAAACTTATACCAATTTTCATAAAACTTACAAAAACACCATACTACTTAGTCAGGAGGCATCTGATAAATCAATTTATTCCGTTCGTATTTCAAACCGAATTAAGTATTGAAGACGTGTCTGAACAAGTCATCACCAGTAGAATAGGGGGAGCAATTGACGAGATTATCCTCTTTTGGGGTGAGCTATTACGCAAATGTGTGGTCTGCTATTGATTGCTTGGATTTTGTTAGCGGCGCTACCCGGTTTTGAGTTTTAAATTCGTTTATTCGTTAAGCGTCGTCGTAGAGTGGATATGCCTGGATATATTAGTATTAGAGCAATGTTTACTTTGTAAAATACTTTTGCTCTCTTCTTAAGGCTTTGCAAGACGCTATGTTGAGTTCCGTCATCCAAAAGGTGCAAATCCGAGTGTCTTACACGAGTGAATTACAGAACGGGGATATTAAATATTTTCATTTCTCTGGTAACGAACAAAGCGCGGCGCTTAGTTTCTCGAGATCTCGAGAATTTGTTAGAAAGGTTAGAAGGGAAGTCTCAATGAGGATAGAGGGTACTAGGATCTCATGTAACCTCTGTCTACTCTGTTACTTTCGGGATACTCCATTATTGCGCTTATATTTAAGTAATACGCCACATTGGTATATAAGATACAAAAAAGTAAAGAAATTTTAAATTATAAATAGATAACAATTTCTTACTTCGCCATACAATATATGTATATACATAAATTCTACTTCATATAATACAATCTTAGTAATTCAGACATTATTAATTTTCCAGAGTGGTAGTAGAACGTCCACTCACCGCCCCATTGAGACCCGCTCTCCATGTCTGTTTGAATGCTTACTTTGTAACTGAGCTCCTTGACGTTGTGCTGAAACGAAAAAGAGTATAATATATTAGGATTTACGTACATGTTTTGTGCAATATTTTACTACCTTACCAAACATTGCACAAAAGAATATACATTTTTAAATGTTAAATATATTTTTGAACTTTGATCTGGAGGTGCAGAGTGAATGTGTTGATCACTCTGTACTCTACGTTAGAAGACAATGCTATGTTTTAAGCTACTTAAATTTAAAGAAACTAAAAAAAAAGTAGTTGCATTTGACAAAAAGCAAAAGCAACTTCAAGCAGCTCATTCCATAGTTTTAAACATGTTTTAAAGTGTTATTCCACACTTAGGAAAGAAAAATACTTATTTAGGAAACGTATAAAAAATTTCAGCGCCAGGAGGCGCGGGTTCGAGTCCCGCTGCGTTCAATTTTTTATACGTTTCCTAAATAAGTATCATTCCATACTTTTCGTTCAATTTTCGAGAGCTGACAGATGGAACCCAACGGAGCTTTGTTTATTTGGTTGAGCACTACGGCCTCTACAGAACTCCACAGACATGCTATAACAAAAAAAAACTTTTATTATAAATTTAAAAAGGCAAGCTTACAATTAACTACAGACGGCTTACAATTGACTAATTCCGTTTTAACAAAACACGTCAAAATCAAATATTTAGTTAAATCTTTCGTTATTAATTATTCCAATTTAACTAAATAATTGTTTCTATGAGGCCTAAATCGAAAGCTTTCATACCGGTTTTCTAGAGCTAATTTCATCTTTTATTCTTCATAAATCGTCGGAATTGGCAATCTGTTCAAATTTTCTTCGAAATTATTTCAATGGACGATTTATGGTGTATAAAAGCCAAGCTGATTATACCTTGCTATGATCACCAATCTTATTGGCAGTTAAATAGGGAGGAAATAAAAATATTACATACTTCATTTCTCTAAATGGGGATCGAACCAACAACCGTCGTCTTTACAGTCGCTCGCTCGAGTCCCTGCACCAAGACGGCCACTAAATACTTTGAGATTTCTTCTTAAGTAATTTACCGTATCTTACAGTACCGCATAGAGATAGGCAGAGACAATCTAGTATTAAGATACTCCATTCACTGCTTTCTGCCAAATTTTCAAGACATGAGAAACTATTAGTGTCAATAAGATATGTAAATATTATATAAAAGATATTAAGATACTTGTTTTTCTAAAAACTATTAATTTTACTGAAAATAATATTTCAACGATGCGATGGGTAGGTTCGAATACTTTTCGTAGGAATGTTTATATTAGGTCACGCTGTTTTCCAAATATTGGCTTCTGCCAAAACCAAGCTTTGCCTCATAGTAGGAAAAAAACCCATTAAATAGGTCTAGAATACACAAATTCCTACATTTACTAATCATAAATTTATATAAATTTCCACAATTATAATTGGCAAAAATACGGCAGACACATTTTTACGGAATCCATAATTATAGGACAAACACAAAGTGACACTTGAGGTCCAATATAATCTGGTGGCGTTCAAAGGTAACAAATCCGAGGGCGCGGCGATGACCCTCGCTGGCGCCGGCTGCGTCGGGTCACTCGTTAATATTTCATTCTTCAAACGTGACCGAAACGTTCACGCACTTTCCCGCTGAAATTACAAACATTTTCGTAAGGACCCTTATTTTGTTGTTATTAATTACATCTATAAATTACCAGGTGGAAGAATATTAAAATTTTCAAAGAAAATACGATTTATCAGACCGTTTGGTTTTGACGAATTGGGATTTGACAAATTAAATTGGAAAAATTATTTCATTTTGTTATTTTTTCGACTGGAACGAAAATCTGATATTGCTCTTTAGACAGACACCTGTTTGCGCGGACCACAACTTTTCTTTTATTAACCGTATTACTCTATTAACATATAAGTTTCAAGCTCGACGTCTCATTTATTAAGGTCACTAAAATACGCATCCCGTTGCACTTAAAAGTATTTCATTTCTTCGCTCTGGTGTCAAGGCAAAACGCGGGGTTAAAATCTGCCTCTTAAAACGCAATGCTCCCAGAATTCGGTGGAAAATGAGAAACGGCGTGTTTTAATACTAGGTTCCTTCTGCCTAACCTGCTGTGTGCGGGATATATCACGCTATGGCGTGAATTTTTTTAAACAATTCCGTATCTTAACATACCTACTCCTAGTTATCACAGTATATAGTATATTGATCTACAGTTAGCTAACATGTACATTGGAACGATATAACACAATGACTTTGAAACTTTCTTCAGAAACTTCTGGGAACAGCCCAACCCGATAACAGCTTAGGCAATGTATGAAATACGATTTATAAATTATTTTGTACAACATAGTATGTGTAATGTGTATTGTAAATAGTAAGCAAAGAAAACTTAGTGGACAGACACTATGGTTTTCGTTTACATCAGAATTCAAGACATTGTATCTTGATTGGCAGAAGTTAACGCCGCATCTTGTCTTTTCATTCGAGGTAGTCAAGGTGAACTTAGTGTCAAGACCTGTTCTGTCGTTCCTGTCTGTGACATTTTAAATGAAAACTCAGATTTTTGGACGAAAATGTTTTTTTTTCTGGAAGTAATAAACGAGCTAATTTGGTAATTATGTGTAATTTTGCTGAAATATCGCGTCCATTTTGTCGAGAGGCCATCCAGCTTGAATAGCCCTACGAATTCTGCTGAAGCAATTTTAAATCTTTATGCCTATGTAATAGAATTGAAAATTATGTGACATATTTTGACCAATCCATTTATGCAATATAATATCAAATGCAGTTCTAATATCTGAAGGATCAGTTTCTGATTCAAATAATTTTAAGTTACGTAGAATCTATTCAATGTATGAAAGTTAAGAATGTTGAGTATCGTTTATAAAAATATTTTTTATCTCTACTTGATATATTATGAAGTTTTTTGAATTATTTTTGTGTTTAATAGTTTACCTATCGAGTAAAATTATATGTAATTAATTATAAGATAAGGTAAATAACTTTATGCTTCAAATTAAAAATAATGTATTAACCATGGCACTCCGTTTTATCACTTTTACACATAACACCGTAATGTCATTGGATGTACATAAAACAAAATAAAAAATGTATATTCATTTTATTAAATTTAAACCAGCCTCACGTTGCATACCGCACACAGCAGGGTAGGCAAGTGTTAAGACACTCCGTTCTCCAGTATCTGCGAGATATTGAAGGCAATGCGTGTTGAGTGGCAGAACTCAACGCCGCGCTTTGCCTCGACACCAGATCGATCGATAAGTAAATATTTCTCTCAAGTGGGAATCGAACCCACAACCAGTTTTACAATCACACTTTGTGTTGTTAGTTTTTTTGTATTCCACCATAACATCCACTTTTTATATTCATGAAATTGAAATACGTCTACAATAATTATAAACACACTAAGTGGTCTTCCCCGAGACCAAAGTATTCTCTAAAGGTGAAAGTAAAATAAAAAAAGTAAGCTTTTGATTCGGTAGATCAAAGCGATTTCCACCTGACAAGCCCCTCAAATAAAATACTACCATGGGAGTGGATTTGAGAATTCGAAAATCTTTTGTATTTATTTTTGCTCGACCATGACGAACTATAGGATGGGTAATGGGTTTTATAAATTTTGTGTGTAAATCCAAAGAAAAGAATAATTTTCTCGTTTGACTCATATTATCACATTAAATGTTGCACATAGCCAGTCGGCGGCCGTTGTAAGGTTGATCCCTACTCGAGAAAATGATGTATTTTTTTAAACGGCGGCGTTGAGTTCCACCATTCACACAAAGTAGAGAACGGAGTGTCTTAACACTAGGTTCCCTCTGCCTACCCTGCTGTGTATGATACAGTGAGAAGCTGATTTGATTTAATTTAACGCTGCACATATATAATGTTCAGCACAGAAGACATACAAGATGAAATGTATATTATAGAGACAATTACATGAAAAATAAACTTATGTTGAGGCCATTCGTAGAGCAGGAGCACAAGTGTGTGACTTTAAGCGTGATTTGTTGTGTGTTCGATTCCCACTCGAGGAAATTAAATATTTAATATTTTTATTTCTTCGCTCTGCTATTGTAACTAATAATAGCGTAGATTCGTGATTTGTGACGCTGAGTTCCGCCATTCAACACACGATGCCTAGGAATTAAGCGGAAAGTAGGGAACGGATCTATATTACCATTAATATATGTGAAAGTACCCCGTTGCACTTAACGGAGTGCTTTAACTACTATGAATCCAGGTTCCCTCTTCCTACCATAAATACAGCGTAAAGCTTACAAAAATTGAGAAAAAAAAAACGAAGTGCGTATACTGTGCGTAAATTTACCTAACGCTATCTTCAGACACGCGGTAACAAAACGTTTACTTTACATATAGAGATACTTATGTATGTATTTTTGTATTTCGTTACAACAAAGTGAACATAAAATAAGCTGAAAGGTTTTTCAGTTCGAGAATATTTTCATTATTTTCCCCTTTTAGTGAATTACTCCACCGTTTCACCCTAAACAAATGTTGTTGGAGAGAAAAGGTCCTAATAATTTTGTATTTATTACCTTATGATTATCTATTTTCTATAATTATATTTCTTTATTCTAGTTCTTACTATTATAAACTAGAAACTGTTTTTTTTTTATTCTAGTGGTGTCAGATCTAATTTTTATCTGAACCAAGGGGAATCTTAGTCTCCTTCAATATACATTTTACAAGAAAATATTAACAAATCAACATTTTTTTACTTATATCAAACAATAATATTGTTGTTGGTAATTTAAATAATAGAAAATTAGAAGTCACTTACTACTTTTTTTTTTTTTTAGTGTCACGCTGTATCCCGCACAAAGCAAAGTAAACATAGGGAACCTAGTGTTAAGACACTTCGTTTGCCTTTTTCCGCCGAACCTCGCAGGTGTTCTGCGTTGAGCGGCAGAACTCAACGCCGCGCTTTGCCTCTACACCAGAGAGATGAAATAAACTATTTAATTTCCTCGAATCGGAATTGAACGTCTTTACTACTTTCATATTTTAAATATCCCATAGATTTAGATATAAGCTTCATCTTAACCTAAGTAAATGATCCAAAGGAAAACGAACGTAAAGATTCGCAATAGGCACGTATTTGGAATATAATTACCGTTATATTTACCCAGAACAATCTCGATCGACCCTTTGCTAACATTATTTTACGTGGGACAAATAAGGATATCTTGTATTTCCTGATTATTTAGTTAGGTTACATAGAAATTAATATATTGAACAAATATCGAGAACAAATAGCGACTCACTCGCGGCTTCGCCCGCATACTACTTATACAATTTATATTATGCTGCATTTTAATAAAACGCTTAGGACATTCAGTTCAGTTCTTTATTAATGGCGCTTCGAACGTGTGAGTTGAGCACTAATCACTTCGCTAATGTCACTTTGTATGGAGAACACACTATATTACACAATAGGAGAATGCATGTCAAAAAGTGTTCCAGTCAAAATATTGCCTTCACCTATAAAATTAAAAAAATATACATAATTAGAGTATATACATAAACATGGGTTAGTAATAAATAAAATTTTACAAAAAATTTAGTTTATAACTTAATATTGTTGTATCTAATATATTTACATAAACGCTTAGGACATTGGATAGTAGTTTATTAAAGACTAAATATGACTTTGACAGATGGAAGGAAGTACACATATAGATAGGTAAATGGCGCCACTAGTAATATTTAAATCATTTTCTATATTTACAATTTCTATATTTTCCTAGATAAATTTGTAATGAACTCACGAATATCACCTTTGAAATATGCTCTAGGAAAGAAATAATGGTGGTTATAGACAAGAAAAAATAATTGGTGGATTTAAACAACACAGTCTATACACAATTATAAATTATTATAATATTTATAATATTACACCTTCACGCTGCATCGCGCACATAGAAGGGTAGACAGAGGGACTTTAGTGGTAAGACTCTAAGGAATTTTAGAGGAATTGCGTGTTGAACCAGTGTGAAATTCAACGCCGCCCTTTACCTCGACACCAGACCGAAGAAATTAAAATATTAAATATTTTATTTCCTCGAGTGGGGATCGAACCTACAACCAGTCGCGCTTACAATCACACATCTGAGCATGTGCGCCATGACTGGCCTCATAGTAATTATTAGCAATACAACTTAAATGAAATCGAGGAAGCTTCCCAACTAATGTCCCGATAATTGAATTCCGTTAGATCAATTAAGTAGTAACCGAGCGCCGCACGCGCGTCAGCTTTGTGTCCCGGTATGGAATCACAGCAGATAAAATGTTGAATTTGCTTTAATGTTTAAACGATTTATACTATATTGATTAAATTAACTATTTTATTATTAGTAATTAATTCCCTTTTTTAATTTTTTTTTCTAATTATTTTGATGAAAATTCCAAAGAAAGTTAATGTCAGCTGTATCGAACCCACCATCGCCGTTATAGTTAGATGCTGTCCCACTGAACCACGACGGCTTCTTTTGTTGCTTACATATTTACATGATGAAATGGAACCGTTAAGCATTTAAACGATACTGTTTAAAGAAAATGTGGATGGGAAATAATATTTATAAAAATAATATTTTTTTAATATATGCTTGTAATATATTTGTAGCTTCCATTAATTAGCTAACTTTGAAAACAAAACCCACATAGAAACTGTCATTAGATCATAAAATATGATTATCTTTATACACTAGCGGCTATAAAATATTATGTAGTGTAGCCCTGAAAGGTCTTTTCAAATTTAGTTTTATGATGTCACCGTCATAGTGTTCGCACTTACTATTAAACTTCAAGTTATAGCTCACTTTTATAAGCATAGACTTGATACGATTATATAGGTACGTGCCATATGCTCAAACGCTTAAAATTTTTATTTTCTTTTGAAATATACCTACATTCATTCAGGGGTCTCACGAGACTAGTGGTACAGGGGCACGGGGCAGGGGTTGCGGGTTCGGTTACACATTCGTGGTAAAGAAATATTTATTATTTTTATTCCTTCATTCTAGTGTCGTGTCAAAGAGTGGCGTTGAGTTTTGCCACTGAACACACAGTGCTTCCACGGCGTGTCTTAGCACTAGGTTCCTCTGTCTACCCGGCTGTATGTGTAAACATAGAAAACCTTCACACAATTTGATTATCGTGATTTTATGCTAATATTTAAAAGCTGTTTAAATAATAATAATAATAATATCAGAAATTACTCCGAATTGACAAAAAAGTGTGCTGTATATCTACAGAGAAGTCTATTTATAGAGAAAGGCCGTAAAATAGATATAACAATGTCATGAGCCCATCTATAGCTATTCTCTTTCTTTCCTTCAAATGCCAATTACATATAAGATCGAGATAAGAGAATCAAGACTTTTATGAAGTTTTTCATCAAGATTTAAGACTCTACCAAGGTGTGATAGAGTCTTGAATCTTGATGAAAAAATGTTTACGTGCTAAAGTATGTATGTTATTAATAAAAAAAAATATATAAAGAATATTAATTAAATAATAAACAATTTAATAATTATATTACGAAATATACGCTTATGCTTTTCATTTACGTGACATACTTTGTCACGTGACGTGTTCCTTGTTTATGGCTCTGTGATGGAAGTTTTAAATTTCAGCTGTTCCTTTTAATGTTTATTGTGTAAGTTAACACAAAGTGGCAAAGTAAAGTAATAAAAAGAAGCGCCCGAAATCACATGGAAGAATTGGGGTTTAAATAAACTTTATAATATTAATTATAAACATGTTTGAAAGAAAATAAACAAAAACACTTTTATCTTATAAAGGTGCACTGGTAGTTTGAAGAACTCCATTGATGAAGATCCTGGCTCCATCATCAGAAAATCTTCAGCAGCTGCTACAAGGAATATGCTTACTTACGTTAATATGCAATAATAATTTACTAATAGCATTTAGAAATTCAGGTCCTGGATCCATCATCAGATCAGATCGACACATTAGCAAAGCTACGAATAACTGCCAAGTTTTAAGATTATATAAATTTAACAGGTGGATCAAATTTAGCTTCTTAGATTTTATGGAAGCGTGTTCAAAACATACTTTCGGAATATGATAAAAAATATCACTATCTATTAAAGTATTAAAACAAAATTATTAAACAAATAATATAAAAAGTTTAACTCCGCCGGGACAGCTGTTAGCTGCCGTGACCAGGATTCGAACCTGGGTTACTACGGCCACAACGTAGGGTCCTAACCACTAGACGATCACGGCTACCGGAGTCGATGATGATGATGCCGAATTATTGGTACCATTATGTGAATATCTGTTTCTTTTACTTTTTGTTAGTGATTACAATAGAAAGTTACGGTGAACTGATTTTAAATCAGTAATAAAAAGTCGGCCAAGTGTGCAACTTGCGTACCAAAGGTTCCGTACTAATTTCATGATAGTAGGGCAACAGTGAATCAATATTACTCATATAAGCTTAGACAAACAGGACAAACATAAATTAGAACTTAACGTGGGTATGCCCACACCCACTAATTTCGTATGGAACTAACTGTAAATATAACTTTGTTATAATATTTTTTAAGGTTCCCTACCTCAAAAACGGAACATTAATAGGGTCACCCTACTGTCTATCTGTCAAGATCATTTATCTCGATATCGCGTGAAGGCATCGCAGCTGAACGTCAATGCAATCAAAAGATACGAGCATTTACGCATCGTGTTATTTGTATTTTGTATGAAATTATATGCCACGTTACTCTAATAATATAGGATACTTTTCCGTTGTCCTAACTCCTAATTTGGCGAGAAACGGAACTAAGCTTGAGTTTTTCTTTTAAATTACGGAATCCTAACATAAAAACTTTAAATTGGGCATGAAATTGAATTTGGAATATGATAGGTAAACAAAATAAAAATTAAGAAATATAATTCAGCTTTTATGTTATTAGAAAATAACACCAAATAACCAAAAATAATTTCAAGTCAATACACTGCAAAAGTTGTACAGAATTTAAATGGATTTTATTGTTTATTTTATATACAATTTGTGGTAATAATATTAGTTATATTTATTTAAGTCACAGACTGTTTAAATACCATTATCAAATATCTGTTTAGATTATTGTTTTATTCAAATATACGAGACATTTAAAATATTTAATTTGGAAATACAAACAATATACAAATGTTCAATATAACATCAAGGTTGAGAACAGTTTATTTTTATTTCTCTCTCTTATTTCATTGATTACAAGATATATTTCTGGTTTGAAAACGAGAATCTTTGATGAAAATATTAATATATATATATACATTTTATCTTTTCGTTGTAATCTGCATATAGTCGCTTTGTCCAGTCCGTATGGTGTTAAATAAAGCATTAAGTTATAACACTATATGGTAGCAACATTACTTTTTTCGATTGACAGACATGTGATGGTGGATCTTATCGACGATGTCTTGTTATAATCGCGTTGCTTTTTTGTCAGAGCGAGAAAATGAAAATAATTAATTCCATCGAGTGAGAATCGAACTGACAATCGCCGCGTTTACGCCAGAGACTGTCCCACTAAAAAATATGATTTAATAAGGATGTACATATTTATAAATGTATTATAGTTAATATCAGATTATTATGTACATTTTACCTATGTACATATTATTACTTCCAAAATCTCGTTTCTAATCTCTCGAATGGGGGAATATTCCGTTCTACACTCTCCACTTATTACGTTTAATTTGTCGTATTTCAAGCAATATGTTCAAGACAAAATCAAGATTCGAAAATTGCATCTTGTATGGCAACGCACACAGCGTTGATAAAAACATAAACGAAAACGTTTTTAATTTGTAATAGGTATGTTCTGGGACAAAAGAGGTAGGTTCAAGCAATTGAGAGAAGCATAGAGATTCAAAATTTATATATTATGAAAATTTGATTGTTCTGTTCTGTTCTTTTTATTATGGCGTCCCGCAAAATTTTACTCATACTAATGTTATAATTGACGTAAACAGTATTTTATTATAAAAAAAATAGTGTATATTGTATGAGTACGAGACACAAAAATAAATTACCGACTCGGTAAAAATCATATTGTATAGTATCATAGTAAAAAAGTTTTTTTTTTTATTTTTAAACTTTTTCTTTTAAAATATCTTCATTAATAAGTTACTGTGACGTTATTTGTTGCAGCTTAACGCTGTATTCCGTTTATAGGAGTATAAGAGGAGAGAATGGAGTGTCAAGTCACTTGTTCTCTGCTTTTTGCTGCACTCGGGACAATGTATGTCGTGCGACGGATGTCCATTGAGTTCCACTCAAACAATTAAAGAAAAGTAGAATGAAAATAATTTATTCCCCCGAATGGGGATTGAAGTAACAACTACTTCGCTACGCAATGATTGAGAATTGTACCGTGACATTTTTGAGAATCAAAACGTGAAATGGCTAATTAGCCCTCCACAGGTGTGAATATCTAATATAATTTACCTGAAAGAAACTGCGTCGTTACCTTGACAGAAGAAACAAAAGCGAATTGTATGAAATTTCTACTAAACTATAAAATAGTCAAACATTAATTATTTTAAAAAAAGAGACTTATTAAATATTTTGAAATTAATAAAAAACATATACTGAAATTATAAATCATAAAAAATATAATTAAATGATTTTTTATTTTATTATAGGAATCAAATCTTTATAATATAAACCGAGTCAAACATTTTATACTGAGTAAAAACAAAATCATCTTAGAAATATTTTCATAAAGCTTATCGGTTCAGCCGTTGGAGTTGAAGCTTTTATTTATATCAAAAGCTCCCTTATTAAAGTTTCCGTCTTGAGCCTTTTTAGCTGAGAATTTATATTTTTATATTCATTGCTTATTAGAAACCGCATTGAGGCCGTTTTGGCGCAGAGGCACAAAGTGTGACTCTTACGTGTCAGATTGTGGATTCGATTCCCATTCATCTTTTATTTCCTCAATATTGCGCCTCCAGAATTCCAAGGAAAATGGTGAACTGAGTATCTTAACACTAGGTGCCCTCTGTCACTCTGCTCTCGTTTATAGGAACTGAAATCAAAAAGCAAGTCTCGTAAATTTAGTTGTACTCTTTGAAGCGGTTAATCGCTGATTAGAGACTAACTAAAGGAAATTGGTGCTGATGCTGTTAGTTGTGCTATTATGTATTATAACTTATAGTATTAGGAAAGTGGAGAATAATGTCTTAACAATAGATTTCCCAGGTTAGCTCTGCCTACCCTCTATGTTGGATATGACGTGGTATAAAAAAAATTGTTAGAATTTTAGTTTATCCTTATCCCTATTTTCATATTGTCTTCTCCTTATATACAGCTGTCTCCCACTTCCCATATTGTCTGGAAGTAATCTCTCATAAAGATAAGGCCATCGTTGCTTTTGTTATGTCTATTATTGTATTTAATTTAATTATTTTTAAATACAGTAAAAAAAAATGTAAAATTATTTTATATTGTTTAAATATACACAGAAATCTAGTTAGGAATATCGACGATACCGATTGACTTGTGAAATAGAATTTACAAATTAAGTTCCGAAAGCTTTAACTTTTTATTCGGCAGCGGGAACTTTTTGATTTTCAATTCAATTCTTTATAGCTTTTAGACTTTTTGATTTTAGATTTCATTTAGATGGTGATTGGTTTCTGTGATTTTATTTATAAAAAAAGCTAAATGTCAATGTAAACTTGTATATTTTACTCTGTACATCACGGTCATGGGTATATACGACATATGTATAAGTAAAAAGGCAAAGCGCGGCGTTGAGTTCTGCTACTGTGTGCAGGATACAGCATTAAGCTGATTTAATTTAATATCTTAAATCTATTTCTAAAGACCACAAGGGTGCATTGAAATAGCGATCGATCTTCACAGGAGATATGATTTACATTTCCCGGCTCTGGCAAGAAGAAGCGCAGCGATGATTAACCTCATTGTGATCATTCAACGGAAAGTGGAGAACGAAAGTGCCCTAATGGAGAACGGAGTGTCTTAACATTAGGCTTATAGGTTCCCTCTGCCTTCCCTGCTGTGCGGAAGTGCGGAATTCCACATGAAGCTAAAAAAGCGTAGAACTACTTAATTTGTTAAACTACCTCTTTGTGCCTGCTGACTAGCATTTGATGGATAATTTCAAACATTTAGCCTAAACTAAAATTACATAATACTTTTGTATAGAAATTGTATATGATCTAAAACTTACAACTAAATTTCCTTCAAACTTGCAACATTATAATATTTTAAGTCCATTTTGAATTTACTAAAGCATTTTAACAGGTAAATCTGAAACAGTATGGATACATCAATAAGTAACAATATAAATGCAAATGCGTCAGTCTTATAAATATATGTATGCATTCAAACACTTTATATATACAATTGTACATAAGCATATAGAATGCAATTCAGCTTTGTTGTCACTCATTTTTACTATTGAGGTTTATTTCCTGCGAATACTTAAAATATTTTATATGAAATTTTAAAGTATTTTTGTCGTTTAGTTAGTTACTGCTTTTTTATTTTAAAATTATCTAGAAACGTCTCTAAATTTAGAAAGGATTACATTCTTTGTTGAGTTGAGACGGAAGTAACTTTTTGTTAAAATTAGAAAAAGTTGTACGTGCATACAAATTATCGACAAAAAAATCGTCGGTGTAAACATACTTTTGTAATGAAATCAACTTTTTTTAATATGAAATTCGAAAATGATTAATATTATTTTACTTTATTGTTATTAATTGATATATTATAGAAACGTCAGGTTTAGTTAGTCATTAGTGTTTGAACGGTGTCCAAGAGGCGCAGGTTTAAATCCTGCCATTTTTTATACATTGTTTTAAGCGGATTTTTCTTTCGTAAGTTTGGAATAACATTTGAAAAATTTTCCTAAATGATCATTACTACCTTGTCCTTGCAGTGCTGAGCTGCTAAACATACTTAAGAACTAGAATTTACATCATATTTAAACATTTAAATTAAAATCAAAACTTACAAAATTTACTTAAGCATGTTATGTATTTTGTATGGTTATTCTCTAAAAACATTATGTTTTGCAAAAATTCATATAAAATTGACGTAAATGAGTAGCACGCATTTTATAGTAGCTGTAATCCTGTTTTGATTAACACTGATCCTTAAAATTTGAATATA
Source organism: Heliconius charithonia (assembly GCA_030704555.1). Lineage (NCBI taxonomy): Eukaryota > Metazoa > Arthropoda > Insecta > Lepidoptera > Nymphalidae > Heliconius > Heliconius charithonia. The sequence continues at coordinate 2,754,221 of CM060809.1, read as the reverse complement.
ACAAATTTGTGGGCTTTTTGCGTTGGATCTTAATTTTGAAAGAGTAATAAAATTTATCATGAGATTATTACTTTTATTTTTTAATTGAGTATGTTAAGTTAGTGATAAGACAAAGCACGAGGTGAATTTTCACAATCAATTCCAATTTCACGCATTGTCTCAAAAATTGGATGAAGTGGATAACGTAAAAATAAAAAAAAAAAACAAAATATATCTCGAAATATAATCATTTTTTTCAATTTTTTTGTCACATTATTACAAGCACTCTTCAATTGTCAAATTTATACAGGTGGAAGCATCTGCGCTCCTGGTACGGGAAAACCACATTGAGTATTTCAAAACCCATACCTAAAGAAATTAATCAAGATACCTTAAGAGTTTAGGTGAAGGATTTCTTCTCTTTCTGATTCATGTTACGAGAATTTGTAAGTTCGGCGTTAAGTTCCGTCATTTATCATGGTGCATATCTTTATGCATCATTTCAAGACTTTACATGACTACTATGACTATACATTATATACACACACACACACAGCTTCACGCTGTATCCCGCACACAGCAGGGTAGGCAGAGGGAACCTAGTGTTTTAGACACTCCATTCCCCACTTTCTGCCGATTTCTGGAGGCATTGCGTGTTGAGTGGCAGAACTCAACGCCGTGCTTAGCCTCGACACCAGAGCGAAGAAATGGAAATATAAATTTAAGTAAATATTTCATCTCCTCGAGTGGGGATCGAACCCACAACCAGTCGGTTTACAGTCACACTTCGTGCCGCTGCACCACGACTGGCCTCACTATACATTATATTACTTATTAATTTAACAAATTCTTCTACCCTTTCTTTTTTCTATTCCCTACTTTTTCACCCCTATAGCCAATACGATAATCTATACATAATAAAGATTATAAATCAATAGAAGATTGATTAATTACTTTTTTCCTCGTAAATTAGTATTAACGCTGGTACTAATTAGTCATTTAGGACCGATAGTCAGTTAAAGAACCATATAATGACTTGTTTTTTGCATTTTTTGTCTTTTATATTCGTACGGCTCAAAGAATATTGTGTATGATAGAGCATTACGTTAAGTGTAATAAATAAAATAAAGTTAAATCAGCTTCACGCCGTATTCTGCATACAGCAGGGTGGGCAGAGGGAACCTAATGTTAAGACACTCCGTTCATCATTTTCTGCCGATTTCTGTAGGCATTGCGTGTTGAGTGGCAGAACTCAACGGATAAGCGCTGCTTGGACCAAATGGCGGGAGGTCACTGGTGTGGTCTGCGATCGCAGGATACCGCCCAAACTCAAGGGTCTTATATACGAGAGCATCATCCAACTGGTTCTTCTTTACGGCAGCGAATGTTGGCCAGCACTATCTCGGCACACTCAGGAGCTTCACGTCACAGAAATGAAGATGCTGAGGTGGATGTGCGGCGTAACGCGGTCTGACCCTGACGCTACACATTCATTTGAGGTAGTCTTGGAGTCCGTGACGTAGCGGATAAGCTCCAAGAGCGTCGCCTGAGATGGTTTGGTCACGTTACGCGCCGGCTTAAGAACTATATCGGATGCAAGTGCCTTGCTATGTCAGTCCCTGGAGTGAGACCTTTCGGACGCCCAAGGAAGCGCTGGTTGGATGTCATGATGCAGGACAATATGAAAGCCAATTGTCTAACCACTGAGGACGCTAAAGACCGAGCTAAGTGGAGTAAGTTGAGTAGGAAGGCAGACCCTGGCAGATAGCCGGGATTAATGCCAGGAAGAAGAAGGGGATCGAACCCATAACCTGCGCCACGACTGGTCTCTTTATTACTTCCATACTTTAAAAATATCACATACATTTTTATATAAGCTTTAGCTTAACCTAAGTAAACGATCCAAAGGAAAACGAACGTAAAGATTCGCAATAGGCACGTATTTGGAACATAATTACCGTTATATTTACCCAGAACAATCTCGATCGACCCTTTGCTAACATTATTTTACGTGGGACAAATAAGGATATCATGTATTTCCTGATTATTTAGTTAGGTTACAATCATAGAAATTAATATATTGAACAAATAACCTAATAATATTTTGTTAGTTCACCAGTTATTCAGATAGATGGATGGTGTAATTTGGCGATAAAATTTATGTTCTTTTAGCTTCACGTAGAAGGGTAGGCAGAAGGAACTTATGAACCTTGTGTTAAGAAACGTACTTAATCGAGTGCAAACTGAACCCAAAACTTTTCACGTTTACAGTAACACAGGGGCCCAACGCTCACAGCACGATTGGCGGATAATAAATATACTTTATTGCACTTTAAAAATCAAAAATAAAACAATAAAAAGCTTAAAAATAATAAAAACAGTACTATAATTTATCTATTAATCATATTTTTTTTGTCTACTAAAAATTATTTAGTTTCCATTATTGAAATAAAATATTAATAAATTTAATTTAATCTAATACTATAATTAAAATAAGTTCAAAGACACATAATAAAACATTGAATATTGTTAAGTTATCTACTTTTGAAAACTTTAGTTCGAGTATGACAGAAAACGGAAAAATTGTGAAAACTTTTTGCTTTCTATTTTCAGGACGATGGAAGTTTATTTATTTCTATGAATAGTTCAATTTTAACTCATTAAATGAGAATAGTATTGTTTTAATTTACTTTATATTTTATCTTGCATCGCCTTGTGTCAAAAACCTACCTTAGGTGACGAAAGAACTCGGCGGAAAGTGGGGAACGGAACACAAGGTTCCTTCTGCCTACCCTTCTGTGTGCGAGATACAGCGTGAAGCTAATTTAATTTAATTTTTATTTAATATCACCTTATTAGCAATACAACTTAAACGAAATTGAGGAAGCTTCCCAACTAATGTCCCGAGCTTTGTGTCCCGGTATGGAATCACAGCAGATAAAATGTTGAATTTGCCTTAATGTTTAAAAGATATATACTAAATTGATTAAATTAACTATTGTATTATTGGTAATTAATTTCCTTTTTTGATCTCTACACAAATTATTTTCATGAACTTTTTTCAGATATTTTTTTATGTATACCTCATCATTGCCTGTACAGTCGGAAGCTGTTCCACTGCACCACGATGTCTTCTATTTCTAGTTATAATAAAATCATGCATGATGAACTTGAAACCTTACACATGTAAAGGAAACTGTACTTTCTTTATATTAAATTTTCTTTATAATAAAAATATATTTTCAATTACTATTAATGAACTAAATTTGGAAACAAAACCCACATAGAAACTGTCATTAGATCATAAAATATGATTATCTTTATACACTAGCGGCTATAAAATATTATGTAGTGTAGCCCTGAAAGGTCTTTTCAAATTTAGTTTTATGATGCCACCGTCATAGTGTTCGCACTAACTTCAAGTTATAGCTCACTTTTATCTATTCTATTAAGCATAGACTTAATATTTATTATTTTTCTTTATTCACTCTGGTGTCTTGGCAAAGTGCGGCGTTGAGCTCCCCCACTCAACACGCAATTTCTCAAGATTTCGACGGAAAGTGAGAGGGGGGAAAAAACGATAAAAGGTTCCAACTACTAGACACATCACGAGCTAAATTATTATTCATTAAATATAATTTTAAAATTTTTGTTCGGAGAGTCAGTTACAGTGCGCGCGGCTCTCGCGACACAATTGCTCTTCACCATGCGGGTAAACTTTATTACCTTATATCAGAAAGTTAAATATTTTAATTAAAATAACTCACTCACTCAGTTGTTTATTTTTGAAGTATGATTGAAGTTAAGTAGCAAGAAATAATTTCTTTTTTGTATTTGTTTTCGTTTTTTTGTTTCTTCTAGTTTTTAAAAGCTGAAGGTAGTATGTGTAACAAATTAGAAAATGTGGCAAGTCCCCTCATTTGGGTCAATGAATTATTTTCTTTTACTAGCTCTAATAAAAACAAATTTTATTGTAACTCACAAATACTCCAAAGAGGTGTCTTCGAGTAATATTTTACACATAAGATATTTTTTGTTTTCGCTGTATATTTATTGCAATCTATTCATATTTTTTTTAGTGATGTATCTTGTATATTTGTTCTAAAATAAAGTAAAATATTTTATTATTTTTATTATTTCCCATCATTCACCAGTTTAACACGTATATGCATATCACGTAACTACAATAACATGTTTCTAATATCTTAAAGCTAAAGACCACCGGGGCGCATTGAAATAGCGATCGATCTCCACAGGAGAGATGATTCTATTTGCTTGCTCTGACAAGAGGTAAGAAAAGAAATATTTAAAATTTTAATTTCTTCGCTCTGGCGTCGTGGCAAAGCGCGGCGTTGAGTTCCGACACTCGACACGCATCGTCTCCAGAATTAAGCAAAAGTGGTGAATGAAAATGTCCTAATAGAAAACGGAGTGTCTTAGCATCAGGTTCACAAATTTCCTTCTATTATGTGAAGTTAAAAAAAGCGTAAACTTGATTCATTTGTTAAATTATCTCTTTGTACCTGCTGAACTGCTATTTGATGGATAATTTTGAACTTTCAGCCTAAATATAGAAAATTTGTAGTACTTTTGCATAGAAATTGTATTTTATCTAAAACTTACAACTAAATTTCACTGGAATTTGCAACATTGAAATAAGTTAAGGTACATTTTGAATTTACTAAAGCTAACAGGTAAATCTAAAACAGTATGGATACATCAATAAGTACCAATATAAATGCAAATGCGTCAGTCTTATGAATACAGTGCATTTGAATGCTTTAAATGTACAATTGTACATAGAAACTATTTGTATAGAAGTCATTTTAAGTATTGAGGTTTATTTCCTTGTGAAAATCAAAGGAGTTTATGTTTTTTTTAATTGAAGATTTGCTAGAAGCGTCTCGCTTAATATATTAAAATATAGTACAATTGTGACATAAGTGTTTATTTATTTTATAGAAAAGAACGTATGTACATATATATTTTACGTTACTATCCTCTGCTGAATATTGAGTTTTACATAAACAAAAGAGAAATGAAAATTGAAAAAAAATACTTAAATAAAAAAAACATTAACTACTATGCAAATTATTTAAGTCATCACATAGACGAAAAAAATATTATATTACTAGGAAATTATTTTTACAAATGAAAAATAGAAGAGTAAGCTGTTAGTAACAGAAGTCATTAATTACTATTCTTAGTACGAAAAAAAAAAGAATATTTTAATATAAAAATATGAGACCAGTCGTGGCGCAGGGGCACTAAGTGTAAATTCGACAGGTCATAGTAGATTTCTGCTCGAGGAAATGAAATATCAACATTTTTTTATTTTCTTCGCTCTAGTGTCGAGGCAAAGCGTGGAGATAAGTTTGTGCCTCAACATGCAATACCTCCAGAATTCGACCAAAAATCGTAAACGTAGTGTTTTAACTCTACGTTCCAAAATATAAAACTAACTTATTTTTTTTTAAGTTTATTACGCAAAACACAAATAAAAACATAAATCACTCTTTTCTCCTCCATAAAGAACTCTAAAATAATAAATTTATTCCTTAAAAAAATCATATACAAACATAGTCAGATTACATTTTCACAGCGTTGTATGAATGCCAACTGAAAAGCTCTCGCGTCGCCTTCCTCAAGAGGTACACAAAGATAAGCAGAAATGAGGTTTTCATTCTGTTTTAGTTTTATCTCAGGTTTCATATTAAAATCTGGTCTGGATGTAAATCTTTGTAAGTCTATATAATATTGTAGTCATTTTTGTAATATTACCTATTAACATTCAACTTAACCAATATTTTTGTGTTGAATAGTATATAAAATAAAAAAAAATTAAATTAAATTAGCTTCACGCTATATCCCGCACACAGCAGGGTAGGCAGAGGGAACCTAGTGTATGACACTCCGTTCCCCACTTTCTGCCGAATTTTGGAGGCATTGCGTGTTGAGTGGCAGAGCTCAACGCCGCGCTTTGCCTCGACACCAGAGCGAAGAAATGCAAATATAAATTTAAGTAAATATTCCATCTCTTCGAGTGGGGATCGAACCCACAACCAGTCGGTTTTACAGTCACACTTTGTGCCACTGCGCCACGACTGGCCTCAATGAATAGTATATTTATCGAGAAATTTTGATAAAGCACTGACTCTGACCACACTGCAACCACAGATGATGTGGGCTTTTGTGGTGGCGGGTGAAGCCACGGATAAAAGTCAGCTTTTAATATTAAAAGAAAATGCTACATAATTTGATTGATTGTATAATACAGTAATCAAGTTTATTTGCATTTTTTTGTTTAATGCAAAAAAAAAACAAAATCTTATTAATAACAAAGGAATGACAAAATCGTGAAATCAATACAGACGTAATACGTATACCTTTTTACCTTTTTTTTCAGCTTCACGCTGTATCCCGCTCGCAGCATGGTAGGCAGAGGGAACCTAATGTTAAGACAATCTATTCCAAACGTTCCGCTGCAATATAGAGGCATTACGTGTTGAGTGGCGGAACTCAACGCCGCGCTTTGCGTCGACACAAGAGTGAAGAAATGAAAATACAAATTTAAATAAATATTTCACGTCCATGTGTGGGGATCGAACCCACAACCAGGTGATTTTATAGTCACACTTTGTGCCTCTGCGCCACGATTGGCCTCATACGATATATAGTGTATAATATACTATATATACGATATACAGTGTATAATTATGATTACATTCGTATCCAAGGTTTCCTCTGATTGACCGTAAAATGAAAAAAATAAATGTTTTGAAGTAACAGCAGCGTTTGGTGCTCCCTCCTTTCTAGTTACGCCGCTAGAGATCAAATGTGAAGCTAAAAAACTTATTTAACCGTAGTTTAATTACAAACTTTGCATTGTATGTATAGAGATTAGAAAGAGTACTGTATGTAGAGTTTGTATTGTAATCCTTAGAGAAATCAGTAATACTTACAAAGAACTACGAAGTAAAGTTTGCTTTCGAGTTATTTTTGCTTAAGACCTAAAAAGCTTTGTATCAATTTTTTTTGTTTATAAAAACATATTTTTCTCAATCTCGCTAATATAACATTCAGTTCTTATAATACATCAGCGTATGAATGTAAACGGTGTGATTGTGAGTTCGATTCCTGTTATTAATCATTTTCATTTAATAATCAACTAGGATAAACTCAAAAATTGGGTAGATAGTGGAAAACGGAGTGTCTATATACTTAGTTGCCTATTGTTTTTAGATATATTTGGAACACAGCGTGCAGATGAAAAAAAAGTTTAAAATTAAAAAAAATATATCTATATTTAGTTATTTACATACTTGCTTTGTGAGAAAATGCGTAAAGCTACAATAAATTTCGCTATAGATTAATTTAAACAATACATTAACTACATAGCGCTATGGTTAAAAACATATTGTAAAACAGTTTTGGTAATAAATAACAAGAGCTGAGAGCAAGAGCGAAATTGAGCTCCGCCACTTAACCTGCAATGTCTCTAGAATTAATCGGAAAGTAGGCACCAGAAGTGCCTCAATAGAATCGGAGTGTCTTAACACTTGTTTCCCAAGCTCCCTGCTATGTGCGGGATAAAGCGTGAAGCTAAATAAATATCACAAGAGCTTTCCTTCCCTCTGATAAAACGCTCTAATATGTAATTATGTGATCTAATATAGAACAAATTGCAGGATAAGTCCCTATTAATGTACTTACGTGCTTGATTTGAGACGGAACCGAGTTTAATTTAGAACGGTAACTCGAGCGTGAATGTTTGTGAGTGAACTCAGTAATTAGATTTATGTACGATAATATGTCGGTTTTAATATGTTCTGTCTTTGTCCTTTAATACATAACATTCAGTAAAGGATAGATAAGGGAATATATAAAATATAAAAAAATTTAAATAAAATTCATTAGGAACAAATAAATATATAATAAATTCAATATATATAAAAAATATTAAATCAGTTGTTGTGTAGAAGGACAAGAGTGCTATAGGTTGCGAGTTGAATTTCCGCGATTTCATAATTTCATTTTCTAGCTTTGGTATCGGGACAAAGCGCGGCGTTGAGTTCTGCCACTCAACACGCAACGCCTCGAGAATTCTGCGGAAACTCAGGAACGGAAGTGTCTTAATAGAACGGAATGTCTTAGACTACGTGCCGAAGTTCCCTCTGCCTACTCTCCTAAGTGCAGCTATACAGCGGGAAGTTAAAAAAAAGGAAAAAAGATACTAAAGTTGTATTGAATTTAGACGTAAATGTTCTAAGATAAAAGAAAACAATATATAAAATAAATCGATTTCAACCATATTGTATTTTTATCGTCTAAGAAATTACTAGCAATAAAATGTAGAGACAAAGTGGAGGTCATATATCCGCTATAAAACACGCCACTCGCTTTTGATTTATCTTTTATAACGTTTGAAATAGGTTTAGCTGTATTAATTATTTTAAAATAAGGCAAGATAGGATATATATAACAGACTTATATATATAAAAGACTTTTGTGGCAATATGGGAACGGTAGTGACTTAACACTTGGTTCCCAGGTCAGTCAGTAGTCTGTCAGCTAAAACGATGTAATAATTATTCTACTTAGACGTTGCTATAAAGAATTAAATAGTAAAAGGAAGCGAGGGCGCAGGCTATGCATTATTTATAAATTTCAATATAGATTTTTTTCCAGTGAGGCCAGTCGTGGCGCAGCGGCACAAAGTGTGACTGTAAACCGACTGGTTGTGGGTTCGATCCCCACTCGAGGAGATGAAATATTTACTTAAATTTATATTTCTATTTCTTCGCTCTGGTGTCGAGGCCAAGCGCGGCGTTGAGTTCTGCCACTTAACACGCAATGCCTCCAGAATTCGGCAGAAAGTGGGGAACGAAGTGTCTAAAAAAAAAAAACACTAGGTTTCCTCTGCCTACCCTGCTGTGAGCGGGATACAGCGTGAAGAAAAAAAAGAAAAAAAAAATCCAAATTTTAATCAAATTTTACTTTGTCATAACGATATATTCTTAATGTTCCTATAAAGTATTCCAACAAAGTTACAATCTAGAGACACTACCACCTAAACATAAAAGCTGAAATATTTCAATAACTTTTTGAACGTTAAAAAAATATTTTAATTTTCATATAAAAACCCTTAATATTCACAGGAAATAAACCTCAATACTTGAAAAGAGTGCTCTACAAAGCGGAACTGCATCCTATATAATGTGTATGTACATATAAAGTGTATGAAGGCATACATATATTCATATGACTGACGCATTTGCATTTATATTATTGGTATTGGTATCGGTACTTGTTGTATAAGTATAGAGATTTAGACGAAATAGATTTGGAATATATTGATATTGGAAATTCCGTAGAAAATTAGTTTTGTATTTAAATAGTATTCAATTTTATAACAAGATGTTTTTTTTTTTACTTTACGCTGTATCCCGCACATAGCAGAGTAGGCAGAGGGGAACTGGGAACCTTCCGTTATTAAGATACTGGTGTTCGCCCCTTTCCACTTTATTCCTCAGGTATTGTATGTTGCATGTTGGAACTCAACGCCACGCTTTGCCTTGATTTGCCAAATCTTTCGAGTAGAAATCCAACCCACAACGTCGTCGCGTTTACAGTCGCACGATTGTACGCCTGTCCATGACGGCTTTAAATGAAAAGAATATATATTTCAACATTAATAAAAACTCATTATTGATATATGGATCAAATAATATGTGAACGAATTATTAATCTGGATCAAATAATATATGCTTGTAGAAAATGACACCGCAAAGCTGTAGTTGGAAATGAGCAATATTAATATGTCCGATTGATTTTGAACCACAAATTCAAATTTACTAAAACTAATTCAATATTCCATTTCGTTACTAATAAATTTTCATGTTATATTAACACTAGCTTGCACCTGCAATTTCGTCACCTTGGCCAAATAGCAGTGATTACGAGTTGGGAAGGTGGGGGATCGGGAGCTGTAGGGTACCCAGTGGGAGGCCTATGTGCAGCAGTGGGCTGGCCAGTCAGCCAGTCATGGCACCGGGGCACAACACTTCGAGAATTCGGCGGAAAGTGAGGAACGCAAATCTCTTAATGCGAACGGAATGTCTTAACACTAAGTTGCTAGATTTCCTCTGCCTACCCTGCTACATACTACTACTGAATAGAGTGTGAAACTAAAAAAATACATTCTAGATGCCTGACGTAACTTTGACATTTAACCCAATTTTTTTTAAGTTTCAACCAGTTTCTAAAATTAACGCATTCAATAATTTATTTGACGTTCAAAAAATGAAGCATGTAACTTCTTATTTTGAATAAAATATTTTGATTTTTTTTTGACTTAACATTTTTTTTCAAAAAAAAATAAAACAAACTCTTCAGTTTTGTAATATCAGTATAAATTTATTGTGTATTTTCACAATCAACAACGTTAACTATTAATATAATTACTTTAGATTTTACAAGAATTAATTTTATATTTAAAAGATCTGTCGTTGTTTTTTAAAAACTTTGACACAGTTTTCTTTTGAATAATTCACTGTAATGGTGCTGAATTATTTAAGAACGGATCACATTTCATTACTATGGTATCTTTATTGACTATAATAACTAAGTAAATACAAAAAAGAAATTGAATTTTACTGTGTTACGTTCTCATAGAATCCGGAAATCACTGACCAAAGTTTGCACTATATTTCCCATATTATCCTAGAAATCGTTAAAAATTGAGTTTTAATAAGAGTATTTTGAGATTGAGTATTAAGTACTAGTAATCAAAATAAGCCCTTATCCACTTTCCACTTGAGTTGGGGACTCGTATGTCGCGCCTGTTTCATTTATCACTCATATAATTTATATGAACCTATTCAATGCATTTCCAAATCACCATCTCCACAAAACTAAAAACATCACATAAAAAATTAAAACATAAACCAAAAAATTAATCGCGTAATGAATTTCATTTCATATAATTTTAACCATTTTTTATTAAAAAAAAAATTAACATTCAGATATGAGGCATAATAAAGTTTCCATTTACCCGCATGTTAGGTGAAGAGCAATTGTGTCGTGAGAGCTGCGCACACAGACACACACACACATACCGTACACTGTACACGGTACACTGTAGTTGAATAGTTGCTGTATTTCCCTCATGAAAATACCTTTCTTTTTAGTATTTCGAAAATTTAACTTCTGAAAAGTATGGAATTTTCATTTTAATATGATGGTTTTGCGTGTCGGTACAAATAAGATTTCGCTTGTAAAATTTAAATAAAACAGAGATGTTTATGTTTTGAAAACGTGAACGTAAGGTTTAAGAAACGTTTGTTTTCGTGGTAATAGCATTTGGGCGGCTTCCAAGTGGCGCAGGTTTAAATACCGCTGGATATTTTTTATACTTTTTTTTTATAAAGGACGTTTTTTTGTTTGTTGATTAATTTCATTTGTATATTTAAAGGTTGACCGTATTTTTGCTAATTTTTAACATATTGCTGCTTAGCTTCAGCAGCAACTTCTCTAGTATGCAAATTACAATCTTTTATCGTTATTCATAAGATAGCTAGCCAAAAAGACCACATCGTGACCTTTGACTTTTAACTGCATACTGCAAAGTCAACGTTTTTTGCTCGCCAAGTGATTTCCATATTAAAGCGGTCCTAAGAATACTTAAAACATATCCAATATAAATTAAAAATGTTACGCTATTTACTTGTAATAATGTAAAACAAAAAAAAATATAATAAAACATTTTCTTTTTCAATTCTATGACAATGTAAATGTAAGTTCGGCGTTAAGCCCCGTCATTTAACACGTAGTCTAAAAATTATTCTGAAATTTAAAAACACTAGGTAGGTACATGAAACAAAAAATATAAGTATGTACTATATGTGGCTGTACCTAAATTAGAACTAAAAATAATAATATATTCTTTTCATTCAAAGCCATCGTAGACAGGAGCACAATTGTGCGACTGTAAACGCGACGATCGTGGGTTCGATTCCCACTCGGAGCATTTGAAATATTTATTATTTCTCGCTCTGGTAACGAGACAAAGCGTGACATTGGGTTCCTCCATTCAACACACAACGCCACGTTATTATCATTTCGTTACAGTAGATTTAATAATTCTAGTACCTACTTATCTATTCTGTTCTGTACTTTTCCACCCCTCTAGTCAATAGGGTAATCTTTAGATAATAAATCTCTTAAATGAACAGACGATTGATTAATTACTTTTTTCCTCGTAAGTTAGTATCAATGCTGGTACTAATTAGTCATTCAGGCTCTATATTTATTTTGTTAAAACAAAAAATAAAAAAATTGTACAGAATATAGTGTATGAGGAAGCATTAACATTTAAATTAAAAAAAGTAATAATAAAAAGTAATAATAAAAAAGTAGTAATAAAACCAATTCCAATCAGATTATAATATGACTACCCAGGTAGTACATAAGAATGGTAATTATATCTTAATTAGACTTGCCTCTAATTAATGGAGCGTAAAGGAGTGTGGTCAGGACAAGTGCCAGACACAGGAACCACGAGACAAAGTGAAAGCCACAGTTAATTATCTGATAATAACGTATTTTAATAACAACTTTGTTTATTTAAAATGGTTATTTTTAGAAGAAATGAAAATATTAATTTGAATAAATATTCCTTTTTTTTGAGTGGGTATGGAACCCACGACCGATTAGAGACCGATTATGAGTAGATTTGACGGTAACACTATGTGCTGCTACGAAGCGACTGGCCTCCGAGTTGGCGCAACCTCTGAAAGTGCCCCACTTTCATGTTGGTACACATACGTCTTAACTACATATGAATCTAATAATACTCAAAATTTTAGGTTTGGTAAAATGATATAGGTTTGGGGGCCCTAGGATCTTGGGCTATAACAAAGGACTCAATGTTTGATATAGAAAATTTAATATAAAAAGTTTAGTCTAAGAGCAAGATACAAGATTCTTTAGAAATCCCTTTAGGATTACAAAATACTTTAGAAAGTCTAATAAAATATCTTTACACGGTAGCAACTTATGTTATTATCGTTTTTTTATACATTTTCTACCTCACAGAACTTAGTGGTAATTCACTCCATTTATCGTAACTGTGATAGGTTGTAAGGACTATAAATTAATTTGTTCCGAATTATGACAGAACAAGTTGGGAGATTTCAGGTTCAAAATATTGTGTTTTGAGAAACGAAACCACGCTTTGTGTGACCAGACCGGAAAAAAAAACTATAAACACTGTTTCAAATGGAGATTGAATCATCAATCAATCCTTTTTAAAGACATCGCCAAAATGGTAAATGGTATTATAGCGAGTTCGGTTCCTCGACGGGAGAATGAGTTATTTTCATAATCCGTTCTGGTAGCAAGACAAAGTATTGCTTTCAGTTCCACAATTCAACACGAAATATCTCAAAAAATGGGTGGAAATCAGAAACGGAGTCTTATAACACAAACTTCTCTATCTAGTCGTCTGCTGTATGTATCTCGATACAGCGTGACACCACAATGTTATTAATAAATCTAACCTGTGCATATTCTTAAGAATCTTGATTCAACATCTATTAAGCTTAATAAGCTTAACCCTACGATATGACTCTTGTTCAGCCGCTGTCACGGTCGGTCTTATCTATTGATCGATCCATCTTTAAAGTGTCAAGGCGACCTGATAAGTATTTTATATAATATATGTTAAGTAAGTCTACTTTATACGTACATATAGTCCGTATACGTACAGGGTGTACCATATTCTTTTAAATAGGCCAGTCGTGGCGCAGTGGTACAAAATGTGACTGTAAAACCAACTGGTTGTGGGTTCGATCCCCACTCGAGGAGATGAAATATTTACTTAAATTTATATTTTCATTTCTTCGCTCTGGTGTCGAGGCAAAGCGCGGCGTTGAGTTCTGCCACTCAACACGCAATGCCTCCAAAATTCGGCAGAACGTGGGGAACGGAGTGTCTTAACACTAGGTTCCCTCTGCCTACCCTGCTGTGTGCGGGATATAGCGTGAAGCTAATTTAATTTAATTTAATTTTTATTTAGAATAATACTGGAATGGTTTTAGATTCAATTCCTTCTCAGGTACATTTACTGTACAGAACGCAATATCTGTAATTTACGAAAACGAACGTGATAAAAATAGAAAAAATAGAGAAAAAAAAGAGAAAATAAAATAAATAAATCAGCTTCATGTATCTCGCACACAGCAGAGTAGGCAGAGGGAATCTAGTGTTAAGACGCTCCGTTGCCCAGCGCGTGTTAAGTGGCAGGAATCAACGCCGCGCTTAGCCTCGACACCAGAGCGAAGAAATGAAAATTAAATTTAAGTAAATATTTCATCTCCTCTATTGGGGATCGAACCCACAACCAGTCGGTTTTACCCCTGCGCCACGATTGGCCACAAAATAAGTAAGTAAGATTATAAATTTGAATAAGGACTAGGACTTTCCTTGCAGAAGAGCTATGATAATTATACACTACAAATATTTCTATTTTATATTGAAAATTATAGAAAGTGGTTGTTAAATAAATTTAGTGGTTAAATATCATTTAAATTGTCAAAAAAATCGAAATGTGTATATTTTTTTAATAAATAACTTATTATTTGTAATAATTTTACGCTTTTATTTTTAATTATCTTGAAAACCATCTAAACGCTTTAATATTTTTCTCTATAATTTGACTTATATTTTGGTCCCGTATAGACATAATGCATGCATTGTGTCTATCTAAAATTAGATTAACTCCACTGACGAGGATGATGAAAAATTCTATTAACGTTAATTCTTTTAAATAAAACCAAAAACGCTAAGGGCGCTTTGTAAAGAGTTTGTGAAACAAATTAGATAAAGTGCCGGAATTTTTAATACGTTATATGATTTTTTTATTTATAATTTCACAAAATACACTATTCTTGTATAGTACATGCATATTATTTAAGTATCTCTCAATAGATAAAAGAGTTGTAGTGGCCCAGGAGCACAAACGTGGAGAAATTAAATATTTACCATTTTCATTTCTTCGCTCTCTTAAAGAGGCAAAGCGCAGCATTAAGTTTCGGCACTAGCACGCAAAGCTTTGAGGATTCGGCGGAAAATGGAAAACGGAAGTGTCTTAATAGGAACGGATCTTAACATAAGGTTAACTATGTTCCCTTTGCCTACCCTGCTATTTACTCCCACATATACAATGTAATAAAAGCTCATATTATACACACTTTGAAACATCCCACCCAATGCATAGTGTTACAATGACAAAGGAAATGCTACTGTAAATAATACGTAAGAATTTCCAACTCATCTGTAAGCAATATATTAAGGAGTTTGTATAAGCGCTCTGTTCATACTCAATTCAGCAAAATGCAAGAGAAAATGTAATATTGAGGGTAACTTTAATTTTCTCTCATTGTAAACATTCAACTTCCGGTTTCGTCTCCCGGAACAAAAGTCCGTGATATTGATAGTGAAATTCATTTTATAAAGTAATAACTATATATTTTTAAATGTATTAGTACCACATTTTATGATTGTTTTTAATTACACTTATATCTCATAATCATACTTGCTGGTTGTGATTATCTGGCACTTCAAAAACATATTTTTCTTTAACAAAATGGCAAAAGTGGTTAATAATGAACCTGAATGCTAATAGTACAAAAGTTCTGGTTTTTTAAATGATATGAAGAAGGGTCTGGACGCAAGATCAGTGTAAATAAAGAACACAAGCACTGGAAATTCTTCCTACGAGCCATATGTTTATAATAAGAAATAAAGGAAAGCCATTATTATTAATCTCCGATATTTTTTTACCTCTGATGAGATGTGAACCCATAATCATTGGTTACGACTATTAGCATCTGCTATTATTACATATTAATTCGTGTATGGTATGAATTGAATGTGAAAGTTTGTGAGAGTGGACGTCTGTTCCACTGAAACACAAAAGCTGTTGTATTTATTTGATCCAACTTTTCACTGATGTAGCTTATACATCAGACTAAAACACAGGCTACAATATAACAATGGCTATGATCTAAACGCGGTTTTGCTTGCTTCAGCTTATTGTTATAAGCTGAAGCAGGCGAAACCGCGTTTAGGTTGCTAATACTGCATATATTGTGAATATATGAATAGCTAATCTTTATTTTCTATAAAAATTGGTCAAACTCTACAGGAAAATACTAAAAAATATAATATTTAAATTACTCATGATTTATTCCATATTATACTTGGAAACAAGCCTTCAAAACGCCTTGTTATCGCGGCGTGCATTTTAAGTCTCTATGTGTACTTTTCCAAATAAAGTAGAAAAATATAGAACGGAAATTTATTTTAACAATAGTTTGAATGGGTAATCATTTCTTTATAATATTATACTACTTTCTTGCATTAATTATAGTAATTAGTGTAGTGTAAAGCGAGAACAAAACTGGTTCAACGAAATTCTGTTAAAAATGGTAATAATATTTAATTTTAGCTAGACATTGTCCAATGCATAGGCGTTAGGGACCTGTGAATCTAGTGTTTAGACACTCGATTCCCATTAAGATACTTCCTGTTCGCTCTGGAAAAGCGCGGCGTTCAGTTCCGTCACTCAAAAAAAAATACTTCATGAGTTCAGCGGAAATTTCGAAACGGAAGTAGCTGAATGAAATCAATGGAGTATCTTAAGCTCTCGTTTCCCAGATTCCCTCTTTCTACCCTATTACGGGATACAGCGTGAAGCTAAAAAAAAGTGTTTAAAGATAAAATACTGCAAAATTTCTGCACATCTATAGGTATAATAAAATTGTAATTTAAAATTCTTATAGGGTTCTTTAGGGAGTTTCAAGTTAGTATGACTCGATTCAGTAACCGCCACTAAGATTGCGCATACTGTGCAACGAACGTTTCATAATTTCGTATCGGAAAATGAAAAGGCACCCAGGAGGGAAGAAAAAATACTGCAACGAAGCTATTACTTTGTTTTTGCGAAATTGACTTTCGTAAGTCAATACGTCATTTTATTTGTTATAGCCAAAAGGCCATGTTTTCCCAGTTGCCTGGTTATGTAGGAGTGACTGTAGTCGTAGGTTCTATCCCACTTGAGTTATTTTTTTAATTACACGATTAGTGAATTACAGATGGGTCGAATATATCAATAATTTTTATTTTATTTCTCTTTAGTCGTTTTTGTTAGACTTGTTAGAGTTCCTAGCTCAGTATCTAATGCTTTTAAATGGAAAGAAAATGGAACTGTGACGTCAAGAGAGAAATTGTGATTTATTACTTTATGATTTTATTTAACTAGAAAAGTTAGAGGTATTCTTATATAAGAACTGCAAATGGTTGTTATAACAACATAATATTGTGTTAGTATGTTAGTTGTATATAATTTAATAATTTCATTAATTTAATTTTCTTTAAGTAAACATGTAAGAGGGGAACGGAAGTGTGTTAACGAAAACGGAACGCCGTACTAGTGTAAAATGCAAATAAATTGGAGATTATTTCTAAAATATTTTTTAAAGCTTTACTTTTCTTCTTACCCTGCTATGTGCTTTATTCTGGAAACAGAAAAGTGTCACGACACTCCGTTCTTTACTTTTGCCAAATTTGATACACCAAGTGGTGGAACGGACACATTATCTTAACCAATGTCAAAATAGAAAAAAAAAATATTATCGCAACTTCTAAATTTCGTACGAAAATACGTTATTTTTCTTAACCTTAATAAATCACCCTTATATTTTCGTAACAAGATAAGTTGCTAAGTTGATTTAGCAGTAGTTGTTTAATTGTAAGAACATCTCTTCCACTTTGGAGGTCCTATCAAAATAATCGAAACAAATATAAACCCTAGTTGATTTAATTACAAAATATAATATGAATCCCTTCGAAAGGATCTCGTTTTAATGAGTGTGATTGTACCACGCGCTCCACACATTTGAGTCTTCAATTATATTAAAACTGTTTTAGATTAAAGTATTTTGTATAATATTATTGTATTTAGACCATCGCAGGGCAGTCAAAGAGAATATGAATCTCAATGTAATGGTTGTGGGTTCGATATTAATTTGGGGTAACTAATATATTTTTGTTTCTGTTTGAGGCTAGACGTCGCGCAGGGGCACAAAGCGTGCAAAACCGAATGGTTGTGGGTTCGGCCCCCATTTAATTTTAAGATGAAATATTTACTTAAAAGAGTTAATTATTTCGTATCGTCGAGTGTGAATCAAACCCACAACCTGTCGTGTTCACATATTATATATATTTAAATAAAAAAAAAACTGCTTTACGCTGTGTACGCAGCAGGGTTGACAACCTAGAGTTAAGACACTCCAAGTCAGGCATTGAGTGTTGAATGGCGCAATTCACTTTAATACCAGAGCGAAGAAATGAAAATACTGATAAATAATAAATTCATTCCCTCGAGTCTCCGAATCCACAACCACCGCGTTACAGTCACACCTTGTGTCCTTGGGCCACGACGGTCTCTATTTCTTACCTAAATATCGATATATTACTATATTATTATACAAAATAATTATTGAATACAGACGATATTGTAAATGTCTGTCGTGTTAATAATATCTGTATCACAGCAAAATGTGATACGAATTATTTCTTACCTTACAAAGGTATTGTCAGGGGCAAAGGTCACATCGAGGTAGCTGATGGGCTAATGGCTGACTTTGTAAATGTACGGAGTAACAATTTAGGGTTTCTTCACAGTGACAGAAAATTGTAGAGTCGTAATTAAGTTTTTTTTTTAAGTTACATTTGGATATAGATCTTTTCTAATTGAAAATATAAGAGGAAAGAACCGAACGATGGGTAGTTGTTAGATTCGCCTGTGGGCATCTACAGCATCAGGAATTTAATTATTTTTTAGCTTTGAATGTGTTATTACACAATATGCTTATAACGCTCAAAATCATCAATAAAATTAGAAATAAGAAAATTTAGTTTAGATGTGCATAGTAAATTCAAATATACATAATTCTACTGTTATAAATATCTACATAAATTAGTATAGTATTAAAGTTCTTTCTTGTTAATAAAAATATAATAGATAATAAATAAATAATTTACGTGTTTAATAAACATAAATATCGTGCCAGGATTCGGCAAACTCCCAGTGAGATGAGATGATGATGTACTCGTCACAAAGATAAAAGAACAGAATGTGCTATGGCGTATTTAATTAGCCTAAACTATAGATGAATGGATGCAAATAATAGTAAAACTTTATTATTAACTTTTAAAAAAATCTGCTTCACACTGTATCCCGCAGACAGCAGGGTAAGCAGGAGGAACCTAGTGTTAATACACTCCGCGCCCCACTTTCTGCCGAATTCTCCAGAATTCGGCAGAAAGTGGGGCATTGCGTGCATTGCGTGTTGAGTGGCAGAACTTAACGCCTCGCTTTGCCTCGTTACAAGAGCGAAGAAATGGAATATCCTCTCTTCTCCTCAACTGGGAATCGAACCCACAAACAGTCGGTTTTACAGTTACACTTTGTGCCCCTGCGCCACGACTGGCCCTTTTATTAATTTTATAATTAATATAATGCAATATACAATGTGAATTCCCCCTATATACGTCTTGTATTATGTAAGGTTTGTGAACGAAGTGTAATCATTCGTGTGAGTTTCAGACACATTAGTTTTTGGTCTAATACTCTTCAATTATATAAATTACATTTTAGCCAGTATTGTAATATAAATGATAATACAATTTGAAAATGGCTGCATCACACAGACTATGAGAAATGTGACGATTGTGGGTTCGACTCTCGCTCAAAGAAATTAATTATTTTCGTTTTTTCGCTCTGTTAGAAAGATAAAGCGTGGCGTTAAGTTCAGAGTTTAGGCAATGAAAACGTAATGTTTCGAAAATTGGGTGGCAAGTGGGGAACAAAGAGTATTTGTTTAAGTTTCAATTATTACCTATAAAACAATTTTCAAATGATTTTTTTATTTAATATGTACGAATCATTTAAATGAAAAACATCGATCTTTTTAGGTCATAAAATCGTAATTAATTTCGATTTTTTTTTACAAAAATAATGCTCCGCCGCGACAGCTGTCAGCTGCCGTGACCAGGATTCGAACCTGGGTTACTACGGCCACAACGTAGGGTCCTAACCACTAGACGATCACGGCTATCGGAGTCGATGACAACGATATCAAAATTAACTTACTCTACTTTACGGAGTTCGTTAAACACTTTCACTTCGTAAGTCAAGCGTTAACAAACTTGTTGCAAAAAACATTTTAATGTATATAAATTTGTAAGAAAGACGCTAATGTAGTGGTAATGTAGTTCATTTATCGTGTTTAGATAGAAAACAACAATAATGAGTTCGAATCTATATCGGGAAATAGCTTTATGAGTGTTAGGAAGGTAAAAATAAAGCCACTACGTTCTCTGCTTAGTTGGTCAGAGTGCTTAGACGGTTTCCAAAGAGGCGCGGGTTCAAATCCCTACGTTCTACGTCCCGCTACGTTCAAACTTTTATAGATTTTGTTAATAAACAAATAATTGAAGAAGGTTATATTTATACGTTAATCTACGCCTATCATTGCTTCTATCCAAATATATCACTGGTTAAAGAAATTACATATTATGCTTGCATGAATTATACGGTGTTATTTCCTTATTCATAATGTGTCCATTTGTAAAACGCTCAATGACCCCTCAAGATAGTAAGGGCTCTGTATACAGACATTACCATATGGAAAGACAGTATACACCAAACTAAAATTACAACTTATTAATAAAAACAATAATATATATATATATATACAATACAATCATGAGGAAGATACTGTATCCCGCACGCAGCATGGTAGGCATGAGGAACCTGGGAACGTAGTGTAAAGATGTTTTATACAAAAACAAACTAAATCGTGTTTTCTCAAAATATATAAATAAAATTAATTTTATAATTAAAACAAAATTATATCAAGGCACAAAATATTTGTCTTTTAATCGTCTTTGATACACATTCTTCGTTATTTTAAAAGGGATAAAGAAACAGTCTCAAAGATTAAAGAAATATTTCAAGAAAATTGTTTGAATCTTTCTAACTGAAATTTTAACATATTTATAAAAACAACGCCAAAGCCTTTTTTGTTAATATATTATAAATATTTTCACTTAAGCTATTGTAAACTTATCTCGGGTGAAGGCTACTCGTGGCGCAATAGCACAAAGTGTGACCGTAAAATCGACTGGTTGTGGGTTCGATACCCACTCAAGGAGATAAAATATTTACTTACATTTATATTTTCATTCCTTCGCTCTGGTTTCGAGGCAAAGCGTGGCGTTAAGTTCCGCCACTCAACACACAATGCCTCCAGAACTCGGTAGAAAGTGGGAAACCGTGGGTCTTAACACTAGGTTCTCTCTGCCTACCCTGCTGTGTGTGGGATACAGCGTGAAACTGATTTGATTTGATTTGATAACTTCGTTGAAAATTTAATTCTGTCAGAAACGCGCATTTCTTTAAAAAAGAGTACTTTAAAGAAACTTTATAAACCTTTCCCAGAGTTATTAGACGTAGCTCACTACGCTATGCTCTCTAAAATAAATCAAACCATAACCGGTAGAGTAATATATGGTAGATCAATAAAAGTAATAAAATGAATTTTAAGCTTCTAGTTTGAGATAAAGCGCACCATTTAATAACGTTGGTGCCGCCGTGGTGCAGTGCATAAGCGTGTGACTACAAACGTGAGTGGTTGTGGGTTGGATTCCCACTAGGAGAAATGGAATATTTGATATGTTTATTTAAAAAAAACAAAATAGCATCGAATCTCTCATGAAAATATACAAAGACAAATATTAATATAATCATACATTAAAAAAATATAAATTAAAATCAGCTGCAGCAGCAGCAGGCAGAAAGAACCTAGTGTTAGGACACTCCGTTCCCCACTTTCTGCCGAATTCTGGAGTCGTTATGTGTGATGAGACTCAACACCGCATTTTACCTCGACACCAGAGCGATGAAATGCAAATAATAATTGAAATAAATATTTAATTTCCTCGAATGGGAATCGAACCCACAACCAGCACCACGTCTAGCCTCAAAAATAATATAGATAGAAAAAATTAAAAAGGATATCAGTCTGAACGAGACTATTCTATTGAAATTTATCATTCAATCTCTAACATTGATTACATACATATTTCAATAGGGGCGCGAGGCGACGCGACGCGACGCGCCGTCGAGATCTATTCGCACAGTGGGTAGGTAGGTGGGTAGGTGGGTAGTGAGTCAGCTTAATTACTGTCGTGTTTATAAAAGCTTCATTTTACTAGGATTTCAATACATACAATTTTTGTACTAAAACTCAAAGCTTTTTAAATATAAAATGTCCTGGCTATGGAAAAGCTAGTTTTTGATAGCTCTTTCATGTAACACCTATTATGTTATATGAAAAAAACTTTTAGGTAGGTGTGTGTGTGTTTGTGTAGATACAGTTGTCGCTTAGTTTACAAAATAGTCGTGAGTTCAAATATTTCATGTGTAAATTGTGTTTTATAAATAACGCTATGATTAATAATAAGAATCAATCAGTTTCGCGCTGTATCCCGCACATAACAGGGTAGGCAGAGGGAACCTAGTGTTAAGACACTCCGTTCCCCACTTTCTGCTTAATTTTGGAGGCATTGCGTATTGAGTGGCAAGACATAACGCCTCGACACTAGAACCAAGAAACGGAAATATAAATTTAAGTAAATATTGCATCCTCTCGAGTGGGAATCGAACCCACAACCAGTCGGTTTTACAGTCATATGTTGTGCACCTGTGTAACGACTGGCCTAATTAAAAACTATTTTTTTAAATAAAGTTAAATAATAAAACATTTTAATATTCTTAGTAAACCTTTGACGTCGCGAATACGTGAATCCGTGTCTCTCGGAAACAGCCTAAGCGTTTTGACCAATAAGCCACATGTTCTTATCAAGCTACGTCGAGTGATTTATTTTAGGTTAACTACGACCATTTGACAAAAGAAATCAAAAAAAAAAATCTGACAAAAGAAAATATGCTATTTTATAAAATTTACTAAATTACCTTTTTTGAGCCTTATTTGAGGCCAGTCGAGGCGCAGTGGTACAACTTGTGACTGTAAAACCGACTGGTTGTGGGTTCGATCCCCACTCGAGGAGATGAAATATTTACTTAAATTTATATTTCCATTTCTTCGCTCTGGTGTCGAGGCTAAGCGCGGCGTTGAGTACTGCCACTCAACACGCAATGCCTCCAGAATTCGGCAGAAAGTGGGGAACGAAGTGTCTTAACACTAGGTTCCCTCTGCCTACCCTGCTGTGTGCGGGATATAGCGTGAAGCTAATTTAATTATTTTTTTTTTACTAAATTACCTCCATGATCTCTGATCTATACATACAAACAAATACAAACGAACAAAAATGTTCTCATAATGCGGGTATCTTTATACATCGTTACGGCTTATGTCGCTGAAGTTTTGCTCGTAATCGAATCATCGTAGGGGAAGATCGCATCAATCAACATCATCTCACTATAATTGATTAATATCTATATTTAAATATGTATGTATTTGTGCTATAAATATTTATTATTTATTATTAATAGTCCGTTCAAATCCTGTTTGGGGAAATGTTTATATTTAACATACAAAATTAAAAATAAAATAGAGACTAGTCGAAGCGCAAAGGTACAAACGTGTGGCTGTAAACGCAACTGGTTGTGTATTCGATACCATTCGAGGAAATAAAGTATTTAAAATTTTGATTTTTTCGCTCTGATATCGAGGCAATGCGCGGCGTTGAGTTGCGCAACTCAACACGCAATCCCTCTTAAATTTGGCGATAAATGGGAGTGTATGTAGTAATAAAAGCCCAATCAGCTTCACACTATAACCCGCACACAGCAGGGTAGGTAGAGGAACTTAATGTTGTTTAATAACTTCCTCTCTAGCACATAGTAGTTCAACACTGGGTTTTCTCTGTTCCTCTGCATTATAAATAAAAAAAAAATATTTATATTTTTACACGAGGTTTCCTGTACTCAAGCGCATTTTGGGAAGCCACGATGGCTTTACTAGTCTTCATTTTCTTTTTCTTATTGTTTTCTTTCAATTCCCCGAGTGGGAATCAAACCCACGACTGGCTTTAACTAGTCTTCATTAATATTCTATTTAAGACAGTATTATTACTCAGCTTAAGTTTGTAAGTACAAAATTTATCTCCAGTACTTGAATAAAGATCTCATTATTTTAAGACAAATGCACTTTATAATATATACATTCATAATTTAATTTGTGACCTTCATTAAATGCAGCTGTTCGCAAAATATGAGTAGAAGATATATTAAATTTGATGTACTTACTTTAGTTTTGGATGCATACAGTACAAATATAAGCGTCTGACTGTACTAGGGGGTATGTTTTTTTTATTTCCTTGTTCTGGTAACAAGATAACGTGCGGCGTTTAGTTAAGTAATATCTCAAAAATTCGGAGGACGTCGGGAGAGGGAGAAATCCTTAACGCTCCTTCTTACCCAGCTAAATAAAATTGTGTTTACAAATATGTGATTCCGGTTAAGTAGCATTCAAATTTTTTATTGAAGTGGTAATATTTTAAGATCAATTGTAATATTTAGTAAATATTAGTATTTTTTTTTGTATTCGGTACTAAAATTTGTTTATACATAGATATATCTATTAGTTGAATACCGCAACTTCGTTTGCATAGACCTCCATTTACTACCCAGTGCACTGAAGTGGTTTCCCCAAGAGCTGTTTTTATATCAATTAAGGCTTAGTTGAGGCGGCGAGAGTACCTAATTAGATCCCCATTTTATTATGCCGACAGAAAAGAAAGTGTTTAACATATATTCATATCTTTTACGGATTTGACGGGCTATTCGGGCTTATTATTATTATATGTATATATTTAATTATTTAATTAATAATAAAATCGTAAAGAATCGGTGTCTGTACCACGAAGATATATAGTTTTCACTGTAGGCAATGCCTCCGAAGTTCAGCGGAAAGTGTGGGACGGAGGATCTTAACATTAGGTTCCCACGCTACCCTGCTGTGTGCAGGATACAGTGCGAAGCTGATTTGATTGGTTTTTTTTCAGTTTTATTAATGTTTATTGTTATAGCGGTATCAGAAATACCAGTATATCATCTGTGAAAATTTTTGCTGTCTAGCAGTTTATAAGACACAGCCCGATGACAGACGGACAGACAGTGAGACGGAAGGACGACTTCGCTATCCTTCAGCAATAGTATCCGGCCCGTTTCGGATTGTTTTACCCTTTGGATACGAAACCATAGCAAGTTGTTTGCCTTTTTACCTGCATAGCAGAGTAAGAATCTAATATTATGTCACTCCGTTCCGAATTTTCAATCGAATTTTCGAAAAAGAGTGTTGGAGAACGTAGCTTAACGCGGCGTTTTGTCTTCTTGTCGGAGCGAGAAATGAATGTTATTAATCTTTCCGAGAGGGTTTCGAACTCACAACCGTCGTGGTTACTTTACTACTTATTTATTAAGAAACAAAACAATTGCAAAACTCATATTTAGAGCACAATTTTACGTAACAAAGTGAAAGTAGCGCTAAAAGTAGAGTATAAGACTCGTTATTTCGATATCACCGTCATCAACTCCGATAGCCGTGATCGTCTAGTGGTTAGGACCCTACGTTGTGGCCGTAGTAACCCAGGTTCGAATCCTGGTCACGGCAGCTAACAGCTGTCCCGGCGGAGTTATATTTTTTATTATGTATTTTTTATTTTCTAAATGTCATAATTTAAGGAAACATACTCTTGTAATATACAATGCTCATGAAATAATATTATACGGCTTATAAAATAATTATATTTTTATTATTTTACCTATATACGAGTATATTAGTTATATATTTGACTAAAATTACTTTTAGTAAGTTAGTTGTCCTAAAGTTCTTAAAAAAATAGTTTAATTCTCTGTATTGGTAATATTTACATGTATTTCTATTATATAAATAAGTTATATAATTTTAAGAAAAAAACAAAAAATGTAATACAGTAGAAAATCTCTGAAAATACAGTATCGAAGATACTGGAGGAAGGTCAGGGAAATTATAAGGCACCTGGAGGTATTTATGTGTGGACGAGGCGAAAGTGTGAGTAGTAGAGACAGTACGTAGCGTTTGGCGCTCTCTGACTACCCCACTGGGGATACAGCGTGAAGCTACATACGTATATAAAAACGCGCTTTTATACACCAAATGGAACCAGTCCTATGGAATGTAATCGAACTGATAAATTACTTGAGTGTAAATATGAGCAATTTACTATTAACAAGTGTCATTAAAAATCTACAAGAGACCAGTCGTGGACACAAGCAAAAAACAGAAGCAGAACCATGCGAGTTAACGGTCTTGTTTGTTGTGGATTCGATTGTACTCGAGGAAACAGAATATAAAATTCTTATTTTATCGCGCTGGTAGCGAGGCAAAGCTCGATTTCGACGGAAAGTGAAAAATGGGCACGGATTATCTTAGCACTTGGTACCCAGGTTCCCTGTGCCTTGCTACGTGCAGGACATAGCGTGATTAAAAAATCTTATGAAAAATATATAAATTGTTTATTATTTTTTTAATTAAAAAAATCAAGACCACAGTTAAACTTTAAATGTTTCGGATAAAATAATTTAAATATCAAATATTGCAAGAACGACAATTATGTATAAAATATACATTAAGAATAATAAGCTAAAATTCAGATTCAGTTCTAGGCCGAAGCAAGAATTATATTTAGTATAGTTGTACTAAATTAATGGAATTATCCTCACAAATGTCCCGTTTCCACGTAATGAAACACAGTAGTTTCGTCTTTCGCATCATTACACGAACAATTTGTCACTTTATTATCGAATTATGTACGTACATATTTTATATACACTTCATTCAGTAAATATTATGTCGACGTCGACTTTATATAGCTTTCCCTTTCTTGAGTATCGTGTATAGTAGAGACGGCAACAAAATAATAAATAGCCCTAATCTATGGTGGTTCACAAATTCGTGACGTTGTAACCTCTATTTATTTTAACAAACTGGAAATAATGTATGTTAGGCAACAAAGCGGGGATGTTTTCTATTTATTTACTGAAAATGTTGTTTGTGGTACTTGAAGTATATAGCTTTGAATCGTTTGTAGTAGTTGATGGAATGTAGGTTCAAATCCACATGTTTTTCTCGATTAGTAAAGATTGAAAGGAGTGAAGTGAGAATAAATATTTAAATATGACGTGTTTTACTTTATTGAATTTCGTACATTTTCTTCTGTGATACGTTTATTTCCTATTTTGAACCTATGTATTATATCTATCTTTATTTGAAAAGTTGAAATATATTTATCAAAAATATTCTATTTTACCATAAGTTTAGATGTAGAATGCAAAAAATGTTTCTAAAATGAGAAGAAAATGAAAAACCAAGTTATTAACTCAAAACAAGGCCTCTCTACTTTTCTATTGCCATATAAGACGTACGAACGGTGTTCACTGACGTATGATTTGTTTTTCATTACCATTCTTTATACCGCATAGCAGGGTAGGCGAAAGAATTCTATAATATTGCATATTGAGTCGTAGAGTTCAACTATTCTATAACAATAAAATAAACATTTTTATCTTTAGTCTGTGGTAATTTAAATGAAAAAAGTTCATTGGTGGAAAGTGGTGAATACAAGTGTCTCAATGGCGACGCATTTTCTTAACACTAGGTTTCCACGTTTCCTCTGCCTCCCTGCTACGTACACAATACAGCAATAAGCTGAAAAATTAATAATATTTTTGAACTTATATAAATGTCAGCAATTTTTCATTTTGAACATAATATTTGGAACATTTTGAACAATAACAACATCGACAATGCATTCGAGAAATGTATTTTGGCCTGCATAAATAGACGTAATATCACATTTACGAAATACATTTGCTATAACCATATTAAACTTTCAGTTTTGAGGATACAAATGGTGAATTATTAAATTTTCAAAATATATTTTACAAAAGATGCATTATAATCAATGAGGTCCTCGATGCACAGTAATTGTAAATGCGAAAGTTGTGGCTTCGATTTTCATTCGAAGGAATAAATTATTTTCATTTCTCCGCTCTATCGAGCTTTGAGCTTAAACACTCGATACGCAATGTCTCATATTGCGTATCGACAATAATAGGCTTGAAGATAAAAAAGAAAAGAAAAAGTCGCTTATAGATTATCCATCTAGTATCAACTTATAATAACAACATTTAATATAAAATACTCGAATGATTAGTTAATCGATACTATCGAGTAACTAAGCTGTCATCAAGCTGTCATACAGAAATACCGCCTGAGAGATTTTTATAATATGTACACGTGAGTCCATGTTATAATTTTGTGTTTTATAAAAGTATCGATATGCGATATATAAAATCTCCACCTGTGTACAACTTATGTATATATAAACAAGAAATAGAAGCAAAACGTCTACCAAAAGTTACCAAATCATTTATTCACAAAATAATAAAAAAGTTGTTATAAAAGACAATAGCTTTAAGTACAAATTTGTTAAAAGTAAGTAAGAATTGTTATAAAATTACGATTACGTTTTTGATCGATCTGAGACAGTCATGGCGATTTTCACTCGAAGAAATGAAATATTTAATTTTTTCATTACCTCGCTCTGATAACGATGCAAAACGTTAAAAAAATAGATATTTTTTCATCTAATTTAATTACCTGTATTTCGACAACGTCGAACCCACAATAAAATTAAAAAAATAGGTTTTCACCGCTACACACCATCACCATGGTAAGTCCTTAAAATATTATTTCACTTGAATTACAGTCACCCCAGTAATGGTTTGAGTACATTAGCGCAGATTGCGGAGTCGGTGTGTCGAAAACGCTACTTCGCTGCACATTATCGAACTCTTTCGTCTAGCCAAAGAGCAATTTTAATTTTATGAAATAATCATAATTTTATTTAATTATTTTAAATAAAACTATTTTAACCGGATTAATCAGGTATATTTAGTTTTTTTATACATTTTTGGAAACCCGACGTTTCGAACACTTTGCAGTAGTCCGTGGTCACGGGTCCGCGGTAATCCGGGTAAAATATTTAAAATGTGTATTAATCGTGAAAATCAAAGAACTTTTTATTTAATTATATTGGCACATGGCACCGGTTTCTAGCTAATATTCGCCACAACATTTGATGATTCGTGTCCAGTCGTGGCGCTGCGGCCCAAACGTGTGATTGTAATCGCGAGAGGTTATGGGTTCGATTCTCGCTCGAGGAAATGAAATATTTAATATTTTCATTTGTTTGCTATGGTGTCAAGACAAAACGCGGCGTTGAGTTTCACTACTCAAAACGCAATGCGTCCAGAATACGGCCGAAAGTGGGGAGCGTTGTGTCTTAAGACCAGACTCTCTACCTATCTGCGTGTAGCTGAAAATAAAATATACTATAATTTAAAAATAAAATAAATCAGCTTCACGCTGTATCCCACATACAGCAGGGTAGGCAGAGGGAACCTAGTGTTAAGACACTCCGTTCCACACTTTCTGCCGAATTCTGGAGGCATTGCGTGTTGAGTGCCAGAAGTCAACACCGCGCTTAAGCGCGAAGAAATAGAAATATAATTTAAAGCTAACGTAATCATGAATCAAATAAGCATGATTGTGGCTTGAATCTTTACTCGAGGATTCAATTTATTTTATTTCTCCACTTTAATAAAATAAAGCACACAATGTCTCATTCGAGTGTCCGATAAATTTTGGAGAGGAGTGTCTTGGCACTACGGATTTCTGTGCACCCTTGCCACATCCACTCAAATAATTATACATAAAATAAGCAACTCATTAGCCCCAAGTAATTGCGATAACTTACAAAAATGATAACGATGAGGAGTTTTGCTCGTACGTTTAATTTAAAACAAACTTCAGGTTTATTATTGCTTGCGAAAATAAATACGACTGTGCAGAATTTTTAAATACAGACACCTAAGGGTCTTGGGACAAACAGGTTGTTTTTTTTATATTTGTTATATTCTCGATATACAGTAAAACATTAAAATTCAATTTGATATGCAATTTGTTGTCTGACATGTTATTTACAACTGTCGCCAAGAAACCTTAATAATCTATTAAAAAGTCCGCGATGGTATATCTCTGAGGGTCGAGCCACAGTTACCATTTTAGTATATCTATTTCGTTATTCATCCGGATTTGAACGTGCACTTGTTACTTATCAATTACACTATCCAACACAAATTGAATTTCCAAATAATTGTTCCTACTAGAAAACTACTACAGAACTTCTACAGCTCGTAAATACGAGTGAACTTTAATTGCAGCGGCTGATCCGTTTGGTATTAAGCAGTCTTAGCCGGCTTTGGTTTGCGGGGCTCTCGATATTTCTCTCGTTAAATTGTCAACTTGAAAGTTTAAACAACCGCTCCTAAAGCAGCACTGTAAGAACTTTTATTTGTTTCAATTAATTAACATGGCTTGTTAGTTATTTTAGGATGTATTTGGCAAATGCGATTGATACAGGTTCGAATCAAGGTTGGATATATTTTATTATAATAATATTTCAAAAAACTGTTAAGGTCATCGCGTCGTAGCGCAGCGTCTGTAAGACTGTAAGTGAGACGGTTGTGAGTTCGATTCCCATTCGGGAAAGTGAATCATTTCTATTTCCACAATCTGATAGCAAGGCAAAATGCAGAGTTGAAAAGAGGAGAAAGTGGGTAACGAAGAAATTTAACGTTAGGCTCCTAAAAACAATATGTATTTGCGGAATACGCCACACACTGACTTTTATTTCTAAATTGGACAGAAATTATTGAAAAAAGTTATAATGATCACTTTTCCGTCATAGCAAGAACCGCGCGTGGCTTCGTCCATCTAAAGTTATTGTTATATTATAGCTAAACAATAAAATAACTTAGTATAGCTTTTGCATTATTCAGATGTGTAAGTATATATTACAGAAAATTTTCACAATTAGGTATAATATGTGTATGAATAGGATAGGATTAAAGACATTATAAATAAATATTTTCAATAATATACAATATATATTAACACCAGTCGTGGCGCAGCGGCACAAAGTGTGACTGTTAAGCCGACTGTTTGTGGCTTCGATCCCCACTCGAGGAAATGAAATATTTACTTAAATTTATATTTCCATTTCTTCATTCTGGTGTCGAGGACAAGCGCGGCGTTGAGTTCTGCCCCTCAACACGCAATGCCTCCAGAAAGTGGGAAAAGTGTCTTAACACTAGGTTCCCTCTGCTTACCCTGCAGTGTGCGGAATACAGCGTGAAGCTGATTTATTTTTTTTATTTTTACAACAAATATACATATACACTTAAATATACTCGTACTTATTAAGAAAACGTATAAAAAATTAACGTAGCGGGACTCGAACCCGCGCCCGGTTTCCAGGAAACCAACTAGCACTTTAAAAATGTTAAAAATACATTCAAATAATTTAAAATCGTAATGCCTCCGTTCAAATTACCCAAAGAATCTGTGTATAAATTACGTATTCGCTGTACGCGACATTATTCATGCTTAAACTGTGAAAATGTCAAGGATTCATTTTGTACCAGGGTTTACAATTTATTAATGTTATATGAAGAATTAAACAAAGTGTGGGTTTCCATTTGCTTGTAGAAATAATATTATATTTCATTGTTGAACCATAAAATAGATCTTATTCTTTACTTATCTTGAAGTTATTATCGTAGTAGTAGTGTAGAAATACACTTAGAAATGAGGAAATATTTAACTTTTGCAATATAAAACGTTGTGGCAGTTCATTATGTTATATAAATTAAATGTATAATCAAAACGTATTTAATTTTCTTAGAAGTCCTCGCCCGCAACTTTGCTTGACTGTACTTTTAAACGTTTTTTCCCATTCTCGAAGAAATTTCAAGAATTCCTCTCTTAATCCTATCCTACATTCTCTAGCCTGCCTGTACGCCAAGTTGTAATATTTTAAGTCCAGTAGATTGGTCTGTCAGTCAGCAACAGAAATTCTTTTGTGAATATAATATATGTACATAGAGTAACTATGAAGATTTTTTTTAAACGAACTGCTAGTACTGTACGCTGTATTTGGTATTTTTTAGGCTTTTATATTTTTTCATATATCAGAATAAAGCGTAAAAGAACGAAGGCAGCAAGTAGGTAGAGAGAGCTTAGTGTTGAGACACTCCGTTTTCACTTTTAAACTCCAAGTTAATAATAATAAACTCGGACCATTGTAAATCGAGTGGCAAAACTCAATAACTGTTATTTTTATATGAAATAATGACAAATATGATATTTGTCAACATAAAAAAATCTTTCAGATATTACTTAGCCTTAGTTTTAGAGATTTAAATATTAAATATTTTTAAAAAATTTGGAAACAATGTTACAGAATTAAAAGTAACTATGGAGAAAGATGGTACGGAGTGAATGTTATAAAAAATAGATAGAAAAACTTTTTCCAAACGAATTCGAACCCACGACCAGACACTAATATTACAATAGCAATAATTTATTTTCTGTGATTACATATACATACTATATAATAAATATATAAACCATATTTACTTGAAAAATTGCCAAATAACCCAAAAAACATAAGTGTTTGTTTTCTCTCGTTTTTAGATTGGATTGCCGGTATAAAGGCTTATCCAAGATAAGTGGTTCTTTGTAAGGATTTCGAGTGGACGCTCATACGCCTTTGTATTCATAGAAATGTTTACCAACTTGGTATCGCTTGTGAAATGTACTACGTCTTACAGCTTTATAAGATTTAACAATGATTCCTTGAGATGTTGTATGGTTTGCTAAGCTTTTCGTTGAAAGTTAATTTTAAGTTTTTATGAGTTGAGTTCCACTCAACATATACAGCGGAGGACGTAGTGCTATCGATTCGAGTGATATCGAAATGGCGTAAGTTTACATGTTCGCGACCTCTTGCATCTACTTGAAAATACTTCAACGAATTTTAAAAACCTGTACTAAAGCAGAAAGAATAGTATTTTGTGCTCTACGACTAGAAATACTCGTGATAGACGGTCAAACAGAAATCATTATTGAGCTATCCTACTTTCAATAATTTTTCATGAAATATTCCGTACTTATAAAAGAAATACCTAATTTTATTAAAAATACTAATATTATATATGTTGAGTTAAACGCTCTAATCTCAGAAATTACTGGTACTATTCACTATTTACATGCTTAACCTGTATCATATACCTGCGGTCAGAGCTATCAGTTAGGTTAGTGTTAGGGGGTGAAGGCGGATAACCTCCTCGTGTGCTCGTTTGCTGCTGGGCTCTTTCAAATATATTCACCATTTAAGGGGTCGAGCAGTGGAGAGGTCCGGTGCACTCTGGGAGATGGGTCATTATTGCCTTAAGACTTTTTTCTTGGGTTTTTATTGCTCACCGATCAATAACACACGGACTCAGGAACAGTGCAGCGCACGAGGCGCAATCTTCAGATATAGAGGCATCACACAGCCCAACATCTCCCTGGAATAGCTAAGCGGTGAACTTCGAGGAGTTTTTGACCAGTGCCTTGTAACTAAACAGTTCCCGAAGATTTAGAAGGAAAAAGACTTGTGACTACTACGCAAAGAGGACTCAGTCGTTGGTCGCGATAACAGACAAAGATGTTCTTTTTGCTGTCTCGTTCGATCGGACACTTAGAATATCCACGTGTTATATACAAATAACTATTAGTTATTTCTATTAAACCGCACAAGCATAGCCGTAGATTACACCTACTGCAATATTAAATATAAATTACATTTATATTTAATTCTCTTTCGAATTCAAAAACGAGCGATACGAATTATTGCTAAAGTAGGCCAAGACACTTCCGCCCGACCATATTTCTCACAACTAGGTATATTGACATTACCATCGTTGTTAATATACAGCGTCGCGGTATATGTGGTAACAAACTACGAAAAATTTTCGAAACGCAGTGATGTAGTTCTCTATAGTATGCGCTTCCCGAGTCGTCTAGTCTCAACTAGTCGAATTTTATCAAAAATGGCTAAAGCTGTTGGAGTGATGGGTCCAGAGGTATATAATAGACTACCTTGTGATGTCAGAGATGCTCCTAGTGTCAACGTTTTTAAATACAAACTAAAGAAATGGTTAATCGAGAAGTCGTTTTATAGCTATAAAGAATTTTTGGAAAATAATATTATAAGATATTAGATAGAACAACAATTTTAATTTATATATTACATTTTTTCAAATAATTTAAATAAAGTGTAAAAGTTGAATTAATATAAAATAATGCAATGTAATATAATGTAATTATCATATACTAACCTAAATGTGTATTCTGTTTATTGTTTGACTTGTAATTAATGTTACCAATAAATTATGATTATGATTATGATTATGATTATGATTATGATTATGATTATTTATGTTTGAGTTTGTATTTTTGTTTGGAGCATGTTTGGAGGCCAGTCGTGGCGCAGCGGCATGAAGTGTGACTGCTAAATCGACTGGTTGTGGGTTCGATCCCCACTCGAGGAGATGAAATATTTACTTAAATTTATATTTCCATTTCCTCGCTCTGGTGTCGAGGCTAAGCGCGGCGTTGAGCTCTGCCACTCAACACGCAATGCCTCCAGAATTGGGCAGAAAGTGGGGAACGGAGTGTATTAACACAAGGTTCCCTTTGCCTACCCTGCTGTGTGCGGGATACAGCGTGAAGCTGATTTATTTTTATTTGTATTAAATTATATCAGTACTTTTAATTAAATTCTGATAAAGTAATTAGGTCTAATTAATACACAAAAAGTCTCGCCTCGTTTCGTTATTTGTTTGTAGCTGACAAACGGAAAAATTGTTCTGCAATTTCTGATTCTCATTATAATTTATTACAATACTGCTCATCTGAAATGTATAATTAGGTTTGGTATTAGAAATAAGGATTTTAATATTATATTTTGATTCAGGATTTTAGCTTTTATCGTTATTTCTTTATTTGTGTTTATTTATAGGGAAACGCACAGTATATTAAATAATAATAATATGTATGTTATTAGTATATGTATGTTATAGTCGTTGTTTCAAATTTAATGTAGGTTAATTTTACGTATATATATATATATATATAAACCGCACAATATATATATATATATATATATATATATATATATATATATATATATATATGGTTTAGGTGTTGCCTAGATAAAAAACTAAATACCAAAACGCATAACTCACTCTTTCACAATACGAAACAAATATTTAAAGGCGAAGTGAGAAAATATTAGGACGAAACTATTAGTTGAGCAGACATTGTTAGGTGCATCACGAACTAACAGATCCCGAACTAGGGATGTCGTATCGACGCCAATTAAAAGTTTATACAGGAAAACGCTTTCACTGGAGCGAACTTGCTTCTTTGAAAATATATATTTTCATCCTTTTTTAATAACGAAAAATTGTTGTTTTATCTGTTTATATATTATAGTTACTATACTGTATTACTTAGTTGAGTGTATGCGTGGGATGATTGTGGCTTCGATTTCCACTCGGAGACATAAATTATTCTTATTTCCTTACTCTGATAAAAAAAAGTACGGTTTTTAGTTACGCCACTCATCTTCACGCGATAGTTGTGGGTGCACTGAGAAGAATGAACTATTATTTTATTAATATTTTCGTTTCATCGCTCTGCTTATAAGGCAAAGCGCAGCATTAAGTTCCGCTATTCAACACGAATGCCTCAGGAAGTTGGGAACGGAGTGTCTTAACACTGGGTTCCCTCTGCCGCCCTGTTATATGCAAGATACGACGTGAAGATGAAAAAAAAAATGTTTCACTATCACATGTTATATACAATAAAAAATGTCTAATAAAACTTATTTGAGACGTCGAACGATGTCATTTGAAACATATTATGGATGTTAAACACTGCGTCGCTTCTCGAGCGACGTGTGCCTACATACTACTTCAGTACGTACTGTGCACCAGATGTTCGCAAGATGGGAAAAGTTATTATTGAGTCGTTTTGTTAAGAGATAAGAGTAAAAATTTAGGGAATATAGTAAAAAGCTTTTTCTTTTTTAAGATATTATTTTATGTACATCATGGCTAAGTGTTTAGTTGGTGCCAATTTTAACTTTTAATGTTGAAATTTTAGATTTGCTATTTTAGGTTTTTTTCATTTGAAAAATAATACTCAGATAATTACAAGGTAAGTATCAAAATTTTAAATAGAAAACTTAAAAGAGTTACTCTTTTAAAGTAAAGACAATGAGTGTTTAGTGTAAAAAATAATAATAATAAAAAAATTAAAACTGCTATGTTTAATATTTTATTTCCTCGCTCTAGAAACGACGAGATGTGCGGGCGTTGAGTTACTAAACACGCAATGCCTCCAGAATTCGACGGAAAGTGGGAAACATAAGTGTCTTAATAGGAACGGAGTATATTCACACTAGTTTTCCATGTTCCCTTTCCCTCCCCTATTATTTGCAGGATACAGAGCGAAGGTAAAATATATATATTTATTTTAGTCACCGACCGAGCTAAAAAATACTTTTATACACTCCTACAGCGTGTAAATTCTTTACTAAACCACAAAATATAAGGCCAATAAAACAGCAACGCTAATCTAAACGGCGAAACTTCCTACAGAGATTGGGGCAATAAAAAATATCTTGCTAGCATTTCCATTTACATCGTTTCAGTGGAAAAAAATACAATTTTCCAAGGAAATCTGAGAAGCTGAAGGGCCAATACAGACTGGTTGGAGGATCCCAGCGTCGTTACAAACTGTTATACGAAAACTTTATTCATCTCTCTCTCATTAACGAGTGGCTATAATAAAACACGACGGTTGGTACTTACTTTTGCGGGTTGATGATTTAGTACTGTGACTATTGTTACTCGAAACTTGCTTGTGTATTTGACATTGGAGGCAGTGAAAAATTTATTCTCATCAAAAATTAGGAGACGGTCGTGTCGCAGTGGCAATGTGAACGCGACGATTGTGGGTTCCACACTCACTTTGGGGATTATGTTTAAATTATATTAATTTACTCGCTCTGGTAGATAAAGCGAGGTTTAAGTACCGATTGCCAAAACACAATTTCTCAAAAATGTGAAACTTAGTGTTTTTACACTAAATTCACTGCCTAACATGCTATGTGAGAAGCTAGCAAAAGAGATGATTTCAATTTAGATCTTAGCTTAAATCCTTATGAGGCCTAAGTGAGGTAATCGTTTCAGTCGGTCAGGAACGCGATGGTTGTGGATTCAAAAACACTCAGCGGAGTGATTTATTTTCTTATTTTGTTAAGAAATTACTATTTCTTAACAAAATAAGATTTCACATTACTATGTGTAATAGTAATTTCAGTTGGAAGGTGAAATTAAAACATATATCATATTTCTCTCCTATCCTGTTATATGGAAAAAAAATGCCACAAAAATAAGTATTTTAAAGAAACAATCGTTAATTTATTGAGCCATGTTCTATCTGCAACAGGCAGGATATCGAGAATCAATTTATATTGAAATCTTGTTAACGGCACCTCTATTGAGATGTACAACGATAAATGGTTTTCCGAAGTTTCCACTTTTTCTTGCTTTCATTTTTTATATTACATCGTAAATATGCAGAGGGGTTGTAAATAGATTTTTTTGTGTTGATGGCAGTATAAGAGCAAAATAATGTAACACTGTTTCCTTAAAGGTCAGTCGTGGCGCAGGCGAACAAACATGTGACTATACGATACGGTTTTGGGTCCTATTCCCACTTGAAATTAAATGTAAATTTCATGTCTTCGCACTGGTGTCGAGGCAAAGCACGGCGTTGAGTTCTGCTACTCAATACGCAATGCCTATAACTAGAGTGCACTTAACTGGACTATCTTAACACTATGTCCTGCCTGATTTGTGTAGGATACAGCGTAAAGCTAAAAAAACACCAATTACTTTAAATTGTTTATATTAGAATACTAAACGTGACGTTGAGATATAACTTAGCGAAATAATCTTTTTTTTTTTCAAACACGCAGGATAAGGTTAGTCAAAGTTCAACCAGTGCGCGTGAATTTCAAAACGTTTTGTTCATTCGTCGTTCGTTCGTTTCGTATCGTCCACAAAATTTCAAAGCTGTAGGTTGTGTAATGTAGATACGGTCTAAGAGGAGTAGCATTTAACAAATTTTTGACCAAAAAAAGCTTCGCATCGTTCAGCTCAATAGCAGCTTAGTTGAAAAGCTGCAGTATCGTAAAATACGTTTAGTATTCAATCTTGCATTTTTATTAGCATAACACGTGACGCTATCTCAAATCAGTTTGTACGAGATTGATCTTCAAAGGCTATATAAATATAAAAGGACTATGAAGATTACATACAAAGTAGTTCAATTCTTACTTTTTAATTCATTTCCGTTCTCAATTTCGCTTACGACTGTAAAAGCGATAGGTTATGAATTACATTCCCACTTGTGGAAATTAAATATTGATTTTTTTCATGTCCTCGCTTGTAACGACGCAAAGCGCTGTGTTGAGTTCCTCCACTCAATACGCAATGCCTCCAGAATTCGGCGGAAAGTGTGCGGCAGAGTCTTAGCCCTATGCCTACTCTTTTACGTGCGGGTTACAGTGACAAGCTAAAAAAACCTTATAAATGACTTAAGAAATTATGATTTATTGATACTGGTTTAGTATATACAAATATAAAGATTTTAGTAACACTTCATATTTAACAAGGCAAAACGCTTACATAATAAAATATTTACTTAACCAAACAAACGGGTAAACCAAATCCTTTCCAAGCAAAAATAATTCTTCAAACGAGATTCAAACCCCTGTTCATTGACTTTGCTTAAAATACAACAAGTTGCAGCTAAAGATCGTTGTTTACTTCAAACCGTTTGAGTAAATATCCACAATCCACTTATAGTAAATAGTAATAGTATTCAATCCGTCAAATGCAAGAGCGCTATCGAACTCCATAGGGAGCCAATCGGCGAAAGACGCCTCGGTGTGCAAATCTCTGTGAGATCGAAGCGGAGACACACGTAGTGGAAATTCAATTTGCAAAAATTATATTTGAACTAGAACTTTCTTTGAAAGCTACAGTTCAATGTGGTTTTATACAAATATTTTTTTTATGTCTTCACGCTGTGTGTCGGATAAAGCAGGGTACGGAGAGAGAATTTAGTCTTAAAAAGTCTCGTTCCTCATTTTTAACTATTTTTTTGAAAAATTGCCTTTTGATTGGCATAACGATACGACGTTATGTTGCATTATTTGCTACCAGAGCCAAAAAAATAATATAATTAATTCTCAGAAAAGGAATCCAATACATTACAGTCACGTTTAGAGAGGCGACGCTTTACTGTTGCGTCACGATGGCATATCATGTAGAGAACGAATAGAGAACAAAGTGAAAACACAAGAAAACGAACACATATGTGAACGTAGTAGATTTTAGTAGGATTAGGATAGATTAGGTTAGGAACTTTTGTGTTGGAATAAAATTGTTTAGCGCACGTTAATATAATTTATTTATTATTAAATTAACTCTGCCCAGCACCAAAACGCTCCACTTTCCACCCCATTTTTATAGTTAACTGATATAAAATAGAGTTACAATGAAAAAGATTTATAAAAACCATGTTTTTTTAAATTTTCCACGTATGAACGTCATACATTTTTTTGCATTTCCGTTCCAGTATTCATTAGCAGCGAGTACTGTCTATCCTAAAACACAGCGCTCAAAGGTGCAACAAACAAAGGGATTCTTTCATACTTCGATGGACCCTTTGTCAAATGTCCTTTCTCCATGGAAAAGGGTAGACCTTTGTAATTTTGAAAGCTTAAATTTCGAAGAAAATATTAAATACTTTTTTGTTCATGTTAAAGTTTCTCTAAATTTTATGCATTAATAAAATTCTGTCTATCCAAGATTATATTTTGCCTCACTTTTTAGGGAACCTGGGAAACCTAGTGTTAAAAGACTTAGTTGTCCGATGACCTGTTACGTTTACAGACGCAGGCTTGTGCCCATCCCATATTATTTTGTTAGAAAGTACGTACATAGTACGTAGTACGTACGTACGTAGTTCAAATCACATCATATAAATGTACAGTGTGTACAGAAAGCTATTTTAATTTGTGTACAAAAAATCTTATATTGCTATTTGTTAGAATTTAAAACAAAAATAAAAAGTATATATATAATAATAATTGAACTAATATGTATATTTATCTCTTTTTATTCATACATAAATAAATAATAAAAAGTTATAAGCAAAAAACCATAAATTAAAGCAGTAAAAGGAAATATCATTCATATTTGAACTTCTCACTCTAACTCAATTCTAACTGACATCTGATTCGCTATCACAATATTAGAACTATTAACTTGGAAACTTTCAATATTGTTAGACGTTTTGATTCAATTATGTCACCGTGACGAGGGATTTGCGGTTGCTTAGTGACAAAATGTCTTAATATAATATTTATTACTGAAATTTACTCTGACATTTTTTTCCGCTTAGCAGGGTAAATAACGGGAACCTAGTGTTAAGACAAACGATCATTAAGATGCAATGGTAAAGTAAATTGAGATAAAAAATATCTTATTTTTCTCTCATTACATAATAGACAGAGAAAACCTACTACAATTAAGACTTCCTCACTTTCTGTCCAGGCTCTGAAATATCGTTGTTGAGTGGTGAAACTCAACTCCACGCTTACTATAGCAATCGATAAAATGTAAATAATTTACATATATTACTATTTTTTGAAAAACATTTTGAACCAAGTTATCTTCAAATTTTAATTTATCATTTATAATTTTGATTCACGTAAAATCCTAAAAATAAAACATATTTTTACAACGTAACTTCTATTTAAAAACAAACGACGGAGTGCTCAACTACTACATACAAATTTGAATATTTTTTGTTTTCTATTTTACTAAAATGTCACTCTTCAAAGACTACATTTTATATACTATTTTTCTTATTATTATTTTGTTTAACTTTATATTCTTATACATTTCTTCGAATAATAAAACAGAAGAGAAGAAAACAACAAAAACAAGCAACAAAAAAACGAAAAACAAAATATTATACATGAAACATTTAAAAAGAGAACCACAAACACTAAACCATATCTGCATTAAAATATTCCACCTTATAAAAGTCACCTTACAGCCCCAAAGGTGGAGCCCAAAGTGGAAAAATATACATAATTTGATAATAAAACGACGAATTGCGGTGATGAGGCGAGAAGTGCTCGAGGACTTCATATTTTGAGAACAGTGAATTTTAAGTAAGGTAATTTGCCAACTTTTAGCGAAACGCTGTTCTTTAGGTGAAGTGACGTTGGTCGTAATACGTTTTAATTTATTTGGTTTTCTCGAATACTATTAATCAGCTTCACGCTCTATACCGCACACAACGGGGTAGGCAGAGGGAACCTAGTGTTAAGACACTCCGTCCTCCACTTTCTGACGAGTTCTGGTGGTATTGCGTGTTGAGTGGCGGACTTACCGCCGCACTTTGCCTCGGTACCAGGCCGAAGAAATAAAAATATAAATGTAAATAAATATTTCATCTCCTCGAGTGGGGATCGAACCCATAACCAGCCGATTTTACTGTCACATTTAGTGCCCCTGCACCACGACAGGCTTCACTATTAAATATATATATATTTTTAGTTTTAAGTTGTATCCCGTAAATAGCAAGATAGGCAGAGGGAACCTTTTCATTAAGCACACAAGATTATCTATCATCTTTAACGCGAGTTAACTTCACAATCCATAGATTTTAAGACTAAATGTGAAAATGAGATGTCACTTAGGCACAAATTGCAGAGCCATGTTTAATGTATTATGTTATGTACTTTATTATGACTTTATAAGTTTTGCAAATTTAACTTTTACTGTTTTCAAAGTTCGTTTTAATTTTAAATGAACTAATTTTGACGGAAACACATTTCTTAAAACAGAAATAAAAAAAGAATAACAGAAAAAATTAAAAGTTATAACTCGTTTTTTCAAAAATAATACTCCGCCGGGATAGCTATTCGCTGCCGTGACCAGGATTCGAACCTGGGTTACTACGGCCACAACGTAGGGTCCTAACCACTAGACGATCACGGCTATCGGAGTTGATAACGGTTGTTCCGTAAATTGCGAACACAATCTTAAATTGCTCTGATTTACATAACGGTGTGCGCAAGCGACGCTATTATGAAAAAACTTATAATTTATTTTTACTTGCTTTTCTTTTATGAAAAAAAATATAATTTAAAATGTAATTTGGAGACAACATTTATATTACTTTCGTGATATTTTATTATACTTAATAAAATATCTGTTTTAGTTATTGTAGTTTTAAATTAAATTATACGGTGGAAAAACATTCGTAATTATTTTCATAATAATATGTTTTATTTTTATATATAATGTTATGTTAAGCTATTATACCTAATTATTTACCAATACGTAAAACAAGTAACAACTTTAGAAAGCGGGGAACATAATAGAAACGGAGCATCTTAACACTAGGTCCCTGGGAACATGGGTTCCTTCTCTGACTGGTTAACTGACTGATTACTGGTTGACTGACGGATTATGAACTTGATTTCTACTCGTGAAAATTGAATGACGGAACTCTAAAATTGGGTGTAGAGCGAGGAACGGAGTGTCTTAACATTAGATTCCCTCTTCTTTCCACTCTGTTATATACCATATGTGTGATTTTTTTCTTTACTTAATTTGCTACAATGAAAAACATAATTTAACAGAAATCATTTTTTTTATTTGTTATTCCGTTTCAAAGGTTATTCCAATATAAATATTGTTATATCGCATATCTACAGTTAGATGTCTAAAGTAATAAAAAACTGGAGCAAAACCGTTACGACACCTTGCTTGGACACTTAAAAGAGAAAGTTTAATTGCCATCGGTACGCTTATTTTGCAGTTATAATACACAACTCCGACAGCCGTGATCGTCTAGTGGTTAGGACCCTACGTTGTGGCCGTAGTAACCCAGGTTCGAATCCTGGTCACGGCAGCGAACAGCTGTCCCGGCGGAGTAATATTTTTGTAAAAAAAGTCGAGATTAATTATGTTTTTGTGATTTAAAAATATTATTTTCCCTTAAACACCAAAAAATTGTAGCTATTAAATAACACTAATATTTGTCATTTCAGAGACACATGACGGAGGAAACAGGAACGGAGTGTCCTAACGGTCCAAAACAATCCTAAACGGTTCCAGATTCCCGGGCTTCAGCTTAACGCAAGAAAAACTTTTTCGTTTAAAAGACACTTGTTTATAATACAATTAACTCATTTCC
This sequence comes from Heliconius charithonia, assembly GCA_030704555.1. NCBI lineage: Eukaryota > Metazoa > Arthropoda > Insecta > Lepidoptera > Nymphalidae > Heliconius > Heliconius charithonia. Next base: position 2,710,797 of record CM060809.1, on the reverse strand, counting down.
GCAGTTTTTCCAATATAACACACAATGGCGCAAAATAACGCCGCGCTTTTCTCACCAAAAATCTAAACAATTTTAAAATAATAATTTCCTCGTGTGGTAATCCAACTCACAACCTCTGCGCTTGCTGTCAGATGTTGTCACACTACTCTATATTACAATTATAGTTGCATTTTTTAATAAAAGCCAAAAAGATATCTGGAAGGTATTTTTTATTTATTATCTTATATTATCACTAACTTACTTTCTATTGAAAAATATAGAGCATACTTAGTCCTGTACTAATTTTAGAATAAAAAGCCATTTTATCTCTTTGATAAGTAATTTTACTGCTAAAGGTAAAGTTCAGACGCCCCCGATCTCAAAAACTGATAAGGATTTGTTGTAATATGTACAACCCCTGTGCCATTCCCTTCTACATACAAGATTCAATTCGCTCATATAAATGTTAAAAAGAGCTTTTCTATACGATTCCCGTAAATATTTGTACTCGTATAGTGACTAGTAGTAATTAAATAAATTAGTAAAAGTATAAAATTGAATGTTTTTAATTATAGAAAGGAACCTTATAATATAGAAATTTTTAAACAATATACAAAGGAAAAAATCATTAGAAATCGAACCCATTTCTTTCAGCGTTTCAGTCAGATTTGCTCAATAGTAGTCACTATAATAGCAAATCAGTTAATATTTTGACTATCAAAGATATAAAGCAAAAAAGTAACTTAGGAAGATTTGTAATCATTACTAAATTTTCATTAAAATTTCAAATATTATCTCAACAATTTAAGGATTTCATTAATTCAGTCACTCTTTATACTAAAAAACATCATTGATTTGGTTAATTGAAATTAATAGCATTGAGTTATAAAATTAATTTATCATCCGAAAATACTTTATTGTTCTGTAATTGTATTGTTTCTTTTAACCATTTATGGAGATTTTATACGTTATAAAGGCATATTTTGTAACTCCACATCACGTCCAAGCCACACTTTGTATTAAGTAGGCGGAGGCGGAACACAACGCCGCCGTTATGTCTTTTTATTAAAACAAATAAATGAAAATATTTTTTTTCATCTAGTCCAAAAGTGAGAATCGAATACACAATGGTCGTGCTTACAGTCAATTTAAGTTTGTTAATTTTTATATATTCATCTAACACATTATTTTTATCAAATATTACAGTGTTATTGTTATGTTATATTGTGGTTGTATAGAAGTCTATATTCTATGGAACTAACCTTAGCTATTCATTTATCCAATTTGTACCTTGTCTAATGTAATTGAATATCATAGTACCATTGGAGGAGATAACGTGCAAATTGGTGTTAGTCAGAGAGATGTTAGATGTGCTCCGTGTATGGTATGGTTGGGACTAGTTAGTTTCGATTTCTATAATAAATTTATTTGAATGTATAAGAGAAAGTTTATAGAAGTTTAAATTCTTAAAAGTGTTGTTTTTACTAAATACTAAAAAGTTAAAATTTTACTATATGAAATACACACACAGTCAAACAACTTACAATCAAACATTTCCCAAATGTGATCGGTGTTTTGTAATTTTTACTAAATATATCAATATATTTTTGTTGATAATAAACAAGAATTATAAATGACGAGACAAGGCATGGAGTTGAGTTCCGCCGAAGATGGGGAACCGAGAAGGTGGTGAACAAAAATGTCTAAATGGGAATGGATTTCCACTAAGACACTTTTGTTGTGCGTACACAGCGAGGTAGCCAGAGAGAACCTGGGAACCCAATGTTAAGAATTGCCTTATTACTAAGATTCCAGGTTACATCATATTTCCGTTACTTACTTCATTATTATATATATACACATATAAACAAATAACATAATAAAGCAAAATTTAATAATTTCAACGTTTCGTTCAGAAGCACTTAGTGGATTGCAACGATATCGGGACAAACATTTACGCCATCATCCCTTAAGCCATCCCATTGTGAAGAACGTATAACACTGAGTCACCGCATAAAGCTCTACTCGCTGTAAACGATCGGTTGTGGCCTGAGCTATAGCGGTAGAGTAAATCAGATTATATATATCAGACACATCGTTCTCCACTTTATATCTTTCTTCACAAACATTGTGAGCGACAAGACTTGGTTGGCGTCGTGTTCTATTTTAGCAATACAAATAAATGTAAAAATTGACAATTTTTATTTCTCGAGAATTGTTTTTTTTAATTGAATTCTCTATCTTATTAATAACCTTTTGGTGTGCAGCCGTCAACCATTTTAATATTTAATAATTTATCATGCCTTTTTTATTACATTATTCAAAGCACAACAATTAATAAATATTAAAATGAATTATTATTTCCTGTAATGTAAATTTTTTAAAAACATTTTCTCTCTTCTGAAAAAAATAAAACGTTTTGTTCCAAAACTGTTATATAACATGTATGTTATAAAACAGACGCATAATATAGAAGGGTGAATTAAAAATGATTTATCTTTATTTGATTGAAAATAAGTCAATATTGACAGTAATTATAAAATTATATTAATAAACTCACTCAACACGCAATGCCTTGAAAATTCGGCAGAAAGTGAGGAAAGGAAGGAAATAAATGGAATGGGAACGGAATGTTTTAAGATTACGTTCTACGGTTCTCTCTGCTCAGGGTGAGCTATGTGCGGGATACGGCGTGAAACTGGAAAAAATACAAATCCGCTCACACAACCACTCAACCCAACGTGATCCGCTAAAAATATTATCTCCATGCTGTCGCTCTATTGTTCGGTACGCCGCTGCAAGCATTGTGCTTCGTGACCGCCGGCGCTTATGTGCGATATGCTGGGATTTTGTCTGGGCTCAGTTGAGTTAGATTTTGTTTATGAAATGGTATCTAGTATTTTTATTGTTTTTATTTGTTATTATAAAAGATATTCTTATTAATAAGGACGCCAGTCGTGGCGCAAGAGCACAAAGTGTGACTGTAAAATTGACTGGTTGCGAGTTCGATCTCAACTCAGGAAATAAAATATTTATTTACATTTATGTTTTCATTTCTACGCTGTGGTGTTGAGTTCCGCCACTGAACACGCAATGCCTCCAGAACTCGCGGAAAGTGGGGAATGGAGTATCTTAACACTAGGTTCCCTCTGCATGCCCTCTCTGTTCCAATTTATCTATATAAAAAATCGCTAGTCGTGTATTAAAGTTCTTATATTTTTTTATATATGTATGAACTACAATTATTTTTTAGTCTCAATTACTTTGTAATATAATAACATCAAAGACAATAGCTATACACTGATAGGAAAAGTTTTAGGCTATTCTGTAAAACGCTTATTTTCTAGCAATATTGTCGCACGCAACTCTTTATATTGAAGTATTTTTTTTTATTTCTCAACCAATTTAAATAAAACAGTCAGCACATATTGGTAGGGAAGTTTGCCAAAATAGAATGGTGAAAATTGTGTTTTAATCGTTCCGGTGTTAGTGTAAATAAATACACAAACAAACAGACAAAAAATTTACATTGATAAAGACCCCAATAACATTTTCTCTTATATATCTTCCATGTACAGACACCGATACTTTATTACTTTATTATATGTATAAATTATAGTTGGCTGGATATTAAAGCGCCTAGTTCCAATATCCTTATACAACAAAAACAATTTTGCCCTAAAAAGTAATAAAAGACAAAATGAGATGGTAGTGATGACAGAAAAATATCACATTTCAGATCGTTATGTTATCTTATGGGAAACCGATGACATCAAAGACACGTCACACACCATACAACGATATCGTGTAAATGGGGATATAATATATATAAAAAAGCTACTTTTGAAGCCTTTATAAATATTTTTTTTAATTTTAATTCTAATACATCGTACCCTTTATGTAAATTAACTTGATTTACTGAAAATGCAAAAACTATATTTATACTGATATTAAAAAAGTAACGGATCGGTGTCTACATGAAAAATATACAAAAAATATATTATTGGGAACCTATATTAATGTAATAGAACCCAAGACAATGATTTTTAATTTTTTTTGTCTATTTGTCTGTTCGTTTGGTCACGCTAATCTCAGAATCGGTTTAACAAATTTAAATACAGTTTTCACCATATTACACTCGGTTCATCAAATAAAAAAGTTATATCAATTTAAACTCTCTAGCAATTTAACTAAATAGTTAAATAAATTTGTTAATTGTTACAACAGTTGTTGTCAACAATAGTTTACTGAATTGCCTGAATCTTTTCTTTTTTTCAATTTGTATGATAATAGAAAAAACTCAAGATTATAATATGATGATATTACTTACCGTTTACCTAGATACCATGAAGCCCAATTTTTTTCTTTAAATACAAACAGTTTTTTTTAATTACTTAATGTGACCGTCGTGGCACAGTGGCCTTATGCAGCAAGCTTATGACATCAAACGCGACGGTTGTGGGTTCAGTTCCCACTCAGAGAAATGAATTATATAATTTTTATATTTTTAGAGGCCAGTCGTGGTGCGCCACGGCGTTGAGTTCTGCCACTCAACACACAATGCCTCCAGAATTCGGAAAGAGGGGAACGGAGTGTCTTGACACTAAGATCCCTCTGCCAACCCTGCTGTTTGCGGGATACAGCGAGCTTGCAGCGTGCGTGTAGCTTGCAAATTACGAGGAAAATGGGAAAAGCAGTGTCTTAACAGAAGATTCCCTCTGTATACTCTGTAAAATGCGATAGCTAACAGTAAATGATAAGACAGCTACACCATATTAAATATATTAGTAAAGATATGTAGTTTTTATATCTACGAATACTTTTGTGAAACAAATTTATTTTGTACCTATTCTTAAGCTATCATCCACTAAGGGAACCAATCGTTCAATATCGTGGAATGGGACATTAATCTTTAAGAACACCTTCATCTTTAGATAGATAGGTTCATTTGAAGTAAAATATTGACAAATTACCTAATTTGGAAAGTGTCGTAAATATAATTAAACGAGTTAATAATCGAAAGGTAGCAGGTTCATGGTTTACTGCACAAAAATAATATTTATATGCAACAGTTTAAAGTACAAATCTTATTTGCTAGTTGAAAAGTGATATCTAAAATAGTATATCAAAAATAATACAAACCCCTACTGCAAAAGCGAAATCAATATATAGAGTAACACTCGCATCATCAAGGCAAATTCGTCGACGTATCGTTTATTAAAATCGGTTCACTGATTTAACAGTTAGAAGTGAAACAAAGGGACGGTCATATATATACATATGCGCTATAAGCATAACCATATTTTAACCCTCCATTTGGACTTCCCGCAGTCGGGTTCACAATACTCGAATATTGTCGAAAAATAAGAAAAAAGTGATATGACACTACGATTATATTTTTTTCAACTTAAAGTTTTATCAAAGAGACAGTAGCGTCAGATATTGCCTCTTGAGTAGCGGAACTCAATGTCGCGTTTGTCTTATCAGATCGAGACAGTGAAAGTGATTGATTGCCTCGTATTGAAATCGAACTCAGAACTATTGCTATACGCTGAACAGTCCCTTTTGCAAATTACATTGTACTCAGGCCACATTTAAAAACCGCAATAAATACATAATTATACTGTTCGTGTAGCTACTTTTTATAATGAATTCAATTCCAACACAAAATTACAATGTGAAAATTGTTTTCATATAGGGGAGAAACTCCTTTTCTAATCTCTTTATCTTTAAGAAAAGATGAAGGAGACAGTTATCGTAATTTATGAAAACGGAAGAACAAATAAGGCAATTTAAACTCTTTGATATACAGGTTCCATGGTGTAATGGTGAGCACTCTGGACTTTGAATCCAGCGATCCGAGTTCAAATCTCGGTGGAACCTTCACGCATAACCGCTACCTTTTTATTTATTAATTTTCGATTAACGACCTTTTTTGTTTTTTATTTACACGTAATGAATTTATTAACATTATATATTTCAAGTTATTATTATAAAAGCCATCAAAATTGGCCAGCTCGTTGTGGCAGTAATGTGTAAACTCGTCGTTTCGAATATTCAATTTGGTCCCCATTCGTGATGTAATTAGTAGATATATCACTGTATTAGGATCCGTCACTCAATGCAAAAATAATTAACTCTCTTTTATGTAGTGGGAACTTTGTGTTACGACACTCTGTACATCATTTTCTCCAGAATTTTCTAGGTAATTTCCCGAATGGCACTCGAATCCACAACAGTCAAGTTCACAGTCACACGTTGTTCAACTGCGCCACAACATCCTCAAAAACAGTTATTTTTAAATGAAAATAAAAAATACTTGATATTATAAAGAAACAATACAAAAAAGTAATTTACTTTTAACCTTACTATTAAGCTTTTAAATTGATCAGAACGTACAACATTCAACAGGATTAGACGATCTCTAATTAAGACAAAGCCAAGATGATCTAAAGTGGATTCGACAAGAAACAGATAATGGTACATTTCCTCGAAACAATTAAAATTTCTAAGCTTCTTGAGGATTTTGCTAAAGAAAATTGCAAAATATGGATTATGTTTGGCCATCGTGTGTGAGACAGTGTCAGACAGTACAGCGATGGTTATGGATTCGATCTCCGCTCTAATAGACGAGACACGTCGTTGAGTTTCGCCATTCAACACGTAAGATATTCTGTTTTTTTTAAACAGAAATGTGTGTGTTTTTAAATGTCCTGCATTTAGTTCACTGCAAATAATATATATATTTTTTTGTATAAATCTTAGAAGGCTTGTGGTTTTTTTGTCTCTTGTGTCTCGAGGGATTGAAATATTGATAAATAATAATCAATTTCAAATCCCCGGAATGGGATCGAACCCACAATCGTCGTGCTTACGTTCACACGCTTGCGCCACTGTGCCACGATGGCCTCTATACATTACAATATATTTAATCCCAGAAAGAAATAACAATGAAAACAAACATTTCGGTTAGTAATGTTTTAAGTTTGGCAATTATATTGTCAGAGCTTACGAGCACTTTCCACTCTTGGTCTCACAATAGAAGGATCAAAATATATCAATTTTCAAATATAAGCTATATATATTTTTATATATTTTTTAAGAATTTTGCATAGTTTACGACTTGTAGTACCGAATGGAATTCAACCCCAAACCATCATGTGTACGACTGTAAATACACGCAGGCTATCCCGCTGTTCTTGCTGTTTGTTATATTTAATTGCCCGGTAATGTTTATATTTAAATTATTTTCAATTCTTCGCTCTGGTAAAAAGCAAGTGTTCAATTTTACCAACACACAATATCCCGAAAATCTTTAAGCGTGAAGAGATAGTCAGTTCAAATCCCATATGAATTGAAATGTAGTATAGCGCTAGCAAAAAAAAATATAAAAAAATATCGTAAAAAATAATGATTGCTTACTTTTAAAAGAAATATAACGGTATTTTTACGGATTTCATTTAACAGGTCTAAATAAAAGCTTTTCCTTTCAAAGCAACAAAAACGCTTTACAGCTCTACAAAGTAGAATTTAACACCTTTACGACTGTAGTCTGATACTCCATCCACTTTTAAACTCAACGTAACAATTAAAGTTGAAATACATTGTAACGAATTGATGTATTTTGATTTTCATATAAAATAACAGCGAATATGTTTTATTATAGATGTTTTATTTTCAATTTTCAAATTTACTTACTAAACATAAGTAAAATAGTAGTCTATACAGGTTGGTCGTCTCGGTTCATCATGATACCGACAGCACAAAACACATTCTTAAAAAGTTGGATAATAATACACTTTTATCAAGTTGGTTTGAAAGAGACTTTAAATTTCGGTATTCGTTACCTTTCTTCTTGCATTAGTAAAAAAAAGAGAATAGACAAGAAAAGAATAGATAAACTAGTTTTTTTTTGTTTTTTGTATGTCTTGAAAATCTGGCAAAAATAGGGTACGGAAATGAATTAAGAAATGAGAACGTCGGGAATGGGAGTGTCTTACCACTAAGAGGGAAGAGTACCCTCTGCTTCTCCTGTTATATGCGATATGCAATTATAAAAAAATGTAAATTAATAAAGATGCGGAACGTGAAGGGATGCGAAGAATAATCAATCAAAAAAGAAAAACAATTAATATTGAGGCTGTCGTGGAGCACTGGGACGGTTGTGGATTCGATTTCCACTCACAATTAATGTGTATATTTTCAATTCTTCGTTTGTAGACAGAACAAACTGTTACTCAAAATGCAGTGTTTCAATCAAGTGCAGAAGGTGGGGAACGGAGAATCTTAAACACTAGGTTCCCTCTGCGTACTCTGCTATAGGTAAGCGATATACAGCGTGAAGATGTCTTTTTTAAAATATTAAATAATATTTTACAATCTATATACAAAAAGTGATGGACTGAGTACTATAAAAGTAATAAAATACATAATAAACCCACAATATACAGATCTAATTGAAAATTTAATCTGACTGCCTTCTAGGTATTCGTGTTTTGAGATAATTTAACTTGGCTGGAACACAAAACTGAAGATATTCACTAATTAAATCAAGTTAATTACAATGTGGATACTCGATGTACATTGTACAAGTACTGTGTTCGAAATTGTTTTTGAACTTTACACAATAACACACATTCCCCTTATATTGGAGCTTACTAATGAAATAAACATAATATTTTGTAAGTAAATTTTATGTTCTACATGTTTCATTTATTTATAAATCTTATCTTTATGTATTTTAAAATAAATATTTTTTCAGCTATGGATAAAATGTAATGCGGTTTTTAATAATACTCAGACTAATGCCAGAGGAAGGTTTATACATACTTACAATACAAGCATTTTATAACACAGTAACGCTGAAAAGTAGTACAAGAAAAACCGCGCGCAAAACATTAGTCTAATAATATCAAAACGCTACGATATCTAGCATGTTAATAATAAATATACAATTAACAGAGAGTAAAATGGGTGAAACGTCGGTAAATTCATATGCAAAAAAAACTTATATTTAAATTGACGACCTCCTCCTTTTTGAAGCCGGTTAAAAATAATATAAAACACTAACCCCTCAGCTGTCTGTCAGTATATATTATCATTACAAGAGAAAACCACATCAATTCGTTACTTCTGTATTGAATCGATAATTTGTCATAAATATTTAATGACTAAAACTCAATAAACATGTATTAGATACAAAATGATGTATTAAGCTAAACCAGTTGATCAACCTATAATGTATTCCATACATTTTCTTCGTCAATTAGGTCGTGTTTGCTTGGAGTTTTCTGATAATAAATAAATTACACTGTAAATATTCCTATTTAGAATTTTCTACTGTAATTAATTTACTGTTTTCTACTGTAATCATAAGAGTGACTGGAAAATCAACTGGTTGTAGGTTCGATCTCCACTCGAGGAGATGAAATATTTATTTACATTTATATTTTCATTTCTTCGCACTGGTGTTAAGGTAAGGCGCGACGTTGAATTCGGTCAATGAACACGCAATACCCCCAGAAATCGTTGGAAAGCGGAGAACGTAGAGTCTTCACACTAGGTTCCCTCTGCTGCGTGCGGGATATATATATATATAATCCCGCGTTATAAGTGATTATATTTATTATATATATATATATATATATATATATATAATATATATAATAAATATAATCACATTATTGAGTTGGGAGTAATATGCACTAACAATCACCTCTACTGCTCGTGCATAATATAATAAAACTGACTCAAAAGTAATAAATACCGGCTTTATACAATGTAGTAACAAACATGGCTGCCCATCCAAGAACAATTTAGATGTAGCCTTTAACTTGTAATATTCACCATTATTAATATTGGTATAATATTACAACAAGTTAAAGGTAAAATCAGCTTTACGCTGTATTCCGCACACAGCAGGGTAGGTAGAGGGAACCTAATGAGAAGACACTCCGTTTTCCATTTTCCGCCGAATTCTGGAGGCATTGTGTGTTGAGTGGCGGAACTCAACGCCGCGTTTTGCCACAAGCAATATGAAAATGAAAATATACATTTAAATAAATATTTAATTTCCTCGAGTGGGGATCGAACCCACAACCGGTCGTTAATACTTTGTGCCAATTTGCGCCACGACTGGCCTATTACGTATATTTTTACTACTCTCATATATCAACTTTTACTCCTATTCCACAGTTATTGTAATCGCGTTAAATTCCTATAGACCTCCACTCTGTTTACGATGCCGTATATAAAATAGACGTTTCGATGAAATTCTTTGTTACGATGTTTTCGATCACTTCGCCGGTACTTGTACGATCTGTTGGGAAATAAAACAGTATAAAGTTATTTAAAAGTAAATGTTATTATCGTACGCTAGCTTCATGAAGAAAATAGTGAGGTTTTTAAGTATGTATAATGTTGTTGCGCCTTCGAATCTGTTTTGGGAAAATTCTAGTATGGAGTCAACATTATTTATCGTCAAATATCACCCTATAGGATAAATTGGTCCAAAAGAATAATGAACAAAACATTCAACTTTAGGCAGAATATATCTTTGTTGCAAGAAATAATCAATAGATCATTAATTTTATTACACATTTTTTTATTCAGCTTCATGCTGTAGCAGGGTAGGCTGAGGAAATCTGGTATTAAAACTCTCTATTTCCCCACTCTCCTCCTCATTTTTCGAGGTATTGCGGGTTGAGTGGCGTAACTCGAGCATTTGCTTTGGTGCCAGAGTGAATATATTAAATATAGTCGTATATAATAATTAATTTCGCCAAGTGGGGATGGAACCCATAACAATCCCGTTACAGTCATCCTTGTGTCCCGCGCCACTATGGCCTCAATTACATATTTTAGAAAGATAAATTAAACATATATTTTACTTACTAATTACGTATAAAAAAATTTTTTGTTTAATAATATAAATTTATGAACCGACTAATTTTTTTTATTTAAAAGGGCCTACGTTACGGATGAATTCGAGATCACCACAGGAATACTCCCGTTGTCACCAAATCAGTTAAAATCTGATGATGAAATTCCGAATTTTTTTTTTTTTAAAAGCTTACCTATATGTTTAATGTTATTTCTTTTTATAATTATGTCAATGCTTGGGTGCCAGCCCTTAGATATGGTTATCTGTACTCTTTGCAAATGTCGTACAAAATATTTTTTTGATAATTTTCCAACAATGATATTAAATATATATGTTGTACATAATATATATGTACATTGAAATTTTAATTTTATCTATTAACTCGAATTACAAGAGTCTAGCTAGAGACACAAATTATTTTGTTTATTCTCTCCTTACCAAGAGTTCTCTTTTTTACATTTTTAAAATGTTATCCCACATTTAGGAAAGGAAAGAACTTATTTAAAACGCGTATAAAAATTTAAACAAGTCTCGCTACGTTCAAATTTTGTATATATATATTTTAATATAAATGCTTTGTAGAGTCGAATTTGAACTGATATATACGACCACAATGTCAGTTACTTATATTTTATTATTAAAAAAAATAAAAAAAACACACTTGTTTGAATTTAGTAGAAATAATAACAATAATAACACGACAAAATAAAAAGATAACTCCGGCGTAACAGCTATCAGCTGCCGTGACCAGGATTCGAACCTGGGTTACTACGGCCACAACGTAGGGTCCTAACCACTAGACGATCACGGCTATCGGAGTTGATAACGGTTGCTTTGTAAATTGTGAACACAATCTTAAACTACTTTCACTTACATAACGGTATGCGCAAGCGATGAAATATTATTATGAAAGAAGCAATAAGATGAATGCATATTATAATTACTTTAATACGTTTACGTCGTGGCGCAGAGGTACAAGCGGTCGCGATATTCGTGGGTTTGATACCCGCTCAAGGGACTGAGTTATTTAATCAGCTTCACGCTGTTTCCCGCACACAGCTAACTAGGCAAGGGCAACCCTGAGTGTCACCACTTAACGTGCAGTGCCTTCAGAATTCGGCGGAAAATGAAGAACGGAGTGTCTTAACACTAGGTTCCCTTTGCCTACTTTGATGTACGCGGGATAAAGCGTGAAGCTGATTTTTTTAGAAATTATTAAAATTACTGTGTACTCATTCTGTCTATAACAAAAGTTTAGTGAATTCCAAATAACAAATTTTGCAAAATGTACGAATCTGAAATTGATTTAGTTTCAAAACCTTCCAACTAACTGTGAGTAAGTATGACTGTTGGCTCCTGAATTGGAGATCACGAGATAGATAGACAGATAGATAATAAGGTGTTCCTATAAGGGTAATTATATATATATATATATATATATATATATATATATATATATATATATATATATATATATATATATATATATATATATATACATATATATATATATATATATATATGTGTATATATATATATATATATAATTGGTTAATTATCTGTATGGCTATTGGTATAATTATCGGTATGGGGTTCAATTTCAACTTGGAGTAACGAATTATGTAATCCAATTCCCCGCTCCAGTAACAAGACCAAGTTAAGCTCCCCTATACATATACAATATGCCGTTTTAAAATTGGGCGGGATGTAGAAAACGGAGATCTTAACATTAGGTTAAATCTGCCTAACTTTTTAATATGCGAGAAGCTAAAAGCTCAGTCTCCTGTTACTCCTAACTTCGTTTATCCGCTTTCTCTATTTCTCTCATTATACAATCAATCATTGAGAGTTAAACACAAAGGGCAGCCGCAGTATCAACATGAACGTGCAGTTTGCTTTCAATCAGCAATTAGGTACTGTAAATTGCAACCATTTCAGTGCCTATTTATTTTATTGTAGCAATTTTTACACATATATACGTATATATTTTTTAAATAAATGTATTATATATAACTTTTATTTATAATCTTTTTCTAATATTTATAATTGTCAATTTTCAATATATCCAATATTTAAATATTAAGAGAAAGTCGGGTAGCCCCGGACGGCGAAATGCCGAGGACCTTTTAATATTTAAGAACCTAAACGCATTCCGTAGGTATAGGTATAGGTAAACAAATGCATTTTAGTTACGTCGTAAGTGCCGAGTAAGGAAGCCGTAAGTGTATGCGGGGACAAACCTACAAACAAACTCTACGACAAACTTAATAATATGCTTATCTATTATTAAATTTAGTTTGAAATTTGTTTGAAATATATTTAAAGTTTATTATAACATTTTGTAACATTTCTTGAAATATTTAAATGTTATGTTCAAAAATGTTGCATAATAACGATTAGGTACACGAAAATGTCGGATACCCACGGACATAGATTTAAGTTTTGAAATTCGTTATATTGTTTTAACAGATAACAAATTTTGTATTATTTAGCTTATTTATGGAAAATATGTATATTATATTGTTGTTACTATTGTTACAGAAAGACTTCAAATATACCGAAATTTAAGAAAAATGCCATTTATTTGTTTTAATCAAGTTTTTATGAAATTACTTTTATTTAGAATTTCGTAACCAATTCTTGTTTCCTCTCTTTGTTTAATATTGAATAAAATACATTGGCACTATAACTACAATGCACCTTTTTTAAAATATGAAAATAATAATTCAATTTCCAAATCGTCAATCGAACCCAGAACCACCGCGTTTACTCTCATAAAAAATGAAACAAGAATAATTTTAAGAATTGAAAACAACCACAAAAATGAAACTATTCGAAACTCAATTAAAATTGTGTACTGTGAAGTATTAGTAAGCAGAAGATTAAAATCGATAATTAGAAATATCGATTAGGTACTTTAAGTACTTTGCAATCGACTTAAGTATTCTCATTCCATGTTTGCGCGTACCTGATACATAGAGTGCTATTCGCGTTAATTGAAAACCAGTATATTCGAATCAGACGTGGAATCGAATGCAATGTTGCATTCATTCGATAAGACTATTTTTAATTACATTTATAAACTCGCGAAATGAATTTATAATATCACTACATAACAACGTGAAATATAAAAAATATATTTTATTTCTTTGTAATAAACTTTTGGTAAAATACAATTTGTCAAAGAAAAAATCCTTCGAGCCGGATTCGAACCAGCGACCTATGGATAACAACTTTAAGTCCATCTACAGTCCACCGCTCTACCAACTGAGCTATCGAAGGCTTATTGTACAATTGAATTTATCAAATATAATAAATTAACATATTTTAATAACATTTAAAGATTGGTAAGAAATTATAACATACCCATTTGCAGATACAAGATGTAAAAGATACGAGGTTTACTTGTAGAACTTAAATTTGTTAATCATTTGGACTTAAGTATTGAATACCTACTATAATTTAGATTTACAGATGTCCCACACAAGAAGATAGTGTCAAGACACTATGTATTTATTTAAAATTAAATTTATGTTTATTATACATATTTTAGGTTGTTCTCCTAAATATGCCTTGTAATGTTTAATGTCGCCTCGTATCAATAAAACACACTTATTATTATAATTATGAGATTGTAATCTATACAGAACTCCAAGCACGCCGGCACGCGTCACGATCGGTGAGCGAGTGACGTAGTCGGAGTCCGAATACACTACATCTCTCCTTTATTTTTTTTTTAAGTTTACAATTCAATTATAATCTGACTTTGATTTACTAATTTTAAGTACAAAATAACATGTAAACAATTATATAGTTAATCAATGCAAATTTAACATTAAAAATAATTAATTTAATTCATTATCAACTTCCAAATTGTCATTGCTAACATTTTTATCAACTACAGTCCACGAATTATTTACTTTTTTTAAATGAACTATATTTCGACGATATTCTTTTCCAGTATCATCGTTCCGAATATTAACATCGCCACCAGCCACACCAGTGACTGTGTGTGTAGTGGGATTAAAATTAGTGGTCAACTTATTTTCTTTGATTAAATTTTTTACTAATACTTTTTCGCCTATTTGTAAATTATTGTCTATTGCTCTTCTTTTTAAATCCCCATACTCTTTCCCTTTTTCTTTCAATTGCAGATCTCTGTCTCTTACATCTTCATCAATTATTTTAAATTCTATGTCTGGAGCTGACGGGATCTTATCTCTAAACTGTCTCCTATAAAATAATTCTGAGGGAGATTTACCTGTAACAGAGTGGGGTGTACTATTATACATCATTAAATAACTAAAAAGGTCCTCTTTCCAGTCCCGACTTTCTGCTTGACAAATTTTTAAGCGTTTTAAAACATTTCGGTTTTGCCTTTCAACTTCCCCGTTCATTTGAGGCCAATAGGGTACTGTATTATTAACGATGATACCACATTCCTTACAATAGTTCTGGAAAACCTCACTAGTAAGCTGATTTCCATTATCACAGGTTAAAGTTGCCGGGTAACCTAATCTCGAAAAAATTTCTCTTAAGGCCTTTATCGTGTCAAGGGAAGTAATACCACGCATTATTTTAATTTCCTTATATCTACTATAATAATCAACAAGTATTAAAAGGTAATCACGACTAGGGAGGGGCCCTAAAAAGTCCATCGCTACGTCAACCCATGGTTCAGCAGGAAGTGTTCGTCTCTTCATTGGATGGGGTGGAGTAGGATTAGACACCAAAGTACAACCTCGACAACATTTTACTAATAATTCAGAATCTTTATCGATTCTTGGCCACCAAACTTTTGTTCTAAGACGAGCCTTCATTGCTACTATACCTGGGTGTCCTTCATGAGCTGCTTCTAGTACACGTTGACGCAAATTATGAGGCATAACTATTCTTGTACCACGGAGAAGGATATCACCACTGAAGCATAATTCATTTTGTATCAATTTATAATTATTAATAGAATCGTGCCAATCATTATAGTGGACGCCTTTCTTGACTTTCAAAATTTCCCCATCTTCAGCAGAGCATCCTTGTATTTCATGTAATGGTACTGCAATAGGTCTACTATAGTTTACAACATAGTTTATATAATTTTCGGAGTCAAATGGTTCTGACGGGGAAGTTTTGCCAAGTCTCGAAATGGTATCAGCTATATTTGATTTGCCCGGACGATAAATGATTTTATACCTATACGCCTGTAACCTAAGAACCCATCTTTCTATTCTCGCGCATGGCTTAGACGTTCTTCCAAAAATAGTTTCCAATGGTTTGTGATCACTTACTAGTTCAAAGTCTTTGCCAAACAGGTATATTTTAAAATGTTCAACAGCCCAAACGAGTGCTAACGCTTCCTTTTCAGTTTGGCAATATCTTTTCTCACAGTCTGTTAGAGCTTTATGACCATAAGCGATCACACGGGGACCATCTTCGCCAATCTGAACTAATACTGCACCTAAACCCACAGGAGAGGCATCAGCAATAACTTGGGTCCTGTCAGAAGGATTATAATACCCTAATGATTTAATATTGGATAAGCTTCTCTTTAGAATTTCGAATGCCTTATTTTGCCTACTTGTCCAATTTTTTTTTATATTTGCTGACTTCCCTAAGCCTAACCGTAATATTTCGCGCAAAGGTTCAGTAAGGGTAGCTAAATCTGGAATCCATTTACTAACGAAATTAACCAATCCTAAGAAGCTTTGAATTTCTTCTATGGTATTAGGAGTTCTACTATTTTTTATTGCAGTTAAGTATTTATCTAGTGGTCTGACTCCATTACCTGAAAGTTCATGACCAAGAAATTCAATACTTCTGGTTTTATAGATACATTTTTTTTCATTTAGTAGTACGTCATTTTCTTTCAAAACCTGTAATAACTTTTTTAATCTATCGTCGTGTTCTTTTTCAGTGGACCCGTGAACTATAATATCATCGATAAAATTAAATGTTCCCTCACAGCCTAATAACATCTTTTCTAAAATTTTTTGGAACATTTCCGGAGCACAAGATATTCCAAACATTAATCTTTTGTATCTAAATAGCCCTTTGCTTGTGCTAAAAGTAGTAATATACCGACAATCTTTATGAATTTCTAGTTGATGAAAGGCATGTTTTATATCAAGGGAGCTAAAGTATTTAGCTCTGCGAAAATGAGGAAGTAATTCATTCATTGTTGGAAGAGGATGATTCTCTCTTATAATTGCTTCGTTGGCTCTCCTCATATCTACACAAATACGTACCTCTTCTTGACCTTCTTTAAGTACGGGAACAATTGGAGATACCCACGTTGATGGTTCATTTACTTCTTCAATAATATCGGCATTCTTTAGTTCCTCTATTTTTTTAGCTACTTTTTCTTCTAAAGGAATAGGAATTCTTCTATGGGGTTGGACCACTGGTTTAACGGAATGATCTATTGGAATCCGAACAGTCACTCCTCTAAACTTTGGAAACGGTTTCTCTAAAGGTGGCTTACTTATAGCATTAATTTGTCCAATTTTAAGCACGTGTAATGCAATTGCAGACTCTTTGCCTAATAAATCACGTGTCCCATTTTTTATAACATAAAACGTCGATTTTATACCAATATTACCAAAAACAGAAATGTTCGCGTCAAAAGAACCCATAATATCTAATGGTTTTTTACTGCCGTAAGAGATAAGTGTCTTATTAGGATTGCGTACTTGGTTAGAGGCTAGTACACTATTGTTTTTTAAATATTGCCATGTTTTGTCAGTGATCACATTACATTTGCTTCCTGAATCTATCAACATATCAACAATCACTCCTCCAATGTTACATTTTATAGTTTCATCATCGTCCAGATGAAATATATAATCAATTTCAGACTTGTCAGCGTAATTTTTTGTTTCTGTTTTAGGTTTTTTATGTACAGTCTCAGTCCTATGGTTAGAAAATTGTCTTTTCTGTCTGGTTCTACAATGCTCTCTAAAATGTCCAACAAAGCCGCACTTCATGCATCGTTTGTCCCTTGCAGGGCATTTTAAGTCGTTGGATGAATGCGTGGAGCTGCCGCACCTACCACAGTTTGCGTTAAACGGTTTGTGTCGGATCGATCTACTAATTTTTTTCTTGCTGTCCATTTGGTTAATATCTGTTTTGGTAAAATTATTCATATTATGTGTATTTTCATTTTTAAATTGTTCTAATTGTCTGGCTACAACTTCTAATGCATTTGCTTTGCTAATAATTTCATCAAGAGTAATTAAATCACCCATTTCTAAGATTTTTTTTCTCAGCTCAACTAATCGGCACTTTTCAGTTATTTGGTCGATAATATGATCTTCTTTATTATGAAATTGACACTTTTCAGCCTGATTTCTCAATCTTAATAGAAATCGTTCGAATTGTTCTCCTTCTTCCTGTTTCATAAGTCGGAACAAGTACCTTTCATATATTCGACTTTGTTTTGGAGCAAAATAACTATCTAATTTATGTAAAGCTATTGTATATACATCAACACCATCTCCTTCTTCGGCATGAGCACCAGGTAAGTTATAATAAACTTCTTGGAGTGATAATCCTCCCAAATGAAGAAGTGTCGCTCGTTTTTTTAAAGGTGTGTCAATATTAGCAGCCAGTAAATAAATTTCAAATGCCCTCTTCCATTTTACCCAGCGAGTTCCGACAGATGTCGGATCGCCTTCGCAATCAAAATGATCTAAGTTTGTGAGTGTGAGTGATGCGTGAGACATTGGGGCGGCCTGCAAACAAATGTATCTCTTATACTTGCGTGGCTTTTACTTAAAATCAGTAATAGTATTAATCTGCATAGCCCTTTTTTATTGTTGCGATTACACATGGCCTTTTCTATTTTGTAATTATATTCCTTAATTTAATTACACATTTGCTTAATATGTATAATTTGTACATTCTATATTGCAATGTGCATGGCCCTTTTATTTGTCATTAACTTATTGCGTGGTTCTAGACCTTTAACGTAATTACGATCTTCTATACATTATTGTGTTACTATGCAATCAAGCACGTTTAAATAATACAAAATATAAAATAATATAAAACAGCAAAACAGCAAAGAATTGAATATTTCATAATAAAATATCAAAATAATTCTACTAAAGTTTTAATATTATTTTATAGTTTATTGTTTTATTTATATGGTTCAGTAAAATTTGTATTAATGAAAGTATAATAATATCAATTACTTAATTTACCCAATGTATTCGGAAGTACCGTTAGATTGCATATCTACACAATGTACAGTAGACACATACCTACATACGTACTCGTAGGTTCATTACTCGTAATTACAGTTATTTTTGTATTGGCATGGCCCTTATCGATTCAGATCTAATGCGTGGCCCTAAACAGTGAAAGAGAAATGAAAGATTATTTACGTATTATCTCATTTGACATAGACATAGAATTTAAATAAAAACTGTTTCTTAACATGTAAAACACGTGTTTAACATATAACAGTAAACTATACGTAAACAATCGTTTTGAAGGTTATAATACTGATATCTTTCATCTTTCTTTCTTTTTTTTTTTATTAAGTAGGTACTCACTTTTTTCCTCGTCGCCACTTGTAATGTTTAATGTCGCCTCGTATCAATAAAACACACTTATTATTATAATTATGAGATTGTAATCTATACAGAACTCCAAGCACGCCGGCACGCGTCACGATCGGTGAGCGAGTGACGTAGTCGGAGTCCGAATACACTACATGCCTTATAGTATTTCATTCTCCACTTTGTCCGTTATAGACACTTAGTACATAAGTTTTTTTATTAAACAAACAATCTTCAAATATATTTTATATCTAATTATATATAGATACATAAATAAAATAATCAATCAAAAATAAATCAGCTTCACGCTGTATCCCGCACACTGCAGGTTAGGTTGAGGGAACCTAGTGTTAAGACACTCCGTTCCCCACTTTCTGGAGGCATTGCGTTTTAAGTGGCAGAACTCAACGCCGCGCTTTGCCTGGTATCATACATAACAAAAAGCAACATATAAAAAATACACCAGTAAAATACAACCTACATACAAAATTCTATAGAAATATCATCAAAATAGTTATATATATACGGTAAATTACCACCACCGCCCGTTAGGTAGCAATTTATACAGCGTGAACGACGTTCAACCACAGCCAGAGGCACCGCACTTACAGGCCCCAGACGAGCCTATGTCTTGTGTTGTATTTTACATTAATTGAAACACGCTATATACGAGTTAGATAGTCGTAAGCCAAAGTGTTGTACAGATAGTGGGTTCCATATCCTTTTTTCAAGATTATTTTATTCTAGATCGCGTGGAGGTATCAAAAATGAAGTTTCTAAGTAAACACAATCAGGAGATAGCAATGTTTATGAATTCTTGAGACTTTTTCCTTTTACGTTCCCGTAAAAGGAAAAAGTCCGACTCACACTTGACCGACTCACAATTCTATATAAGGACTGTTTCTATTATTATACTTTATAACTTTACCTCGATATGATAAATACACTTTGTTCCCTCTCCCTATCCTGTTACGAGCAGGATACAGCGTCAAAATAAAAAAAAATATATGAATCATATAGAAATTAAGATGCTCCGAAAATCGGATATTGTTTGTAAACATTAAACTAACCTTGACGAGGCAAACTTTGAGGGGCGAAGTTGGCTCGTTTACCTCGCAATGCCAATTTAACAATGCTTTAACAAGGGAAATATGAACTTTACTAACATAGACCATTTATATAAGATATATATTTTTGTATTTTGTGTAATGCCGTAATAAAAATATATTAAATTATTTTTTCATTATTTTAAATATTATGTATATGAAAATCATTTGCATCAGAATTTATAAGAAAAAGTAAAAGTCAGAAAAGTAAAGAAATAAAAATATTTGTATCTCCGAGTGGTAATCGTACCCACAACCGTCACTTTTACGCTATGTTTGCCACTACGCTATGCCACGACTTTAATAAGTGACCTTTTGATACTACCTATTGAAATTAACATATACAAACATCTCAAACACGAGACGAAACGAAAACAAAAGATCATAGATTAGTAATAAATCAACAATAGCATCAAATTTATTACAGATTTACTAAAATAAGCAAAAACAGTTTTACGAAATGAAGGCCGAAGAGCTCTAGTGTAAGACATTCTTCCTTTTAGAAAGTTTTCGGGACATTGTTTGTTTAATGGTGGAACTTAACGTCACCGTTTATCTACTAGATATAAATAAGACATTTAAATTAAATTCGGTTTTATTCTGTGTCAATAAAAATTGAACCCACAACCGGTTGCAGAGGTCATTAAACTAAATAAAGTAAATATTTTAAATATCTCCGTTACAAATTTCCTCGTTTATCAAAAGCTTAACTGAAAAGAATAATCTATTATTGGAACTGACATTCGCAAAACGATGTTCCATTATAACTTTGGAAGAAGAATAATAACTAAATAAATTAAATTATATTTGGATATCTTTCTAAAGATTTAATTATTTTTTGAAGTATAAATTTCCAGTACAATAACAGCTAGGCGTTACATAATACTCTCATTACTAACCAGACACATTATCTCAGCTTTCCACAACGCCAATAATTTTTTAGTTAAACTCTGATTCAGTTTCAATTAAATAACATACAAAATTAATTTTATTTGATTTTTTTAGCTTAACACTATATCCCGCACACAGCAAGGAAGGCGGAGGGAACCTCAAAATTTGTGTTGTGATATTCGGGTTACATAAACACATTTGCGATCCCCCAATTTTTGCTTTATTCTAGAAGAATTGGGTGCTCAGTAGCGCAACTTAACGCCACACTATGCCTCGTGACCAGAGCGAAAAAGAAAAATATGAAAAAAATCATTCCCCTGAGCATATATAGAACTCACGACCGTTGTATCGCACCCTTGTACTTTTGCGCCTGGACGTGACTGTGAAACAAAATATAAAGTAAATTATCCAATAACAGTTTTATTTCGTACTTGCACAAATACTCTACTCTCTAAATATATATAAACGAATTTCGCTTTAGCCTCAATAGCGTTTGTATTTTAGTTTAAGTTAAATTTAACTTCCCAAGATAAACTTTTACGCGAGATTCGTACGTTAAACATAGCTCTTTGATCTCGCAGGTTGTAGTTTGAAATCTAACTTATAAGTAATAACAAACACCAAAACTGAATTATAAAGCTAAATTTTCTATACATTATTTTTCTTAAGATCTTTGACAATTTTCCCTTGTTAAATATTTTATAGAGGTCAGTCGTGGCGCAGGGGCACAAGTGTGTACTATAAACAAGACAGGTTCCGTGTTCGATTCTCACTCGAGACTTGTCTGGGATCGAGGCAAATTGTCCCGTTGAGCTTCGCCACTCAACACGTCATAATTAGGCGGGAAATTGGGACCGGAGTGTCCTGACATGAGGTTTCTTTTGCTGGCCCTACTATACATGGAATTCGACTAGTAGAAACTTCAAACCATTTGTATCTGTCATTATTACGGACATCTTAACAGTATTTTTAAAATTTTTAAAGTGTTATTCTATACTTAGGAAATATTTTGTAAATAAGTATCTCAACAGTCGTCTTATACGAAATGTAAACAAAATATTTAGTACAATAATTGACGGTATCTTGTTCCTTTTTATTATGAAATTCTAAAAACATCAAATAAATCACGTTTCCGATATCTCCCGATAAGCCTTCATCCATCATCGAATCAAATATTTGCGGGTACTTTCAATTTTTCGCATGACAGCACCATGTCTCTTTTCATACAAAGTCGTATTACTGCTCACTTCTAGATAATCTAACAAAATTAAACATTTTATCATACATCCCGCACATATTTGCTATGTGCAGGATGTCTAAAATGATATGTAGGTTGAGGGGACTTGGGAACCTAGTGTTCAGATTTACTGTTCCTATTAAGACACTTCCCTTCCATACTTTTCTCCGAATTCTGGAGGCATTGCGTGATGAGTAGCGGAACTTGTGGCTGAAGGGTGTGACTGACGGTTGTGTCCCTGCTCTATTTTATTTGATAGATTTGATAGAGTGCAAGTCTTTATAACTTCTTATTGGTCTTCCTAATGAAGTAAACGAAACTTTGTTTAGTTTTTTTCAAAAAAACTGGAAATTTTCACTTTTGTTTCGTGCCGCTGGCGCAGCGGCAGAACCGACTGGTTGTGGGTTCGATCCCCACTCGAGGAGATGAAATATTTACTTAAATTAATATTTCCATTTCTTCGCTCTGGTGTCGAGGTTAAGGGCTGCGTTGAGTTCTGCCACTCAACACGCAATGCATCCAGAATTCGGCAGAAAGTGGGAAACGGAGCGTCTCAACACTAGGTTCCCTCTGCCTACCCTGCAGTGTGCGGGATACAGCGTGAAGCTTATTTATTTATTTAGATTTGTTTCAAAAGATAAGCTTAGAGCGAATTTATAACTTTATACCTTTATGCCGCATATTGAATACTCAGACCTGGTTAAATAATTTGTTTGAGAATATTTTTAAATACAATCCCATTTTAAATAAAAATTGAACCCAAAACGTTTTCCTGAAGAGCAATTGAAATGATCAAATTAATTACAAAAAAGTTAAATATAAAAAATTTTGTTACGTTGACCCTTGTCAAGATAACTTTGTTGTTAATTAATATCGTGTTTGAAATTCTTGTCATTATATAATTAATTCTATATTAATTAATATGTGGAGTTACATCCTCTTAAATGTCGTATTTCGGACATTCATATTGTAATGAAGGGAGTAGCTTCGAATTACAAAATATGTTAATTTACAACGTTCCGAGCGTTAGACAAAGATGAGAAAAGTGCAAGGTAAGGCAAAGTAATATATATATATATATATATATATATATATATATATATATATATATATATATATATATATATATATATATAATCTAGAAGCAGATTGACAGATAAATGACAAAAAATTGTTTTAGATCCTTAATTGATATAAATAATCGATTACAGTATTTCGTTATATTTTACATAGTATTAATAGATCATACAGGAACAAACATTTTAAATGTCGACTGTCGAATAACTCGACACATGGTCGTAAAGGAGGAGTTCATATCGTTGCTTTTATGACATCATAATATATTTTATTCCTCGATAAATATATACAGGCATAGTGCATATGTATATATAAGTAGGTATGTACATACGTGTCACCTATAGTAATAAACTTGATAGTAATAAAATTAACGGCTTAAATCGTTAATAATTGAGATAAATGTATAGGATAATAAATATATAAGAATGGATCAAGGTTATGTTACAAATTTTTTATTTCGAGAAAATTTACTAAGATTGATTGACTTGAAGAAATTGAAGAAAATTAGGAACTCTAACGCGATGGTTGTAGGTTCTATTTCCACTCAGAGAATTTGTTTATTGTAAATAATAATCCAGAGCAAAGATATGAAAATAATAATATATTTTTTTAAATATTAAATTATAGGGTGCATTTTAGTTGAACTAAAATTTATAAAAAAAAATGATTTAATAAATTTTGTTATAAACTAGGATTAGATACCTTATAGTGAAAAAAATATTATAAATACTAAAATAGCAGATAATTTATATAGAAACTTAAATAATAATAATATGTCATTATTTCTTCACTCTGGTACAACAAGGCAAAATACCATACATGCATGTTTGCAGCGTGAAGCAAAAAATAGCCTAAATGTATTTTATTAAAAATTTTAGAAGGGATGCTGAAAGACTGATATAAGTAATTTATTGTAGTGTATTTTTTATTTTTTCCTTAGAGAAATACCGAATATATTATGTTTAGTTGGAATGAAAATTGTAATAACGTTTTAAAAGGCAAACGTCATAAGTCTATTTCTTAACAAATAATAATTAATAATTTTTATGTGTCTCATCATTCATGTCTTTAATTGTAACATATGATATTTTTTTAATGAAACTAGTGTAGAGCCATAAGTTACATTAAGATAGCCATACTGGCTTTTACAGCGACACCGGGTAGGTAGGAAAGAGGGTTCTTTGTCCCTGGAAATAAGCAAGCATTACGTGGCTGCCTGTGAGGAAGCCAACGGCGGAAAGTGCATCCCTTGCGGGAGTTGAACCTCGGCTTGCGGATGTCGAGCGGACTGGATGGATGGAGGGACCTGAACGCTTTTTGTATAAGTGCTATAAAAAAAAATATATATTCCTCCGAGTGAGTTTTGAATCCATAACCATAAATTTAAAGTCAGACGCTGCCTCACTGCGACACGATGACCCATTACTAAAGAATAAACCTCGAAATATAAATAAGAATCGAGAGTATTTTGTATCAATTTATAAAATACATATTATGATTGCAGAAAAGCAATAATCAAAATTATTGAAATATATTAAATTAACTTTAAAATAATATTTTGTTGAACATTCGGTTAACTTTATGGTATAAAGTAATACAAATATTCAAATGCTTTTTTAACTGACTTCTAAAAAAGGAGGCTGTAAGTTTGACCTGTGTGTATGTTTGCGTGTATTTATTTATGTACATACGTATCGTTGTCGGCCATTTCTCACGTACACGTTTGGCTGAATCGATTGTAATGTAGTTTTTATAAAATTAATGATTATTCTTAGAACAAGGTTACAATATTTTAACAAATTTCAAAAAAGAAGGTTCGCAGTTTCAGTCTTATGTATGTACGTATATTTGTTCGTGCTTATTGGTTATAAAAGTTACAGTTCTGCTTAGTGTAGTTTTTTTTATAGTAATGTTTAGATATTTCAGCTATTCCTACATGAAAGTTATAAAAAGAGAATCCAGCTTTTGACACTCCGTTTCCTCAATACCGCACTTTATTAGGGGCAATGTGTGTGTGCAATAACAAATTAAAATCAAAATCCCTGTTTTTATTTAAGTATTAATTAAACCTCAGAGACATCGAACCTTTCCTTTCTTTTTCAAGTATAAAATTTCATGCTGTATCTCACAAATAACAGGGTTGACTGAAGGAACCTGGGAACCTAATGCTAACACACTTCCTAGGATTACCTCGAGTGGGATTTGAATCCGCAATCGTAGCGCTAAAATTCGCACATTTGAGCTTCAACAATATTAACTGTTAAATACTTCGAAAATCTCATAATACCATTAATATTAACGGTTTTCTATATAATTACATAATGGCCTTTGTTCAAAGCTTAAAATTATATGCTATTATTTTTAAATTATTAGTTTCTGTTTATAAATTAAATGTATAATTTTTGTTATTATTGCTCATTTTTATAGTGTTGTTCAGTGGAAGATCGTCTAAGTAAAGAAAAAACCTTTTAAAACCGAAAGTTGTAAGTTCGTCCCCACTCGGTGAAATGATTTTTTTTCTTAAACTTGGTCATTCAACACGTGTTTCATGACCATTTCCGTGCCCACTCCAGAATAATTTGATCGCCATCCCAAAAAATAATAATAATATTCACAATAATCATATACTAGCAACTATATATTTTTTCATTAATCTTGCAATTTTTCTTACCAGAGTAGAGAATCGAACCCACGACGGACGTTCACATGCCTCCTCATCCGTCGTCCTCTGCGCCGTCATTCCACTATGATGGCCCTAACTTAGTATGCATACGATTAAATTTAAAAAATGCATATGTAAATGAACTTGAACCAATATAAAAGCCGAAAAAATCAGTTATGGACAAAATAATGCCTTTCAACACCGCGTTGCTGAAAATCCGTTCACGAGACATTTTTTATTTTTTTCTTCTGAATGTAATATAACATAAAAAAATGTTTAATATTTGTAACTCAGGGAAATTTCCTTTGTATAAATTCAATAAAAAAGAAAGTCTATAGTTAAAATGTTCTGAGACATTTTATGAGACTGAGAATCGAAACTACAACAACTGCATGAAGCTGGGTAGAGAAGTTTGGGTGACCCTCTTTGCAAGTCATCGACGATGCGGGTGCTCCAGGGGAACGGTATTGCAGCTTCTTATATAAGGTAAGGGTTTCTGTAGGATTTAAAAAAAAAAGGAACTTTCCAAATATACCATGCAACAGATTTAACACGACAAAAACTTAACAAAGTTCTCTCCTTTTATACAAAAGTAATGTAGGTATTAGAAGAAAAGATTATGGATTTATTTTTATTTAAAATTTAAATATAATATGATGTTTCAAAGTTCATTTAAAATAATGTTACAAGATTTAAAAAATAATTTCATTCTTTTATTTAACGGTTATATACATATAGCAAGTATCTCTTACAAGATTGTTAAAAAAATTGAAAGATGGCAGACGACGCCATCACTCACGAACCTAATGTCTAGGAACTAAGTTTATGTACATATGTAAGTTGAAAATTTAAGTTTGTATTCACATTAGGTATTGTGAGAGCATAATAAAATTATGGCTAACAAAAATTAAGACTAATAAAAAGAAGGAATCTACTAATAATATTTCAAAATGTTTAAATATTCTTTTTATACTAGAGGCCAGTCGTGGCGCAGCGGCACAAAGTGTGACTGTAAACCGACTGGTTGTGGGTTCAATCCCCACTCGAGGAGATGAAATATTTACTTAAATTTATATTTCCATTTCTTCGCTCTGGTGTCGAGGCTAAGCGCAGCGTTGAGTTCTGCCACTCAACACGCAATGCCTCCAGAATTCGGCAGAAAGTGGGGAACGGAGTGTCTTAACACTAGGTTCCCTCTGCCTACCCTGATGTGTGCGGGATACAGCGTGAAGCTGATTTATTTATTTTTTTATTTCTATTTCAATTTTAAAATATTCTTTGATCAAATGGACATTTACAAGTACTTTTGAATCGTCGAATGAACACAAAGCTACTACCGGCTCGGAAGACAGTTCTGCTGAGAAGAGCCAACAATATACATATATCGTATAATTGATCTTTAATCTTTATCTTTTTTTTCACGCTTATTTAAAATCATAACTAAAACGAAAAGTAATGAAAACAAAAAAAACTGTTTATAACAGGAGAAACCAACGAAACTTAAAAACAATGGCGAAATATTTTTCTTCTACGATTGAAAATTTCTGAACAAATTGGAAAAAAATAGAAAAAGAACAACAAAATAATTTACTCCGCCGTAAAAGCTATCAGCTGCCGTGACCAGGATTCGAACCTGGGTTACTACGGCCACAACGTAGGGTCCTAACCACTAGACGATCACGGCTACCGGAGTTGGTGATATTGGCTCCGTAAATTTCGAGTACAATCTTAAAATACTCTCACTTACATAACGGTATGCGCAAGCGACTAAGTGTTGCGAAGTCAATTTGTTTTTATTTTGTGGCAAAATCGACCAAAAGTTGTCGCTGATCTCTAAAAAATTATATTATATGAATCGATTGAAATCAAGAAGAAACCTCCTTTGTACTCAAAAACCGACGAGAGCGGATTTTGTTAAATCCGGAAAATGAAACGGTTAAACCTTGGTAACACTATATGATTCCTGGTTGCACTGTTCCCAAAAATAAAAATCGCGTACGACAGAGTACGATAGAGTGTCAAAAGCATAAGATGCTATCCAGAAATGCTTCCTATATATGCATGACATGAATTCAACGTTGGGATAACTAAACTTTATTAAGAAAATAATGACAAAAAAAAACATATTTTAAAGAACAATTAAAACGGCTATTCCACACACATCAGACATCAGGGTAGAGAGAGGTAACCCAGTGTTAAAACACTCCGTTCCCCACTTTACACCGAATACTGGAGGCATTGCGTGTTGAGTAGCGGAATTAAACGCGCTGTGCCTCGACTCCAGAGCGAAGAAATGGAAATATACATTTAAATAAATATTCTCGATATCGTCGATTAAACCCACAACCAGTTGCTGACTTCTCAAAGAATAATTTATTTTATAAGTGACATTTGATACAACAACAAACGTATAGTCAATCCCGGCTAAGTATATAAGATACATAGACACATACCGAAAAGAGTTCACTCGCAACTAATCCTATTACAGAGCGAATCTAATATCGGATTTAATATTGAAAAAACAAGAGCTTAGTTCTCAAGATCGATGGGCTTAATGGAATCCCACTCAGGATCTAGGAGCGATATGGTAGAAACAATATTTCAAAACTTCATATAATATATTATTTATACTAGAACCAAATTTGTTTTAAACGGAATTAGGATGTCATGGTGAGAATGAAGAAGAACTTGCTCAGCTGGTTTGGGCACGTCGAACGAATGAGTGATGAAAGAATGGCAAAAAAGATTTATGATGGAAAAGTGAGTGGTAAGAGAGGTAGGAGGAGACCTCGGTTGACCTTCGAAAACACAGTATCAAAGATACTGGAGGAAGGTCACGTAAAAAGCATGAGGACCCCGCGGAGGGCATGTGTGAAGATGTTGATGACAGTGGACGAGGCGAAAGAGGTATGTAGAGACCGTAGCATTTGGCGCTCCGTTCTCTCTGACTACCCCGCTAGGGATAAAGCGAGAAGTTAGTTTAGTTTAGTATTTTTTTATCAATAATCATGTAATTTAAGCGGGCGAAGCCGTGGGCGAGCCGCTAGTTTACCAATAAATAAGATCAAATATTGTAATGAACATTCCAAAACGCACACAATATTACAGATTACCTATAATGCTATTTGTAATTAGTATCTATCGAAAATAATTATCTATCGACTATTATCCGAGATTAGTTCTTGTTGTTCTCATTACTGAGTAAATTGTGTGAATTTTATACTAGACTTAA
Organism: Heliconius charithonia; assembly: GCA_030704555.1. Taxonomy (NCBI): domain Eukaryota; kingdom Metazoa; phylum Arthropoda; class Insecta; order Lepidoptera; family Nymphalidae; genus Heliconius; species Heliconius charithonia. The sequence goes on along the minus strand of CM060809.1, from coordinate 2,681,173 downwards.
AATAGTTTATGAAATATTAAATTGGCCTGAAAAAAAAACAATGTTTACACGAACATCTGTTCAAACCTAAAGTCCAAATCTATTGTCTTCAGCTGTAGAGACAATTAAACATTTTTATTTATTACTTTACTATTACGGTTAACAAATAAGATTTACAGTTGGCAAATTCAAGAACTATTGAACGATGGAACTCAACGCTACGCTAATTTGTCTTGTTACCAGAACAATGAAATGAAAATAATTCATTCTCGAAATGGGAATCGAATCTACAACCGTCACTTTTACAGTCAGAACCATGACCTAGTAAAAAAAAAAAAAACAGTTTCACGCTGTATCCCGCACACAGCAGGGTAGGCAGAGGGAACCTAGTATTAAGACACTCCGTTCCCCACTTTCTGCCGAATTCTGGAGGTAATGCGTGTTGAGAGCCAAGACCACCAGAGCGAAGAAATGGAAATATAAATTTAAGTTAATATTTCAACACCGAGTGGGGATCGAACCCACAACCAATCAGTTTTACAGTCACACTTCGTGCCGCTGCCCCACGACTGGCCTCAGTTATTCAGCTTTATAACAAACATGTCTAGTTTCAATAAATACCACAACCAACATACATAGGGACACTTTATGCAACTACAGTATTAGTAAAGCACCCTACCCTTAGCCTCGTTTTGCACCCCAATAATAAGTTATTTATAGGTTGTGTACAAGGGCGGGAAAGCCTCCGCATAAATAAGGGGACGTTACGAAACGAGCCCAATATGATACTTTACTACGGGTTACTAAATGCTTTCGAAGGTTCTATTTTTACGACTTTTAAAAATTATTAATTTTGCAATTATTAAATATTGAAATGGATGCAAAATTGTTTTTTTAATATATACTAAAATTATTGAGAGTAGGTGGTGACAACTCACTTACATTAGTGTATGCTGTAATACTTACAGGTGTAGAAGACCAGCACCTGTACGGCATCAGTGACATAAAAAATGTTCTAATCTATGTTATTTCTTAACTTATATTTATATCGGATGATTATATTTAAATTTCTTTTTTATTGATAGAGGCCAGTCGTGGCGCAGTGGTACAAAGTGTGACTGTAAAATCGGCTGGTTATGGGTTCGATCCCCACTCGAGGAGATGAAATATTTACTTAAATTTATATTTCCATTTCTTCGCTCTGGTGTCGAGGTAAAGCACGGCGTTGAGTTCTGCCACTCAACACGCAATGCCTCCAAAATTCGGCAGAAAGTGGGGAACGAAGTGTCTTAAAACTAGGTTCCCTCTGCCTACCCTGCTTTGTGCGGGATAAAGCGTGAAGCTAATTTATTTTATTTTTATTTTTCTTTTTTATTTATTTCATCATACCCAGTATGATGAATCGTAGTATTGATTTCCGCCACTCAATACGCAATGTCTCGAAAATTGACAGACATTGGTGAACGAAATGTCTTAACACTGTTTTTTTTCAAATATCATTAAAAATTATTTCAAATATTTATTGGAAATACAAAATTAAATCAACATTGTATTAAAAAGGAGTAAACGTATATTTGAATATGATGTACCAAACCACTCGCCCGGGGCTCTACTCTACAAGCTGATTCAAGCCTGCCGTGTATTACATTTTACGTTAATTGAAAACTAGCATATTGCCCTGTAACCTGACTCTAGGCACTGTGTTCACTTCGCATATTCATTTAATTGAGGATAAGGAGATGTTTTGTATTAAAATTTGGATAACTGAACTAGAAAAGTGTATTCTTAGAGAATTTTTAAGTATGTTAATCACTCACTCACTCTTTCTCCGCTTATAGGAAAAATGATCATTTTGAACTCAATTTTTATTAGCTTTATTTGTTTTTAAATGTCTATCTATATATAAATCAATGTGAGAAAATCTTGCAATTTCATCATTACCAACATCTTGAGCGTCTGATTCGTTTAATAATTTGTTACGTATTGGAATAAGATAACAACATAATATATTCTAGGCCGGGAAGAGAAGAATGACGAAGAAATACTTTTAAACATGTTTTTGTTCTAGTTATTTACTCTATTTTATTACGTTTATGTTTAAATCGAATCAAATGGAGTAGACAGCTGGTAGTGTCTCTCCGTAATATATAGGTGGAAAGAGAAAAGACATTTCGAGTGAAGTGATTGATGTCAAAGTCAGAAGGCACGTAAGGAATGCCATAATTAAAGATCCATACCGTACTTAAGATGAAAATTAATTAATTCTTAATTTGAATACTTATTAAGAGAAATTTAAATTCTCTTAGAGACAAGTCGCGCAAAGCGTGACTGTAAAACCTGACTGGTCGTGTCTTCGATTTCGATTCAACTTCGATTTCGACCACTTAAGGAAATGAAATATTTACTTAAATTTATATTTCCATTTCTTCGCTCTGGTGTCGAGGCATAGCGCGGCGTTGAGTTCTGCCATTCAACACGCAATGTCTTTAGAATTCGGCATAAAGTGGAGAGCTTAACACAAGATTCCCTCTGCCTACCCTGCTGTGTGAGGGATCCAGTGTGAAGCTGATTTATTTATTTGATTAGGTTGTTTGTACAACTTAGTTGTAGCAAGTTAGTAAGGATTTATGGCTTAATGGTCTGAGCGTTTGGACGGTTTCCAAGAGGCGCGGGTTCTAATCCCGCTACGTTTAAAATTTTATACGTTTTCTAAACAAATATATTTCTTTCTCTTCAGTGTTTGATAATACTTTAAAAATATCTTGACATTTTTTAGGTATAATAGATAATTATTTTAAATTATTTTATATTTAAAATTGAGTAGTACTTGTACATGAGTATTATGTTATTTTATAAAATAAATAATAATCACAATGAGAGTGTCTGTTCCTCTATGAATTTTAGTAACGGACCAAAAGTATGAAAATTTTATTAATCCCTTACTATTTTATACTGGAAATCATTATTTAACTTTCTGTTTCATGTAGAAAGTGAAAAGCGGAGTATTTTTAATACTGGGTTCTCTCTGCTTACTTTACTATATACGGGATAAGCGTGAAGCTAAAAGAATCATCTTTTTCTTTTTAATAGAAAGAAAAAAAATCACTTCTGTTGTTAGATAAAATTTAGTTTGGCCTTTGATTTCATCAATCAACAATGTATCTATATAGTAAAAAAATTGTTAAAATTTATTTCGAGTACTCATTCAATGCATTCTAGATTTCATAGTAAACACAAACTTTTGATGAATTATAAAAAACTTCACAAAGTGCTACATTTCGACTGACGAAATGAAAGAACATAATTAAAGCATTCAGGAGCTGCGTTTTTTAATTTATTTTACTTTTAACTAAAATATTTTTAATGGAAATATAATTTATTGAATGAATACTTTGTTTTATGTTTTGACTTTATAAAATATATATATTTTAATAAAGTTTTAATATAAAATACTCTTAGTTTGTTAACTGGAGTGTTTCGCCACTCAATTCGCTCGCTTCATCCAGACATGTAATCGCTCGACTTGTACATAAGCAAAACTGACTATGCACAAAAAAATCCCCTTTTTTGTATATAAAAGAAATATATTATATGAAAATAAAGCACATAATAATAAGATGTTCTTGTTGAATAGCGGCAATAAAGCATGCAACAATACTGTTGAATCGCAGTCTCGATTCTTTGACTACCGCCCTGGTCTCTTTTCAAAGAGTTCCCAGGAAATGTACGAAATCACAAGAATTGAGGGAATTTTATATACAATAGTTTCATTTTCTTTTTCTCATATTTTTTGTATTTACAAATATATTTAAACATACACAATTCATGTTATTTATTATTTCATCTGCGTCTATCAATGGGAAGGTAAATTAATAAATTTTACCACGCTGTTTATTTAAACCTTGACGTTCGATTCCCTTAAGCTCACATCTCACGTTTTTGCCAGAAAGGTAAAAATAACTGACAACTAAATATTAAGCGAGTTATTTTCAATTTTTGTTTTAATTATGGCCGCTATAACTAAAATTACCAATTTAACACTTCGTTGTCTTAATAAAATGTAGTGCATTATTACATATTAAGCAACGTTCAACGCAGTACTACAGCCAATTGAACTAACGAACGATTGTATGTAGAACCGTGTTGCGTTCACCCAATTGCTTACACACGTCACTCAAAATTGTTTTTTTTTTTATAATTGAGAATAATCGTAGCGCAGGGACAAGCGTGTGAAAAATGCGACTGGTTGTGGGTTCGATTCCCACTTGAGGAATTGAAATATTGAATATTTTCATTTCATAGTTCTCATGTCGCAAAGAAAAAACCGCGGCGTTGAGTTGCACCATTCAACATGTAACGCCTTCAGAATTCAGTAAAAGTGTGGAGCTAAGTATCTTAACACTAGTTTCCCTCTGCCAATCCTGCTATGTGCAGGATACACATGCCATGAAGTTAAAAAAAAAAACAAAAATATATTTGTATATTAAAGAAACGTTTTCTACAATTTCTTGTATTATATAATAGAAAATTTCCCACAACAAAACGGTCGCACAGGGTAACAATCAATCAAATCGGACAATGCATCTTCTGTGTTCGAGCAATCACAGTTCACTGTAAATGTTGTCGTATTTCCCTTCGCCTCGCACCTCCACAAATCACAGTTGCCTTGTATTTTACAATAACATGGTTTTAATTGTATATAAATAAAGATATTTGTCGTTTTAAATGTAAAAGAAATCTAAATTTATGTTTTTTATACTTAATGTCATAAAGACGTAAAGAGATTGATTTAATTTTCTTTCAATGATTTATCGCGCTGATCTCATGAACTACTGGTTTTGGAATTGGAAAGTGTGTGTGTGTATGTGCGTAGACCTATATACAACTCTTAGTTACTGACATTTATCATTTGAGTAAAAGTAAGTCGCAAGTAAAGAGTAGTATATTATAAAAACAAAATATTATTGGAATGAATAAAATATTTAAAACTGACACAATGATAGCTCTTTCTTGACACAATGATAGCTCTTTCGTGCTTACGAATTTTGCTAATTTGAAAAAAATATATACGTAAAGGTAATATGTTTAACTGAAATATGAGTTTCTAAAGGACTAACTTAAAATAAAACCATAATCAAACCGGAAAGCTTTCAAGTAGCGCCCTCGTCCGCGCGAGCACGGACTGCAAACACTGCGTCGTCGCCGCACATTGGACAGTTCACTCGGACGTTTCATCAACAAAATGAGTATTCCTCTGGCCATTGTAGATGAGATATACCCACTTTTATTCTGTTAGAAGTTGTCCTATTTACTTTTTGTATACAATTATAATTGAATGTATATATATATATATATTTTTAATTTATAAAAAAATACTGACAACAAAAGTGAAAAGCACTTTTAAAATCTTTTTTTAATATTTGAACCTTAGAGTAAAGCAATATACACTTAAGATATTTTGGGTCAACGTCCCGTTGCGTGCATTTTTAGGCCCGTTTTTATAAAACTGCTCTCAATTCTGAAATCGATATTGAAATACCGTTTTCATCCATAGTTTATGATTTATAAATGAAAACGGCATCTCAAGATCTATTTCAAAATTGTAAATACGGCCCTTAGTATTTTTTGGTTACTTTAAAATGTAATTTGGTTACTTCGTTAGTTGATTGTTTGGCGGACAATTTTATCGCAAAAAATATTAAGGGTGTCCCTATAAGAATGCGAATACACAAATGCGGAATGTTATTTTGGTATAGAAAATATATAAAACATTGTTGTGTATACATAGTTATCTTATGTAAGGAAAGCCATCAAGTCTATGTTTAAAATGTAGCGCACTCACTATACCTACATATATTGAAACCTATGGTTCGTCGAACAGGAGACGTTAGAAGAGGAGAGGCAGACTGGAGAGGTGAAAGCGATTTTATTTTTATATAATTTGCTTAAAGATTTCGCTTGAAATAAAAGTATAATTGGTATATATTTTGTTAGCTTCACAATGTATCCCGCATAAAGCAGAGGGAACTTGGGAATCTACTGTTAACACACTGCCGTTCCCTACTTTTCGCCGAATTCTGGAGGCAATGTGTGTTGAGTGCGAAACTGAACACCGCGCTTTAGCTCGACACCAGAGCAAATAAATGAAAATATTAAAAAAATCCTCGAAATTGATATATTATTAAGTTTTCATAACTTGGACTTACACCTCCGCTCACATTGATACCACATATAGTCGGTCTACCCAATTAAGCTCTACATTCTACAACGATCGCAAGCACGACTCAACCCGGGAACCTAGTGTTAATTCCTCTATTCTTTCTATCATCTTAAGTCACTTCCGTTCTCCACTTTCTGGAGACATTGAGCAGCTCAACTCAGTTATTGAAAATTATTAAATTTTCATTAACTGAGTTGAGATTCCTTTCGCGCGTAAAAACCAAAAAAAATCTTTCAACATATGTAACCTAAGCCTTTTCCAGATTCACAGTTTTTTTCTTTGTGGTCAAGTTTCATGCACCCAAAAAATACCTTTTGGATTGTCAAGACACTCCGTTCTCCGTTTTTTAACTGATTACAAAACATTACGTGTTGAGTTGCTAAACTGTCGCACTGGCGCTTTTTCTAAGATCAATTCTAATAATTCTTAAAGATTTTTTAATCGGAAAAATTAAAAATAACTTAGTATAACAAAATTCCCGAAGAGTGCTTTTTTATTGAATCCACAACAATCAAATTATCAGAAATATTTACAAAGTTTACTTAAATTCAAAATACTTAGGGTTCTGTACTGAAAGGGTAAAACAGGGCCCTATTAATAAGACTCCGCTGTCTGTTCGTCTGTCATCAGACTGTACGTCATGTTATAGTTAGTCAATTGAAATGTTCTATCTGCTCTATAATTCTTGTGCTCTTTTTTATTGATAATAATAAGGAACATTTCGTGCACAAAGCCGACTCTTGGCCGTTTTTCTATTTCATGCAGGTAAATTGAAAAGGGCATTTTCCAGGTTTTGTTGGACGACGACCTGTACTGCCTTCCGTTCCGTTCGGATTCGTTATACCAATTTTAGATGCACTAGTGTTCTCAATTCCTGAACCTATCTTTGAAATAACTCTAAATTTCACACGAACGCTTTAAAAAAAACTAAAGGTTTTTTTATCTCTTTTCATATGGACATTGTAGGCCGGCGCTTTTTTCATTTGCAATACCTTATGAGTTTTAATATTTTTGTAGTAATAATATGAAATATTATTTTATAATGAACTTATTAAATATATTAAACCAATTTTTAAATCAATCTAAATAACTACTAAGCCGAGGGTATTTATTTGGGTATTTATTATTGGATTCAATGCTTATTTTATAAATATTTGCATTATATTAAATAAAATAAAATAAATGATTTACGCTTAAATCTAATAGGGTAAACCGACAAGTACCAATGATCGAAACTTTTTATTGAAATTTCTTAAACTGTTAACACTGAATTACATACGTACATTGCTATAAAAAAAACCAAAAATCTAGGGTTACCTTTTAACCTATTATATATATATATATATATATATATATATATATATATATATATATATATATATATATATATATATATATATATATTAGTTTTAACACTATAAAGCTAACCAATACCCAAAATCATTTTATCTACTTATATTAAATATTTATTCATATATTATATACATTTCATTCATCATTTTATCTACTTATATTAAATATTTTAAAGAGAAAAATAAAAAAATCTCATTAAAGAGTTATCGAGATGCTCTAATTTTTTTTTATTACGTTCCTTCCATTGAGGAGATAATGGGCGCGACGTGTAAGGAACAAAAGGCGATTAATCATATAGCTGTGGGCGCTGTTGATAAGTACTTGAAAAAATGCTGTCCAGATTTCCTCTTTGAGGTGAAAAGTGATAATTGATTTTATATGTACCTTAAACAAATATATAGCAAACATGGCGCAAGAGCACAGTGTCTCATCGTTGTGGGTTCGATACTCACTTAGAGAATTGACTTATATTCATTTACTCATCCATGTAACGAGGCAAAGCCCGACGTTGAATTTTTTCAATTCAAAGATAGAAAGTGGCCATGAAGTGTCCCTCTGCTTACTGTGCTATATGCGGGTTACAGTGTGAAGCCTCTGTCCTCCCGCTAAGGAGCATTACGATCTGGAATATATTCCTTATCTACAACAAATTAATAATATTTTCATATTTAGTTAAAAACGTAAGATAAGTGCTTAAAGATAAGGAGGCATGCAAGGTCACTGACGATGACGTCCACGATAGAGCGAAGTGGAGAAGCAAAATTAGGAAAGCTGACCCCACCACCATGTGGGATTCATAGCTAGGAAGAGAGAGAGAGAGAGAGAGAGTTAAAAACATAATGAATATTAATTATAACTATATTGAGGCCAGTCATGGCACAGGGGCACAAAGTGTGACTGTAAAACCGACTGGTTGTGGGGTCGATTCCCACTCAAAGAGAAGAAAAAATTATTTAAATTTATATATCCTACTAGGTTCCCTCTGCCTACCCTACTGTGTGCGTGGTACAGCGTGAAAGCCGATAAAAAATATATGTATATTTTCTGAATAGTTCTAAAATATAGTTTTTTATCATACATTTAGATGTATACATTACATATATCTGACAATTTACCAACATGACTCACAAGTTTTATCTAACCTAAGCCTTTGGTTACCTCCAGTCAAGATAATGGACGAAGTGTGTTATTGACAAAGGACGATTAATCAAAACGCCATCGAGCGACAAACTGACAGGTACTTTATGAAACGACACCTCAATTTACACCGGGCTCGTTTTAAACTGACATTACTGACACGGTATCTAACCGGATGTCACCTTAGAGACGAAAATTGTGGAAATTTTAAGATATTTTATGGGTATTTTTTTATTTTCATTTTTGTGTGCGCTTCGGAGGGTTTTGCAGTTCCTTCTCACTGACTACTCCACTATGGATAAAGGTTTCTTCAGCGGAAAATAAATGCGTGGGTACTGCTTAGGTAGAACAGACTCCTTATAAAAAAAAGTAAGTTAACCTTTCCACCAATAGAGTTTTCTATTTTTAAATTACTCCACTCCCTAAAACGGAGCGAGTAAACGAGAGTCAACTCTCTCTGTTCGCTTGGACCTTTCCACTCGACTATTTATTGGTGTACAAATTTGGTATACAAATGTCCAATTGACTCTTGCGAGTTCAAGTTCCTTAATGGGCCCGCTTCGCTCAAGGTGGAAATTGGGCTTAACGTGTGAAGCTAAAAAAAAAATTATTTGGACAAATAAATCGAAGTGTTCAATTCCTAAATAATACGCAAGGTTGTAAAATGGGCAGGCGGAAATGTAGTAATTTCTCAATAAGTTTTCTAAAGCTACTATAGTATTTTGATAATAATTTTAATCGTAACAGCCAACAGTACGCCAGGTGGCTTTTGGGTAAATCCAAGAGCTTCGGATAATATAGCTATATTTTCTATTTCTACTATATCGAATAACCATACTAATGCGCCCAAATTGTTTAGCATATATTGCAGGTTAGACAGCATTAAGACATTCCCCATTTTTCGCTTTAATTTTCGTGACATTGCGTGTTGAGTGGCAAAACTCATAGCCGCACTTTATCTTGTTATACTTTTATTGGATATGAAATTAATTTATTCTCCCGAGTGGAGCCAGACACCCTGCACCTGCATCATGATGCAAGACCACTTCATATAGCGACTTACCTGTAGCTATTATTAAATTATCGACTTACAATTTGAATCCCAGAACTCTTAATCTACCTTAGCCTGTCCCCGTATATAGCACTATAGAAATATATGACTCTAGAAACCTTCTAATTATTGTTTCCACTGAAAAGAAAAATAAATTATTATCATCTAAAATAAATATTTTTCAATAACTTTCATTTTTAAACATTTGTTAAAGTGTTATTCCACATTTAGGAAATAAAAATACTACAAAATCGACCAGGTTTCCAGGAGGCGCGGGTTTGAGTCCCGCTGCATTCAAATTTTTATATGTTTTCTAAATAAGTAATAACTTTCTTATCTTTATAGCACGTTTTTCAAAGACCTGTGACAAGGCAAGCTTATCTCAGGTGTGACAAAAGCTCTTGCGTGGTTGTATAGGCGTCCAGACGTAAATACTCTAGTCCTATATAAAATGTAAAAATAAAATTATCTTATGCTAGATCTTAAGTATGGGACTTAAGGCTCTATCCCGCATATAGCAGGATAGGTAGTAACCTTTTCTTAAGATACTTCATTCCACACTTTCCGGTGAGATTTGAGGCATTCTATGTTGCGTGCCCTAACTGAAGAAGAAATGAAAATATTAAATAACTCATTCCCTCGAATGACACTCGATATATTTATAATTTGTTACTCGAGAAATCAATATATTTATAATTTATTTGTACATTATATAACTGTGCAGAACATTTCTTAAAGCTTTACTACCAGTAACTTACTAAGTTCTACACACTATTTTTTTTATTATTTATTATTTATTATTAGATAGTGTACTGAAATAAACAAGAAATGCTGTCTCTATATTTGCTATTAATTAAATGGGTGTTACTGATCAATGTAATTAATATGATGAAGAAGCATCTCGATATCGAGTCATGACGTTGATACGATGCATTACCTCAAGGGTACTTAGCATAATTAACAATCCGATATGTAGAGCAATCTTTTTTAAAGATTTTTTCAATCCATTATTATTTTGAAGATTTTTTTTGGTTTTTTTTTTGTTATCGCTTTTCGCTTTTATAATATACAATGATAGAAGAAACTGAGTGGTTCATTATTCTGTTATTTATATTGCAATTTACTCACTCCCTTGCTTGTTATATAACGGAATTGTAGCATTTTTTATAAGACTGAAAGATATGTTATATAAATATAAATTTAATTCAAGTTCTAACTACACTCATGTTAAAATATTAAAGCATTTATTTAAACTTTTTTTCATATAACATAATAAAGAGGATTTATTGTAAAGTTTTTTTTTCTCATACAAAACTTTTTTACAGTCCGCACGAATTCGTATTTTGTTATAGTAGAGAACGAAAATAAAAGTTATTTAAATATAATCACTCCAACGAATAAGATTTGCACAAGAGCGTTTGGTGATCCGTTTTTGCTAGCTACCCTGATATGGATAAAATGTGAACGTAATTTTTTTTTTCATATAAACCCATACATACATATATCTTCTACTTACGCTCAAAGTTTAGATAAACATGGTACAAAGTGGAACATGCTCATTAAAATTGTTTCAAAGTTCTATATTATAATCTTGCGATAAGTTTCCTTATTAATTTTTCTATGAGGCAATTATCATATTAACACTTCCACGTAAATATAAATAACTATTACAATTACCATACTAATAAAGAAAGCAAACATTTTTTTTTTTAATTTTATTATGTTTTTTTTATTTGAATCCATCTCTGCTAACGCGATGGTAGTGAGACCGATTTTGGACTCGAAGGAATGAATTATTTTCATTACACAACTCGCGGCGTTGAGTTCCGCCACTCAGCACGCAGTAGAGATATGCAACTGGCTTTTAAATATTTTGCTCAACTCAAGACGTAGTGGCTAAAAAGTATAACAGGAAATGGCAAACAGAGTGTGTTAACACTAAATTCTCTCTGCCTAACCTGGATATGCAAGATACAGCTAAGTGAAACTAAGAAAAGGAGAAATATCTTACTACTCTTTTTCTAGTCTATAAAACACTACATGTAGTATAAGTATACTGATTCCCCAAGGTACTGGGATTACCGGATATCAGACAACAGAAATCTCTCCCTAAATCCCCGCCCGTCGCCCAAATATTTATGCCATATGAACCGAGAGATGTCTATCTCTCGATCCATTTAGAAGGATTTTTTAGAAGTTTACTTATATGACCTATTTATAAATAGTTAGCAGTAGGCACATACATACATTTATATTTTCATTTCTTCGCTCTGGTGTCGACGCAAAGTGCGGCGTTGAGTCCCGCCGCTCAGCACGCAATGCCTCCAGAACTCGGCGAAAATTGGGGAACGGTGTGTCTTAACACTAGGTTCCGGGATACAGCGTGAAGGTGTTTTTTTATTTTAATTTTAAGTAGCAGTTAAATAGGTAGGTGAGACCGTCGTAGCGCATTGGGACAGCGTCTTTCAGGGACGGTTGTGGGTTAGATGTCCACTCTGGGAAATGAATTGCGAACACATACCGTGGCGACGAGTTAATAATACCATTATAATTTTATAAAATATAAATTAAAAATATACTATAAAACATTGAAATTAATTAAATAATAACAAACTGACAAAAAAACATATTAATATAAAAAAAAATATTTTTGCAAGCATAACACCCGATAGGCTTTTGGCCGCAAGTCAATAGAATAACGGAAGGGTTTACGCTTTTATATGAATGCGGCGGAGTATAAGGAGCGGTATTACTGGCTTATCAAACCTAAAGCCGGCCAATGTGCTTTGACTATGTATAGTGAAGTTTATCAAGAAAAATACTTATTATTATATATTTCATATAACTGAATTTATTGTTTTTTTAGCTTCTGCAGAGTAGACAGAGGGAACCTGGAAACCTAGTGTTAAGATTCTCCGTTTCCTCCCTAAAAACATAAAATTTATTATTTCTATTTTTTATAGTATCTAACATAACATAGCAAATAATGAATATTAAATATACGAAGTGAACATTTCTATTTAAACTGCTCTCTCCTCGCTATCGTATTTTACAACATTAGTTTCTGTACATGATAACGTGTTCTTAGTTAATGTAATCTGTGTTTAATGAAGTGGAAGTAGCTTCATCTGATTGAGATACAAATTAAATTTAAAATTCTATTGCTATTAAACGAGAAGTTAACCCGTGACCACGGACTACTGCAAAGTGTTCGAAACGTCGGGTTTCCAAAAATGTAAAAACTAAATATACGCGATTAATCCGGTTAAAATAGTTTTATTTAAAATGTATAATAATCGAGAAGTTAACAGTTTTGAGACGCTATTATGTCAGTGGTAGTGCTTGACTATACATACGATTGTTGTGGGTTCGATCTCTACATTTTCAGTTGTAGTAACCCAATTACCTAGTGGACTAAAAGTGACAAACGTTTTATATTCTTGTGCGCCATTCTCTTTTCAATTTTTTTAAAATTTGCCAAGAACTCATAGAACGGAGTGTTTTATTTGTTTACAACACTACAAATCTATACTATCCCTAAAATGTTAGTCCGCCAAAAAATCTTGTCAAAATTAAAAACTGTTTGTTATCCTTTGTTAAAGCTAAGATTAAGAAAAATACTGTTATTTATCTCCATTTTTTTATATTCTATAATAGTTGTATTCTATTTTAAACTGTTACAAGTATCTTCTAAATAAACATGTTGTCCTGTCTGCTTTCTTAATATTAAGTGTTTTTCTTATATGTCCGTTTCTTCCTGACTCTCCCCGACCATTTGGCAGCATCTGATTCTATTAATAATTGTACTCAAGTTAACTTCCACTGGAAGCTGAAAAAACATTAATGATAAGCAAAAAAGCCAACGGCACGCGGTGTTCCCAGGCGGTCACCCATCCAAGTACTGACCGCGCCCGACGTTGCTTAACTTCGGTGATCGGACGAGAACCGGTGTGTTCAACGTGGTATGGACGTTGGCGATGAACAACCTTAAAGGACTAACTACTATTCGACAAAGCCTTATTAAAATATTATACAAACTAAGAGCGGAAAAAAAGAAATCGATTATGGAGAGTTCTATGAAGACACTTTGCCCAAAAACGAACGTTACACTACGCATTCAGTGAATCATTACGTGAATCTGAAACCTGCATACAGCAGAGTAGGCAGAGGGAACCTAGTGTTGAGACTGGCAGAATTCTACGCTTGGCTTTTGGCCTTGGTGCCAGAACAAAGAAATGAAAAATTAAGATTTAATAATTCATTTCCTCGAGTGGGGGTTGAACCCGCAATCACACACTTGTGCACCTGCACCACGACTGCCTGAAAAAATTGGACAAAATATTACTAAGGTTTAATTAAATTGGAAAAAAAATTATTACATGCAAATTAAGAACAAGTTAAATTTAATTAAAAATTGAACTTCCAGCCAGTCTAGTGGTAGAGCAGAGGGCTCAAGCGTGTAACTGTAAACGCGACATGTTGTGGGTTCGATTCTCACTTGAGAAAAATTAAATATTTAATATCTAAATTTCTTCATTCTGGTGTCGAGATAAAAGCACGGCCTTAAGTTCCGCTATTCTACACGCAATCTCGAAAAACAATATAAACTGATGGGATAGGGGGCGCGGAGTGTGTTACACTAGGCTCTCTCTGCCTATCCTGTTCCTTACGGGATACAGCGAGAAGTTCGGATCGGATCGGATTTTAATAGAAAATTAGGTACTTTACCTAAGATCCATAATAAGGAGTTTATCATTATTACCGCAAGTCTATATAACACAGCATCTCTAACCATATAAGGAAGATATCATTAGTGAATGGGCGTCTTTATACGCGATGCTTATCTTAATGTCTACATCTTGGAGATCTCGCTGTTACGTTGTACTTACGTAATAACTTGGTTAAGGGCTTATGGTAATAGCAGTATATTGTTGTTATCTTTATTTTTATCTTAATTTTTTTTTATATCTATTTTAAGTTAAATTTTATTTAAAAAATTAGGTTCCCTATAACATTTGCGGGTCAGTGTAAAGCTATTTTTCGTTACTTCACGCTATGATTCCCTCACGGAGGCTATGACGTTACCTTGTGCTAAGGAAAGGAGACCCCCCTTTTTGTTGTTCCTTACGCATCTCACAATTTTAGTAACATTAGAAGGAACTTAACGACGTTCTTTGTTTTGTTAGCGGAGCGAGAAGATTTAAATTATTCGTTTCCCCAAGTGGGATTTATCAATCGAACCCACAATCGTGGCGTTTACAGTCAGAAACTGTGCTGCTCTGTGATGGCCTCGTCGGTGATGATGATTCCAAAATAATTCTTCGTCAGAGTGTTATAACACTACATTATCTCCGTTGTATACAGAAGAAACCCTTAAATAAATAAATCATGTTTGAGAGATACGCTGAAACTCCCCTCCCTATAGAACATGCAGCCACAAAGCAAATCACAATCCTCGACAAACTAACAACTTGTCTGTTAATCTTGCCTTTGTGAAAATTGAACCTGCACCCGGTGAGGTCATACGTGCCTAATTAGTTTGTTAATTAACAGTTCACTGTATACATAGTGCAGGCGGACTATATAAAGGACGTTTTAATAAACGTATGTTATTTTGTACGGATTTAATTTAATGTGAAATGTTTTAACATTTATAGAATATTCAAACTTTTTTTTCTGAATTTACATATGAAGTAAGGCATTTATAAATATAAATACTATTCTTATTTTAAAATAATATTTATCAAAAAAATATCAAATTAATATATTTTTTTTTATTAAACGTAAATAATAAACAAAAATAAAACAAAATGGATCGTTTGTTTATATCAATTCTAATGATATTCAAGCAACTCCCCCACTTCTATACAAAACATCCCGAAACTCGCATAACAATGGCGCACGTACGTACAATAGGACTCGTGTAATCCTCCATACATGTTGCTTTTACTTCATTTAATAAAACCGCACGCGTTCCGAAATAATATCAATATCTTTAATGTAGAGGAAAACGAGTGTATAACGTGGCACAGGGACACAAGCGTGTGATCGAAAAGGTGACAAGCTATGGGTTCGATTCCCACTCGAGGAAATAAAATATTTAATATTTTTATTTCTTCGCCCTGGTGTCTAGGTCCATCAATTCCCACTTTTCAATTTCGGGACATTCGTGTTGAGTGACGGAATTCAACACCGTGTTTTGTCATGTTACCAGTTTGAATCGAACCCACAGTACTCAAGCTTACAGCCTGACGCCATGCCACTATGCCACTATGGCGTATTTTATTTAACTAATTTGTTTAGTGTAATAATTATTATCTCTTTAATTTCTGTGTATGCAATCATATCGCGTTCGTCGTAACACAAATTAAATTAGTATAACCAAACCTTAACTCTCAAGTTAATATGTCTTCTATTCTTCATACGTAAGTATATTACATCTATTTCCTTATATTACTTCAGTAACTAGAAACCTAACTGTTAATGAAAACTAGCTACATTAAGCTAAATTAAAATGTCATGTACACGCTTTAACGCTATATCACCGGGAAATGAACTACAAACATACGAGTACTGCATATATCCGTGTCTCGACGAACATAACGCTTCATTTCCTGCTCTACAGTGTATATATGAAAATCTTAAAATCTTAATATTTAAAACAGTGCAATGGGGTGTTAGTTCAAATGCTTCATGGGGGAACATTATGTCTTTCAACATAATATAATGGAATGTTAAATAGGTTCTTTAATAAATAAATTAATAATGCGATTACGGGATTGAGACCATCGTGGCGCAGGTGTACAAGCGACTGTTACGCTACGGTTGTGGGTTCTATGCCCACTCAGGAATGAATGATTATTTATTAATATTTTCATTTCTACGCTCCGATTACTACGTTAAAAGCGCGACGACTCACTTTTCTACACAGGTAAACAAAACGCGGTGTTGAGCCACCACATACATACACATATTGTCTTAAAAATTGGGCGAACAGTAGGAAAAAGATTCTCAGGCCCACACTATTATGGAGGAAAAAGCGTGAAGCTGATTTTTCGTTATTTTGTACAGAGTGTACCTAAAATTTACAAAATTTTAAATTAATGAATCATACTGGAACTAAACCGTTAAATGTCGAGAATAACACGATATAGGGTCATAAACGAGAAGTTTATATCGTTGCTTTTATTACATCACAATACGTTTTATTTCGCGATAAATATATACAAGCAAAATGCATATGTATATTTATGTACGTGTCACCTATAGTAATAAACTTGACGGTAATAAAATTGACTGGCTTAGTGTCCGTTTTAAGTTTAGAGACGGACAATTGATCCTTCTCTGGTTGAGATAATATATGTAATTACTAGATACAAATTGTGTATATAAGTATGTTAGTATTTATAAGGTCAATTAAGATGATATGTTGAAAAATTTCAAATTCGGGAAAATTTTCTTGAAGGTTTTTCTTTGAAGAAATGCTACAAGACTGTATGTTTGTGTAAATACATTATAATAAATTACTTACAACACAATAAGTAATTTATTATAATGTATTTATAATTTTCGAATATCTATCTATCTTTATTTTAGAAAAGAAAAATTTTATTGCTTTTTTAAAGAATAGTTTTTCTTAACAATTTTTTAGTAAAAATTACACAACAATGTGACATAATATAGTCTCTATCATTCACGTATATTTTCAATTGTAGCATGTAATGTTTCTTCGTGGGATGAAATTAGAGTGAAGTGACATAAGTTCCCTCCAAGCACTCCTATAAAAACAATATAAAAACAAGTTAAACATCAACCATATCAATAATTTTAGTACTTATTTAGTCAACTTCATGGCGTCTCTTAGCTATTCGCCTGAATTAGATACATTGTATGTTGAATGGTGGAACTGAACGCCGCGGCTAGTTTTATAAGAGCGATAACAAATATAATTTATTCCTCTAAAAGAGATTTGAAACTACAACTTTACATTTAAGTCAGACGCTGACGCATTAGGACTAAATATGACTCGTTACTAAAATATACACCTCAAAAATATTAAATATTAAATTAAATTGAGTTTATTTTGTATCAATTTATATTATCCCAAGGCTCACGGCTCTCAAACCTACATAATTTTAGCAAAGCTGGAATTTTGAGGACTTTTTGTCCAATACGAATACGTAGTTAAGACAGTATGCGTACTCACTAACTTGACTAACTAAAGAATGGTAGAGCCATCAATTTGGGAGGAGTGCTTATAGCGGTCTTGAAATAGTCCATAAATGATATACATATATAAAATTGAAACTTGCTGGTATAACGTAGTTTGCCCCAATTTTTAAGTCAACAGTCCCGCCAGATATCTTAAAGTTTGCCTCCATCTTTAAGACTGGCTGGAGTAGAGACTCACGTACAGGTTGTGGCAATAATAAATATACATTTTTACCTTATTCTTACAAACATATTTAAATACGAACGTTTCTACTTTAACGTAAGTGAGCGTATATCTTAAGAAGTTGGAGGTACCTTTAAAAAGGCTCCACATTCAAGTTAGTTAGTAATGCATACAATCTTAACTACATATTAGACTATTAAAACACAAAATTTCAGCTTCTCTAAAATGACTTAGATCTGGGGGCCGTTGGATCTCATTCTATAAGTTATTATGATTGAAATTATACTAAATGAACTTTAAAATAATATTGTGTTGAACATTTATAAAATTGTTATTTTAATATTAATATTAATTTAACTTTATGATTCAGTATAAAATAATATAAATATTTAAATGCTTTTTTTTACTGATTTCATAAAAAGGAGGTTAGTAGTTTGACCTGTATGAATGTATATACGTGTAGTTATTTGTGTATGTTGGTCCACAATTTTCGGCGTTTGGCTAAACCGATAAATGAGGCCAGTGGTGGCGCAGTGGCACGAAGTGTGACTGTAAAATCGACTGGTTGTGGGTTCGATCCCCACTCGAGGAGATGAAATATTTACTTAAATTTATATTTTCATTTCTTCGCTCTGGTGTCGAGGCTAAGCGCGGCGTTGAGTTCTGCCACTCAACACGCAATGCCTCTAGAATTCGGCAGAAAGTGGGGAATGGAGTGTCTTAACACTAGGTTCCCTCTGCCTACCCTGCTGTGTGCGGGATACAGCGTGAAGCTAAACCGATTTTAACACAGTTTTGATATCTTAACCGACTTCAAAAAAGAAGATTCGCATTTTGACCAGTATGTATGAGTGTACGCTTATTCGCGTCTATTAGTTATTGAAATTGGTTATTTTAAACGTGGTTTTTGTTTATCCATTGTATAGTGTTAATAGAGATTTTACAACTATTCCTGCATGAAAAATTGTATAAGAGAATCCAGACTTAAACAATCCCTTCTACAATTATTAGGGGCAATGTATTTATGTTGAGTTAAGGATCCTAATCCTTCTTTTCCTGACCGATCAAAACCGTAGTTTTTGATTTATCATTATACATTACATACATTTAGCCAATTTCCTATGATTACCTTTAGTGGAAATCAAATCCGCAGTCGTCGCGTTCACGTTCACAAATATCACACTTGTAGGTACTATAATAATATTATCTGTTGAATAATTCGAAAATCTCATAATACTATTAATATTATCGATTTCCTATATAATCACATAACAGCCTTTGTGCAAAGCTTAAAATTATTTGATATTGTTTTTAAATAGTTCAATCTGTTTATAAATTAAATGTAATCATAAACATATGATTTTTGTTATTATTGCTCATATATACCGTGATACAGTTAAAGATGGTAGACTATAGATGCGATAGTCGTCGGTTCACCTCTTTAAATTAGCGGGATTCCTGGTAAAGATTTTATTTAAATTAATTAAATTAGCGTCACGCTATTTCCCACACATAGCAGGGTAGGCAGAGGGAACCTAGTGTTAATACACTCCGTTCCCCACTTTCTGCCGAATTTTATAGCTCTACATATATATTTTTTTCATGAAGAGTAAGATAAAGAAATTGATGTCCTTTCTCATGTGCTCAATATCCTCTCTCGCTCAACATCTCAAGGAGCAAAATTTCTAAGGTATAACTGAAAAATAGCGATGCTTGAGAGTCGAAACTCAAGCATCATTAGCTGGGTCACCTCTTGCTATAATGTCAGCTGTGATAATATCCTATTGTTGAAAAATTGATGTGTTTTGTGTGACAACAAATGTTTTATTATAATATTTTTTTTTCAGCTTTACACTGTATCCCGTATATAGCAGAAAGAACCCAGTGTTAATACAATCCGTTCTCCACCGAATTTACGAAGCATTGCTTATTGAATAGCAGAACTCAAGATCACGGTTGCCATACCAGGGAGAAGAAATTAAAATACTAATAAATAATAATAATAAATTACCCCGAGTGGGAATCGGTCCCACATCCGTTGCTTTACAGTCACTCAGTTGTGCCCTTGAGCCATGAGCTATTAAAATAATTCTTGTAAATACAATATTAGATAAATACATTGTATTTCAAATGTATCGGTTTTGTAATTAACTAATCCTGTATGATAATTTTCAAAGCGACGCCAGATGTGACCTTTTTCCGCACAATTACAATTTCAACAAAGGTCGGGCAGATTGCTGACATTTTTCAAACGAAAGTTTTAATTCAATTAAAATTTTACTTTCATAGTTTTTTTTTTAAATTATAAATAAAACGAAAAATTTATAAAACAACGAAAATATTAAAAACAGTGGTAAAATGTTTTTCTTGTATTTTCCTCTGAAAATTTCTGAATAAAATGGGGAAAAACTAGAAAAAGAATAAAAAATTGAAACTCCGCCGCGACAGCTATCAGCTGCCGTGACCAGGATTCGAACCTGGGTTACTACGGCCACAACGTAGGGTCCTAACCACTAGACGATCACGGCTATCGGAGTTGATCTTATTAGTTCTGTAAATTTCGAGTACAATATTAAAATACTCTCACTTACATAACGGTATGCGCAAGCGCCTAAGTGTACCGAAGTGAAACTGTTTTTATTTTGTGGCAAAATCGAGCAAAAGTCGCTGATCTCTAAGAAATTAAAAGATCTCTATAAAACTAATTCCGCCCGCGGCTTCGCCTGCATAGTCTACAAGATCACTTTTATTTGGCTAATTTCATTAAAAAAAATCTTTTATATAGTATAGTGAAGCCAGTCGTGGCGCAGCGGCACGAAGTTAACTGTTAAACCTGATGTGGGTTCGATCCCCACTCGAATAGATAAAAGCTCTGGTGTCGAGGCTAAGCGCGGCGTTGAGTTCTGCCACTCAACACGCAATGCATCCAGAATTTGGCAGAAAGTGAGGGACGGAGTGTCTTAACACTAGGTTCCCTCTGCCTACCCTGCTCTGTGCGGGATACAGCGTGAAACTAATTTATATAGTATAGTGAAAATAACATTTCGCATAAAGTTCCTTGAATTACTTTTCAAGCAGAACTACACAAAGTTTTATAGATTTAACACAGAACTGAAACTAGTTACTTTGAGTCGAGATTTTCTTCATTAATAATTAACAGTATACGAAGTGATAACTAATATACTATAAATATTATAGTATCATATTTTATAGAAATAGAGTGAATGGATTTTATTTTGTAACTTTTTAATTATCTATCAGCTTCCAGAGCTAAGCTTGAGTAAGGTTATATTTACTATGTTTGTAGATATTGAATAAATTGTAAATAAATTCGTAAAATTATATTTTAAATTGAAAAATTTAACTAAGAAGCTCACCAAGTATTAAAAACAGTGTTAACAATTTTCCAAGTTACCACGTGTTTACCACGTCTACAATTTATATAAGAAATACACAAGAGGGAATGAATTGATAAAAGTCGAAAAGGAACCTTTTTGAATTGAAAAATATAACAAAAGTAGCCAAAAAAATTGATGATCAACAGCTAAAAAGTTTGATTTCTTCCACCTTTCCATTACTTTATACTCCGAATTTAACACAATAGGATTCCTGACTGTTCTCAAAATAAAACTCGTACTGAAAGCGCTACGACAAGAGCATGAAAAGCACAAGATGCCATTCAGAAATGCAGGAACCATTTGAATGTTATGTTGTGTTTTGAATTCAGCGTTGGGAACAGTAAGCTTCCATTAGGTAATAATGACCTAAAAGTCATGTTTCTAAGAATATACTTTTTTTTCCTGAATGACATGTGATATCACAACTACGCTATAGTTAATCCCGGCATAGTATTTACACGGATACATTAACACATAAAAGAGTTCACTCGCAACTAATCCTATTACAGAACGAATCTAATATCGGATTTAATATTGAAAAAACAAGGGTTTAGTTCTCGAGATCGATGGACTTAATGGAATCCCGTTCGGGATCAAGGACCGATACGGCAAAAACAATATTTCAAAACTTCATATAATATATTATTTATGCTAGAACAAAATTTTGTTTTGTATGGAATTGCTAAAATAGCAACAAATACAAGTAGGGTATATGTGATTTATGAATATGTTTTGGATATTTATTGTTTAACACAACAAAATATTTTTTGTTGTATACATTATATTATTTTATATCATAAATTATTTATACGTTATATTATTTTATGTTGCTGTATAAATTATAAAAATTACTAATGCAGGATTTTATTGTTATATACATATATAAATAGTTGTTCAATTAATCATAATATTACATACAGGGGGTTTACTAGAAACATTTGATGAGTTCCAAATTCAGTTCCTGGCTCCGTCGTCTCACAAGTATAAAAATTAGAGAACTTGAGGAAAGAACTTTTCTGTCCATCCATCCGTCAGTCGATATACTATCTAACACAACAAATGGACTTAGTATGTGTAGGTATATAGATCTTATATCAATATATACACAACAAACAACCACTAAGCCGCCGCATCTTCGTGTAATCGTTAGTAAATCATTGTTGTGACAACTAACTAATCTCAAAACCGAACCGCCCCAAATACACACGTGACGTGAATTGTCAACAATATTAGGGGTATATGTAAATTAATTACATTTATCATACAAACTGTAATTAAATGTAAATATGCTGTACTTGTACTTGTGAATTGGAAATATTGAGTGGCTTCGTCTCCGGGATCAAATAGAAGTCGAAAAAAAAAGAGATTTCTGACACATGTCACATTCTAAGTACCCTAGATACAACACTAGTGAGCTATATAGAAACCGTGATGTAAAAGAACCTATAACCTGTCGCGATGAGTGGATTATCCGACACAAAAGACTTTTTCAATTCAAATCAGTAGTTCCTAGCATAAGCGCGATCAACCAAACAGAGTATTTAGTTTTATAATATTAGTAGTTTCGGTCCTTGTAATATATCATAAATTATTTTTAAACATTTATATTATTGTTTACTTAAATGTTAGCTTTGAGTTAATTTATCTCATAAGGAATATATTATACACAGTTTTACTATGCCATAATTCTAATATTCATAACTTACCTTCCCTTGCTATTCCTTTTTTTTCTAATGACTATTTTTTCTTATTGAAATCAAATTTAAATGTGAAATTTTATAGATGTAAGGTTTGTTTGGTACTCACTAATCTTATGAAGGAGATATTGATTTAAATTTTACAAAGCATAGAAATGTTTTGTGAGAGCTACAGTAAATTTTGCGGTGGAGTCATAAAATTGTCAAGAATTAAAAATACGTCCATTGAACTGGGAACTGACTGAGTTGCTGAAAGTGCTGAACAAACTAACAGTTAATCTATACCTAATTTTATATAATATTGCATAATCCAAGAAATTTTAATAATTAAAAGATACCATTAAGCCTTTTTCATAGCTGGATAGGGAAAAGCGAATCTAGTATTAGGATGCTCTATTAACACTTTATGCCCAATTTCCGAATAACTTTATATTAGTAATTAATAACAATGGCTGATTATCAAATCTTATTTGTACAATAATACATTATTTACCAATAACAAGATCAAATATTGTAATGAACATTCCAAAACGCACACAATATTACAGATTACCTATAATGCTATTTGTAATTAGTATCTATGGAAAATAATTATCTATCGACTACTATCCGAGATTAGTGCATGTTGTTCTCATTACTGAATAAATTGAGTGAATGGTATACTAATATAGACTTAAAGTTGGATATGGATATGTAAATGAAGTAACTTCAGCAGGAGATATAATGTAATGTAACAAAAGTTTTTAGGTTTGTTTTTTGAAATTTGATGAAAAGGTAAAAACAGAGCCCTACAAGGAAATACCGTATAAGGATCACATTGTTGTCCGTCTGTCCGTCAATCAGGACCATTTATCTCAAGATTGCGTGAAGGAGTCGAGCTGAAATCAGCATCAAATAATGAGGTCTAAAGTTCTTTGAAATACAATAAAACTCTAGCTCCTACGTCACTGCAATCCAAAGATTTATGCATCGATTTTGCTGCATTTTTATAAAAATAGCTGCGTAAGCAAAATCTATAGGGTACTTCACTTCGACCTACAGTTATGAAATTTGGCATGAAATAAGGACTCACAAAACAAATAAAGGAAATAAACGTGACGTGAAAAGTGAAACGGATATTTCATACAAAAAAATATTAATACGTCCGTTGACCTACAATTCTGAAATAGGAATGGAAGCCTCGGAAAGTGTGTCCGACTCGGACTTATCCGGTTTTTGTATGTTTTCTGCTAGTCCGTTCAACCCAGAAAAAATCCAGCTGAAAAAAATCATGAGCTGTTGAACGGAATTGAACTGAACGCCACGCTTTTTAGCAACAGAGTAGGAATCGAAGCCACATCCGTCGCATTAACAATTAGATGTATGACTATATAGTTAGTTTTATAACCAAACATGCAACTAGTTTCTGTAAATCTATGTTCATACATACAACATACTCGTATAAACTTTATGCAACTACAGTATCAGTAAAGCTCCCTACCCTTAGCCTCGTTTTGCACCCCAATAATAAGTTATTTATAGGTAGTGTACAAGGGCTGGTAACGATATGAAACAAGCCCGATATGATACTATAGTATGGGTTCGTAAATGCTTCAAAGGTTCCATTTTTACAACTATTTTGTTGAGAATTTATTAATATTTCAATTAATTCGTTTTAAAATGGATGCTAAATTATTATTTATATTTAGTACAATTATTAACATATGGTAATTTGCTTAGTTCACTGTATGACGGAATGGTCTAACCAATCGTTATTTTAAAATATTTTTAATTACATGAATAAGCCATTGTGGCGCCATGGGACGGTGTCTAGATGTAAACAACCAACTCGAAAGATAATACATCGTCCGAGTAAAAATATATTAAAATTATTTTTATTTATATATATCTATAATATTTTTATTTCACGTTCCTCGGTAGGCTAATCGTGGTATTGATTTCCGCCACTTATCAGCAAAGCCCCGAAAAGTGGGATACAGAATGAGTAAACAGAATGTTTTGCTTAGTGTGTTTCACCCAGGGAAGTCGAGACGTAAAAAAATATAATACAATTTTTTTTGCATTTTATTAGTATTACAAAAAAATCTCCATGAATCCATCATCATCATTATAATTCCAGACCTTATATAAGAATTATATCGCAATAAATATTTAAAATACAAAGTAAAATCTACATTGTAAGATAACGGAGTAAACGTATATTTGAATATGATGTACCAAACCACTCGCCCGGGGCTCTACTCTACAAGCTGATTCAAGCCTGCCGTGTATTACATTTTACGTTAATTGAAAACTAGCATATTGCCCTGTAACCTGACTCTAGGCACTGTGTTCACTTCGCATATTCATTTAATTGAGGATGTGGAGATGTTTTGTATTAAAATTTGGATAACTGAACTAGAAAAGTCTTTTCTAGGAGAATTTGTTAGTTTGTTAATCTCGCTCTTTCTTCTGTTATAAGAATAATGTTCATTTTGAATATTTTTTTTTAGCTTCACCTGCCTACCACCTGCCACCTACATTTTGACTGATGAAATGAAAGAACATAATTAAAGCATTCAGGAGCTGCATTTTTAGGAAATATAACTTTATTGAATGAATACTTTGTTATATGTTTTGAGTACATAAAAAATCCGTATTTCAATAATATTTATTAACTAGTGTTTCGCCCATCACTTCGCTCGATTTATCCAGTCATTCAATCTTATTATCTCTTCGACTTGTACAAAAACAAAACCGGCTATGCACAAAAAGCATTTATACATTTTTTTATACATTTTAAATATTTTATATTCCCAACATATAATAATATCTTTCTATTATATTTTTAACTAATAGAAGGATATTTTATGATGGTAAAATACATAAAAATATGATGTAAGTTGCATAGCCGCAATAATAGAAGCAACAATACAGTTGAAACGCCGTCTCGCTTCTTTGACTACCCTCCTTGTCATCATTGAAAGAGTTCCAGAGAAATGTACAAATTCTCGAGAAGTGAGGAAATTTTATATACAAAAATGTTTTATTTTATTTATTTTTTTACGTATGTTAGTACTGTCAAATATTATATTTAAATTCATGTTATTAATCATTTACAAATTGTTTCTTAATTTATAATGAATTGTATGAATTCGTTGAAGTTCGTTTATTTATTACCTCCACCAAGGTAAGGGAATCTTGCCACTCTATTTGAACCTATTACTTCCACTCGATTCTCTTGCCCACATACGCACATGCTCGGTTCCGAAAACAATACAATGTTTTTATAGCACGAACAAAAAGTTTTTGGGAGAAAGATCGAGATGGATACCAAATAAAATTTTCAACTATTTTTTTTATTTTTCAAATTATTTAAAATTATGGCTTAACAGCCATTTTAACAAATGAAAATAACCAATTTGACACTTTGTTATCATTATATAATATAGTGATTACATATCACGCATCGTCCACCGCAGTACTACAGCCAATTGAACTAACGAACGATTGTATGTAGAGCCGTGTTGCATTTACCCGATATCTTGCACGAGTCACTCGTCAATTTTTTTATTTATTTATTGGGAACAATCACAGCATGTGACTGTAAACGACAGGTTTTGGGTTCGATATCCACTCCAGATAATGAAAAAATATATATTTTTATTTTTATTGTAAATTAATTTATATCTTAATTTCTTACCTCTAAGGTCGAGGCAAAGCGTGGCGTTAACTTCCGCCAATCAATACGCAATGCCTGGTGATCTCCGTGGAAAGTGGATAACGATGTGTCTTAACACTAAGTTCCCTACTTCTTCCCATATACCTATATAGCGTGAAGAAAAAAATACCTAGATAGATAATTCTTTTCATTATCTAGTAGATAAATAAAAAGTCATTAGAAATTATAGTAAAATTTAATATATCTCGGGTCATAAAATATAAATATCATATAATAAAAACTTTTTCTACAAGCACTCCCAGTTTGAACTTTCAAAACAGCTTATAATAAAATCAACATTATGACTCTACAAATTCACTTCTAAAGCGTTATATCAACAATTTAAAATCAATATTGATAGGTTTAAAAACATATTCATAAAATAAAATGTATATGGATATTTATACATTTTATATAGAAGAAATGTGGGGTTTGATTTTCTCTCGAGGAACTGAGATATTTAATATTGTCATTTTCTCGCTCTCCCTGCAACTCGATGGGTCCAGCCAGCACACGTCAAATCCATAGAATTCTAATTAGTTCCTTCTTTTCTATACAAAAAAAATAACTAGGAAATATCTACTAAAAAAACCGATAGAAAATCCATTCTTACATTATATAAATTCCCACAACAAAACGGTCGCACAGGGTAACAATCAATCAAATCGGACAATGCATCTTCTGTGTTCGAGCAATCACAGTTCACTGTAAATGTTGTCGTATTTCCCTTCGCCTCGCGCCTCCACAAATCACAGACGAATTCTCACAATAAACCTTAGTTGCCTTGTATTTTACAATAAAATGGTTTTAATTATCTCCATATATAATAAAAGGATAGAAAAGTCAATTCTGTACATGAAAGATATAAAAAAAATAAAAATTAGGTCGGTCAATATGTCGATTATAGAACCTAAAAAACCACTCAGCAGAATTCTTGTCTGTCTGTCTGTCTGTCTGTCTGTCTGTCTGTCGGTTTGTTTGTGCGTCAATCACACAAAAACTACCTGACAGAAATTGATGAATTTTTGCATGGTGTTAGCCTAGGGCCTCAAGGTACATTTTTTTTGGGTTTCATTCCGAATTTCATGATAGTTTTCTTTAAAAAAAATAAAAACTGAAAAATATAAATTACCTAAAATACCGATAACTACTGTATGAAATTAAATTAATTTTGGCATGGTAATAGTTCAAAGCCTAATGCCACTTATAGGATAGTTTTTATCATGGAGTATAAAGAATTTTTTGTAGAAAAAAATACATAATTATATTTTTTAATAAAAAAAATCGACTTCTTCAATTTCAACCGGATTTCACACTCTGAACTTAACTAAACTTTCACCAAACTACCCCTTATATGTACCCTTTCTAATAAAAAAAGAATCATTAAAATCGGTTGAATTGATATTGACTTATACGTTCATTTGTCGCGCATATACTTAATGTAAATTTGAGATTTATATGATTTTCTCATAGATATCATTGTTGGACATAAACTAAATTAAAATAAGACTACACGGGAGGCATTAGCTTTCAAATAAAAAAAGAATCATTAAAATCGGTTCATACAATCAAAAGTTCTAAGGTAACAAGGATAAAAAATACAGTCCAATTGATGACCCCTTTTAAGAAGTCGGTTAATAGTAATCTGACATAATTAAATTACGACTATTTCATTTAACCACATTTTAAAAGAAGAAAGTAAATTGAGGCCGTTCGTTGCACAGGAGCACAAAGTGTAACTGTTGTGGGTTCGATGACCACGCGAGGAAACGAAATATTTATTTAAATTTATATTTCCATTTCATCGCTCTGGTGTCGAGGTAAAGTGCGGCGTTGAGTTTCACTACTCAGCACGCAATGCCGATGCCGAGAAAAGTAGGGAACAGAGTGTCTTAACACTAGGTGTCCTATGCCTACCCTGCTGTTTGCGGGATACAGCGTGAAGCTAAAAAAAGAAGTATAATCAATATTTGTTCAGTCTACCATAATTATTATTTTAAACGTCAACGTTGGTGATATTAACAAAAATAATAAAGTAAGTATATTTTTTGGGATTAGCTCATATGGCGATATGTAGAATAAAAAGTATTTGGAAAGCAAATTCTGTTTGTGAGTTCATTGTTTATAAAAAATTATATTGTGTTTAGATGGATCACGTGGTGATGTCAATACATTTTAATGTCATCTTATGTTATCTGTTAAAATAGCGTGCAGCTGATTAAACTTAGTGTTATATTCAAAAGAAATTAATTGTATGTAATACATAATATGTAATTTATTAATACGTTTCAAGTATGAAAAAAAGAAAAAATGCAATATAATTGCATTTGTGTTTCCTTCCTATATTTTGTTTTTCTATTATTTAAATCGATATATCAGGAACGTAAATGTGGGAACAGAGTTGCATGCCATTTTAGTACAGAGTAACCTCTAAAAAATGTATTTACTAAACTGAATAAAAAGAATGTGTGATTCCTGTATACAATATATTATTCTATATTATACATAAAAACTGCTTAAAAGGTATCCTCCTGTAGTATAACTATTTTCAATTACTACATTGTCGATACTAATGTGGTATTACAATACATTTTGAATATTTTTCCGCCATTAGGACGACATAGACAATTTTTTTAATTTGAAAAATAAATATATTAACTATAAGAACGATGGTAGTTTTTCAAAAGTGCGCGTTGTGGGTCCGATCCACACATGCAGGATTGAATTATAATTTAATAATATTTTCATTTCGCACATCAGTCACACATTATACCCAATATCTTACACTAAGTTGCCCTACTAAGGGCGGGATAAAGCGTGGATCTGGTTTTAACTTTATGTGAACCGATTAAAATAAAGTCCAATCCAGTTGAGGCCAGTCGTGGCGCAGCGGCACAAAGTGTGACTGTAAAACCGACTGGTTCTCTGAGTTCGATCCCCACACGAGATGAAATATTTACTTAAATTTATATTTCTATTTCTTCGCTCTGGGGTCGAGGTTAAGCACGGCGTTGCGTTCTGCCACTCAACACGCAATGCGTCCAGAATTCGGTAGAAAGTGGGGAACGTAGTGTCTTAATACTAGGTTCCTCCCTCTGACTAACATGAAGCTGCTTAAAATGAAACTAATACTTAATATTTAAGGGCAGTTTGCCAGAATACAAACAAAAAAAGTATTTAAATCGGTTAAGCCGTTTCTGAGATTATCGTGAAGAAACGCACATATAGTAAGTATCGATAAGTTGTGTTTTTATTTCAAACATTCAATTGAAGATTCTTATGGGAGGTACGAAAATGCGACCTAAAGTTTTAACAACTTTCTGATAAAAAATCTTCATTACATTGCAAACATACATTATAAGTATATCAAAACACGAACATAATTCAGTGTGTTAAGTAAATAATTCTGTGGTTTTTAAGCGGGCGAAGCCGCGAGCGGGTCGCTAGTATATAAATAAAAGTATTTGGTTCTTAGTTATTTATCATTTGACAATGTTAAAAAAAATTACTTCAATAGAAAAAAAAATTAAGAGAAAAGAATTGAAGCAGATTTGCCGTCACTTTTCCATTATTAATATAAAGTAAAGTAAACTATTTTATCAGTACTAATATTTGACGTCACTTATTTGTATGTTCCCGAAGTAATATCATTTTTTTTCTTTTGTATAGTTTACAAAAGCACAGTTACATCATCGCCACGAATAGCAGAAAATTTATTTCTCAAAATAAAACCATAATCAAACCGGAAAGCTTTCAAGTAGCGCCCTCGTCCGCGCGAGCACGGACTGCAAACACTGCGTCTTCGCCGCACATTGGACAGTTCACTCGGACGTTTCATCAACAAAACGATTATTCCTCTGGCCATTGTAGATGAGCTATAACTACTTTTGTATAACTATTATTAGACTCATATTTATAATGTGCTCACAATTCTGGAAATAATTTTGACGACCTTGATATGTTGTTTTCATTCATCAATTATAACATGAAAAAGACATCTCAACGATAAAATCGCTCTCGGCGACAAAAATAAAATCGCTTTCACCTTCATGTGCTATGATTCTAACCTCTCCTAAGACTCTCAACGAACCCTATGCTTGATGGCTTAATATAGGTATAGTGAGTACATCGCATTTTAAATGATTGTGTATTCGAATTTACTAGGGAAACGCTTAATAGTTTTTTATTATAATTAAAATTAGCCATTAAATAATCAATTTTAAATTAAAAGGAGTAAATAAATATATTTCTTAACATATTAAGGCCTTAATTAAGCCTTAACTATTAAGTGTTTTATTACTAAGATTCCGCTATCGGTCTGTCGGTCTGTCTGTCATCAGACTGTATCTCACGAACTGTTATATGCCATAGTCAGACAGTTGATTTTTTCTATATTCTGGCTATAACAACAAATACTAAAAAAAGGGATAAAATAATTAGTTATGGGGGCGTTATTTACTACAAACGTGATTCTTGTGCTCGTTTTTATTGATAATAGTACGGAACTTATCGTGCCTCGTGCACGATCCGACTCGCACTTGGCCGGTTTTCTATTTCATTTTCAATATTCGCGTAAGTAAATTGTAAAAGGACATCTGCCAGGTTTTATTCGACGACCTGTACTGCCTTCCGTTCCGTTCGGATTCGTTATACCAATTTTAGATGCACTAGTGTTCTCAATTCCTGAACCTATCTTTGAAATAACTCTGAATTTCACACGAACGTTTATACAGTAAACTAAAGGATTTTTTTTATTTCCTTCCATACAGACATGGTAGGCAGGCGGTTTTTTAATGGGCAATACCTTATTATGAAGAGTTTAAATATTTTTGTAGTAATAGTATGAAATATTATTTTATAATGAATTTATTAATTATATTAAACCAATTTTTAATACAATTGAAATAACTACTAAACCAAAAGTATTAGATTCGATTCCAATAAATGTATTTTTTTATTCTATTTAATAAAATAAATTATTTATAGTTACTCTAAAATTTAATAGAGCAATGGCACAGTAACCGACAAACACGAATGATTGAACTTTTTATTGTATTTCCGGAAAATATACCGAATCGATTGAAACCTTTAATTAAAGGTTCGGGTTAAGTTCAATTGAACTTCCGGATTAAATGAATATAAAAAAAAATAAAAAATCTAGCTATCTTTTAACTAATTTTGTAATGAAACTATCCATTGCTAGTTTTTTTTTGTTGCAAAAATAAATGTCAATGGGATACTCTAAACTGCATTTTCATTTAACAAATATCGACAACAATTTCTTTTTTCCAATATAAATATATACATATTTACATACTTTTTCTACTTAGTTCCACGTGTTGAAGAATAAAATAATTTCGGGTTAATTTTTTGGTTTTGATTTGAAAATATATTCAGGTTACTAAAAAAATATATTATGTAACTTATGATTTCTTTAATTATTTTTGTTCGTAATTATTATTTTAAATCTTAAATAAAATAACTCAGCTTCATAAAGCCAGTAAATACTAAACATTGTACAACAAAATAAAATTAAATCTTATTAAAAGAATTATCAAGATGCTCTAAATTTCATTTTATTACGTCCCTTTCCCTGGGGAGATATTGGGCGCGACGTATAAGGAAAATAAGGCTGTCCAGAACTGCTGTTAGGAATTCCACTTTGAGGTGTAAATTGATAATTGATTTTATATATACGATTTTACAGTGACACCTTGTGCCTCTGGGCCACGACTGGCACTATATATATATATACACCTATGATCTATTTAGATGTTTTTTATATCAGGAAAGAATTAGAGGCCGTCAGGGCACAGCGGTTGAATGCTTATTGTGTATAAGAGTGACGGTTGTGGGTTCGATTGTCACTCGGAGAATTGAGTTATTTTCATTTTTTCGCCCAGGTAAAGAAACAAAGTGCGATGGTGAGTTCTTCGATTATATATACAATGGCTCGAAAAAACTTGCGGAAAGAGATTTAACTACTACTGAAGCTTACTACTGAAGCTACTACAATCTATGAAATATTCTAGTGCAAATTGAGAACCAGACAAAAATGTGTCATTCTGTTCCGATATTTTGCTTATATAGATTATAGGTATAACATTTTTGTATTGTATTATATTGTAGGTAGGTAGAGTCACCGCCTTTTATTTAAATTAACTTTACAAATATTTACCTTACTATTATTTTAATATAACTTTTTAGATTTACTATTTTCTTAATCTATATATATGACATACATCGAATAATTTACCAACATGACTCACAAGTTTTATCTAACCTAAGCCTTTGGTTACCTCCAGTCAAGATAATGGACGAAGTGTGTTATTGACAAAGGACGATTAATCAAAACGCCATCGAGCGACAAACTGACAGGTACTTTATGAAACGACACCTCAATTTACACCGGGCTCGTTGTAAACTGACATTACTGACACGATATCTAACTGGATGTGAAATGAAAACTGTAAAATGTTCTATTTTTAAAA
The DNA here is from genome assembly GCA_030704555.1 of Heliconius charithonia. Taxonomy (NCBI): domain Eukaryota; kingdom Metazoa; phylum Arthropoda; class Insecta; order Lepidoptera; family Nymphalidae; genus Heliconius; species Heliconius charithonia. The sequence goes on along the minus strand of CM060809.1, from coordinate 2,647,752 downwards.
TAATTTATATGTATTGTAGAGCATTTTAATATTTTTTTGGGTGGGTCGGAGTTTTTCAGTTCCTTCTCTCTCCTCTATTGATATAACTCGGTTTCCACAATAAAAGAGAAATGAGCGGGTTATGCTTAAGCGAAACGGATTTTAAATAAAATAGGCTTACGTTACCACCAACAAAGAGTTCCCTTATTTATAATCATTTCACTGCATTTATAATCACTCACTTTGATTTACTGCGAGATTGCGTGTTGAGTGATATAACTCATAGACGCAAATTGTCTTGCTATAGGAGCAAGAAAATGAAAATAAAATGAAAGTAAAATTTATTTAATCTGCATCGAAATCAGAGCCGTCGTCAGACGGCGTGCTCCTGCACCACAATGCAAGACAGTGTCATATAACGATATATTTGTAGCTATTAGTAAATAACCGACTTGCGATTTGAACTCCCAACCCTATGATACGTAACTTAGCCTTTACCTTTAATATATAAATATATGACTTTAGGGAAAATACTTCAGTAACTCTCTAATTATTGTTTCCATTGAAAACATATTTCAAAATAAATTATTATCACCTAAATATTTTCCAATAACTTTCTTATCTTTATAGCGCGTTTTTCAAAGACCGGTGTTATCTCAGGTGTGACAAAAGCTCTTGCGTGGTTGTATAGGCGTCCAGACGTAAATACTCTAGTCTTATATAAAATGTAAGAAAAAAATCTCTTATCCTAGATCTCAAGTATCGGCTATCTTTTTTTTAGCTTCAACTTCTATCCCGCAAAAAGTAAGGTAGCATAGGGAACCTGTTCTTAAGATGCTCTGTTTCCCACTTTCCGGTGAGTTATCAAGACTTTGATTGAGTGGCGGATCAAGAAAATGGAAGTTTTAAGTAATTCATTGTCTCAAGTGAGAATTGTAATATTTATAATATTAGTTAAAACTTTACTAGCTTTTATCGCAGTTACATAAAATGGAAATAATTAAAAATTTCGTGTGACTCTGACCGCAGGTATAACTTTTGTCTGTTTATGTTTTGTAAATATATTTATTAACACTGTTACATCGAAACAATAAATATTCAATGAATTTTTGTTTTTAATATGAACCAGTACTTTCTTTGGCTAGCGCCTTCCATCAAACAAAAACTTTACTAACAGTATTTAGTAATTATATATGTATGCATTACTTTTAAAGTAGTGGCTGAGTACGTCAGTTCGACAAATTTAAGAAAATAAATTTCTATTTTTATTTTATTATCGGCCATTAAGGCTGAAATAAAAAAGGAATGCCGTCTCTATATTTGCTATTAATTAAATGAATGTTACTGATCAATGTAATTAATATGATGAAGAAGCATCTCGATATCGTGTCGCGTTGATAGGATGCATTACCTCAAGGGTACTTACTTTGTTTTCTTTACAACTTTTCCTCTCTACTACTACCTCTCTCTACTATATAATAAAAAGAAAAACTAAGAGACTAATTCTTCTGTTTTATATATTACAATTTACCCAGTGCCTTGCTTGTTATATAATGAAACGTTCGAGTTATCAAAAGAATCTGGAAATCTCCATATATAATAAAAGGATAGAAAAGTCAATTCTGTACATGAAAGATATAAAAAAAATAAAAATTAGGTCGGTTAATATGTCGATTATAGAACGTAAAAAACCACTCAGCAGAATTCTTGTCTGTCTGTCTGTCTGTCTGTCTGTCGGTTTGTTTGTGCGTCAATCACGCAAAAACTACCTGACAGAAATTGATGAATTTTTGCATGGTGTTAGCCTAGTGGCCTCAAGGTACATTTTTTTTGGGTTTCATTCCGAATTTCATGATAGTTTTCTTTAAAAAAAATAAAAACTGAAAAATATAAATTACCTAAAATACCGATAACTACTGTATGAAATTAAATTAATTTTGGCATGGTAATAGTTCAAAGCCTAATGTCATTTATAGGATAGCTTTTATCATGGAGTATAAAGAATTTTTTGTAGAAAAAATTACATAATTATATTTTTTAATAAAAAAAATCGACTTCTTCAATTTCAACCGGATTTCACACTCTGAACTTAACTAAACTTTCACCAAACTACCCCTTATATGTACCCTTTCTAATAAAAAAAGAATCATTAAAATCGGTTGAATTGATATTGACTTATACGTTCATTTGTCGCGCATATACTTAATGTAAATTTGAGATTTATATGATTTTCTCATAGATACCATTGTTGGATATAAACTAAATTAAAATAAGACTACACGGGAGGCATTAGCTTTCAAATAAAAAAAGAATCATTAAAATCGGTTCATACAATCAAAAGTTCTAAGGTAACAAGGCTAAAAAATACAGCCCAATTGATGACCCCTTTTAAGAAGTCGGTTAATAGTAATCTGACATAATTAAATTACGACTATTTCATTTAACCACATTTTAAAAGAAGAAAGTAAATTGAAGCCGTTCGTTGCACAGGGGCACAAAGTGTAACTGTTGTGGGTTCGATGACCACGCAAGGAAACGAAATATTTATTTAAATATATATTTCCATTTCATCGCTCTGGTGTCGAGGTAAAGTGCGGCGTTGAGTTTCACTACTCAGCACGCAATGCCTACAGAATTCCGAGAAAAGTAGGGAACAGAGTGTTGTTGTTAACACTAGAGGTCCTATGCCTACCCTCCTGTGTGCGGGATACAGCGTGAAGCTAAAAAAAGAAGTATAATCAATATTTGTTCAGTCTACCATAATTATTATTTCAAACGTCAACGTTGGTGATATTAACAAACATAATAAAGTAGGTATATTTTACGGAATTAGCTCATATGGCGATGTGTAGAATAAAAAGTATATGTATTTGGAAAGTAAATTCTGATTGTGAGTTCATAGTTTATAAAAGTTTATATTGTGTTTAGATGGATCACGATGTCAATACGTTTTAATGTCATCTTATGTTATCTGTTAAAATAGCGTGAAGCTGATTTAACTTAGTGTTATATTCAAAAGAAATTAATTGTATGTAATACATCATATGTAATTTATTAATACGTTTCAAGTATGAAAAAAAGAAAAAATGCAATATAATTGCATTTGTGTTTCCTTCCTATATTTTGTATTTCTATTATTTAAATCGATATATCAGGAACGTAAATGTGGGAACAGAGTTGCATGCCATTTTAGCACAGAGTAACCTCTAAAAAATGTATTTACTAAACTGAATAAAAAGAATGTGTGATTCCTCTATACAATATATTATTCTATATTATACATAAAACAGGTTAAAACAGTGCATATGAAGGTCCTCCTGTAGTATAACTATTTTCAATTACTATCAACACTACATTGTCGATACTAATGTGGTATTACAATATGAATGAAATTTTTCCGCCATTATGATGACATAGACAATTTTTTTAATTTGGAAAAATAATATATTAACTATAAGAACGTTGGTAGTTTTTTAAAAGGAATTCTTATAGAATAAAAAATTGCCTAAACTATGCTTCTTCGCAAGTGGTTGTAATAACTATTGGTATCAATTTTCCAAAAAATCACTATAAATATTAAATATGCTCAATTATACAGAGTTTTTTTGTTAGGACCACTTTAAATGAAACCACAGTTTAACTACTCTATAAAAGCCTATTACATATTAAATTAAAAACCCGAAAATAAAAAAGTTATTTTTTCAAACAAAATCTCCATATATAATAAAAGGATAGAAAAAAGTCAATTCTGTACATGAAAGATATAAAAAAAATAAAAATAAAGTCGGTTAATATGTCGATAAAAAATTAATATGTTTAAAGTTAATATGTCGACTAAAACTTGACGCTATGACGGTACAGTTGAGAGAACTGAGATTTCTGGTTGTAGCACTAGTTATATTTTAATTAGGTTAAATTCCCACTAAGTGGAAGAATATATTTATTTTTCTGCCCGTAAAAACAAACGAAGCGAAGCCTTGTGTTCCGCTATACTATCTAAAGAAATTGGAAAGTGCAAAATTGAGTAAGTGCACCACTATCTTATTTGAAATTCTTTCTTCTCTCCATTATAAATTTTCATAGGATTGAAATGTAATAGTGACGTCTTTGAACAATAGTATATGTTCATAACTGTTAAAGTTAATTATCGAACAAATGGTTTACAACTCTGATGATACAAAGACATTCTGCTTCAGCTGATAATTTAATTAAAATGTCTACCGGATGATCAATTAGCCTGCAGTTTACGTTTTAATTGTTATTATGTATGATGTTACGTAACGTTTCTTTACGTTTATTTATTTATATACATATTACATTTAATGAATTAAATATATTTTATAAAAGGTTCACATATGTGATAACATGTTCACACATGTGGTCCACATATGTGACCACATATTCACACATGTGGTCCACACACGTGACCACATATTCACACATGTGGTCCACATATGTGACCACATGATCACACATGTAATCTTCATATGTGACTACATATCACACATGTGGTCTACATATGTGACTACATATCACACATGTGATATGCCCATGTGAATACTTATTCACACATGTGGTACACATATATGACCACACGATGCCACATGTGGTCCACATATGTGGCCACATGATCACATATGTGGTCCACATATGTGAGCACATTAACACACATGTGGTCCACACACGTGACCACATATTCACACATGTGGTCCACACACGTGACCACATATTCACACATGTGGTCCACATATGTGACCACATGATCACACATGTAATCTTCATATGTGACTACATATCACACATGTGGTCTACATATGTGACAACATATCACACATGCGATCTGCACATGTGAATACTTACTCACACATGTGGTTCACATATATGACCACACGATGCCACATGTGGTCCACATATGTGACCACATGTTCACATATGTGACCACATGTGTGAATACGTGGTCGCGTATGTGGACCACATGTGGGAAAATGTGGTCACATATGTGGACCACATGTGAGAATTTGTGGTCACATATGTGGACCACATGTGTAAGTATACGGTCCCATATGTGGACCACATGTGTGAATATGTGGTCTTTCATGTGGACCACATGTGTGAATATGTGGTCGCGTATGTGGATTACATGTGGGAAAATGTGATCACATATGTGGACCACATGTGTGATATGTAGTCACATATGAAGATTACATGGGTGATCCTGTGGTCACATATGTGGACCACATGTGTGAATATGTGGTCTTTCATGTGGACACCTATGTGGACCACATGTGTGAATATGTGGTCGCGTATGTGGACCACATGTGGGAAAATGTGGTCACATATGAAGATTACATGGATGATCATGTGGTCACATATGTGGACCACATTTGTGAATATGTGGGCACGTGTGTGGACCACATGTGTGTATATGTGCTCACATATGTGGACCACATATGTGAACCACATGTGTGAGAAGTATTCACATGTGCAGATCGCATGTGTGATATGTTGTCACATATGTAGACCACATGTGTGATATGTAGTCACATATGAAGATTACATGTGTGAACATGTGGTCACATATGTGGACCACATGTGGCATCGTGTGGTCATATATGTGAACCACATGTGTGAGTAAGTATTCACATGTGCAGATCGCATGTATGATATGTTGTCACATATGTAGACCACATGTGTGATATGTAGTCACATATGAAGATTACATGTGTGATCATGTGGTCACATATGTGGACCACATGTGTGAATATGTGGTCACGTGTGTGGACCACATGTGTGAATATGTGGTCACGTGTGTAGACCACATGTGTGTTAATGTGCTCACATATGTGATCATGTGGTCACATATAAGACCACATATTCACACATGTGGTCCACATATGGGACCATATACTTACACATGTGGTCCACATATGTGACCACAAATTCTCACATGTGGTCCACACACGTGACCACATATTCACACATGTGGTCCACATATGTGACCACATGATCACACATGTAATCTTCATATGTGACTACATATCACACATGTGGTCTACATATGTGACAACATATCACACATGCGATCTGCACATGTGAATACTTACTCACACATGTGGTTCACATATATGACCACACGATGCCACATGTGGTCCACATATGTGACCACATGTTCACATATGTGGTCCACACATGTGAGCACATATACACACATGTGGTCCAAACACGTGCCCACATATTCACAAATGTGGTCCACATATGTGACCACATGATCACCCATGTAATCTTCATATGTGACTACATATCACACATGTGGTCCACATATGTGACCACATTTTCCCACATGTGGTCCACATACGCGACCACATATTCACACATGTGGTCCACATATGTGACCACAAATTCTCACGTGTGGTCCACATGAAAGACCACAAATTCTCACGTGTGGTCCACATGAAAGACCACATATTCACACATGTGGTCCACATATGTGACCACAGGATCACCCATGTAATCTTCATATGTGACTACATATCACACATGTGGTCCACATATGTGACCACATTTTCCCACATGTAATCCACATACGCGACCACATATTCACACATGTGGTCCACATATGTGTCCACAAATTCTCACATGTGGTCCACATGAAAGACCACATATTCACACATGTGGTCCACATATGGGACCATATACTTACACATGTGGTCCACATATGTGACCACAAATTCTCACATGTGGTCCACATATGTGACCACATTTTCCCACATGTGGTCCACATACGCGACCACGTATTCACACATGTGGTCCACATATGTGACCTAACATTCTCACATGTGGTCCACATGAAAGACCACATATTCACACATGTGGTCCACATACGTGAGCACATATTGACACATGTGGTCCACATATGTGACCACATATTCACACATGTGGTCCACATATGTGACTACATATTCACACATGTGATCTTTATATGTGACTACACATTCACATAAAAAAATTTTTACTACACGAATAAACTTCAATAAAAGTTTTATAATTTAAAAAAGTTTATTTTTTATGTAGGCTGTCTCCTATCTGAAGTGTAGTTAAATGGAAAAACTAGGAGGACCAGTGTGTGTGTCAGTGATGACCTATTGCGTTGAGAGACAAGGTCCTTCATCCTTAGCCTCATTCGCAGGCTCCAAGTCAGCTATGGAGACAGCTATTTCTCTAAGCTACTGAATTAGAAACGATGGTACGACGAAAGAAGGTTACCGACACATTGTTTCGGTAAATGAGCGATGTATAAATGCACTTTGTCACGAAAGGTATTTTAAATTTGTATTGAAACGAACTGAAAAGTCAAAAATTAAAAGGAGTTATAAAATGTAATTTATCACATGAATTCACAAAACAATTTATACCTATTTTTTATTTTAAGAATTAAAAAAATGATGTTAGTTTTGTCTTGCCTGACCTTGTCGCACTCATTATCTTATTAATGTGATTAATCTCCATATATAATAAAAGGATAGAAAAGTCAATTCTGTACATGAAAGATATAAAAAAAATAAAAATTAGGTCGGTTAATATGTCGATTATAGAACCTAAAAAACCACTCAGCAGAATTCTTGTCTGTCTGTCTGTCTGTCTGTCTGTCTGTCTGTCGCTTTGTTTGTGCGTCAATCACGCAAAAACTACCTGACAGAAATTGATGATTTTTTGCATGGTGTTAGCCTAGGGCCTCAAGGTACATTTTTTTTGGGTTTCATTCCGAATTTCATGATAGTTTTCTTTAAAAAAATAAAAACTGAAAAATATAAATTACCTAAAATACCGATAACTACTGTATGAAATTAAATTAATTTTGGCATGGTAATAGTTCAAAGCCTAATGTCACTTATAGGATAGCTTTTATCGTGGAGTATAAAGAATTTTTTGTAGAAAAAATTACATAATTATATTTTTTAATAAAAAAAATCGACTTCTTCAATTTCAACCGGATTTCACACTCTGAACTTAACTAAACTTTTACCAAACTACCCCTTATATGTACCCTTTCTAATAAAAAAAGAATCATTAAAATCGGTTGAATTGATATTGACTTATACGTTCATTTGTCGCGCATATACTTAATGTAAATTTGAGATTTATATGATTTTCTCATAGATACCATTGTTGGATATAAACTAAATTAAAATAAGACTACACGGGAGGCATTAGCTTTCAAATAAAAAAAGAATCATTAAAATCGGCTCATACAATCAAAAGTTCTAAGGTAACAAGGCTAAAAAATACAGCCCAATTGATGACCCCTTTTAAGAAGTCGGTTAATAGTAATCTGACATAATTAAATTACGACTATTTCATTTAACCACATTTTAAAAGAAGAAAGTAAATTGAAGCCGTTCGTTGCACAGGGGCACAAAGTGTAACTGTTGTGGGTTCGATGACCACGCAAGGAAACGAAATATTTATTTAAATATATATTTCCATTTCATCGCTCTGGTGTCGAGGTAAAGTGCGGCGTTGAGTTTCACTACTCAGCACGCAATGCCTACAGAATTCCGAGAAAAGTAGGGAACAGAGTGTTGTTGTTAACACTAGAGGTCCTATGCCTACCCTGCTGTGTGCGGGATACAGCGTGAAGCTAAAAAAAGAAGTATAATCAATATTTGTTCAGTCTACCATAATTATTATTTCAAACGTCAACGTTGGTGATATTAACAAACATAATAAAGTAGGTATATTTTACGGAATTAGCTCATATGGCGATGTGTAGAATAAAAAGTATATGTATTTGGAAAGTAAATTCTGATTGTGAGTTCATAGTTTATAAAAGTTTATATTGTGTTTAGATGGATCACGATGTCAATACGTTTTAATGTCATCTTATGTTATCTGTTAAAATAGCGTGAAGCTGATTTAACTTAGTGTTATATTCAAAAGAAATTAATTGTATGTAATACATCATATGTAATTTATTAATACGTTTCAAGTATGAAAAAAAGAAAAAATGCAATATAATTGCATTTGTGTTTCCTTCCTATATTTTGTATTTCTATTATTTAAATCGATATATCAGGAACGTAAATGTGGGAACAGAGTTGCATGCCATTTTAGCACAGAGTAACCTCTAAAAAATGTATTTACTAAACTGAATAAAAAGAATGTGTGATTCCTCTATACAATATATTATTCTATATTATACATAAAACAGGTTAAAACAGTGCATATGAAGGTCCTCCTGTAGTATAACTATTTTCAATTACTATCAACACTACATTGTCGATACTAATGTGGTATTACAATATGAATGAAATTTTTCCGCCATTATGATGACATAGACAATTTTTTTAATTTGGAAAAATAATATATTAACTATAAGAACGTTGGTAGTTTTTTAAAAGGAATTCTTATAGAATAAAAAATTGCCTAAACTATGCTTCTTCGCAAGTGGTTGTAATAACTATTGGTATCTATTTTCCAAAAAATCACTATAAATATTAAATATGCTCAATTATACAGAGTTTTTTTGTTAGGACCACCTTAAATGAAACCACAGTTTAACTACTCTATAAAAGCCTATTACATATTAAATTAAAAACCCGAAAATAAAAAAAATAAAAAATAAATAATAAAATTATCGTTGTAAAATAAAATACAATTTGTCAAGAACGACGCACGCACACATAAACCTATCAAAGGGAAACCAAAGGGTATTGGCGGCTATAAGTTTAAAGTTCGAAACATTTTAGTACTATTTTTGTAGTAGTATGTGTTTACATTATTGGTGTATAGGTACCAATAATGTAACCGCGTCATACGAAATATAGATATGAATAAACATTGTGAAATGAGAAAAAAACCTACGTCTTCACTGTTGATGTATCTTGCTTAAATTCTTTAGGTACGGGTTTAAACTATTTTACCCTATATGCCCAATTGTAACTGTAACGCGACGTTGTGGGTTCGATCCACACATGCAGGATTGAATTATAATTTAATAATATTTTAATTTCGCACATCAGTCACACATTATACCCAATATCTTACACTAAGTTGCCCTACTAAGGGCGGGATAAAGCGTGGGTCTGGTTTTAACTTTATGTGAACCGATTAAAATAAAGTCCAGTCCAGTTGAGGCCAGTCGTGGCGCAGCGGCACAAGTGTGACTGTAAAACCGACTGGTTCTCTGAGTTCGATCCCCACACGAGGAAATGAAATATTTACTTAAATTTATATTTCCATTTCTTCGCTCTGGGGTCGAGGTTAAGCACGGCGTTGCGTTCTGCCACTCAATACGCAATGCGTCCAGAATTCGGTAGAAAGTGGGGAACGGAGTGTCTTAATACTAGGTTCCTCCCTCTGACTAGCATGAAGCTGCTTAAAATAAAACTAATGCTTAATATTTAAGGGCAGTTTGCCAGAATACAAACAAAAAAAGTATTTAAATCGGTTAAGCCGTTTCTGAGATTATCGTAAAGAAACGCACATATAGTAAGTATCGATAAGTTGTGTTTTTATTTCAAACATTCAATTGAAGATTCTTATGGGAGGCACGAAAATGCGACCTAAAGTTTTAACAACTTTCTTATAAAAAATCTTCATTACATTGCAAACATACATTATAAGTATATCAAGACACGAACATAATTCAGTGTGTTAAGTAAATACTTCTGTGGTTTAAGCGGGCGAAGCCGCGAGCGGGTCGCTAGTATATTATATAAAAATAGAGTTAATTATTCAAATCGTAACTACTATAATAGTGTTGTTTTATTTAAGCCAGTCGTGGCGCAGAGGTACAAGTGTGTAAAGGCGACTGTTTTTTGTAGGGTTCAATCTCGATCATTTAAATATAATCACTCCAAAGGATGAGATATGTAGCTTCTCAGCTACGGACAAAACGGGAAGTTAAAAAAAGTTTATTTCATATAGATACATACATACATACATATGTATATCTTCTATATAGTACAAAGTGGAACATGCTTATTAAAATTGTTTTAAAGTAATTCACTATAAACTTGCGTTAAGTTTTCATATATATGAACTAAGTTTGCTTAGTTCTTATTTTTTTTTATATTAAACAAAGTACGATATCAAATCCTGTTACATTTCAACTTGTTTCTGTTCAAAACTTTATCAAGAATTTTAATTTATTTATAATACGGAGTTCAAATAAGACTTTTGATTTTTATGAAATATTGCACTATCACCACAGACCAACAGAATTTTATATATTTGAAAAAGCAAACAAAAAATTTAATTTGTTTTATTATTTAGATATAATATATCATTACTATAACAACTTACTTTTTGAGACCAGTCGCAGGGGCACAAAGTGTGACTGTAAGATCGACTGGTTGCGGATTCGATCGCCACTTGAGGAAATTAAATATTTATTTACATTTTTATTATTATTTTATCAATTCGCTCTGCTGCTGTAGCAAAGCGCAACGTGAGTACCGCCACTCAACCCGCAATGCCTCCAGAACGGAGCGTCTTAACTAGGTTCCCTCAAACTTCGAAACAAAAAAATACATATCTCTTTTTTTATATCTTTTTACACCAGATAGAATAAATACTACTACTATACGTTCATAACTTAATAATAATGTTGGACTGACAACAACGAATTCATAATTCATTTATCGCCACGTTCGATTCGATTTTTATTGCTTTTCGTGATGTAAAACTGTTTTTATTTTTTATGAAAGGTAAACTGATTATTTTTTTATTTGAATCCATCTCGGCATTTCCGTCCCACTTCGTACTCTTTTTTGCACCGATTTTGAAAAAAATCATGTTGAGTTTTCAGAACGGGGAAATGTATAATATTATTTAAAAAAAAATGTTTATTTAATAATTTTTTGTATGGTTACATATACTGTTATACACTAAAAGTGTAGCTATTTCAGAGATTGGCCCGGACAAACAGACATACAAAAGTATTAAATTGTTGTATTATCGTGTAAATAACACGTTTATTTTTAAATCACAGAGAGACTTAAATTTTATTTATGTCTAGAAATTACAGTTCATATTTTTATCTATAACATATAAAAATTTATAATCAATTAATCAAGCTTGAAGTCAATCAATTTATATTTTATTTTATTAATTAAAAGACAAGACATAAAAAAAGAAGTCCTCACGTCTCGGAAGTTCCAATTTAATTAAATTTTTCAAGTTATAATTGAAAATCGTTTGATTTATTTTCTTTTAATTATTTCTCGAATCGTTATGTAGAGTGAGGAGATAAGGGTTGTAAAAACATTCGAAGTTTAAATGGGCCAGTACTCAATAAATATTTATTATGTTCGAGGTCATCGTGGAATAGCGTTGATTAGAATAGCCCACGCGATGGTGGCGGGATCGATTTCGAACTCGGAGGTATGACTCATTTTTATTTCCGGGGTCAAAAATTTTGCAGAATGTGGAGAACGGAGTATCTTAACACTAGATTCTCCCTGCCTACCCTGGTATATGCAAGATACAGTGAAGCTAAAAAAAGCAGAAATATTTTACTTTTTCTAGTCTATAAAACACTACATGTAGTATAAGTATACTGATTCCCCAAGGTACTGGGATTACCGGATATCAGACGACGGAAATCTCTCCCTAAATCCCCGCCCGTCGCCCAAATATTTATGCCATAGGAACCGAGAGATAGACAGGAGCTTATTTATATGATCTATTCATATATAGTTAGTAGTAGATACGTGAGTCCGTCGTGGTGCATCGGGACAGCGTCTGATTATAAGCGCGATGGTTGTGAGTTCAATTACCACGAACTCGACAACTAAAAATATATTCAGATACTTGTAAACCAAATATATTATAATAAGTATATATTTTTCTACATATTCTTCAATATACATAGCAAAAGAACATTGGCCGGTTTGATAAGCCGGTAATACCATCCCTTATACTCCGCCGCATTCATATAAAAGCGTAAACCCTTCTGTTATTCCATTGACTTGTGGCCAAAATCCTGTATTATGTCACGACTACTCCTTATTCCCTACTATGCTTGCAAAATAATATAATATATTTGTGCTTATGACCACGCTTGTCTCCGAAAATACTGAACTGATTTACTTAAGACTTTCACCAATTGCTTTTTTTTAACTCGGCAACTCAGAGTTAGAGTGTGTTTCATCAAAATCAGTTCAATAAAAAAAATTAAAAACACATACCAGGGTAGGCAGAGGGAACCTAGTGTTAGACACCCCGTTCCCTACTTTCCGCCGAGTTCTGGAAGCATTGCGTGTTGAGTGGTGTAACTACCCGCCGTGTTTTTGCTTCGACACCAGAGCGAAGAAATGCATTTCCTCGAGTGAGGATCGAACCCACAACCAGTCGATTTTACAATCACATTTTCAATCACGCCTCAAAGTTTCAAGTATTAGAAACATTAGAAAATAATTAACAGTAAATAGACGATTACATTTCTATTTAAACTGCTCTCTCTTCGCTATTGTATTGTATCGCATTAGTTCCTGTTCCTGATAATGTGTTCTTAGTTAAATGTAATCTGTGTTTGATGAAGTGGAAGTAGCTTTATCTGATTGAGAATTACATTAAATTTAAACTTCTGACAGTGTTAGAAGAGAAGTTAATAGTTTTTAACATCCTTTTGCGCCAGTGGTAATGTTTGACTGTATATGCAATTGTTGTGGGTTCGATCTTCACAATTTTTTTTGTTTCTTGCTGTATTTCGAACATAGCATGGTAGGCAGATGGAACCTAGTGTTAAGACACTACTTTCTTCAATTTCTACCCCATTTTCGAAACGTTGCGTGTCGAGTGACGGAAGTCAACACCGCGCTTTGTTTTGTTAGTAGAGCGAGGAAATTAAAATATTTCCTCCGAGTCCGCAACCATTGCGCTTACACTCAGACGATGTGCTGATGCACCACGATGGCATACTTTTTTTATACACCTGTATTTTAAATAACCAATCTTTTACGTCAGTCTTCTTATTTTACAAATTCACTCGCAGCGTTACGAACTAGAGCCATAGTCTTAGGTTAGGTTAGGTTTTACATTGAGAGGCACCTAAAACCTATTGTCTTCCAGAGTCTTAACTATTGTAAAAAAAAACGTAAAGCTAAATAAACTGATGTTTTTTTATTAAATGTAATTTTCTACCAACAAGACGTCCAGCTGAGCGATGAGAAGACCTAGATGTTATCTGTCACCTGAACATTAATCATATGTTTTCTCGTAAATAAAAATATAATGAAGGTTCATTTCGTTTGGGGACCAAAGGAGGTATTTGTATAGTTATTACAATTATTACCGAAATGACCAAAATGACTAATGCGAATGATTATTTTCTTTTATTTCAGATTCACGCTGTATCCCGCACATAGCAAATAGTAGTACAGGGAACCAAGCGATAAGACACTCCGCTTTCCGCTAAAATCTCAACGCAGTGAATGTTGGGTGGCGGTTTGTAGTGTTAGTATTACCAAAGCGATAAAATATTAAATAAGTCGTTCCTCCACGACAGCCTCACTGGCTTGAATTGTTAGTGATTACTTTCATTATAAAATAAAAACGAATACTCTTTAATTAATTTTTTTTGGTATTTTGTTCTTCAAATGAGCTAAATTGCTGTTGACCTGGGACGGTGTTTACAGCGTCACCGGGCGGGGAGGGGCGAGAGTGGCTCTCCCCTGAATAATAAGTACGAGCTTTATTGGACACTCGTGAAGGGTTAACGATCGCAGGGTAATGCCCTGCGTACGCTAATCAGGGGGGCTTACGACGGACGTGCCGTGAGATAACACAGCACCAGCCTCGTCGCCCCTTACACCGGCCAAGAACTTGTGGTCAGACTGCGGAATGAATGGACTGGGCATTTGCTGCTATTTGATCGCGTCACAACAGTCGGGATCTAGGACGACGCTACGAGGGCATTGAAATAGCGGGTGTGAATGAGCTTACTAACACGCTTTGATAGTGAGTGAGTTCCTTTAATGATCTCTCTTTCTTATCTATCTACGATCTTCTCTTTAAATCTCGGGAGATGCTGAACTATGCGAAGGTCACCCGTCCGTCGTAAGCGGTCGCGTGGAAGTCAGTAAGGAACGTGACAAGTTCGTCCTTAGCGAGTGCAAGAATATATGCGTCGATGTTGGTAAGTATGGTTTCCTGAAGGGTTGAAAAATAAAAACTGGGTGAAAGTTATACGTTTCCTGGGCCTGCACAACACTGCACAACATGTACACACCATAGTGGAGTACACATGAGCTTCTTGTACATCGTCGAAGACGGGAACGATCGATTCAGATACTTCCGTTCTCCACTTTCCTCCAAATTCTTGGGCACTACGTATTGAGTGACCGAAATCAACGCTGCGCTTTGCCTTCTTGCCAGAGTTAAAAACGTAGCCACGACCATCGCGTTTATAGTAACCAACTATTTTCCTTTTTTATAAACTTACATTTAATTAAATTCATTTTCATAATTTTTTTCCTTATTTTTGTTCTTCATTTAATTTGTTGTGTTGTTATCAGATAGTTGTTAGTACTTGAGCCTCAGTTACCGCCAACGTCCATACCACGTTGAACACACCGGTTCTCGTCCGATCACCGAAGTTAAGCAACGTCGGGCGCGGTCAGTACTTGGATGGGTGATCGCCTGCGAGCATCGCGTAACGTTAGCTTTTTACTCCTTACTTTTTTATTTCTTTGTCATGTCTCATTAACGTTATATAATATTTGACTCGATAACTTTTAGAAAAAATCTACTTCAAGGTCACATTTTTATTTTTTAATATTTTATCAAATTAATATAAAAACAATACTTTATGTTTATTATATTTCTTTTAATGTTATTGCTTGATGCAATCAAATTATTAACGAAACTACCATTCTGTGCAATTGTGCTAATTGGGCCAATTTTAATTTACACTGAAATTAATAAACATTTTAGTATAAAATATAACTTCTGTTAGATTTAATTGGGAGTTCTCAGAATATTCAACTTACTAATTGACAATGGCCTCGTTTAAACTACTTGAATTAATAGGAAATGGTATTTTTGTTTTTTAAATAAAACAGTGGCGCAGTCTTGCACCGTCTGCCTGTAAAAGCAATACGTAGACGCGAGGTAGTTATTTTTACCTGTCGTAACACAAATCTTTCTGCAAATTCTATTATATGCACTATAAATCTTTGAAGAAAATTATTCTCCATTGCTTGCGTTTCATTTATTAACTGCTAGTGTACTGATGGAAACTCCTATGGACGGCAAACACAGATTCTAAAGTAGGCAGAAGGGGAGAATAGGGTAGCCTCAGACGGGTAGTACCAGCCACTGTTGCATTATACGGTATCCAGCACTAAAGTAACCGTTAATCGAGATTTTCTCGTGTGCCATTCGCATTTCAAACTTTTAAATTTTGCCAAGTATTCATAGAACGGAGTGTATCTTTCGTAGCATCTTTGTATTTAAAAAAAAAAAACAAGATATAGTGTCACAGTAGTACAAAAATGCGCATGAAGAAATATCTACATCCATCACCTTATTATTATTGCGAAGTCTAAGAAGCTTAAAAGTAGTCGATCATCTTAGCGATGCGATACATTTTAGTCGACCAAAAAAAATCTTGTCGAAAAGTAAAAAAATTAAGTGTTTTTCTTGTGTTTCCTTACTCTGCACTTCATCCAAATGTGATTGTACTTAATTGAACTTCCACTGGATGCTGTAAAAAAAATATGAGTGATAAGCAAAAAGCCGACAGCGAGGCGACAGCAAGTTTTAAAGAAGTGTCTATTACCTGAAGCGTCACACTTAACAGCAACAAAAAGACAAACGTAGAGTTCATTAAAGAACAATGTGACTTAAAAATAATTTGTCTAAGAACAAATCATTAATCAAGTCTTAATTAAATTAAAAAAGAAATATTAAAACCAAAAGTTTCCAAAGAGGTAACGCATCTAAGCAATGACTGTGCCTCACGTTGCTTTATCGTCAAATACTTACGATTTAATGTCATATATCAATAAACTTTAAAATGTAGAGCAATCAATTGATATTTAAATACTTTTAAATGTATTTAATAGGCGCAGACTTAAAAGTGCTATTGAAGAAATGAAATATTTATTATTTTCATTTTCGACTCGGGCAACGAGACAAATCACGGTTCCGAGTTCCGCCACTCAACACGCAATGCCTCCAGAAATCGACGGAAAATGGGGAACGGAATGTCTTAGAACAGCGTTAAGCTCTTAATTAATATTCAATTCTAACCGTACTTTAATAGAAAATTAGATACGTTAGTCAAAATCCATAATAAGGAGTTTATCATTATTACCGCAAGTCTATATAACACAGCATCTCTAACCATATAAGGAAGATATCATTAGTGAATGGGCGTCTTTATACGCGATGTTTATCTTAATGTCTACATCTTGGAGATCTCCCTGTTACGTTGTACTGACGTAATAACTTGGTTAAGGGATAATAGTAATAGCAGTATATGGTTTTTATCTTTATTTTTGTTCTTTATGAGGAAGTACAGGTTTATATTTCTTTTATGTGGACGGTGGTGGTGGTAAGCCGTGGGTAGTGTCAAATTAATAGTGTGGTTTTTTAAATGATTTTCATATTTTAATTTCTTTGCCGTGCAGACGAGGCCACTTACACACAATTCCTCTAGAATTCGACGGAAAGTGGGGAATGTCTTACTCTCTCACTAGATTCTCTTTGCCTCTCCTCGAGGAGGGATCGAACCCACAATCAATCGATTTTGACTCGACACCAGAGCGAAGATATGGAAATATAAATTTAAGTAAATTTTTCATCTCATCTAGTGGGGATCGAACCCACAACCAGTCGGTTTTACATTAACGCTTTGTACCCCTCCGCTACGACTGGCCTCAAATGTACTTTTTTAATTTACTAAAACTAGTTTACGTTAATAAAAAAAACAAATCCATATAGTGCTGTTTAACAGTACTCATATTTAGCTAACATTATTAACAGAAAGGGGGCGTACCGTTGTTAAATCAAATTGTAAATCGTCATTTGCATTACAAGAGCTTCAGTTCACAGTGGAAATGCATTTAGACATGATTCTCCACTAACCTGCATTTGCATGCTGAGAGCTTCTATTACTGTAATATCTAGAGTATGTACTTATCTATTAACTTCTAATTATATCATTGTTATTGAAGTTCTTGTTCTTGACTGTTTGTTGCCGTGTGAAGTAAAATTCTAGATTTTTGACGTTTTAAATATTTGGTGGTCTATATATTTTATGTTTATTACACTAGCTTTATAAAGACAGTTGTGACGCATGGACGCAAGCATACGACTGTGAATGTGACAGGTTGTGGAATCGATTCCCATTCCCGGGTAGGTTACGTCACCCATGCGCTGATCCACAGTTATCGATACAATGAAATATAAACCGTAATTTAATACATAATACTATTAAATTCGATTCCCTTTCTTATTTTTTTTTCCAATTACAAAAAAAAACAAAAAGTTTTCCCAAAAATATTTCTAAATTCTCTATTGTATAAAGAAGAAGCCTTTAATTAGATTAAAGCACAAACATTATGCATGTATCAAGAGATCGAGATGTATGTATGTTTACCGTTCCCAAGATACGCTGAAACTCCCCTCCCTATAGTACATGCAGCCACAAAGCAAATGACAATCCTCGACAAACTAACAACTTGTCAGTTAATCTTGCCTTTGTGAGAATTGAACCTGCGCCCGCTGAGGCCTTACGTGCCTAATTAGTTTGTTAATTAACAGTTCACTGTATACATGATTACGTATGTATGCAAGATACATATTATATCCGGACTATATAAAGCAGGATTTAATATACGTCAGTTTTTTTTGTGCACTTTTGGCTTAGGTTGAAATTAATTATAGATAAAGATGTTGAATGTATTATTCATTTAATAAATGTTTAATATTTTTTACTCAGAACTCTCATACAAAATGATAGTTCTATAATTTAATAAATAATAATAGTTATGAAAATGTTTTTTGAGGCGAGTAGTGCCTCAGGCGCACAAAGTGAGACTATAAACCCGACAGACTAATATTAATCTAAAGAGTATCAAATGAATATTGGTTTTTTTTATTATAAAACATCAACCAAAAAAAATTTAAACACCGTTCGTTTATATCAATTCTAATGATATTCAAGCAACTCCCCCACTTCTATACAAAACATCCCGAAACTCGCATAACAATGGCGCACGTACGTACAATAGGACTCGTGTAATCCTCCATACATGTTGCTTTTACTTCATTTGATAAAACCGCACGCGTTCCGAAATAATATTAATACTTCCAATGAAGAGACCAGTCGTGACGCAGAGGAAGAAGCGTGTGACTGTAAACGCGACGCGTTATGGGTTCGACTCCTACTCGAGGAAATTTAAAGTATTTCTATTTTAATTTCTTTGCTCTGGTGTAGAGGCAAAGCGCGGCGTAGAGTCTCCTGAATCCGACGCAGGCTACCCTGCTACATGCGGGACATAGCGTGAAGAAGACAAAAAATCTTCAATCTAATTTAATATTAATATTATGCCATGTTATTTTTGACCACTCCCCACTTTTCCAACTTTCAGGACATTCTTGTTTAGCGGTGGAGATCAACATCGCATTTTATCTTTTTACCATTAGAAAACGAATCCAACGCCGTCGCGCTTATAGCCGGACGTTGTGCCGTTACCCCACGGCCTCTTTTATTTTGTTATTTTATAGAATTACTAGCGACCCGCTCGCGGCTTCGCCCGCTTAAACCACAGAATTATTTATTTAACACACTGAATTATGTTCGTGTTTTGATATACTTATAATGTATGTTTGCAATGTAATGAAGTTTTTTATGAGAAAGTTGTTAAAACTTTAGGTCGCATTTTCGTACCTCCCACAAGAATCTTCCATTGAATGTTTGAAATAAAAACACAACTTATCGATACTTACTATATGTGCGATAATCTCAGAAACGGCTTAACCGATTTAAATACTTTTTTTGTTTGTATTCTGGCAAACTGCCCTTAAATATTAAGTATTAGTTTTATTTTAAGCAGCTTCATGCTAGTCAGAGGGAGGAACCTAGTATTAAGACACTCCATTCCCCACTTTCTACCGAATTCGGGACGCATTGCGTGTTGAGTGGCAGAACGCAACGCCGTGCTTAACCTCGACCTCAGAGCGAAGAAATGGAAATATAAATTTAAGTAAATATTTCATCTCCTCGTGTGGGGATCGAACTCAGAGAACCAGTCGGTTTTACAGTCACACTTTGTGCCGCTGCGCCACGACTGGCCTCAACTGGACTGGACTTTATTTTAATCGGTTCACATAAAGTTAAAATCAGATCCACGCTTTATCCCGCCCTTAGTAGGGCAACTTAGTGTAAGATATTGGGTATAATGTGTGACTGATGTGCGAAATGAAAATATTATTAAATTATAATTCAATCCTGCATGTGTGGATCGGACCCACAACGTCGCGTTACAGTTACAATTGGGCAGATAGGGTAAAATAGTTTAAACCCGTACCTAAAGAATTTAAGCAAGATACATCAACAGTGAAGACGTAGGTTTTTTTCTCATTTCACAATGTTTATTCATATCTATATTTCGTATGACGTAATGTAAACACATACTACAAAAATAGTACTAAAATGTTTAGAACTTTAAACTTTGCCGCCAAAACCTACGACTCGATTTCGCAATGAAGCGTATGCGGCGGTTTCCCTTTGATAGGTTTATGTGTGCGTGCGTCGTTCTTGACAAATTGTATTTTATTTTACAACGATAATTTTATTATTTATTTTGTTTGAAAAAATAACTTTTTTATTTTCGGGTTTTTAATTTAATATGTAATAGGCTTTTATAGAGTAGTTAAACTGTGGTTTCATTTAAAGTGGTCCTAACAAAAAAAACTCTGTATAATTGAGCATATTTAATATTTATAGTGATTTTTTGGTGAAAAGATACCAATAGTTATTACAACCACTTGCGAAGAAGCATAGTTTAGGCAATTTTTTATTCTTATACCTTTTGAAAAACTACCAACGTTCTTAAGTTAATATATTATTTTTTCAAATTAAAAAAATTGTCTATGTCATCCTAATGGCGGAAAAATATTCAAAATGTATTGTAATACCACATTAGTATCGACAATGTAGTGTTGATAGTAATTGAAAATAGATATACTACAGGAGGATATCTTCATATGCACTGTTTTAACCTGTTTTATGTATAATATAGAATAATATATTCTATAGAGGAATCACACATTCTTTTTATTCAGTTTAGTAAAATAAAATAAATCAGCTTCACGCTGTATCCCGCACACAGCAGGGTAGGCAGAGGGAACCTAGTGTTCTTAGACACTCCGTTCCCCACTTTCTGCCGAATTCTGGAGGCATTGCGTGTTGAGTGGCAGAACTCAACGCCGCGCTGAGCCTCGACACCAGAGCGAAGAAATGGAAATATAAATGTAAGTAAATATTTCATCTCCTCGAGTGGGAATCGAACCCACAACCAGTCGGTTTACAGTCACACTTTGTGCCGCTGCGCCACGACTGGCCTCAAACGTATTAATAAATTACATATTATGTATTACATACAATTAATTTCTTTTGAATATAACACTAAGTTTAATCAGCTTCACGCTATTTTAACAGATAACATAAGATGACATTAAAACGTATTGACATCACCACGTGATCCATCTAAACACAATATAAATTTTTATAAACAATGAACTCACAAACAGAATTTACTTTCCAAATACTTTTTATTCTACATATCGCCATATGAGCTAATCCCAAAAAATATACTCACTTTATTATTTTTGTTAATATCACCAACGTTGACGTTTAAAATAATAGTTATGGTAGACTGAACAAATATTGATTATACTTCTTTTTTTAGCTTCACGCTGTATCCCGCACACAGCAGGGTAGGCATAGGACACCTAGTGTTAAGACACTCTGTTCCCTACTTTCCTCGGAATTCTGTAGGCATTCTTGCTGAGTAATGAAACTCAACGCCGCACTTTACCTCGACACCAGAGCGATGAAATGGAAATATAAATTTAAATAAATATTTCGTTTCCTTGCGTGGTCATCGAACCCACAACAGTTACACTTTGTGCTCCTGTGCAACGAACGGCCTCAATTTACTTTCTTCTTTTAAAATGTGGTTAAATGAAATAGTCGTAATTTAATTATGTCGGATTACTATTAACCGACTTCTTAAAAGAGGTCATCAATTGGACTGTATTTTTATCCTTGTTACCTTAGAATTTTTGATTGTATGAACCGATTTTAATTATTCTTTTTTTATTTGAAAGGTAATGCGTCCCGTGTAGTCTTATTTTAATTTAGTTTATATTCAACAATGGTATCTATGAGAAAATCATATAAATCTCAAATTTGCATTAAGTATATGCGCGACAAATGAACGTATAAGTCAATATCAATTCAACCGATTTTAATGATTCTTTTTTTATTAGAAAGGGTACATATAAAGGGTAGTTTGGTGAAAGTTTAGTTAAGTTCAGAGTGTGAAATCCAGTTGAAATTGAAGAAGTCGATTTTTTTTATTAAAAAATATAATTATGTAATTTTTTCTACAAAAAATTCTTTATACTCCATGATAAAAACTATCCTATAAGTGACATTAGGCTTTGAACTATTTTTTTTTTTGAACTATTACCATGCCAAAATTAATTTAATTTCATACAGTAGTTATCGGTATTTTAGGTGATTTATATTTTTCAGTTTTTGTTTTTTTTTAAAGAAAATTATCATGAAATTCGGAATGAAACCGAAAAAAAATGTACCTTGAGGCCCTAGGCTAACACCATGCAAAAATTCATCAATTTCTGTCAGGTAGTTTTTGCGTGATTGACGCACAAACAAACCGACAGACAGACAGACAGACAGACAGACAGACAGACAAGAATTCTGCTGAGTGGTTTTTTAGGTTCTATAATCGACATATTAACCGACCTAATTTTTATTTTTTTTATATCTTTCATGTACAGAATTGACTTTTCTATCCTTTTATTATATATGGAGATTAATCACATTAATAAGATAATGAGTGCGACAAGGTCAGGCAAGACAAAACTAACATCATTTTTTTAATTCTTAAAATAAAAAATAGGTATAGATTGTTTTGTGAATTCATGTGATAAATTACATTTTATAACTCCTTTTAATTTTTGACTTTTCAGTTCGTTTCAATACAAATTTAAAATACCTTTCGTGACAAAGTGCATTTATACATCGCTCATTTACCGAAACAATGTGTCGGTAACCTTCTTTCGTCGTACCATCGTTTCTAATTCAGTAGCTTAGAGAAATAGCTGTCTCCATAGCTGACTTGGAGCCTGCGAATGAGGCTAAGGATGAAGGACCTTGTCTCTCAACGCAATAGGTCATCACTGACACACACACTGGTCCTCCTAGTTTTTCCATCGTGTAGTAAAAAATTTTTTATGTGAATGTGTAGTCACATATATATATAGATCACATGTGTGAATATGTAGTCACATATGTGGACCACATGTGTGAATATGTGGTCACATATGTGGACCACATGTGTCAATATGTGCTCACGTATGTGGACCACATGTGTGAGTATGTGGTCTTTCATGTGGACCACATGTGAGAATGTGTGGTCACATATGTGGACCACATGTGTGAATACGTGGTCGCGTATGTGGACCACATGTGGGAAAATGTGGTCACATATGTGGACCACATGTGAGAATTTGTGGTCACATATGTGGACCACATGTGTAAATATATGGTCCCATATGTGGACCACATGTGTGAATATGTGGTCTTTCATGTGGACCACATGTGAGAATTTGTGGACACATATGTGGACCACATGTGTGAATATGTGGTCGCGTATGTGGATTACATGTGGGAAAATGTGGTCACATATGTGGACCACATGTGTGATATGTAGTCACATATGAAGATTACATGGGTGATCCTGTGGTCACATATGTGGACCACATGTGTGAATATGTGGTCTTTCATGTGGACCACACGTGAGAATTTGTGGTCACATATGTGGACCACATGTGTGAATATGTGACACACACACTGGTCCTCCTAGTTTTTCCATTTAACTACACTTCAGATAGGAGACAGCCTACATAAAAAATAAACTTTTAAAAATTATAAAACTTTTATTGAAGTTTATTCGTGTAGTAAAAATTTTTTTATGTGAATGTGTAGTCACATATATAGATCACATGTGTGAATATGTAGTCACATATGTGGACCACATGTGTGAATATGTGGTCACATATGTGGACCACATGTGTCAATATGTGCTCACGTATGTGGACCACATGTGTGAATATGTGGTCTTTCATGTGGACCACATGTGAGAATGTGTGGTCACATATGTGGACCACATGTGTGAATACGTGGTCGCGTATGTGGACCACATGTGGGAAAATGTGGTCACATATGTGGA
The DNA here is from genome assembly GCA_030704555.1 of Heliconius charithonia. Taxonomy (NCBI): domain Eukaryota; kingdom Metazoa; phylum Arthropoda; class Insecta; order Lepidoptera; family Nymphalidae; genus Heliconius; species Heliconius charithonia. The sequence continues at coordinate 2,623,279 of CM060809.1, read as the reverse complement.
CCACATGTGAGAATTTGTGGTCACATATGTGGACCACATGTGTAAATATATGGTCCCATATGTGGACCACATGTGTGAATATGTGGTCTTTCATGTGGACCACATGTGAGAATTTGTGGACACATATGTGGACCACATGTGTGAATATGTGGTCGCGTATGTGGATTACATGTGGGAAAATGTGGTCACATATGTGGACCACATGTGTGATATGTAGTCACATATGAAGATTACATGGGTGATCATGTGGTCACATGTGTGGACCACATGTGTGAATATGTGGTCACGTGTGTGGACCACATGTGTGTATATGTGCTCACATATGTGGACCACATATGTGAACAGTGGTCACATATGTGGACCACATGTGGCATCGTGTGGTCATATATGTGAACCACATGTGTGAGTAAGTATTCACATGTGCAGATCGCATGTGTGATATGTTGTCACATATGTAGACCACATGTGTGATATGTAGTCACATATGAAGATTACATGTGTGATCATGTGGTCACATATGTGGACCACATGTGGCATCGTGTGGTCATATATGTGCACCACATGTGTGAATAAGTATTCACATGGGCATATCACATGTGTGATATGTAGTCACATATGTAGACCACATGTGTGATATGTAGTCACATATGTAGACCACATGTGTGATATGTAGTCACATATGAAGATTACATGTGTGATCATGTGGTCACATATGTGGACCACATGTGTGAATATGTGGTCACGTGTGTGGACCACATGTGTGTTTATGTGCTCACATATGTGGACCACATGTGGCATCGTGTGGTCATATATGTGTACCACATGTGTGAATAAGTATTCACATGGGCATATCACATGTGTGATATGTAGTCACATATGTAGACCACATGTGTGATATGTAGTCACATATGAAGATTACATGTGTGATCATGTGTGATCATGTGGTCACATATGAAGATTACATGTGTGATCATGTGTGATCATGTGGTCACATATGTGGACCACATGTGTGAATATGTAGTCACGTGTGTGGACCACATGTGTGAATATGTGGTCACATATGTGGATCACATGTGTGAACATGTTATCACATATGTGAACCTTTTATAAAATATATTTAATTCATTAAATGTAATATGTATATAAATAAATAAACGTAAAGAAACGTTACGTAACATTATACATAATAACAATTAAAACGTAAACTGCAGGCTAATTGATCATCCGGTAGACATTTTAATTAAATTATCAGCTGAAGCAGAATGTCTTTGTATCATCAGAGTTGTAAACCATTTGTTCGATAATTAACTTTAACAGTTATGAACATATACTATTGTTCAAAGACGTCACTATTACATTTCAATCCTATGAAAATTTATAATGGAGAGAAGAAAGAATTTCAAATAAGATAGTGGTGCACTTACTCAATTTTGCACTTTCCAATTTCTTTAGATAGTATAGCGGAACACAAGGCTTCGCTTCATTTGTTTTTACGGGCAGAAAAATAAATATATTCTTCCACTTAGTGGGAATTTAACCTAATTAAAATACAACTAGTGCTACAACCAGAAATCTCAGTTCTCTCAACTGTACCGTCATAGCGTCAAGTTTTAGTCGACATATTAACTTTAAACATATTAATTTTTTATCGACATATTAACCGACCTAATTTTTATTTTTTTTATATCTTTCATGTATAGAATTGACTTTTCTATCCTTTTATTATATATGGAGATTTTGTTTGAAAAAATAACTTTTTTATTTTCGGGTTTTTAATTTAATATGTAATAGGCTTTTATAGAGTAGTTAAACTGTGGTTTCATTTAAAGTGGTCCTAACAAAAAAACTCTGTAAAATTGAGCATATTTAATATTTATAGTGATTTTTTGGAAAATTGATACCAATAGTTATTACAACCACTTGCGAAAAAGCATAGTTTAGGTAATTTTTTATAAGAATTCCTTTTAAAAAACTACCAACGTTCTTATAGTTAATATATTATTTTTCCAAATTAAAAAAATTGTCTATGTCATCATAATGGCGGAAAAATTTCATTCATATTGTAATACCACATTAGTATCGACAATGTAGTGTTGATAGTAATTGAAAATAGTTATACTACAGGAGGACCTTCATATGCACTGTTTTAACCTGTTTTATGTATAATATAGAATAATATATTGTATAGAGGAATCACACATTCTTTTTATTCAGTTTAGTAAATACATTTTTTAGAGGTTACTCTGTACTAAAATGGCATGCAACTCTGTTCCCACATTTACGTTCCTGATATATCGATTTAAATAATAGAAATACAAAATATAGGAAGGAAACACAAATGCAATTATATTGCATTTTTTCTTTTTTTCATACTTGAAACGTATTAATAAATTACATATTATGTATTACAAACAATTAATTTCTTTTGAATATAACACTAAGTTTAATCAGCTTCACGCTATTTTAACAGATAACATAAGATGACATTAAAACGTATTGACATCACCACGTGATCCATCTAAACACAATATAAACTTTTATAAACTATGAACTCACAATCAGAATTTACTTTCCAAATACATATACTTTTTATTCTACACATCGCCATATGAGCTAATTCCGTAAAATATACCTACTTTATTATGTTTGTTAATATCACCAACGCTGACGTTTGAAATAATAATTATGGTAGACTGAACAAATATTGATTATACTTCTTTTTTTAGCTTCACGCTGTATCCCGCACACAGCAGGGTAGGCATAGGACCTCTAGTGTTAACAACAACACACTGTTCCCTACTTTTCTCGGAATTCTGTAGGCATTGCGTGCTGAGTAGTGAAACTCAACGCCGCACTTTACCTCGACACCAGAGCGATGAAATGGAAATATAAATTTAAATAAATATTTCGTTTCCTTGCGTGGTCATCGAACCGACAACAGTTACATTTTGTGCCCCTGTGCAACGAACGGCCTCAATTTACTTTCTTCTTTTAAAATGTGGTTAAATGAAATAGTCGTAATTTAATTATGTCAGATTACTATTAACCGACTTCTTAAAAGGGGTCATCAATTGGGCTGTATTTTTTAGCCTCGTTACCTTAGAACTTTTGATTGTATGAACCGATTTTAATGATTCTTTTTTTATTTGAAAGCTAATGCCTCCCGTGTAGTCTTATTTTAATTTAGTTTATATCCAACAATGGTATCTATGAGAAAATCATATAAATCTCAAATTTACATTAAGTATATGCGCGACAAATGAACGTATAAGTCAATATCAATTCAACCGATTTTAATGATTCTTTTTTTATTAGTAAGGGTACATATAAGGGGTAGTTTGGTGAAAGTTTAGTTAAGTTCAGAGTGTGAAATCCGGTTGAATTTGAAGAAGTCGATTTTTTTTATTAAAAAATATAATTATGTAATTTTTTCTACAAAAAATTCTTTATACTCCATGATAAAAACTATCCTATAAGTGACATTAGGCTTTGAACTATTACCATGCCAAAATTAATTTAATTTCATACAGTAGTTATTGGTATTTTAGGTAATTTATATTTTTCAGTTTTTATTTTTTTTAAAGAAAACTATCATGAAATTCGGAATGAAACCGAAAAAAAATGTACCTTGAGGCCCTAGGCTTACACCATGCAAAAATTCATCAATTTCTGTCAGGTAGTTTTTGCGTGATTGACGCACAAACAAACCGACAGACAGACAGACAGACAGACAGACAGACAGACAGACAGACAGACAAGAATTCTGCTGAGTGGTTTTTTAGGTTCTATAATCGACATATTAACCGACCTAATTTTTATTTTTTTTATATCTTTCATGTACAGAATTGACTTTTCTATCCTTTTATTATATATGGAGATTTAGCGTTACGCTAAACATATTTTATAATCTTTTTGGAGTCTTTTTTTTAATACAATGGTAACGCGTTTGATTTCAAGTGCAACGTTTATGGGCTATTCCATTTCGAGGGAATTATGGTCTTGAGTTCCGCCACTCGGCACACTCAAAGCTTAACGTTAGCTTCCCTCTACCAAGTGCCCAACTTTATACGGTATATAGTGAGAAACTAAAAAAAATAATTTGTATAATCTAACTTTAACTCGCTTGTTAATATGTCTTCTATTCTTCATACGTAAGTATATAACATCTATTTCCTTATATCACTTCAGTAACTAGAAACCTAACTGTTAATGAAAACTAGCTACATTAAGCTAAATTAAAATGTCACGTACACGCTTTAACGCTATATCACCGGGATATGAGCTACAAACATACGAGTACTGGTTATGTTCGTGTCTCGACGAACATAACGCTTCATTTCCTGCTCTAAAGTGTAGGTATAAGACAATCTTTTAATGTTTCTAGATTTGAATATATTTAACGCTGCATAGGACGTAAGAACAAAAATTAAATAGGGGAACTTAAGGGACTTGAGGCCAGTCGTGGCGCAGCGGCACGAAGTGTGACTGTAAAACCGACTGGTTGTGGGTTCGATCCCCACTCGAGGAGATGAAATATTTACTTAAATTTATATTTTCATTTCTTCGCTCTGGTGTCGAGGCAAAAAGTGAGGCGTTGTTTCTGCCACTCAACACGCAATGCCTCCAAAATTCGGCAGAAAGTGGGGAACGGAGTGTCTTAACACTAGGTTCCCTCTGCTTACCCTGCTGTGTGCGGGATATAGCGTGAAGCTAATTTAATTTAATTTAATTTTTAAGGGACTTAAAATATATAATTTTCCTTAAGTTATGTAATTTTTTTTTTATGGAATTTAGTCATTCTTAACACCAGGTCCCCACATGCCCACTGCCTATCCCGCTATGTGCGGGATACAGCGTGAAACTAAAAATATATGTAATACCAAATTCAGTGAAGGAACATCTATCTCCATGCGTCGCGACGCAAACGTTGCACGTATCAACTAAATTAGATTACTGACTGTGACACTATTGACTTCACGAACATTCTGTTAAACATAACGATATTGTATTGAGAATAATTAGATTTATTTTTAACTTCTCTTTTGTGAAATTTTATTACAATTTGCATATTAAGTAACAAAGGAGAAATAAAGCTATAATAAATAAATATTTTGAATATAACGCAAGTGGGAACGGAGTGTTTTAACACTTGTTTCTCAGATTCCCTCTGCCTACCCTGCTTTGTGTAAGATACAGAATACAGCTAATACATGGTGTATTGAGGGCGTCGTGGTTCAAGGGAAACATGGGGAAATATTTATTTTTATCTCTGCACTCTGATAAAAATATAGAGGCCGTCGTGGCGCAGGGGCTATAATGTGTGACTATAAACGCGGCGGATATAGGTTCGATTCTCACTCGGGAAAATGAAATATAAAACATTTTCATTTCCTCGGTCTGGTAACGACGCAAAGCGCGGCGCCTCCAGGATTCGACACTTCTATAAAGATGGCATATTCGTGTCTCAGTGGTAGGTATAGCGTGTGAATATGTGATGTAAGCAAAAAAAATACGGTAGTGGTTTCGATTCCCATTCACTCACTCTGGTCAAACAAAGCGCGGCGTTGGTTATTATCGCAATTTAAGAAACAAAGTTTAAAAAATTGGACACAATGTGGGAACGGAAAAATTTAACATACTTCCGCTTACGGGATATAATATAGAGGTTTAAAGACATATCGTTAAGTCGTATCGTACTCTCGAATATCTAAATGTCTTATCAACATACTGTAAACTATGATAGCGTGGGTTGACAAGTGACGGGTGACACTGTTCAATCCACACATGAAGGGATTCAAACGTCCGATGCAGGCGAATATACTACACTATTGAATTGTTCCTTTGATTTAATGTAATTATTTATGTCTGCGCGTATTTTCTGCGTTATTGCGTTGATAGAGATAGGGAACCTAATATAGAATATTACTTTATTAAGGTTTACGCTGTATCCCGCACATAAAAGGGTAACCAGAGTGAACCTGAGTATTTACTACAGGCCACTTAAATAATGAATTTCTCCGAGTGGAAATTGAACTCACAACCTGTAGCGTTTACAGTCACACACTTGTACCCCTTCTACACGACCCACCATAAATATATTAAGAAAAGAGAAGAAAAGAAAAAAACGTATAGAGTTGAAATCATTTGAATTTTGTGCTGGTTCATAGCATTTGACTAATGTAGTAAACAATAAAATTGTAACCTTTATATTAAAAAGATCAATGTAGAGTTTCTTGTGGGATCTGTTCAGCAGAACTGCCTTACCAGCGTTTGCTAATAGTTTTATATTCGATTCAAAAGTGCTCGCGAAAACCGAAAAAGTTGAATAAAATATTTTGAATTTGAAAAAAAATACGTAGAGAGCAACGTCACATATCTAAAAAAATACGATAGGTACTATACTAAATGTTGCCGTTGACTATAACGCCCGTTACTAAGTTATTAATAAACTTGTAGAGTAGATACTGGCATTGTGCCAAAACGATACCATATACAAACAGTAAACACGAACGGTAGTGTGGCTGACACCTCAGTTAAGTAGCAAACCATTGTACCAGACAAATTTAGAGACCAATTTTTTTTAAAAAGTAACGAAATATGATTAAAAAAATTATGTCTTACTGTATGAGAAGATACTTGAAACGTAACAAAAATAAAAGGAGACTAAACTTTCAAACATTGTATAGAAAATTTTTCAGATGTACTCATACTTTAATAATTTCTGATACTACTTAAATTTAAATACGTTTGCTTAAAATTTTATTTTTGTAAAACTTATAAAAAAAATGTACTATTAGGTTTATTTCAAAACCCGCGTCATCTCTACTTTATATTAAGAACTATATAGTAGCAATATACAAGCCATTTGAAATATTTCTAATCACATCCAATCAATAGATGGCGTTATGTGTACCTTTTTATTGAAAAAAAGGAACATTCCACTTGAAAAAATAAATTATCTAATATTTTCATTTATTATATGATAACACATTAACACACTATTCCCCCAGAATTCCACGGATGTTGAGCAATGGAAACGTCTCAATACTAGATTCCCAGATTCACTCTGCCTACCCTGCCATATACGGAATTCAGCGTAAAGCTTATAAAATAATATTAAAAAAATATATCTTTTTTGTAAAATTAAGTATAAACAACCGATTAAATTGACGTTAAAAATAATTTCTATCAATAATTTCTATCTCTTTTATTTTAACAATGTCGATTTACTATTTCTTTGAAAGAGAAAAAATCTACAGCAAATGAATACAAATATAAATAAATTTTAACCTAAATCAAACAGCATTTACTTATAGAATCTTGCTGTATTCCGCATATAACAGGATAGGCTATATGCTGGATCACAGGTGCAACAATAGGGGATCGGGTGATCCGTTTTAACTTTTTTTTACTAATTTTGGTTTACTTTGTCTCTGTTAAAATAACTAAAACAATTGAATATGAGAACAGAAAGCAATTACACTTAATTATAGTTTACATGGATTTACTTGGTTAGGTTCAGAAATCTAACAACATTACATAGATGTAAAATAAAATTAAATACTTAATTACTAAATATTATCAGTTTATTTTACAAAACAGTATTAAAAATATTTCTCCAATGGCTCGCCAAGTATTTGTTCGAGTGTTCTAACAGCATTTTTGGTTGCGTTTTCTATCCTTTGGTCACCATCTTCTAAGAGCTCGGCGAGGAAAGGCACGCTTTCCGCTAGTAACGGTAGCCAATTCGATCCCAATTGAGAAGCCATAGCCACTAAGCAATCTAAGCCGGCAAGTCTGGAAAAGAAAAGAAAGATATATGGTATTTAATACGATAGAAGTAATATCTTTTTTATCGGATTATTTAGATTGTTACTATCACCTATTTGCATTTTGCTATTTGCAATTATACAGACTAAAAAATATATAATATTACAAACTTAAGTTTCTAACTAAAATTCAAATTGTAATTTGATAATATCAACACAAATAACTCAAAATATTATTTTAAAAAAGTACCTTATCTCCGCATCATTGTGCCTCGTCTTCAAAAGCACTTGATAATTCAACAGCTTCCATAGTGAATCATCAGCTGTAGCAACCGCGAACTGAGATATACACGGGATAATCAATTGTGACGCCCTTGACTTAAGACTCGAAATCCCACCCACTGTGTTTTCTAATTGATCTACAACCGGCTGCATTAGCGTTTCAAATCTATCTTTATTGACAAAACTTTGACTGTCATACAAAAAGACAACGTGTAAAGTTTTTATTATATAATTGATAAGTAAAATATTTTTGTCGTCGGATTCGAAGAATAGTTCTTCAGTTTTGCTATTGTTGCACGAGTCGAGGAGTTCCGCTGCGTTTTTAATGAAATGCCCAGCGAATAATACAAATAAGCCTTTTAGTTTTTCTGCTATTGCGCTACTTAGCCTGAAATTAAGATAATTATTTTTTTTTTTGTAAATTATAGATATCCGGGAAGTAAAAATATTTAGGTTAAAAATATTTTAACTTAAATTCTCTGCATGCGTTTTATACAAAATATAAAACGATAAATTATATGGGTTGCATAAGAAAAAATGTAATGAATCATTATATTATAATCATTGTATAAAAAATAAGCATTAAAAAATACTTAGTCTATGTAAATACAGATCTTTAAAATATAAATTTTAACTTAAATTTTATATGTACACTCGTATATGAAAAAAAATGAAAGTAATTAACAATGCTTACCTATAAAAAGTAATTGTTCTATCCTTACATCCGTCTATATTAGTTCTAATCGCCCAATCATAGATCTTGAAATAGAATGGCCTGAAGTTAGTCTCGGAAAGCTTCAACACAAGACTCACTAATGCCTTAACAACTTCGTCTTCAGCCGAATCAATTATATCTTCGCTTATATTCTTATCAGACGCTTCACCCCGCAACTGAAGGGCTGATAAGAAAAATGTCGTCAAATCCTGCTGCAGAGTCCTAAAGTCTGCTGTCGTCACGTTAGCAAAGCTATCAGCTAAGACCGACATAACAGGTCCAACTGCGTCAAAGTTTTCTTTTTCCAAAATCAATTGGTGAGTTTCATTAGCTACAGGTATCAAAACTCTCGGAGGAATCGAACTAGCTATCTTTTTCTTAATGTTCACCAATTTCGATACGATCGCTGAAACTTTACTGCATTCTTGATCGCCTGATTGCCATTTGCCTAGCAATATAGCATATTCATAGAGTATTTTTTGTAAGTATGGACTTAAGAATAGTGGTAAGCTCTCAACAATCTTGGATATAGCTGTGACGGTACTTAGCAAAACCAGCTCAGGAGTTTCAGATTTACGCTGCTTCTTTAAAATTTTTAATAATGCTGGCATAAACTTTCTCAAACTGCCCAAAGCATGTGCTTTCAAATTACTGCAAAGTTCAGCCAAACAGAGGACTATAGACGCCATCACATTACCAGGTATACTAGAGTTGCACGTATACTCTGTGACTGCCTCCAGAACGGGTTTGAACGGCTCAGGGTGTTCTGCAGCTAACATTCGTGTTAATAGTTTAAGAGATAAGAGAGCAGTTTGTTGGTTGAGCTCTAGTTCCAAGGCCACATTTTCGTCCTGATTAAGCGGTAGATTCTCAATTGTTTTTACAATTTCCAACAAAGCTGGTAGTAATGAAAATAGTAGGTCCTTGTCTACTTCAGCGAACATTTCAGGACTAAATTGTACTTTCGAATTTAGTAATTCCATAGATTTTCTCCTTACAGTCTGCAAAGTATGTTTTAATAAGCCGCGAACGACCGATAAGAACATTGGAGCTGAGAGCAAGTTATTGGTATGGTCCAATAAATCGTAACTGTGATGTAACATCACACGCCAGTATTTCGCAGTTTTTTCGTCTCCGACCTTAGATATACTCTGAATGAATGTCAGAATATTTATTATGTATTGCTTATAATGAGATTCCATGCACTTTATGTCGACAGCTTGGCTGTTATGTTGAATGAATCTCGACGACGATAAACAACTATTCATAAAAGTGACGATGACGTATTTATAGTGTCGTAGTTGAATTGGTGTATGGCCATTGACACTAAATATATCACTTGGATCGACATCTGTATCCAAGGAGTTCTCATCTTTTTGTAATGGTAAAGATTTCATATAAATTGTCAATTTAATAAGGTTCTCCAGACATATTTCCGGTGAAAACTCAAGCAAAATGCTTTGTCCGAAGTCTAACCTATTTATAGGTGACTCTTGCTCAGCTAACGTTCTCGGCGGATGTTTATCTTTTTTCTTATTTTCATTGCTATGTCCAATATGAGTTTCAAGTAGTAGAGCAAGAAAAACCCAAAGGAACTGATTTGGTCCTAAAGTTTCAATTAATTTCTTATATAGAGGCAATCTTCTATGTTCCGGGACATGTAGAACAACATCCGCAAATATTCGTAAAACTGGAACCACACGTTTTTGTAATTGTTGGAGTTCTTTTTCTGTCAAATCTTCAACATTTCTATCTAATTTCACTAAAATGGGTATGAGGGTCTCTATAATTTTTGTTATTATCTGGAAGCTGTAAGCATCGTCATGTCTAAGGACAGATGATCCCATGAAGGTAAATATTTCCATGGTATGATGGAGAACTTGCTCTGGTAGCATATAAGCAGCATGAGATAGAAGTATTAAAGCGTGGTGCTGCGTCTGTGGATTTTGTGTTCCTCTTATACACTGTACTATAGTTTCTACATCAAATATACTTTTAATTAACCTCAATTGATCTTTGTCCTTATCATTCACGAACTTCTTACAGAAGTACCAGAGCGAAGATAAAATCAACTGTTTTGTATATTCGACGTAAGATTGCTCTTCGAACCTCAAACATTTATTTAGCAATTGGAACAAAATGGTTACAAAAGCGTTATCAACAGACATTTTCTTTTTGCTCTGAACATATTCCAGTAGTGTAACACCAAGTCGCCACTCATCTGTTTCAGCTAATTGATAAGAAAGCATTGATACTGTAGATTTCTTCTTCTTCGACATATTAACTGTGGGGTCTGCTGCATTGAGCATGCCATGAAGAATAGGTTTGAAATGTTCAAAATTTATGTGTATTTTCTTAATAGCTTTTGCCGCTGCACTTGAAATTGTTGGATTGTTACTGAAGGTTCCAGCAAATGCTATAAGATAGATTAGATCTTTTGATTTATCATCAGGAACTCTAGCAAAGACATCCTCATTAATCTGTTTTATTATTAGTACACTTGGACTGATACATTTTTGATCTTCAGTCACTATACATTCTCTATATTCTTTTAGGCCTATCTCAACTGAATTCCATACTTGTTCTCTATTAAGAGTCGAAATAGTCGTTTCATTTATTTGTTCATACACAGTTCTTATCAGATTAGATTCATAAATATCGAAAGTAAACTTTTTGTCTAACTCATTTTGTTTTATGATCTTTTCTAAGCCACTTAGCGATGGTATAATGTGACAGAACGTATTAACATTATTAATATGTGATAAGATTCTGACTAACGTTGATTTTATGTGAGACGGAGTGTCACCAAATAAAATTGACGTAAGTTTAAGTAAACAGTTTTTTCTAAAAATCTTAGTTCCAACAGATTGCTGTGTCAAAATTGTCTTCAAAACTTGAGGCAATTGTTCGTGATCTAAAACTAATTCTTCCTCATGAGATATCAATTCCTTTAATAGTTGAACATACACCAAATTTTTCTTTGAATCATTACGAATAACAGTTTTAATGAGATCTATCACACATTTTCGTATCGAAGATAATGGATTATTCAGATTAAATAGTACTGTTAATATAAGTACATCAGAATCATATATCCAATCATCAGATTGAACAGAAAGAAAATTATTCATCAACTTTAAACTTCTCAATTGAAGTTCTGGTGTAAATACGTCTTTTGGATCATTAGCGTAAATAATATGCCCAGTAGCGGTATTAGCTAAAAATTCAAACTTTTCTTTGGGGCTTTTAAGCAACTTTTGCAAAAGCTTTTGAAGTAGTTTCGCATAGTTATCCGCATACGACTTAATTCCACAGCCAGTTATGAAAATTTCATATAGTCGTCTAATAAGAATTGTTTTCGGATCTTTTAATAGATTACACCAAGGTTTCGTAATAGCGCTGGGTTCAATTTGATCTGTTATTTTTGAGAAGACAAATTCAAGCATTTCAAATAAAATTTGATCTTTTTTTCCTAATTTTATTAATTCCAAAATAACGTCCGACGAAAAATTTGAAGTCTCAGTACTAGACACTATTGCTCTACTTTCAACTGATTCCAAAACTAAGTTTAATATATCTGTAGTATCCTGTATAGAGCCGTTTTTCAATGAACAAGATTTTAGAAGAACGTAAAAACAAACGTCGAGAGTCCTCTCTTTGTTTAAGCGATTAATATCAAGTATTTCATTAAAATTTACTGTCACATCATTAAATAGAATTTTAAAAATTATTTCATTTATAGCTTCACAATTATGTTTCATAGAGTCGTTAATATTGGAATGTTTCTTGAAATATATTTTTTCACCCCACGGTGATTTTATTATATGATACGTAAGTTCAGCTGAATCATTATTTTTTGGGAATAAATATGGCATAATAGCTAAAACTATTTCATGATTGACTGGTAAAGTATTTAGAGAACAAAATTTCTTTACAGCATTATGTCTCAGATTAACCCATTTCTTAGAATGTTTATTAGCAATATAAACAAAAACATTTGTCAAATCATCTTCATTCAAAATATCTTGCAAATTTTTATTAGGGATTTGTAAGGCCGCTAAAACGACGTCTTCATTATCATCTTTTAGTCTATTAATTATGGAGTCTTTCACAAACTCTATATTTTCAATTTTAAGAGATTGAAACTCTTTTGCTATATAATTTACAGCTTCTACACGTAAATTTGGATTAATGTGGTTTAAATTTTCAAATAAATATTTTCCTCCGACTTTATGGGCGACAGCAGGTTTAAAGCCTAACACTTTTGACAGTTGTGTTTTTTTCTGTGGCGACAGATTACTATCAGAGCCCATTTGCTTCTTAATAACTTTGTCAAACACATCTGGATATTTATTTTCAATAGCTTTCAAAAATTTCGAATACCAACTTAAGATTTTATTAGAGAAACCATCATCATCATCAATAATTTCTAAGTCACTTCCATCATCATTATCCTCTTTTGTAGACTCAACTGCATTTAATATGCAACTGAAAAAAAAATAAGAGAAAATAAATAATTACGTACATAAAAAGAAATGGTTTAAAAATATTAAATAGAATTTTATTGTTAAATATAATTCAATGCAAAAAAAACCTTGAGGTCAGGTATGGCGCAGGGGCAAGAAGTGTGACTGTAAAATCAACTCATTGTAGGTTCAATCCTCATTCAAGAAGATAAAATATTTATTTAAATGTATATTTCTATTCCTTTGCTCTGGTTTCAGGACAAAGCCAGCATTCAGTTCCACCACTCACCGCAATGCCTACAGAATTTGGCGGAAAGTGGTGACAGTGTCTTAAAACTAGGTTCCCTCTGCCTAGCCTGCTATGTGCGGCATACAGCGTGATTGATTTTGATTTTAAAAAAGCCTAAAGGCTCAGCAACATAGCATCTAATTGTAAACATGATACTTTATTAAAAGTAAGTGAGAATAATCATTATCATTACCCTGCTATATGTAGAATGCAATGGGAACCTTTGTTAACAAGTTAAAGCATAGTGTGAATGCCACCATTTAATATAGGAAACAGTGTCTTACACTTGGTTTTCACTGCTTATCCTACTACATGCTGGATACACAATTAAGCTTAAACAATAAAAAAATACAATTTATTAACTTACTTAACAATTTTTTCTGGTTGCTGATGTTTCAAATCAACTTCATCAATAAATATCTCAGGCAGTTGACAGAATCTTATAAAATCCTCTATATTACTTTGAACCAACGGCAGTAAACTTGACAGAAACACTAAGCTGAATGTTTGAATACTAATTCCTAGTTCAACAAGCTTCTTTAAATTTGCACAGATAATATTCATTACATCACCAGAAATATTACCTAAGATGTCTGGAGTCATTTTTGTTAAATGCTTTTGGTTTGTGTATATTAGATTTATTAACAATACTACATCATATGTTAAGTCAAAATTAGTTGTAAAAAGACGTGCAATTAAATCATTTATGGTACTTTTTTTAAATGTAGCTTTAGTAGATAGATAGCCTAAGACTATGTGAGAGGATGATCTAAAATCTATAATAGGGGATTCAAGTCCTCTTATTACTGTTGGTAATAAAGCATTTATAATGGCTTCATTGACATATTTACTTGTGTTCATAGTACCAATTGCAGTTGAGCAAAAAAATGCATATACAGTGTTCAGTTGTGTTGCTCTGTCCCCAAATTCCATCACATATTTTAATGTTGTTTTAGCAATGAATTGTAATGTTGATGTGTTTGAAACACATTGATTATGAAGAACTTGCTTAGCCAAAGCAATTCCACGTTTTTGAATTGATTCTAGCCAATTCCATCTGTTTGAAGTTGAGGATAATTCAAATAACTGAATGAAACGCACAAATATTTTTGTTTCATGGTATGGCAGTATCAACATCATAATTGCATCTTGGTTGTATTGGTGTATGCTGTATCTATTCACCAGCCATTCCAAAGCTTTATGACAGGATTGAAGCAGAAAATATGGAGATAGCTGAATAAGAAACTTTTCAATTGTTTGGTCCAAATTTTGGTTTACTTCCTTACTCTGAACAGCACGTTCAAAATCTTTTGATGACACACTAAATAGTGAATCTTCATACACTCGAAATCCCTCATATAGCGCAATTAACTCTTTTAATCCACTAAGACCGATTTCATAGAATGTATCGCGATCCTTTAACGCAGCTTCTTTAGGGTCAAAAAGTAAAGACGCCTTTTTCTTATCACCTTTATAAATACCAGATTGTGGTACTGATAGCTTTCTCAATTGCTCTGCTAAGGATGTAGCTGCCATTATTAAAGACAAATACGTTTTACAGCAGCCTGTAAAAGATATACATACTAGTTTTACCACTGATATAAAATAACTATATAGTTCTGATATTATACTATGATAAAATCTTACCACATTCATTAATAAAAATATTATTAGCAATCAACAATATAAAGCGGCGGCAAGTATAACCACAAAACACGTGTTATTGACATTTGCCTCTGTCAGTTGTCAAACGAGCAAATGACAATTGGAAATGTCACATAATCACATTGGTGTTTTGTGTGTATTGGACGTTCATCATTTTTGCTTTTTTTTAAATACTCATTCTCTTATTTTAATTACATACACATAATCTCATCTACATTCATCCAATTTTTAAATAAATTAAGTCGAGAATAAAGTTACTTAAATTTCTGAATAAGTATTCTATACATTAAATACAACCTAGCTTATTTTACTTGTATGGATAATAACGATTACATAATAATAATCGTAATAAAAAATAAATTCACTTAAAAAAAAAAGCTTTTATTTATTTTGTTAAATTTCCTATTACGTTAAATGAATATATCCGTTCAAAAATCTTCTGCCATTCAAAATAACATTTATTTTATAAACGTCACTCTGTGTGGATGTACACTTGTGTGTTTTGTTAAATTATAAGTTGTTTACGTCAATAAAATTTAAAATAATGCGCAAATTTTGTTTTGTTAAATGAAATGTTGCAAATAATTTACTCCGTTCTTCTATAGTGACAATTATTTACTCGCAGTTTTAACACAAAGTGTACAATAAATAATTTTCATTGTTCTCGAATTCAAAGTTCTCGAAGAATATGGCATCGAACTTGATCATTTTCATATTATTTATTTTTGCCAACTCATGTCTAAGTTATAAACCAGTCGTTTTAATTCATGGTATCATGACAGGAAGTGGGAGTATGGAGATGATAAGTCGAAGAATTCAAGAGGTAATTTTAGATTTTTATTGAAAATGTTATTTAAATAATTTTTGTGTAATTAGCTTTAATTGTTTAGATATTACTTTTATAAAAATAATGTATACATATATTTATAATATGTATTAATTGTGCATATACAACATATATCAAATTTTAATTAATATTAAAAAAAAGTAACATAAACAGAGTTAAAGTGTCTATTATGTTTTTGTATTAAAATAATAATATAATATAGAGGTACTCTAATTTTCCTATTAGTATGGTAATCTTATTTTCCTATTATGGCTTCAGAAACATCCTGGCACAAAAGTTTACAATGTGAATAGATTTGAAAGTTGGTCCAGCTTAGAGACTATGTGGCATCAGGTATTAGAAATTGGACTGGACGTTGCTAATATTTCCAGTAAATATCCAGATGGAATAAATCTCATTGGTAAAATATTTTTATATCTAATAAATCTTTATCTTTAATGTGAGTTCTAATTCTAATCATTACAAATGTATACTTATTTAGAGTCATCTTTTTTATACCATTATAGTATCAATTAATTATATATTCTTTGCTGACTTGATTTTTTATACATTATACATATTTATACACATCTTACTAGTACAATAATAATAATAAGAATTTATTCAACTGAGTGAGTATCAAAACCACAACCATTGTGCTTACAGTCAAAACCAAAAGCTATATTATATATAGCTATTACACCCATAATGTTATCATATATGTTTTTTTTTATTATAATTTTTTTTTATTCCCTTAAGGTTATTCCCAAGGAGGCTTAGTAGCTAGAGGCATTGTGCAAACATTTCCGAATGTGACTGTCAGCACTTTTATATCTCTGAGTTCACCTCAAGCGGGTCAATATGGAGGTCAGTGAACCAATTATAATGTGTGCTTTATTTAATTATTGGTTATGGTTATTATAATTATATATTATATTAATAATATACAGCATAAGTATTTGGATCAATTTTTATATGTGTTAAATATTTCTTTATTTTAAAGATTGTTTTTTAAAGTGAAATAATATATAATTTGGTAAAGACCTAACACTCTTATAAAATAGAAAAACTGTTACCATTTATATATTATTTGCAGTGCACTGCCCAATTTTGAATGTATAGCATGTTGACTGATAGAATTCAACAACATGCTATGACCCATCACTTAACAAGCATATGCCATAGCAGATTATTTTTATTATAATTTAGATTTTTCACTTTACATTTTCAGCCGGCTTTCTCCATGTTGTATTCCCTGGGCTAGTGAAAGAAAGTGCCTATGAGCTGTTCTACTCGAGAGTGGGCCAACATACATCTGTAGGCAATTATTGGAAGGATCCTTACCATCAAAATTTGTATGAGTCATACAGTGTATATCTGCCTTATATTAATAATCATATATTGTAAGTATTTGTGGTAATTCATATGTTATTTTTATAGCTTGACACTTTATACTCTTTTGCATTTTATTCTTAGCTATCTGTCCATATTCTTTAGAGAATCAGACATTCATCCAAATATTTACTAAACCCCAGTGTTACAATCAGACACTGCTCCACTGCATCTGATATTGTAATTATAAAATTTTAATGATGATATTAAAGTCTTTAAATTAATCTAATAATTAATTTGCATATTAATTCTTGTTCAAAGTTGTGGTTTACAAATCATATTAAAGTATTATACAAAAATTTTACCTGTTAGTGTAGCTTAGCACCATATAAATTAAGTAATAATATTTTTGATGGTGTTGTTATATATTTTTGGTTGTGTTTTTTTTTGCTAAAAACAGTATCTATGAATTTGTTATAAATATCTTGAAATCTATTTAATTTTATTTCGAATGTTTATTCATGGTATTTGTATCTCTATGAATTATTTGTATCAAAATTTCAACACTGTGAACAACCGGTTCCATGGTGTAATGGTTAGCACTCTGGACTCTGAATCCAGCGATCCGAGTTCAAATCTCGGTGGAACCTGGCTTTTTTGTTTTTTATTTTTTGGTTGATCTCTTATTTATTTATATCTTTTTTTATTTTATTTTTTTACATTTTTATGTTTTTTTTTTAAATATTTTTTTTAGTAATTTACATGTTGTCAATAAAAAAATATATATTTTGAAATATAATAAGATTATTTCTCAAAGTCACCATAAGCGTCATTTACCATTTTTTTTACTCTTAAGCCTTCATATTGAGGTCAGAGTCAGATAAGCAAAATCATTGAACTTTTTGAACGTCATCACTATCGTTATTAATTTTATTATTGTTTTTGATAATACTGACGTTAACGTCACCATTTTAACAATAATATAGGAAACTTGAACTAGTGAAATGCATTAATTACATGTATATATATATATATATATATGTATATATATACATTTATATAATGTATAACGAAATATAATTTATATAGATAAATTGTTTTTGGAATGTGCCTGACTGAACGGACCCACAACCATGTGGGTACAAGATTATTTGGCAAAAGTAATTTTCGAAACTTGATACGAGTTTTCGTATATCGCTGCTACATAATTTAAAGTCAAATTTTTTTTTGAAAAATTCTAGTTCTGGTTTATTTAGGTTAACACTGTATCCCACATGTAGGTGTTGTAGTTGGTGGTGGTGACACTCCGTTCCTCACTGTCCACTGAAGTTTCGAAACATTGCGTATTAATTAGCAGGGCAGCACTCACCGCCGCGTTCTAATATTTAATAACTTATTTTCTCGAGAATGGAGGAAAAGTTTAAAAATGTCTGTCTGTATGTACCTACGTCGTAAAAATATATTTTATTGCAGTATTTTATAGCGTAGGTATTATTAATAATACTACAATATATATAGACATGTTCCTGTTATATGTTAACTTACGTTTACTTTGTTTTACTAGGCGTCTACGTCTAGATTTTGTGTAATTTTTTATATTTAATTTTTTCAGGTCAGGAAAATCTAATGACTTTAAGAATAATTTACTTCGCCTTAAGAGGCTCGTGCTCATAGGAGGTCCCGATGATCAAGTTATAACACCTTGGCAAAGCAGGTATCGTACATTTTTAAATTAAACTATTTAAAACGGGTTAAGTCGTGTATATTTTGATTTACAAATAATAAATAATTAATTTTACACTGAATCCCGCACACAGCAGTGTAAGTAGAGGGAACCTAGTGTTAATACACTCTGTTCCCCACTTTTCGCCGAGTTCTGGAGGCATTTCGTGTTGAGTGGCGGATCTCAACACCGCGCTTTACCTCGACACCAGAAATAAAAATATAAATTTTCATAAATATTTCATCTCCTCGAGTGGGGTTCGATCCCAGTTTTGTCTGTTCGGTTTTACAGTCACACTTATTTTTAAATATTTTACGTTTTGAATACTTTGCAGTAGTTCATGGTGTCAGCCAGACTGATTTATTTTATAATTTTTTTTATTCGTTTTTTTTATTTTGCGAGGCTTATTGGACTATTTTTTTATTTTTAGAAAAGAAAAATACTAAACATATACATATATTTACATCACTTCTTACATTATGGTAGTACATGAACAAAGACAAAATAGAATCTTATACAGTATTTTTTATTATTTTCCAGCCAATTCGGCTACTACAACGACAACGAAACTGTTGTCGAGATGCGGGACCAAGAAATATATCTGTCGGACGCGATAGGTTTGAAAACGTTAGACAAAACCAAACGTCTCCACGTCGTCACTGTACCCGGAGTCAATCATTTCAACTGGCATATGAATGTGAGCATCGTCGATGATTATTTATTACCTTATTTAGATTAGACTGTATTTAGTTTACTGGGCTGTATTTGTATTGAACTGTATTTTACTGTATCTGTATATTGATTACAACGAATAATTTGATCAAATTTAATGGAATTTTTTAAATATTAATTTTTTTTTAATAATGTGACCCTTATATTATTTATAGTTTTTTAAATTTTTTTTATGTAGCATCATTTGATTTCAAATATTTGTTAAAATTTGACAAAACCAAACGTCTACACGTCACTGTCTCCAGTTAATAATTCCAGTAACAATTTGTGTGTGTGAGTATTGTTGATGATTATTTACTACTTTATATAAATTAGATTGTATTTAATCAACTGGGCTTTATGTTACTATATTTGTATATATGGTACAGTATGTCTCGACGAGTCATGGCCCTGAAGTTGGCTGCAGATGGCTGTGCAGATTTGATTTTAGGATTTTTTCATATTTTTTATTTTATTATTTTCTTCTCTAGTGCAAAAGTTCAAAAAGTCTAACCTCAGGGCGGCCACAGCTCGTTTGTTACACAATCAAACTTTTTATAAATTTCATTGATGATCAATTGATATATCAATTATTACTTTTTCTTAATGTGACATAGTATTTATAATAATAAAAAAAGAATCATCAAAATCGGTTCACCCAGTAACCAGTTCTGAGGTACAAAGGTAAACATTAAAAAAAATATATAATACAGTCGAATTGATAACCTCCTTCTTTTTGAAGTCGGTTAAAAAAACATTTAGTAAGTAATATTTTTTTGTTACTGATTTTTTACTTTAAGATTTAGAAAACATTAACATATAAGAAAGAAATCAAGATAGATGAATCTCAAAACAACAAACAATACGGAATTCTTTGTGATTGTAACTTAGATGTAATAATTATAATAGATTAGAGTAGTATTTATGTAACTTTGTGTCAAATTGTGGTTGTAACCGTTAGTTTAGAAATTTTTAATTTTTATTTACAAATGTCAAATAAAATTACAAATAACCTTTGGGTATATTGTAGTAATTAGATAAAGAATTTAAGAAACTTCTAAGTTTAAGTATAATTTGAATATTGTTTATTAAGAAGTCACATAAAAAACAGCATTAAAAAACTATTTTTCTAACTTATTTTTGGTTTTTTAAATGAGCTACGTCATTTTTTTGTTTTTATAGAAACTGATTTACATGAAATAATAAAGTATATATCAAAATGTGAATGCTTTATTTGTGATTTTTCAATATACATAAATTTAAATGTAAAGATTTGTAGTATTATGATAAGTAGTTTTATAAACGACCTAATATTGTGTTCTAGAAATAATATTTCTACAGAATTTACATAAAAAAATTGAGGCTAAATAGATCTGAAATATTTATAAACAATTTTTAGTATATTGTAATTGTGATGATGAAATACGAGTTAAATATAATTTTAAGCCATGACGCATTTATAATAATAATATAAAATATTAAATTAATATATATATATATTGACTTCCAAAAAAAAAATTAACAAACAATTTTATAAACTATTATAAAGATTGGAGAATTTATAATATATATTTGCTATATATATAATTTTATTATGATTTATGAAATGTAGTGGTAAAATATTTTTTTTATATTTCATAAAATAAATTGTAATAGCATAACACCAAAAACAATGTCCACTTTGATATAATAATTAAGAAAAATAAGTATGTACAAAGAAATTCTACTTATTATATATTATACAATAGATTAATAGAGAAGTCAGTGAATACAATCCGGAATTCCGTTTTGGATTTTGCTACCTATCCTACAATAAAATAACTTATCTAAAATGTTGATAATCACAAATTGGTTTTTTTAGTTAGGTCACTTTTATCCCGAACGTACATAAAATAATGAAAGACAGCGTAATTTATTTTACTAACCTAATTTCTTGCCTTTGCC
This sequence comes from Heliconius charithonia, assembly GCA_030704555.1. Classification (NCBI taxonomy): domain Eukaryota; kingdom Metazoa; phylum Arthropoda; class Insecta; order Lepidoptera; family Nymphalidae; genus Heliconius; species Heliconius charithonia. The sequence continues at coordinate 2,601,557 of CM060809.1, read as the reverse complement.
TGTGTTAGAAAGAAACAGTAAATTTATCAACATAAAAAATGTTACCAGTATATATTTTTTGCATTTTTTTATATTACGAGTAAGTATACAAATGTACACAAAACTTTTATCATTACATTTATTAGATAGCACTTTTTAATTGTGATTTTCGATTTTTTCATGATTTTTTTCAATATATTAAAGCTTTTGTTATATTTTCTTTTTTTATTTCCAGAGTCCAAAATCTTTATAAATAAGGATTTATTTATTGTATTAAATTTCATCTATTCTACTAGCAAATTAAGAAAAACGATATACATGTAAGATTCCAGCGAAAGAATCTTAATACAATATACTTTGGAAAAAATATAGCCTTTATATACTGTAAAATTAAACTGATTAGAATATTTTATATTGTTTTTGGCTTATAAGTAAATTTTACCTTTCTTATGCTATTAAATTAATAAATAAAAATATCTCCATATATATTCAAAATCGTTCTTAAAAGATATGAAAACGTCAGCTTATCTATATTACTTCATATATTTTATAATTTGCAAAAGATTTTTTGAGATAATTGGAAATCCCACATAATGACTATATATTGATGTGATATCACAATGATATTGATACGGGAAGTGATTGTAATATCAATAAGTACGTACTAGAGATTCCATAAAAGGTTATTTACCACTGTTTTTCAATTTTTTTTACGGCAGTGGAAACCTAGTGTTAAGGCACTTCGTTCTTCACTTACCCGCCTAATTTTAGAGTAGTGCACGTTATGTGGCGGAACTCAACGCCTCTATTTGTCATTAACAAGAGCGAGGAAATAAAAAGGAAAATAATTCATACGGCCGAGTGGTAATCGAACCCACGACGTCGCGCTTGCAGTAATACGCTGTGCCACTGCGCCACGACGACCACAGTTTATTTAATAAATGCTGCTTTACGCTTTTGTTTCGCATAGTAAGACTGACAGAGAGTTTCCATCAATCATAATATTGTTCTCCATTTTCCGTCAGATATGGAAACATGCTCAATGTTTCTATGATCGATTAGAGATATATTCAATGGCGGAAGTCAACGTCGCTTTTCTCTTGCTAGAGCGAGCTACTATAGGGCGGATATTTAAGCTATTTTAACCGACGACACACCGTACCACTTCTAAACAAATAACTACTTCTTTCGATACTTTTTTTTCCAGGAAAAAGAACGGGCTTATACTTTACAATTATTAAATACAATTATTAATACTATTATATTTATATACTTACTCGTCGTTTTAATATTACCTTTAAAACTGTATAATGTTGTTTTTTTAAGGGAAAAGTAAAGAGCGAAATGTTTTAATACATTTTTTTTTACTTACTCTACGAAGCGTAACAGGCGTATTTTGTGAAATTCCAAAATCCGGAAAAAGCCGTGAACTTCAACTGGCTCATATCTACCATAAGTTAAGAGCCATGAAATAAAAACTGGATTGATTTTACATTTAACCCTTAGGTTTAGTAGTAAACTAGCAAACGACACATGAGCGAGCATCGCTTGAACTTTTTGTTATATTACAGCCAAATTATACAGTTTCTGTACAAAAATTGTAGCCTATATATTATTCTGATGTATAAGTGATATAACTGTAAAGTTTAATCTAAATCCGTTCAGTAGTTTTTGCGTGAAAGTGGAACACACGTCTATCCTCAATAATATCAAAAGGATTGTAAAAAATACATCTTAGTCTTCTCGTTTCTTGTTTCGCCGTGAAACAACAAACTACGAACGACACGATATAATTGTTAGTGTAATTTGTCTTAATTATGACGTGTAATCAATAATCCTTAATTTGATTATAGTGTCGTATCTGATTGTATGGGAATTACTTTTTTTTCTTGCTATAAGTGGTCGATTTCGTAACATTTTATTTTTTGATATAATATGTATTATCGGTTAAATTTTTATCTGATCTTTTAAAATTACAATAAAATTTATGAACATTTCAGGAATGAATATCGATATAAATTGTCGGTAATGACTGTACATTTTTGTTACAGTACCTCAACCACTATTTCACCCATAGTAAAATAGTTATTTTAAAGTCACGCTGTATGTATCCAGCATATCAAGCTATCATGTATTAAGGTAGGCCAAATGGGGGAAGGGAATCTAGTGTTAAGACGCAATTCCACTCTTCATCCCCAATGCACAGTACAATTTTCGAGATATTGCCTGTTGAGTGGCGAAACTCAACGCCGCCTTTTGTCTTGATACCAAAGCACAATGCAAGTAAATTAAAGTAATCTATTTTCCAAGTGGAGTTCGACCACGATGCGACAGCGACAACCGCTGGTTTTAATCATCCTATAACATATAAAATGCGTCAAAATGGTATTGCTAATAGATCATTACAATTTAATAAAAAAGGAATACGGTAAAATAGGTATTTATAAGGTCATTGCTACTACAGCGGAAGAAGTACCGTTAGTCGCTCTGTAGAATGGAGACTGGTTTTTGTAACAATAATTTTATATTCAACTTTTTATTACCTCTCCTGCACGTGTGTTTGTCAACCTATTCCTCCTTAACCTGTACAGATTTGGATAAATTTGGAGTGTCTTGACATTAGGCTCCCTCTGCTTACCATGCTACATGCGGGACACAGCGTGAAGTTAAAAAAAATAAAAAAAACACGTTTTAATTACGTAATAAATTATATAGGTTTTTTTTATTCAACACTCAATGCCGCCAGAATTCGGCAGAAAGTGGAGAACGGAGTGTCTTAACACTAGGTTCCCTCTGCCTACCCTGTAGTGTGCGGGATGCAGCGTGAAGCTGATTGTAATTTTAATTAGGAAAAAAAGGCCTTCGTATAGGATATTTTTTAGTAAGACAGTCTGTTTCCCACTTCCCTAATTGTTACAAAATATATCGATTCTCGTGTAACAACTAAAATATGCAAGACGTAACCGATAAGAATGTGAATCAAACGGTGTTTCTTGAAATATACTGTCAAACAAACATTCACTACGAGATTAGATAATTTGAGCATGTCAAAAATGTATGACTAATACATATTGTTTACGTCAGAGCCAAAAAAAAAATTGTAAGTTATGTTATTTAATAATATATAATACTACGTAAATAATTTGGTTCCCTGTTATAAGTGCCTACAGCGTGTGTCTTAATCTCAATGTGGCGAATATGTTCGTCTAATTATGTACATACTTACGTAGAGGCCAGTCGTGGCGCAGTGGCACAAAGTGTGACTGTAAACCGACTGGTTGTGGGTTCGATCCCCACTCGAGGAGATGAAATATTTACTTAAATTTATATTTCCATTTCTTCGCTCTGGTGTCGAGGTTAAGCGCGGCGTTGAGTTCTGCCACTCAACACGCAATGCCTCCAGAATTTGGCAGAAAGTGGGGAACGGAGTGTCGAAAAAAAAAACACTAGGTTCGCTCTGCCTACCCTGCTGTGTGCGGGATACAGCGTGAAGCTGATTTATTTTTATTTTATTTACTTACGTAGTTGGTAGACACTGTTTGTATACCGTATATTTTTTGGGATTTCGTTATATTTCTTCAAGATTCACGCTGTATCGTCTGTAGCAGTATAGCAAGAGGGGAAACATAGTGTTAAGACAGATTTATTTATATTTTCTATCCAATTTTGATGACACTTGGTACGTATTGAGTGGCGGAACTAAACGCCGAACTTTGTCTTGTTGATTCTCTGATTGTGAAACGAATCCACAACCATCGCATTTACAATCAGACGGTGACGTTCATGAATTTTGTTAAATATTCTCACAAAATGATACGCTTTAATTATTGTTTAGAAAGTTTCATTATATAATACCTAATCTACATAATAATTAACTAATTTATAGTATCATAACATGGTTATGCTTTTAAAAAAAAATAGTTTAAAACTTTTATTTCTCTAAATTTAAAAGGATAAATCACTTTCCCTAAAAACGTCAATTTCTAAATACTACAAATTCGACAGCTCGTTGAAAATACTGAAAATTCAAATTTTAAGTGAACACCACCAGTCATTTCTGAAACTGCATCTCTCATTCAAAGAAAAAAAAATCGCTGTAACGAAAAAATACATATTAATCATTGTTGTGAATGAGACATCATTTTATTTGAGTGTAAACAGTTTTCCTCAGTTTTTGCTAGGTTCGCTTGAGTTTGTAAACTCTATAGGCATGTGCCTGCGTACGCGCATGAGTCATGCATTTCTTTAATGGACGCGTGCCGGTCATCGTATTGCTTATATAGAATATCAATGTAGATAGTATATAAAGGAATTGTTTTTAATTTTATATTATATATTGGGATTTCACTGGAAAGTTATTAATTATTTTTAAAATGTTTTCTCCCTTTTTACTTGTTTAATAAGTAACATAATTAAGAATCCAATATATATCGTATAGGATATGCTATTTTATTTTCATTCTTAAAAGAATCTATGCTTAAAATAAATTTATAAAGACTATTAGGTATAGGCTAACTATTAAAATTATCTTGTGCCCTATTCGGTTCGGTGGAATTAAAAAAAAAAACAATTTTAATAAATAAAAACAACTACTCCTAAACTGAAGATTAAAATTATTCTTCTGTTAAATCACTCTTTTTTAATATTTCGCTCTTGCATTTCTCCTAAGAATTGATCTTTGATCCTGGACCGTTTCCCACGTCTACAGAGGCGTCTGCGCATCATGAGTCATCACTCACCCATTTCTACACTCTATACAGGTTGCACCTTACGGCTCGCATTAATTCGGTGACTCGGTGATTCATTGTAATACAATCTTAAGGAAAATTTTGATATTACGCATTTATGTCGATAAGAAATCGTAATATGTATTATGTTATTCTGGTGAATTCATTTAGGAACGGAAGTAAGGAAGTGAACTATAAAACTATCTAAGTACGTTAACATATAGATAGCTATTTTTATAAAATTGGATCGGGTAATGCTTGTTTTTTGGGTCAGTTGTGGCGCAATGGCATAAATGTGCGATTGTAAGCACGACAGGCAGTAGGTTTGATTCCCACTCGTGGTTATTAAATATTTAATATTTTAATTTTCTTCATCCGCGTGTTGAATGAAGTGTCTTGAATTCCGACGGAAAATTAAATGCAGTATCGACGTCTTAACACTATGATCTCTCTGTCTGCTGTATGGGGTATCAAACGTGCAGCTGTTAATTTTAAAGGATAAAGAGAGTGTTTATTAGTACTGTAATATAATGACTGTTTACATATAAAAATATATGAAAGATATGGTTCAGTTAATCAATAAGGGAAACCCTAAGTCGATATTACGCATAGCGCAATATCAGTCGATACGATTACAATTCTAATAAACTCTTTTGAGGGATAAGGAAGGATGTAAGAAATGAAGTCATTACAATAAACCTGTAAATAGCTGTAAATTTAATATTTTTTCATATTAAAAATACATACATTAATTATAATTGTGTGTTATTATAATATTATATAAGGATAAATTGATAGACAAACAAAGCAGTTAAGGTCGTAGTCGTAGTGGGACTGAATTTCCTTAATTCATTAAATCAAGTATATAATTAATTTCCTCAGTTTCATAAGCCGATAAAACACGGTGTTAAAATCCGCCACTTAGTATGCAATGTCCCGAAAAAAATGTGTGTTGGTAATGGAGTGATTAAATTCTTGGTTCTCTGCCTAACCTCTATGTAAAAAAATTTTAGTGGCAAGACAATTTTCCCTGGTAGGCAGGGATAATTTTGTTTGAAAACACTTCGTCTTCGCGTTGTACCACGATACGACAAGACCATGGTAACGACTTGACTGTAAACGCCATTATTACGGGTTCGGAACGGAATTGCGCAAAATGCAATCAAGCAAGTCTCGGATTCAGACAGTTGAGTAAGTATTAATAAATAATGAACACTCTCTCTCTCTCTCTCTTCCTATAAACTGTTTCGTTAGGACGCATGAAGTGACATCATATTAGTAATTGCTTAATAAACAGTTATTTAAAAGTTACATCTAAATGATTCATTTCGTGTATGTTAAAACAAACATGATTTTTTTAATATAATTTCCTAATATTTTTTTAGTGTAATCTTCTTTTTTCAGCTTTACTTTTTATCCCGCATACAGCAGGGGAAACCTAGTGTTAAGACACTCCGTGTTCTCTCCGTCCTGTTGAGTGGCAGAATTTAACACCGCGCTTTGTGCGACACCAGAGGGAAGAAATGGAAATATAAATTTAAATATACATTTCATTTCCTCAAAAGTGGGGACGAACACGACATTCGGTTTTACAGTCACACTTTGTGCCTCTGCGCAAAAACTGGCCTCAATGTATAGAATAGGGTTGTGTCGACACCATCGTTGTGGGTTCTTCAATTTTAATTATTGAAATTTTTCTGATCTAGTAATACAAAGCATGTCGTTAGTTTCCGCTACCCAACAAGGTATGTCTACAAAAGTGTATATAAGTTCTTTTAGCTTGACCCTTTCCGGGAACAAGAAACCTAGTACTTATCAAGATCCTATGTTCTTCTTAAGACACTTCCGTTCTTCCTTTCTAAATACTGACGACATTACGTGTTGTTGTGCGGAATTTTGAAACTCAACGCCGCGCTTTGCCTTATAAAAGCGCAGAAATGAAAATATTAAATATTTGAAACACCCTGATTGGGAATCGAATCCGAAACCAGGTAGCAGTCGCACCCTTGTGGCCCTGAGCCACGACGGCCTCAAAAAGGATGTCAATAAATGTGTGTTGATCTTGATATTAACGTCACATTCTATCTAATCAGTGTAACTAAAACACGGAATTTAACGAAAATTTAACTTTTTTTTTATCTATCTCTACTTAAACACAATATTAATATTAATATTGGAATAGGAAATATGGACACAAGTTACATATTATTATTATCTATGTACTTTAAATAATGTTTTCTCAATCATTTACACCTATATGTGTAGGTGCTTTAGTAGTACATTCGTGTAAAACACGAGGATGTAGGGAAATCACGGCTTTAAGGTCGTTTCGTGACCTTATTATTACTGAGCGTCCGTTTAGAATGTTGTGTTGATAGGATTTATGTAGGCTTAAATAGAACTAATCAAGCTTGAGGCTAATTTAAGATTATTGGTTCCGCATTGTATTTATATTGGATGTAAATTATTAATAATAACTGTTCTATATCAGTGTCAGGGTACTCCGTTCGCCGGTTTCTATCTGAATTCTGAAACGTCGTCCATTCGTCGCAGCTCAACGCCGTTATTTCTTTGCAAGAGCGGTGAAATGTTAATAATTTATTCTATTTCAAACCCACAACCATCGCAATTTACAGTTAGACGATACTCTATTACGCTACGATGGGCTTTTCTCGATGTTTTATATAGATACGAATACGATGCTTGCTTATAACATAATAGGTACCTTATAAATTAAAGAAATACTCAATTTCAATGGTGCTATTACTATAAAAACGAAGAAAAAGTCGGTACTTTCCGCAATTTTTTTATTTTATTTTAGGTAAACTCGCTTAGATTCAACTGTAACCTTAATAGTCTTTTGAACTTATAAGATAAGTACTCTTGACACAATTCTTTCAAGGCGCATCCTGCTACTCTCTCGAAGCAAAAATTAAATATGAAAAGTTACGTATTTTGAGGTTAAATAAACAATAAAATGTAAAAAAAACCCTAGATCCGTGTTAAATTTGCGCAAGTAAGATTTACAAGTAAATCAGTCGTTACTTAATTGTGTTTTAGCGTAGTGAAAGTCGTGAATTCGACATCCATTCGTAAGAGTCGTAGAAATTATAAGGTGATTTATAGTATCTATAAGCAAATATGATATTCTTTAAAACAAAAATTATTATTATTTTTTGTCTACTAAAAGCTAGAGTTTCTAACACTTTTAAAAACTCGATATAATTCGACCTGAAAAAACAATAAAATTCAGTATTCATATTTAAATTTTGCCTTTTTGTAATAGACATTATTATTAGTTTGTCAAGTTTTAAAACCATGTATTTAAAACTGTCATATTTATCATGCTTGTCTCGTCTATTGCTTTACTCAAGACACAATGACAACGTAATCTAACGTTTTTTTGTTCACCGATAAAGAATGAGTAAAAAACATTCATTTAAATAGATTGTTTCAAATGATAAAGTATTATTAAAATATTATAAATAATTTTCAAGGTATTGTCCCGGAGTAACATGTGTTTATCTATAAAATTGTTAACAACCCATGGAATGCAATTGCTCGGTACTTATGTAATGACGTAGAAGATCATCACATAATATTATTCCCTTGTGTTAGATATGAAAATACTTGATTTCAAGTAAGTATCCCCACTTGAGATAATGAAACAATAAATATTTTCATGTCTTCGATTTGGTGACGAGGAACCACAGCGTTGAGTTCCGCCACGCAGCACGCAATATCTTACATTGCTATTTGTGGAGGCAGACACAAAGTGAAGTTAAAAAGAGCAAAGATTTGTATCTTCTATACTGTGTTGTAACACTAGATTCCTTCTGTCTATTCTCCTATGTCTGAAAAAACGTTGTATAAAAATAATAATTATATATAATGCTATAAGCATTTTACTTTTACAAAATCTTTATTTTAATTAATTGTACACAATAATTATTTTAACTAATTTTATATTTAAAATTATTTTCGTGTTATGAGTTGAATTTTTAGGATTTCTAAGAACATCCACCGCTTCGTAAAATATAAATACGAAATACGGCTATTTGCATTCACAAGAAGAGAGAAAGCATGTCACAGCTGTCTCTTAACGTTAATTACGTTTGAAAATGGGCGAGTTTCAGGAAAAACATGTCGTTCTATATATACGTTACGTTTCTTAATAAATCTATTTATACACCGTCTCATCTAATTTATTGTAAAGATACGGGTTTGTACTTAATAAAGACCCAATTTTAATATTGGGGAATAACAAATTTGGCAGTTTCAAGTTTTGATTGTATTAAATAACAATTGATCCGCGTCCGCTCAGAGGTAGTAAGTGACGCATACGCAGGGGACTCCCTTATCGCATGACTTGCCTGCGCCGCTTATAAACAGAGCGCGTTCCAAATTCAAATCATTCGCACGCTGAAATCAGCAGAAGCAAGTAGTCCCTAACACTTTAAATCAACAAAACATAATGAAGAAATACTCAATCCTCGGCAACAAAAAGAAAGTTACGATGGAAATGAATCCTACAACTTTGAAGGTTGTCGGTAACAATTGTGTTGTAAGAGTTACGTCTAATACTGGTGAAATTGAAGTTATTGGCAACGAATGTCGTGTTGAAGTGATCGATAACTACGGTATTGTGAACTTAGTGGGCAGTGGAGGTGTAGTGACAATAAACAAGAGATGGAAAGGTGACAAGGTGTCGCTGCTCGGACCAAACTGTCATCTGATGGTGGAAGGCAAAGACAAGACAGCACCGTCCTACGAAGCTCAGCTCTCACCATTCAGCAAGGACCTGGACGATGTGATAGAATCCATCTTTTCATTTGTGATGCGGTGAACATTAGTAGAAGAATTTAGGTTTTAAATTGTGTGGCTTTCATGGAACTCTTTCGCTCGTGCTTCTATTTGCAAAAGCTTCTCGAAGAAAATGTTTTTCGATAAAAAAAGCTTTTTGAAGTTTTGAAGTGATTTATGTGAGAACAAGGAAATGAGAAAGACATTGTAGATTAATCATAGTTTATAGGAAAAATTGCACAAATAACGTACAAGTTTTTTTACCTCATTGTACAATATGTTATTCCCCCTACACATCCGTAATGATCAATTACGATTGTATAATAAAAAGATGCTTAAAATTTTATCGTTTTATTTTTTTTTTCAAAGTTAAACACTGCATTTTTTTTGTATATTAATTACATTGTAGTTGAATTACATAAAAAATATTAATTTTTTTCAATTAAATGAATTCCATAATAAAAAATTATTATTATATTATTATTTAAAAAGAAATACCGAACAATTAAAATAAATAATTAAGAATATTTTTCCTCATCGTCAAGACTATAATATGAGATAAAAAAAAAGTGTCTTCTAAAAATACTACAGCATATTTTGAACGATAAAGCGTATCATCATTCATCATTTATCTCTTCTAAACAAACGTAAAATACGCAGTGTAATATACATTTTATCAATGACGATTGACTACAGAACAATTCAATAACAAGTACTTTTGCTTGTGACGCCATCATGGCGCAGTTAGTACTTTAGTTTGATTTCACGCTTTATCCCGCATAGCCTATACCTAGTAGAGGGAACCTAGTGTTAAGATTGAAAACAATCCGTTCCCCAATTCCCGTCCAATTTTGGAGAAATTATTTGTTAAGTTCAGTGGCGTAGCTAGGGTATTTGCTGCCTGGTGCAGCTTAGGACTAGATGCCCTTTAACATGGTCAAAATAATTTCAGATTTCAAAACATATTAGAGTAGATATATACATTTTCCTTGCTCCATAACTACAATAACTATATATAAGTTATAAAAATTTTTGCAAATTTTTAAAAACGGACATTACGCGCTTTTTGACTAGCAAAGTCATTAATCACATTTTCAAAATCAATAATATCGACTAGTTCATGTTCGATTGACATGATAGCGAGATTGTATTTTTCATTTTTATTCGCTCATTTTTCTTGTACATTTTTTAAAAAATTGAAGAATTGATCGTAGACTTTCATGCCCCTTTCCTTTTGATGCCCGGTGCGACTGCACCGCTCGCACCCCCCCAGCTACGCCACTGGTTAAGTTGCGGAAGTCAACGTCGCGCTTTGTGGAATTATCTTATCAAATTAAGAGGTTACGGATTCTCAAATATTTTTAGGTATTTTTCTATATGTGTACATAATGGCACCAACCTCTTTATAATTATAAGAAAAATACAAGACGATATAGTCAATTTCTATGTGAGAAACATAATGCGTTAGTTATATAACTGTCTAATATATACATTAAAATAATCAATATACAGATATACAATTTTAATGACAGTTGGTACTGGTTTTGGTGGAGGCCATAACGAGTTTCAAAATCTATACGTCAGCTGGAGTTACAATAGTTAGTATATAACACAAGGAGGTATAAATGAAGGTCACAAGTTTGATTAAATTCTATACTAGTATCATAAAGCTTATGAGTTTGTTTGGTTGAATGCGCTAATCTCAGGAACAACTGGTTCGCAGTGAAAAATATATTTTTTCGTTGTATATCATTTTTTTATTTATCGAGGAAGACTAGAGATTTGTACCTGATGTCAGAATTATCTCCTGCACTTGAATTATGGTATAAACGACCCTTAGCTATTACCATTTGACCACGCGGGCGAAGCCGCAGGTTAAGGCTAGTCGTATATATAATGGTTTGTTTACAAGAGATAATATTAAAATGTCATTTTCCTTAATTATTCTATAGACTATAAAAATTATAGAGACCTGTGTATACTGTTATATATGGTTACTTTTTTTTTCTTCACGCTGTATCCTGCATATACATACTGAAGGGCCAGAGAGAACCTAGTGTTGACCCTCAGTTTTTCAATTTTTGTCCAAGTTCTCGAAATATTGCATAACGAATGGTGGAACTTAATACCGCGTTCTGTCTTGTTACTAGAGCTAGGAAATACAAATAATTCGATCGGGAATCCAAGCCACAACCATCACGCTTACAATCAGGTGCTGTGCCGGTGCACCATGACGACCTAATGTAATATGTTTTTAAATTTATTTTTAATACGCAACTTTAATTATTCGTCGTTAACTGAAATGGTAAAATAAGAGTAACATTATATGATATTGCTTTCACCTATATTTTGATGTGGACAATAATTAACTAATTTATACGGTAGTTTTTATAATTAACTCAATAATTAAAAATAAATTTCAAGGATGGAATTTCGCAAAATCTAAATACAAATAAAATTTATTTATTTGATTTTATTTAAATTGTAAAAGATCTTTACAAAAATCTATAACTTACAGAGAGTATTGGTAATCTATCTAAAGTAAACCTGTATATATTAGGTGTACCAGTATGAAGTGAGCTTTAAGCTTCAATACAAATGTATTTGTATTTGTTGTGGACGAGCCTTTTTTTGTATGGTTGATATGATATATCATCTATTAAACATATTTAAGAAAGGTCAAATCATTGTACAAATAACAACATATTTTAATAGTGATAAAAATATTAAATTTTATGCCAGAAATTAATGATTTGTGGAAAGTAATTTTTTGTTTTCATTTTAAGAAAAGTGCTGCGGAATCGCATTGAGACTTATGCTTATATATTATGTGATTTGCAAAAATTGTCGAAGATGGGTGTCACATGAATTGATTGACAGAAAAATGGAGGAGCGAGGTACCACATGTAAAAAGTTGCTTCTACGACACGATAGAAATTCAATCAGTTAGTCAGCATCAAATTGTGACTGAGGATTAAAAATGGATTTATCTTAAAAATCCTAAACGCAGAAAATCATGTATAAATCAAGGAGAAGCGTCTACATCGACTGCAAAGCCTAATCGGTTCGGAAAAAAGACACTGATCTGTGTTTGGTAGTATCAGGAGGTAGTGTGTGAACTTCTGAAACCTGGCGAAACTGTTAATAATGATCGAAAAAGGATCAGAATGGCCAGAAGAAACGGTTATTTTGTTGCACGATAATGCTCCGAGTCATGCAGCAAAACTAGTCAAATTTATATTAGTCTCGGCTGGGAAATGTTACTCCACCCGCCATATTCTCCAGACATGGCCCTTTTTTGTTTTCATCCATGGGACATGCATTGGCTGATTAGCATTTTGATTCCTATAAAAAAGTTGAAAAGTGGGTCTCTAAATGATTTGCGTCAAAAAATCAGTTTTATTGTCTTGGGGTCCACAAATTGCCAGAATGGTAGTGAACATGTATAGACAGCAATGGCTAGTACTTATTCAAAAAATGCTTTTTACGTTCTCGTTTAAAGATAGTGTATACATGTCGTACATAGAAGTTGCCGCCAAATGTTCGGTACATTGTGTGTTGAATAGAGTAACTCAACACCGCATTGACTCTTGTTAGCAGTAGAAGGAAATGAGCATTAATTCATTACCTTAAGTAGAAACTGAACCCAAAATCGTCACGTTTACAGTCAGACGCTGCTCCACCATGCCATGAGGGCCTTGTATTGAGACATTTTATATTTTTGTTAATACAATTTACTACTTCCTATAGTCCTCGTATGTATTTAAAAGAATAAAGATCTTACAAAAACATCAAATATGGATAAGACAAAAATAGCGTATTTTAATGAGATTCATATTAAAAAACTAACGTGAATGAACTGTCATTGAAGTTGATGTGACCATATGCTTACCACGCACCATTTTTATAGACGTGGTTCGTTTGGGTAGATTTTGTAATGTTAGGCGATGGTTGTGGATTCGATTCCCATTAGGGGGAAAAGTTATCTGTATTATCGCTGAAATTGGGTAGTGCAAATATAAGATATTTATTATTTAGTATATAAAATATGTCACATGTTTTTTTAACTTTAATATTTCTTTTCAGTTTTTTCCTTATATAATTATATAAATTATTGAAAATGCGTATAAATAAACTTTTATCGTTACATGTTAGACATGTTTTTTTTTTTATTAACAAACTATTAAGTAATTTCATTTTGCATCTTGCCAACGTCCATACCACGTTGAACACACCGGTTCTCGTCCGATCACCGAAGTTAAGCAACGTCGGGCGCGGTCAGTACTTGGATGGGTGACCGCCTGGGAACACCGCGTGCCGTTGGCTTTTTGCTTAGATTTTTATTTTATTTTAATATTCTCTATTGTAATAATCTATTTTTAATGTTAAGACATGCCAATATTGATAAGCGTCATGCCTAGACGGTACGGATACTACGTGACTAAATGTTTAAATCTATCTTATTATTGGATTTGTCTATTAATCGAAATTCATATTTGTAGGCAATCGATATACACAAGATACTAAATCCACTGTTTTTCTCAAACATTTTTCGTTATAAATTTAATATAATGTTATTTTTTGACACTTTTTTATTAGGTCGACTTTAAATTGTAACTTTGTAAAAATGTAGTACAATCTAACGATCAGCTCGTACATTCTTTAAGTTTGATCCATTTGTAATATAATAATAATTTCTATCATTATGAAGCTTGGCAGTAACACGTGAATTGCGTTACCAAAATATTGTATCAATAACCTATTCTAATGATGAAACCAGGATCTGAACAGCAGAAAATGATAATAAATTCGAATAAATTTTTAGTGTAAAAAGGTAAATCTAATATGTAAAAGTATGAATTTATAATTCAAAACCTTAATAGTTCATTCTAACATCTTAAAATGAAATTATACTTAAAGAAATAATAATAATTTTTAATTTTGTCTTTTATTATTTTGAATGATTGAATGATGATTTCGTTATAAGTATTTGTTTTGTCCAAAAAGATAATTATGCTGTACTATTATTAAATTTGTGAATGGGAGCGATGACGATTAATAAATTGTAGAAGTGTGCTAACTTTTACCGCACTATATATGTATTATTTGGTTGTTTGGTATATTCTGTCGCCAACGTCCATACCACGTTGAACACACCGGTTCTCGTCCGATCACCGAAGTTAAGCAACGTCGGGCGCGGTCAGTACTTGGATGGGTGACCGCCTGGGAACACCGCGTGCCGTTGGCTTTTTGCTACATTTTTATTAAAATATATACTCTGCTATAATTTCCTGTTCTAAAGAAGAAAGGACTATAAACGGATAGGAATGATAAACGTCATCTGTTCTATAACTTTACGTCACTAATTATTTTAATATTTTAACAATTGTTTTATTATTATACGTGTGGGCTTAAAGCGCGTCGTTGAGTTTCGCCACTAAACGCACAATGTAGCGAAAACTCGGCGTAAAATGGGGAACGGAGTGTTTTAACACTGGGTTACCTTTGCCTACCCTGTATACGATTCCCTTCGCTCTGGTAACAAAACAAAATGCAACATTGGGTTTTACCATCCAACCCGAATTGCAATTGAAAATTCAAATAGAAAATTGAGAACGGAGTGTCTTAACATTAGGTTTCCACTATCGACCCTGCTATGTGGGAAAAAGCGTGGGGCAACTAAAACTGGTTTTCATAATTATTAATACTATAAATTTTAAGTGTGATTTACAATATGTCATCCTTTCATACTTGGGAATCACATTAAATATATTTTTTTAAAGTAATGACTTATTTTTTTTTAAATAATGTTAGACACATCTGATTAGACTAATATCCAATATAACAGAATAAAAACCTAAAGAAGAACGTCATACCTACATATATAATCTACTATATTAAAAATAAGGTCCCCATAAAAAACTAACGTCGTAAGTTGAAGTATTACACACCATGTCAGAAACCTGATTCCTTTTGATTGATTTGACAATGTTTTGAGAATGAATCATTGTAGCCATGTTGTAAACAGATTTGTAAATATATAAGAAACATTAGTTTGGCAGTAAATATTTAAAAAAGTATAGTACTTAATAGTAAACGTAAATTTGACTAGTAAAAGTGAGAAGTTTGAATTAAAAACCTTTATAGTAAAGTAAAGATATTTAATTTTGAATTGAATATAATAGAGTTTATAATATTAAGTTATATAAAATTTTTAGGTTTTTATTTTTTTATATGAAGAAAAGTTAGTCAGTTTAAGTAGTTTTATATACACAAAATCAAAAGGTATAAAGTCGATACGTGAACAATAAATATAATATATATCGGGAGCGTATCCATATTTCGAGTGTAAAGCCACGTGGGAAATTTCTGAACAATAATTACTACTCTCATTTATTTTAATAAGTTGTCAACAAGGTGCATAAAAGTACAAGCGCACGGCGGCTCGTGGTCTGGTTCCGTATGTCACCCGGATTGGCATCTTGGTACGTACACAACGTGGACGTTCACAAAGATTTCGAATTAATTATATCTAGTTTTGAGAGCGAATATTTTTTTGTTAGTTTCAAAACATTTAATTTGCCCCCAGAGTGCCATATAGCCCATTTGATCTCAAATTGTTAGCAATTTAATTTAAGAATAATCTTAAACAATGTAATCCTAGTCTTTTTTTAAAGCAGGTAGTTAGTTATAGGCTCGTTTTTTTTGTTTCGTAAATTAATTGATGTGCCAGATTTGTATGTGTTTTAGATAGTGTGATAAAGAAAAGATAATTATGCTACCAATGATAAGAATCATGTCTGAACTCTGCGACTGTACGTCGCTTATTACTTAATCTAACAACAATTGATGTATCGTTCAAATATCACAATTCATTAATGTGTACGTAGTTTTGTGCGTTTAACTATTTACTTTATTCAAGAAAATTTGCTCTGCAGTTATTCTAATGTAAATCCGTAGTGTGGAGCGATGACGAAAACTAAATTTAGTCACATTTTGTGTTTTACATTATTTCTTATTGGGTTGTTTGATATGCGTCGCAACGTCCATACCACGTTGAACACACCGGTTCTCATCCGATCACCGAAGTTAAGCAACGTCGGGCGCGGTCAGTACTTGGATGGGTGACCGCCTGGGAACACCGCGTGCCGTTGGCTTTTTGCTATAAATTTTTGAATTAATATTTTCTACTGTTAGATCATCCTTTTAAAAGTTGGTATGTTAAAGTAAATAAATATTACCAAAAATATGCTTCTTGTCCGAACTCTGCGGACTCTACGTCACTAATTGTTTTAATCTACCAACAATTGTTTTATTTCCAGAATAAAATTGTTATTGATCAATTTTTTTTTATGTGAAATGTAAAATTATATACTAAAAATATTTATTTGTAAGAGCCTTCATATGTCGGACTTGTAACTCAGTATCTATGTTATAAAATCTAAGAAACAATCACCCACTTAGAAGTGGGATAGTTGTTTAATCATGAAACTTGGCAAAATTAAGTCGTTTAGGTGATATATACGTAGAATTGTATCGAGGAATTAATCAGCTGAAGTGGCAGTGGGCGGAAAACATAGTGGTGGAAAACATCTCGAGTAACGGCTGCAAACCGGACGGTGGGCATCCTCGATCCTCTTCGAGATGTACTAACGATCTGGTCAAGGTCGCGGGATGCCGCTGGATGCAGGCAGCACAGAACCGGTTGGCGTGAAGATCCTGGATGGAGGCCGATGTCTAACAATGGACGTATTAAAGACTGTGATGAGACTGTGAGACGGGCTGATGATGAAGTTTGGGCTCGCATAATTTGTAGCTTCGATCATTTCATAACACTTGTAGCACTTGGTGTAGCGAAAGCGTATTTTGAAGTTTTCTTTGATTTTGTATTTAATTTATTTTGTTTAATTCTAATAGGAAAATGTGGTAGCCTTCGTTATTATATTGCTTTTGAATTTCAAATTTACATTTATCTGTATATATTGCAAATATTATGATTATATTTATTTATGGATATTAAAAAAAACGAATTTAACAATATTTAGAATAGTTAAGATTTTGAAAATATACCTTACATGGTAAAACATATTTTTTTCGCCCGAAAAAGCTAAAGCGGTTTTCTAGTTTTTATTTTAACACAGACTGTAATTTTATGTTTGTATGTATATATATGATCGCAATCTATTGAATAATGAAGAGAACAAAACGCAATTGAGGTGACTTCTCTTTCATTTTGAAGTTAGCGGAAACATGATTTTGAAAATAAGATAGAAGAATACACAAAAGTTATATTTAGTAATGAGGCCAGTCGTGGCGCAGTGGTACAAAGTGTGACTGTAAAACCGACTGGTTGTGGGTTCGATCCCCACTCGAGGAGATGAAATATTTACTTAAATTTATATTTTCATTTCTTCGCTCTGGTGTCGAGGCAAAAGCGCGGCGTTGAGTTCTGCCACTCAACACGCAGTGCCTCCAAAATTTGGCAGAAAGTGGGGAACTGAGTGCCTTAACACTAGGTTCCCTCTGCCTACCCTGCTGTGTGCGGGATATAGCGTGAAGCTAATTTAATTTTTAATTTTAATTTAATTTTAGAGTCCGTAGAGTTCAGAGAAGCTTATTTTTGGCAATATGTATTTATTTTATGTAACCATCTATTAAGAAAGATAACACAGTAGAAAATATTAATTCAAAAAGTTATAGCAAAAAGCCAACGGCACGCGGTGTTCCCAGGCGGTCACCCATCCAAGTACTGACCGCGCCCGACGTTGCTTAACTTCGGTGATTCGGAGATGAAATATTTACTTAAATTTAAATGTTCCAAATCCACAACCCGTCGCGTTTACAGCCACACTGTGCCCCAGCGCTACGACTGGCCTCTAACAATTTTCCAAAGCTACATCGAAATCAGTACGGAGCAGTGATGAAATCAAAGCAATTCTGATGTTGGAGGGACCAGTACCTATGATGAACCTGGTTGCCCAGCTCTTATTTATGTAACGTAACATGCCATAGTATAAGTGGAGGTGTAGCAAATTGATCTTTCATACTTATCTATTTAAAAAAAATATATAGTTTTATGTTTTTCCGCATATGTAACAGTGAAATATATACATTGTTAGCGTATTCGTGTAAAAGATGGTAGATTTTGGTGGAAAATAACTATAAAAACAATAGAATTGTGTCAACCGGGGGACAGTTGCTTGGGGGACAATTATTGGAAGGAAACTAGTGTGAAGTATTGTTAGTAGGTGATACATATCACTTATTGCAATTACATCGTATCCCTTTCCAAATAGTTTAGAATCATATAGACGATGTGTGTTTTTAACGTGTTTTTTTAAAAACGTTACCCAATTCCGATTTCTAACAACATATATACGACAACAACTAGCGAGATAAACGTGGATTCGCCCGCATGAAAATATTTTTTTGTTATATTTTAGTTCCATATAAAATCTTTACATATTACTGTAATATTTTATGTAATCCGTTCAGTAGTTTTTGTGTGACAGTGGAACCATGGAACCAACATCCATTCTCTCAAACTTTCACATTAATAATATTACCTATACATAAATATTTTATTTCTCCGAGTAAGAATTTAACCCACAAGCATGTGTTTACAGTCGCCCGCTTGTGCCCCAGAGACGTGACGGCAAAAGATGTAAAAAGAAACCGGTTATGTGTGAGTCGAAACTATTAATTTTTATCTATGAAATAACTATAAGTTTTCACTTTTCTGCTTCTTTCTGTATTTGTATTGTTATTAAGTAGAATAGGATTACTATTGAAGATCAATTAATATTCCGCGTAATAATACGAATAGTAGGTTAATAGAATAGTGTGGTCGAGGCACACCTAATAAGCAGAATGGTAATGGGCTCAAATTCCAATAGAAAAAAGTTGTTATAATTCTCTTTTCGTTTCGTTTCCTTCACATTATCAAAGCTAAATAACAATATATTGGATGAAGAATTTTTTTACATTGAACTGCGAAGTTGTGAAAGGTTCTTTAAAAATAAGTTTTTTTTATATGAGTATAGCAGTGCAGGAAGAAACGTAGTGCCCAAGAATAGTCTACCTACTCATAAAACTATTTAAAACACTATCAGTCAGACATATAACTACTAATTAATACACGATTAGTCTATCAATTTTAATTTCTATGCGCTGATATCAATCTTCGTTCTTAATACTGCATGCAATCTATTAGGGACTTTTTCATACAAAACAATATTACTAAATCGTTTCCGTTCATTTCTGTTATTGTACTTAAATAGTCATTAGGTGTACCTATTTGTTGAATCATTCTTATATGACTTTATTTCAGGTTCTTACCCCTGGTAATAGGGTGTCTCATAACTCTATAATATATGTTTTTTTTTATTTAAATCGTAATATATTTTTTGGAAATCCGTTTGAATTAAATTTGTGGCTTTTATATACAAAATTCTAAGAAAAATAAATCTGTATTACGGTAATATGTACGGTTATAACAACCGTACATATTTTAATATATTTAGTATGTACATATGTATATGTACATACTAAATAAGGCAGAGGGAACCTAGTGTTAGGACACTCTCTCTCTCACTTCGTTCCCCATTTTCTGCCGAATTCTGGAGACATTGCGTGTTGAGTGACAGAATTCAACGCTGCGCTTGTTCTCGACACCAGAGCGAAGAAAGGAAAATATAAATTTAAGTAAATATTTCATCTCCTCGAGTGGCGATCGATCCCACAACCAATCAGTTTTACAGTCACACTTTGTGCTCCTGCGCCACGACTGGCCTCACATGTATATGTAAATATATAATTAGAATTATGATTATACTTAATTTTTATATACACGCATATTTTTTTAATGGCAATAGTCATAGATTTTTTTATTAAGAGATACGCATTGTATGTTTTATATAATATTTATATATTAATAAAAAATATTATTTTATATTTAGTAATTTGATTGTCACCCAAGAGTATACTTTTACATCAACAACGCTCGCTTTTAGGTCAAGTGCTTTTAAACTGTATGTAATCAAAGTCTAAATCTGACTAACTATTGACATCGGCGTATCTAGAGAGATTTTCGTTTCCTTTACCTTTTCATGTTCGTGTATATGTTGTCTTTTGATTTTTCACATAAAAAAAATTATAAGCAATATTTTTATAATCGACACTAGACTATTCTGGGGTGGGCACGGACCATCTGGTCCTTCCTCTTCCGACGCCCATGGCCTAATGTTAAACTTTCTTTCATGAATCTAGAAAAAAAAATCGTAGTATTAAATTACTTAGAAATAATATATTTTTATATATTGAAATAGATTAAAATATAATATAGGTACTAGATATACTTAATAGTTTTCACTCATTACATTGAGATGTATTTTTTCATCTGATGTAAATCGTAGACTAGTTGGTGACCTCAGTCGTTGAAATCTTTCTCTAATTATTTTACTGATGGTCATAACATTTCCCAATTTTAAAAAAGTGCTATTTGTACAGTGATTTTTAATTCCCTCATCGGATGTGGTGGTCACTCGAAACACTGTCGGTTCGCGCGGAAAACAGGAAATGGAGTGTCTTGACACTAGGTTCTTTTTGCCACAGCTTTGTGTGGGATACAAGATGAAAAATAAATATTAATAATAAGTACATATCCATCTGTCTCTTTACACTTAATATAACGCGTATATTCATATCTATTGAGTATAGGCAAATATTGAATCATATTTTTAAGGTGACCTGAAATCTATAAGGGTATTTGGTGAGGGACTCGCGTACTTCCCCGCCCGCCTATCGTATTATTACCCTGTAGGCACTTCGAATGTTATCTTACATTGTTAGATACAATATTTCGAAATTAATATTATTTATCTTATGTAGTAAAATGGCATTAAACTGAAAATTAATGACGGTATTAAAACAATGTTGTGACATACGGAAGGATAAAAAGACAATTTAAGGGTTCCGTTTTCTATCATTCGACTTCATGAAAAGGATATCTTTTTGATTTGAATTTTGTGAAAGCGGAGTTTTAATGGCGTTTCAATTTACATTTTCTTGAAAAATTTAATTTCGAGAAAGTCTTAACTAAATACATATTAAATAAAGAACGATGGCTCAAAATAAAAACCAAACGTATATATATTGAAGAATGAGTGGGTACTGACTGTTAGATTCTCTAAACTAATAATGTAAGCTTGTATTTTTCCTTTTAGTTAAATTTTTTATGCAGTTTTTTTTTGTCTATTTTTTTATTATACTTACTTACATAGACATTTTTTTATTTTATTTTTTTATTATTACAACAATTTGGAAAGAAAAATAGCGGGACTCGAACCCGTGCCTCCCGGAAACCGGTCCAGGTCGATTTGCAGGAGGCGCGGGGTTGCCTAAATAAGTAAATATGTTGAATTATTTACGCAATAATAATACTTTTCGAAAATTAAATTGCTGGATTCAATAAAAATTAAAAAAAATATTTCAATATAGGTACGAGTAGGTATTGAAATTTCATGTTTCGGATGTTATATTACATGGATTTTATTTAAATTGTTCTTTATTATTCTCTATAGAGCATATGTTGCTTGATCTGTACATATAATAATTTTAACGTAACTTGAAACGTACGGCTTAGTGATCAGAGCGCTTGGATGGCTTCCAAGAGATGCGCGCTTAAATCCTGTCTTCAAATTTTTATACGCTTTCCATATAATTGTAAATCTGTACCTATAAACTTACCTGTATTTGATAATATTGTCTTTCATACAATATGAATTAAAAATACTATTCTATACTTAAATATTATTATAACATTATTATATTTAAATTAGTAATAAATATAAAGTAATATTTAATGATAACGAATTTTATATCTTTTAATATGAATAAATCACTAAAATAAAAGACGAGACAAGATTTTATTGATGCTTATAAGATTATTTTATTTACAATATATAATTTCGCCTGCGTCGTCACAGTTGTTACGGTTCCATGGTG
Source organism: Heliconius charithonia (assembly GCA_030704555.1). Classification (NCBI taxonomy): domain Eukaryota; kingdom Metazoa; phylum Arthropoda; class Insecta; order Lepidoptera; family Nymphalidae; genus Heliconius; species Heliconius charithonia. The sequence continues at coordinate 2,579,043 of CM060809.1, read as the reverse complement.
TAATGGTTAGCACTCTGGACTTTGAATCCAGCGATCCGAGTTCAAATCTCGGTGGAACCTAACTTTTTTTAAATTCTTTCATTATCCAGCATGTCAGGTAGGCAAAGATGTTGTTCTCCGTTTTAGATATCAATTTTTTTTAATTCAATTTTTACATTTTTGTAAGGCACAAAATCGAAAAGACACAAATTTTACTATATTTTATCACAATAGATTTTTTATCTATACTTAGATAGAAATCACAACCAAAATGTTAAGTTTTATGGAAAAATATTTCGTTATCTGTGATGATCAAAATGTTTTATAGCAGGGTAGGCAGAAAGTACCTTTTTTTTGAGATACTTCGTTTCGTCCATACCTACGACGTACATGAAATAATTTTCCTAAAAAACTATGTTTTTTTACGATACAGTATGGATTTGGATAGATCTCATTATGCATAAATATTAATGACAGTTGTGAAAATCGTAAACGTGAATTTTTTGAAATATATTTATTCTTTTTAAATTCAAAGTCGCCAACGTCCATACCACGTTGAACACACCGGTTCTCGTCCGATCACCGAAGTTAAGCAACGTCGGGCGCGGTCAGTACTTGGATGGGTGACCGCCTGGGAACACCGCGTGCCGTTGGCTTTTTTTATTATCTTGTAATCATATTTTTTTTAAATTACAGGAATCTATGTTTTAGAAATTAAATAATTTGTAATTGGGATCCTAATTTAACGGAACACAATTTATTTTGTCTAACGATGACTATATCAAGCTATATACATATATACATATTTATATTAACCTAAACTTTCATTAAATTATTTTTACTTTCCTTTTAGATTAAGACTTTTCTACTTCCTTGATTACCAAAAACACACAGTTATAAGAAAATTATAAACCTAGTGAAAAATCACTCTACTATCTACTCTTAGACCATTTTTGACACATTCGTTAATATGTAGCGAATCCCAATACCATAATTTCCAGGAAAATTGTTTGATGATTGAAAACGGATTTTTTATAAACAATTTATATTAAAAAATGTAACATTTATTTCTCTTGTGTAATCAAAATATATGTATATTTTAAATAAACAGTTAAAATTACAACGATATTTACTAATAAGTGCAATTCAATTCCTTTGTAGTGCAGGCGAGGATCGAACTATACACACCAATATTCCCAAATTGTAATTTAGTATTGAAATTATTTACTTTTTTCCACATTTGTAAGATATTATAGTAGGCCAGTAGTGCCACAGCCGTTCCTTGTTGTGGTAACGAATTAAAAAAGCATAGCGTTAAGATCCACCACCCACCACACAATGTCTCCAGAATTCCTTCGTAAAATGGGGAACGGTGGGTCTCAATACTAGATTCCCTCTGTTCTCCTTGTTACACAGCAAAATATTTTGTTAAGTAAAAAAAAATGGCAGTAGCCGACGCGAAAGAGATATACCGTACACAGAGGCCGTACCATACACGTTAATCCGCCAATGACAAAGCGTGAAACTATATAAAAACAGCAATACCCCTTATATTACTGTTAGGCATACGATTTCGAGACATTAGTTGAAAATGGCTTTATACTTGATATTTCTGCCTTGTCCGCTAAACCCAAGGAATATGTAAAAACAGTCAAACATAAAATTTAAGCGTTCTATTAAAAATAAGTACATTTAAAAGACAAAGATTTGATCGACCACACCTGTCCAACCTGTCAAATAGGACCTTCCACGTCAAAAGTCCCGTTAACCCACTAAGGCCGTGCCTCTCTCTTGGGCATCATAGGTTTTAATGAAAAAGCATCAAATTTCATAATTGACTGGAGCTCACCCCGCCCCTGTCTTGTGGGAGTCACAATTTATTAATCAGAAATAATAATTCACGGGTAATGTTGGCGACGCGATGTGGACAGCGATAAGTAGTGCTTGTTGGAAGGGTTGTGGCGGGTTGCACGTATTTTTTTTATATATTTTTTATTTTGTAAAACATATAATATATATTTTATTTATATTTTTATATGTTTTACTCTTAATCATGTTATGATAAAAATAACATAAAATATTTTATTGATATTTATGATATCGTATTTTTATTTTGACCCCGTTTTATGTTTTATACTTATTTTTTTACTAGTTAATATAAAAATTAATTTCATGTTTGGTCACTAGATTTGTTGAATTTTATAACAACAAAAAATCTTAATAGATTTATTAAAAAAAATGCTTTCAGAAACTGTTTTGTATAAGCCACTATTTTTGAAAATTCTGCGTAAAGAGCGGTGTATTATATTCAAGGAAGTTCAGTTACATGTATTCTAATTTGATTTGTCGCCGTAAATTAATAACGTGTTCGTATTACGGACGCATAACGAGCTTTTCTCGTAAATCAGCTTTTTATATTTATAGTCATCCGTTGTGTCGTTGCCAAATTCACATCGTCACGCCGAATAGATGTATCTTCTCTAATCTTTTGTAGAATTTCCAGAGAAGCTAATAAAATATCAAGATTTTTTTTCTATGAAACATACTTGCTAAGAAGCTATATATTTTACAATTTTGCTTTTTATGTTTCACTAAAAGTTATGTTTTCGAGTGAAATCTGACGGAAACATGATATATAATTTTTTTATATTTCGCCAAACATTTTTGGCAATATTATTTTTGATCACTTTATATTGTTAATCTATCTCGTTATAACATTACAGAAAGTGTTAATAACAAAAAAAAATGGATTAATTTAAGTTTTTATAGCATATTTTTGAGAAGCAACATTTGCTAATGCTGTTTTATAAGGAGTTATTTTGTTTTAATTTCTAATGCTTAGTTTAATTTACATAACGATTAAAAAGCAATTAACAGCTTACATTGATGATCTTACATTATTAGACAGAATTTTAATATAATAATTGATCATTGTCATAGAGAATTCTATTATTTTTTTTTTATAAATAAAATAAATTAACTTCTTACATATTATATTTAAATATCGAAATGCTAAACTACGTTAAAGTTAAACTAGAGTTTCAACAGTGCTACCCACAACATAGATTTCAACCGACACGCCACTTGTCCCTCGACACTGTCAGTGCAAGAGTTAGAATTTTTAATTAAACTAATCAGTTAATTCGTCAAGGCGCGGTTGAATACCCAAATGCTCTATACAGGTAGCTATTATACAACAGGTAGTTTTTATATGCTATAGAAAGTTTGAAGTTCTTTTCTCTCGGGAATATCGTGCTCGAGGACGGTAAAAAGGTTGTATTTATAATTAGGTCACATTTGCTAGGATTTTTTTATATGTTTTTTTTTTATCGTTGTCTGGTTTTATTGCGTCTGATGTGTAGATTATAATGTGTTTTTGTGAAGTTGAAATTTGAGCACATACAGGTGAATCTGATAATAGTTATGATTTAAATTTGGATTTCTATTCTATATTAATCTTTTTTTATCTATTTTTATTTTATTTCCTCTAATAGTGTGCTTCATTGAGCAGTGCTTAGAATCCTTTTTGTTTTATCTTTATCCTTTTTACTTTCCATCTGAACTAAGGACATTGCGCTTTACATTAATAAACTCAGGACATTGGTGACGGAATTCAACATTGTCGTTGTGAACAAATATAATTAAGAGTGGTAGCTATCCAGTGCCCAGAGGAGGAGTTTTTGTAAAGATTTCTTTCTTATATTTTTATTTAATTTCCATAAAAACAATAAATTGATAGATAATTTGAGCAATGAGTTTGCCAACGTCCATACCACGTTGAACACACCGGTTCTCGTCCGATCACCGAAGTTAAGCAACGTCGGGCGCGGTCAGTACTTGGATGGGTGACCGCCTGGGAACACCGCGTGCCGTTGGCTTTTTGCTGTTTTTTGTTATGTATTACTACTCATACATATTCATACATATTTCTCATTTCAATATTATTTTTTTATTTACATGGTATCACCATTTCAAGCCAAGAAGAAACTGACAACACAGCTCCGTGGTGCCCTGGTAAAAAAATCCACAATTATACCATTTACGCTGTATCCCGCACACAGCAGGGTAGGCAGAGGGAACCTAGTGTTAATACACTCCGTTCCCCACTTTCTGCCGAATTCTGGAGGCATTGCGTGTTGAGTGGCAGCACCATTTGATACATCTTACTATTTTCGAAACCTTTTGATATTTTTTATAAACTCAAAAATTGTGTTACATAAATTAAAAGGATAGGGATACTATTAAATCTAATAGTAAAATTTGAACATGACCTCATATTATTATTGTGAAGGATTCTGTACATTATAACAAAACACTACGTCATATGTTAGATAAACAAATTTACAGGAGCGCAAGTGGTATTTATAAAAACACACTTTTATTAGATCGAGGTGTAACAAACTATGGCATAAAATAAAGAACGAAGAGTCTGAATTACGCGCACTTCTAATTGTTATATTATCATGAATCTTGGAAATTGTATGTTGATTAGATGACAATCCAATATTATGGTACAAAGGAGCTGGTCTGATGATAGAATTGGAAGATGGCCAATCTTGGACTATTTTTGGACTGCCTTGTTCAAAAAGAGTTTACCCACAATACATTAATTGATTTAAAATTAAAGAAATGGCCGCTGTGTGGTCATTTCTTTAGTTTGCAGTCCAGCTGATGCTGAATAAAATAATAGTTATATTTAAGCTTATTCTACTTATACTTTTAAAAGACTGTGGAAAAGCTCAGTCATTTGAATTATAAATTGCAAAAATAGTGTATAAAGAAGGTTTCTTAGAATATGAGCAGATTCTCGTGACTTTTCTTGTAATACTAATGTAATGTAATCTAGGTATTTTGACGTATTGTTGGTAAATACTTAAAATTTATATACTTTAAGATACAGAGTGGAAACGTTTACACTCCTTTTACGGGAGCAGCACGTAAGATATTTCGAATCCATACCTTAAAAAAATATCAAGATTCCTCAGCAGTTCAGACGTAGGATTTTTTTTCCATTTCACGATCTTTATCCATACTATATGTGACGTGTGACGAAGTTACAAATAGATACCAATAACGTATACGTATATAAATATAGTCTCTAAAAACATATTTTAAATTGATATAAGTTTTTCACTGTATCAAAATAGCCTTTTTGTTCTGTATCTATCAGTGTTAGTCCCACCAATAATTAATCAGTTCAGCTGGTCCAGAGGTTAGCCCGGATAAACAAAAAGATAAAAATATTTAATTTTTTGTCAGTTTCACGCTAAATCTAATATCTCGCATATAGCAGAAGATGCACGATTCAGAGAAAAACTAGTGTTAAGAAACTGTTTTTCTCACTTTCCGCGAAATTTTCGAGGCATTGCATATTATTTTTTTCACGCTTTGCCTTGTGGGACCAAAGCGAAGAAATGTAAAAATAAAATTAAATCAAATCAAATAGGCTTCGCACTGTATCCCACCCACAGCAGAGTGGACAGAGGTAACCTAAAGTCAAGACACTCCGTTCCCCACTCAATGGGGGGAACTCAACGCCGCAGTTTGCCTTGACACCAGATCGAAGAAAATATTAATTTAAATAAATATTTCATTTCCTCAAGGGGGATCGAACCCACAGCCAGTCGCGATTATAGTCACACTTTGAGCCCCTGCGCCACGACTTGCCTCAAAGTATTAATAAATTATAATTCATTTCCCCGAGTGGGTACTGAACCCACGACTCTCGTGCTAAAATACAACAGTGAAAACCGTATTAAAATTTGTCAAGCCACATCGTCACCGATTCAGACACCTATCCGTTATAATTTTATTATAAGTATAGATTTAAGGATATTTGCGTGAAGTTTCATAAATATAATATTTGTTCACAAAAAATATCAGGTTCCACCGAGATTTGAACTCGGATCGCTGGATTCAAAGTCCAGAGTGCTAACCATTACACCATGGAACCGTTACATAACAAGCAATTATAATAAATCACAATTACAATTATTTCAGAAGATTGTTTGCACAATTGTTTTGTTTTTACCAAATACTTGTATAATTAGCAATATTCCCTATAAATTATAGATGACTAAAACTACACGGTTCCATGGTGTAATGGTTAGCACTCTGGACTCTGAATCCAGCGATCCGAGTTCAAATCTCGGTGGAACCTGATGTATTTTGGTGATTAATGTATTTTTTATATAGCTTCACGTAAATATCTTAAAATCGTTAAGAAATATATAAATTTTATTAAATTAATTAATTAAAATTAAATTGTTACCTTTGAGGTACCAATTTTTAAGGGCTTAGAAGATGAGACTGACTTTATTATGATATTGTGTCCATAATTTATTAAGTATAATATATACTAATTACAATGAAAAAAAGATTTTTAAAAAATCTCCACATCTAAATTGCAAATTTTAATTCCATAACTCTACATAATTTTTTGTTATGAACGATTGTTAAAACAAGTATTACAATTACTAAATAGAGTAAACAGTTCAAATTAATATCAAATTTGTTCTTTGTAAAAAAAATCTATACTTGTTATTTATTTTTAGAAATAGCCGAATTTGACAGCAAAAATGCCAACGGCACGCGGTGTTCCCAGGTGGTCACCCATCCAAGTGCTGACCGCGCTCGACGTTGCTTAGCTTCCGTTATAGAACAAGAATCGGTGTTCTTTCTTCGCTTTGGTGTCTAGGTTAAGCGCGGCGGTGAGCTCCGCCATTCAACACGCAATGCCTCCAGAATTCGAATAGGCGGACAATGATGAATGGAGTGTTTTAACACTAGGTTCCCTCCGCCTACCATGTTGTGTGTGGGATAGAGCGTGAGGTTGATTTTAAATACATATATTTGTTATACTGCTACCAGGCCGTAGAAAATTTTAGGAAATTCATATCCCAATTAATTATGTTGTTGATACGTCAAAAATATCAAGTGGCACTTGTTTTGTTGTCAATATTATCTATATATTGTCTATAACAGAATTTAAAAATGAGAACAGATTTATTATTACATGTCTCATAGCCTCTATAACTCTCATTCAATATCACATTAATGAAAACATGCGTATTTACTGCAATTATGATTAATAAAAAAATCGCAGTCGGTAGGATTCGAACCTACGCTCCCAGAGGGAATCTGATTTCTAGTCAGACGCCTTAACCGCTCGGCCACGACTGCTGTATAATACATAGTGTAAAGTTGTAAACAGATGTATCTTAAACTTAAATGTTTTTTGGTAAAGTACTTTCTACTTGTATTACCTGTTATTTGACATACTTATAAAATCTTGCATAAAGTTCTTATATGATTTCTTTTTTTTTTACATGAGGTCAGTCGTGGCGCAGCGGTACGAAGTGTGACTGTAAAACCGACCGGTTGTGAGTCCGATCCCAACTTGAGAAGATATAAGAGAAATATTTACTTAACACGCAATGCCTCCAGATTTCGGCAGAAAGTAGGGAACGGAGTGTCTTAACACTAGGTTCCTTCTGCCTACCCTGCTGTGTGCGGGATACAGCGTGAAGCTGATTTTTTTTTACATTCCGCTCCCTACTTGCTACTGAATTTTCGAAGTGCTGCGTGTTGAACGGCATAATTCAACCTACTACAACGAAGAAATGAAAATATTAAAATAAATTATTATTTGATTGAATTATTATTCATTGAGAGGCGAAATTCAACGCCGCGCCTTGACTCAAAAAAAAAATATTAGGGAGTTCATTTACTCGAATCGAAAAGGAATCGAACCCAGAATCTGTCGCACTTACATTCACACGTGTGCTACGAATGGCCTCATTTTTTATTAAATTTACTTTAAATACATTTAATTGTTTATTTCTGCGATGTATTTAATTTTATATATTTGTTTTTCTCTATTTGTGTTGTATGTTTTCACTTCTTGCCAGATTCATGGTTCTGAGTCAAGAGTTTTAGTTTGGTTTTGGCGATTTTCATACAAAATAGCTAATAATATATTACTTTTTAAATAAAACTATTTTAACCGGATTAATCGCGTATATTTCGTTTTTACATTTTTGGAAACCCGACGTTTCGAACACTTTGCAGTAGTCCGTGGTCACGGGTAGACTGTATAAAATGTAAAAACGAAATATACGCGATTAATCCGGTTAAAATAGTGTTATTTAAAATGTGTAATAATCGTGAAAATCAAAGAACTTATTAATATATTACTTGAAAGCTCAACTCTGCTGTGCTGTAAGTACTGGCAGATTTGAACATTTAATATTTTTATTTCAGCTTGATACTTCTGTACGACCTTTAGAGAAATGGTTTTGACAGGTCAGACAGACAACAAGACAGTGATCCTGTAAGTGTTCGTTTTTTTTCTCTTTAGCCTTAAAATAGAGCATGGAGGCAGCTTAGATTCCAGTAAAAACTAAAAAAGTTTTGAAATCACAAAATTAATTAATTAAGAGATACAGTATATTTTTGCTAAAACACACAAAAAACCAACGGCACGCGGTGTTCCCAGGCGGTCACCCATCCAAGTACTGACCGCGCCCGGCGTTGCTTAACTTCGGTGATCGGACGAGAACCGGTGTGTTCAACGTGGTTTGGACGTTGGCGAAAGCACATTACAAAAGCTTGTTATTGTTACTCATAATTTTCATGAAAATGCATACATATGCTCAATTTCAAACACCAATTGATTTTTTTAAAAACAACTCCACTTTCAAGTTAGGGATACGCATTCTGCCTTTACTATATATAAGACTAATAGTCCTCAAATTTCAGCTTTGCTAAAATAACGTAAGTCTGGAGCCCTGGGACTTCTATTGGGCTACTACTATTTTATAAAAGATAACAAATATAAAAAAATATATATTCATAAAGAGCAGATAGAGGATTCTTTTGCGCTGAATAATTGTTGAATTTTTGCTGTCAAAAACGGCTATTTTTAAAAATAAATAACAAGTATACATTTTTTTACACAGAGCAACTGTGACATTAATTTGAACTGCTTATTATATTTAATAATTGTAATGATTTAGTTAATAATCGTTCATAAATATACATTATGTGGAGTTGTAGAATCAAAAATTGCAATCTAGAAGTGGAGAAAGAATTGAATATTTATTTTACTATAATTTTTATTATGTGCAAAATAGTATTAAAAATACTATAATTATAAAACTATGGCTTATTTACGCTTGTAGACTTTTGGACGTATTTATTCAAGATGATTTTAGGATATTTACGTGAAACTTCATATAAATAACATTAATCGCCAAAAAATGTCAGGTTCCACCGAGATTTGAACTCGGATCGCTGGATTCAAAGTCCAGAGTGCTCACCATTACACCATGGAATCGTGCTAAAATAAGGCATTATAATTAATTACAATTACCTTTATTTAGGAATATTGTTTGTACAAGTGCTTTATTTTTATATAAGTATTACTTGTAACAAGAAATATTTATATAAAATCTCATACTCTACAATAAAGAGTAAAAGGTAGAGACAAAATAATTTACAATATAACGTATTAAACATCGTTTTTTTTTCTTATGAATTTTATGGCAGTTGATCGAACGTACTCACATCAAACCATATTAGTGTACACATGAGCATGCAGAGTAACATATACGAAAAAACACATCATTACATATTTTTTTAAAGCAAAATGCTAAAGTGTTTTTTCTTTCATCCACCGCCCACCATTTCACTTTCATAGTCGAATTCGTCGTATGTGATTTTGCTTTCCTTTATTAGATACTGTTCAGTTCTTTAGAACATGTAATCGCCAACGTCCATACCACGTTGAACACACCGGTTCTCGTCCGATCACCGAAGTTAAGCAACGTCGGGCGCGGTCAGTACTTGGATGGGTGACCGCCTGGGAACACCGCGTGCCGTTGGCTTTTTTGCTGTCAAATATGGCTATTTTTAAAAATAAATTACAAGTATATATTTTTTATACAGAGCAACTATGACTTTTATTTGAACTGCTTATTATATTTAATAATTGTAATAATTTATTTAATAATCGTTCATAATCAAAGATACATTATATAGAGTTGTGGAATCAAGTGGAGATTTTTTTATTTCATTGTAATTTTTATAAGGTATACGTAATATATTATAAGCAAAATATCATAACAAAGTTAGTCTCTTAAAAAAAATGCGGCTTATTATCACTATCTTCTAAACCTTTGAAAATTATTACCTTTGATAATTAAATAAATATATTTATTAATGATTTTAAGATATTTACGTGAAGCTTCACAAAAAATACATTAACTACCAAAAGACATCAAAGGTTCGCTGGATTCAGAGTCCAGAGTGCTCACCATTACACCATGGAACCGTTACAAAACAAGGCATTACAATTTACTACAATTACCTTTATTTACGCAAATTGCATATACAATTGTTTTAATTTTACCAGATCTAAACTTTTCCTCACTTCAAAATTGCATTTTTTTATTCGGTGACTCTACATAATACTTCTTTATGTAAGGTTATTAAACAGATTAATCAGTGCAAAAGAATCTTCTATCTGCTCTTTATAAATAAAATATTTTTTTATATTTGTTATCTTTTATAAATTAGCAATAGCCCAATAGAAGTCTCTTCCTCCAGACTTACGTTATTTGAGCAAAGCTAAAATTTGAGGACTATTAGTCTTATATATAGTAAAGGCAGAATGCGTACCCTATAACTTGAATGTGGAGTTATTTTAAAAAAAATCATTTGCTGTTTTTTAATTGAGCATATGTATGCATTTTCATGAAAACTGCCGCCACTGATAACTGAGCCTCAATGTTTAAAGTAAAAACAAAATTAATGTAAAAAAAAATTACTTCTCTTTCAGTAACGAAGTGATTTGTATGTTTATTCAAGAAAGTGGTATATTCGTTACTAGCTTAATTAGTATGAAGGAAGTGACAATAAAATAACAAACAAAAAATTGCAAAAAGCCAACGGCACGCGGTGTTCCCAGGCGGTCACCCATCCAAGTACTGACCGCGCCCGACGTTGCTTAACTTCGGTGATCGGACGAGAACCGGTGTGTTCAACGTGGTATGGACGTTGACGATTTTTTTAAAGATACTTACACATCTTTACGCTAGAATAAACACAGGATCAGTAAAAAAAAGTTATCATTTTAAGCTTGGAATATTTTTTTTATAATTAGTAGAAATTCGTAGCGTGAAATTTTGTGTCCAGATTTTTTGTAATAAGAAAATACATAAAATAGTAGTATTGAAATTAAAACAAAAATCAGTGAAAAAAATAAATTTTACCCGAACGAATCAAAGTTACCCAGATTTACTGTACCCAGCTTACTTTTATTTATTGTTTTCAATTTCATTTAATGACCACAGGAACCTCTCGACTCAACGTCTAGGGTTAGGCACTCCATTTCCGTCAAAGCCCTTACGTTCCCTACTTTCCGCGAAACTCTCTAAGTTTCTATTTTTTCTTTACTAAGTGTGATATTTAAAAGTATTAAAATAATCCTCATTAACATTCACGTTTATAATATTCGTAGTATAGGAAGTGTTCTTTAAAATTTTATTAATTTTCTTATATTATAAAATTTATGACAAAAAGAAAACAAATGTGTTATATTACGGTGCAAAAATTTAATTAAAAAACGGCGTAATAATTAAAAAAATATTTGTATAATTCTAAATAATAAAATTGATTATCTATAAATTATTTTCTTATTTAATCAGGTGTTTGTTTATTTTTTAATGTAATCTATAACAGCATTATCTCTATTTTATAGTATCCGGTTCCATGGTGTAATGGTGAGCACTCTGGACTTTGAATCCAGCGATCCGAGTTCAAATCTCGGTGGAACCTAACTTTTTGGAAAAATTAATAAAAATTGTGTAATAATAATTTATATTTCCATTCGCTCTTCGCTCTGGTGTCGAGGCTAAGCGCGGCGTTGAGTTCAGCCACTCAACACGCAATGCCTCCAGAATTCAGAAAGTGGGGAACGGAGAGTCTTATGATACTAGGCTCCCTCTGCCTACCCTGCTGTGTGCGGGATACAGCGTAAAGCTGATTTTTAAAAAAATTGTGTAAAAAAATTCTGTTTTGTATTGTAATCTCTCATTATTTTTTATACCTTAATACTAAATTCTGTTCAAATTATAGTTTTTCAGTTTCAATTCAGTTTCTTGGAGAAAGAAAGTATCCAGGAATTCAATTTCCTGGAGAAGAAAGACAAGAAGGATTGACTGATTTCAAAGCACTATTGTTCAAAGTACAAACAATAAAGTAAACAAAATTGAATTGTTGGTGATGGTTATCTTCATAAATCTTAAAAAAAACAAAAAAATCTTATAGAAATTACGACAATCTATTAAAAAAATCATATTATAAATCATTATAGTTGTCAGTCAATTCTGTTTATTAAATCAATAATGTGGTCGCATGTAGTTCAAGCGGGCGAAGCCGCTGGAGGGCCGCTAGAATTGGTATAGATTTTATAAGTCTGTCTAACAGGTACTATAATTAGAAAGTAATTTACCGAAATTTGTATTAAGTTTAAGATACACGTGTTTACAACTTTACACTATATATAAAAATAACTCCACTTTCAAGTTAGGGATACGCATTCTGCCTTTACTATATATAAGACTAATAGTCCTCAAATTTCAGCTTTGCTAAAATAACGTAAGTCTGGAGGCCCTGGGACTGCTATTGGGCTATTGCTATTTTATAAAAAAGTCTACCTGCTTTTTTATTTCTTTTGCGCTGAATAATTGTTGAATTTTTCCTGTCAAATACGGCTATTTATAAAAATAAATAACAAGTATAGATTTTTTTACACAGAGCAACTGTGACATTAATTTGAACTGCTTATTATATTTAATAATTGTAATAATTTAGTTAATAATCGTTCATAAATATACATAATGTGGAGTTGTAGAATCAAAAATTGCAATCTAGAAGTGGAGAAAGAATTGAATCTTTATTTTACTGTAATTTTTATTATGTGCAAAATAGTATTAAAAATAGTATAATTATAAAACTACGGCTTATTTACACTTGTAGACTTTTGGACGTATTTATTCAAGATGATTTTAGGATATTTACGTGAAACTTCATATAAATAACATTAATCGCCAAAAAATGTGAGGTTCCACCGAGATTTGAACTCGGATCGCTGGATTCAAAGTCCAGAGTGCTCACCATTACACTATGGAACCGTGCTAAAATAAGGCATTATAATTAATTACAATTACCTTTATTTAGGAATATTGTTTGTACAAGTGCTTTATTTTTATATAAGTATTACTTGTAACAAGAAATATTTATATAAAATCTCATACTCTACAATAAAGAGTAAAAGGTAGAGACAAAATAATTTACAATATAACGTATTAAACATCGTTTTTTTTTCTTATGAATTTTATGGCAGTTGATCGAACGTACTCACATCAAACCATATTAGTGTACACATGAGCATGCAGAGTAACATATACGAAAAAACACATCATTACATATTTTTTTAAAGCAAAATGCTAAAGTGTTTTTTCTTTCATCCACCGCCCACCATTTCACTTTCATAGTCGAATTCGTCGTATGTGATTTTGCTTTCCTTTATTAGATACTGTTCAGTTCTTTAGAACATGTAATCGCCAACGTCCATACCACGTTGAACACACCGGTTCTCGTCCGATCACCGAAGTTAAGCAACCGAAGTTAAGCAACGTCGGGCGCGGTCAGTACTTGGATGGGTGACCGCCTGGGAACACCGCGTGCCGTTGGCTTTTTTGCTGTCAAATATGGCTATTTTTAAAAATAAATTACAAGTATATATTTTTTTATACAAAGCAACTATGAATTTTATTTGAACTGCTTATTATATTTAATAATTGTAATAATTTATTTAATAATCGTTCATAAAGATACATTATATAGAGTTGTGGAATCAAGTGGAGATTTTTTTATTTCATTGTAATTTTATATATATGTTATGTTTATATATATGTTAATTTTATATAAAAAATGCGGCTTATTAACACTATCTTCTAAACCTTTGAAAATTATTACCTTTGATAATTAAATAAATATATTTATTAATAATTTTAAGATATTTACGTGAAGCTTCACAAAAAATACATTAACCACCAAAAGACATCAAAGGTTCCACCGACATTTGAACTCGGATCGCTGGATTCAGAGTCCAGAGTGCTCACCATTACACCATGGAACCGTTACAAAACAAGGCATTACAATTTACTACAATTACCTTTATTTACGCAAATTGTATATACAATTGTTTTAATTTTACCAGATCTAAACTTTTCCTCACTTCAAAATTGCATTTTTTTATTCGGTGACTCTACATAATACTTCTTTATGTAAGGTTATTAAACAGATTAATCAGTACAAAAGAATCTTCTATCTGATTAAAAAAAAAAAAATTAAATTAGCTTCACGCTTTATCCCGCACACAGCAGGGTAGGCAGAGGGAACATAGTGTTAAGACACTCCGTTCCCCGCTTTCTGCCGAATTTTGGAGGCATTGCGTGTTGAGTGGCAGAACTCAACGCCGCGCTTTACCTCGACACCAGAGCGAAGAAATGGAAATATAAATTTAAGTAAATATTTCATCTCCTCGAGTGGGGATCGAACCCACAACCAGTCGGTTTAACAGTCACACTTTGTACCACTGCGCCACGACTGGCCTCGAACCACCGACAGCTGAGATGAAGTCCGAAACGTTGATTTCTTACCAAGATTGGGTGGATATATATTTTACTTCCTCGAGTGGGGATCGAACCCACAACCAATCGATTTTACAGTCACACTCTGTGCCACGATTGTTGATTGTTTTGTTTATTCAAGAAAGTGATATATTCGTTATCTTAATTTCTTAGTATGAAGGAAGTGACAATAAAATAACAAACAAAAAATTGCAAAAAGCCAACGGCACGCGGTGTTCCCAGGCGGTCACCCATCCAAGTACTGACCGCGCCCGACGTTGCTTAACTTCGGTGATCGGACGAGAACCGGTGTGTTCAACGTGGTATGGACGTTGGCGACAATAGCTATCAAAGATACTTACAAATCTTTACGCTAGAATAAACAAAGGATCAGTAAAAAATAAATATAATTTGTGATACCTTGAGTGGACATTTTAGTGTACTGCAGTTATCATTCTAAGCTTGGAATGTTTTTTTTATAATTAGTAGTAGAATTCATAGCGTGATATTTTGTGATAAGAAAATAATATTTTGTAATAAGAAAATACATAAAATAGTAATATTGAAATTAAAACAAAAATCTGTACAGTCATTTTGGGTAGCTTTGATAAATACGATCGATATTTTACACTATATTTTTAAATTTAAAGTGCATTGCAATCATATTTTTCTTTAATTAGTGCTCTCATAATACTTTTCACCCATGGACGCTCACATAAACCTTTTAAAATACATTACTATAGAAGAAAATCTGAATTAGAATACAAAAACTCATTCATAAAAGGGTCTTATTTATTATTTTGATTAATCTAGGTTTTATAAAATAATGGCTATAACTGATATAATACAGCAATTATCCTGCAGTTTTGTCTTATATTACAAAAAACTGGAGAATCAATTTATAGCGTTTGGTATTTGTATACAAGTATAAAACAAGGTTAATAGAAAACTTTCAGATTAAGTAAAGTGAAAACAAACGTAAATAATTTAAGCAAACAAAAGAATTGTAGAACTTGAGTATTAATTGTCTATTCCCCCCTCCACTACCGCGTTTACAAAAAATCGTCATCAATCATGTAGAACAGACTGGGTTCTTTTATATTTACTTATTTTTATAATATCTACTGACGATACAATATCATCATATTTATTTTTCAATTTAAATAATTCTATTTCAGACGGCAATTCATTCAGCACGTTTGTTGATATTAATAGTGCTAAAGTAACATTATTAGTCTTAAGATTCTCTTCATTTTTGAAATTGAAATTAAAATTAATTAATTAAAACGAACATTTATCAGTAGGGTTATATCATACGGAAGAATTATCGTACAAGTAGTAAATGGGACCTCCCATTGTAAATTTTACCCGAACGAATCAAAGTTACCCAGATTTACTGTACCCAACTTACTTTTAGCTATGGTTTCCGAATTCATTTAATGACTACAGGAACGTCTCGACTCTACGTCATAATCTTAACAAAAATTTTAGCGTCACGCTGTGAATGTAGTGTTAGACACTTTATTTCCATCAAAGCTTTTACGTTCCCTATTTTCCGCGGAACTCTCGAAGTTTCTAATTTTTCTTTACTAAGTGTGATATTTTAAAAATCTCCTCATTAATATTCAATTATATTTATAATATTAGTAGTATAGGAAGTGTTCTTTAAAATTTCATTAATTTTCTTATATTATAAAATTTAAGACAAAAAGAAAACAAATGTGTTATATTGCGGCGTTAAATTCCGCCACTCAACATGTATTGCCTCGAGTGCAAAAGGAAAGTATAGGAGAGGATGTCTTGACACTCTCTATATGGGTAATAAGAAGCTTGCTATTTAAAAAAATATTTGTATAATTCTAAATAATAAAATTGATTATCTATAAATTATTTTCTTATTTAATCAGGTGTTTGTTTATTTTTTAATGTAATCTATAACAGCATTATCTCTATTTTATAGTATACGGTTCCATGGTGTAATGGTTAGCACTCTGGACTTTGAATCCAGCGATCCGAGTTCAAATCTCGGTGGAACCTAAGTTTTTTGAAAAAATAATAAAAATTGTGTAATAATAATTTATATTTCCATTCGCTCTTCGCTCTGGTGTCGAGGCTAAGTGCGGCGTTGAGTTCTGCCACTCAACACGCAATGCCTCCAGAATTCGGCAGAAAGTGGGGAACGGAGAGTCTTATGATACTAGGTTCCCTCTGCCTACTCTGCTGTGTGCGGGATACAACTTGAAGCTGATTTAAAAAAAAAAAATGAGTAAAAAAAGTCTCTGTTTTGTATCAAGCAACTAATTTCAATTGATTATTTTTTGGTTGTAGTCTCTCATATTTTTTTATTTCTTAATACTTAATTCCGTTCAAATTATAGTTTTTCAGTTTCAATTCAGTTTCTTGGAGCAAGAAAGTTTCCAGGAATTCAATTTCCTGGAGAAGAAAGACAAAAAGGGATGGCTGTTTCTGACTGATTTATTTCTAAAATATCTTAGATTGATATCTCATCTCCAAATATCTTAATTTATCGTTTTATTTTATTTATTATAAGTTAATAATTTTTTAAATGAGTTTAACATATATAAAAAAAAATCTTACATTTTGACATTATCATTTATAAGATATATTTACCTGCATTAAGTAATTTACCACCAATTACAAGGTATATTTTTTATGGAAAAGACAAGGTAAACAACCAGCTCCAGCTTTTATGTACGCAAGCTTAAATAAAATGCGTATTTATAACTATATTTGAATTTATGATAAAATACACGTATCAAATCTTTGCACAGAATAAAAAAAAACGCAGTCGGTAGGATTCGAACCTACGCTCCCAGAGGGAATCTGATTTCTAGTCAGACGCCTTAACCGCTCGGCCACGACTGCTACATATACAGTATATCAAAAACACACGTTTGTTTATGTGAGTTTACATCTATAAATTGTTACTTTCTATTTTAAGCTCTTGGCCTACATAAAAAAACGAAACGTAAGCAGTGAAGGTACCAATCCACTCGACATATACATATCGAATTCGACACTATAAAGAGAACTTAAATGAATAGGGTACATCCGGTTGACCTAAAGTTATGAAATATGGCAGCTAGCATTTACCGGTAGTACTAGTTCAGGTAAAAATCTGAAAACTAAATATTTGTAGTTAAATAAAAAAAAAATAGCCTTCAAAAAGGAGGCAAAATTTGGTAT
Organism: Heliconius charithonia; assembly: GCA_030704555.1. Lineage (NCBI taxonomy): Eukaryota > Metazoa > Arthropoda > Insecta > Lepidoptera > Nymphalidae > Heliconius > Heliconius charithonia. The sequence continues at coordinate 2,561,158 of CM060809.1, read as the reverse complement.
TAAAGCAGCTAGTTACCTGAGATATTAGATGAAAGGGCTCTGGCTAAGCTAAGCTTGAATTTCAGGAAAAGCTCGATACCATAAATTTTAGTACGGAACCCTGGAACGGCGTGTCTGACGTCCGGTGTTTCTTATTTCCGGCGTCCGGTGTTTCTTGTTTAATTTTTTGGGACAAAATTTGTTGCAAGTAAAATTTCTGTGGTGGGTACGGCACATTCGGCTTCTTCCCTTCGTATGTTGATGGGTTAAAATCTAATCGGTAATAGGACTAATATACTAGTTAATAATTAATTAACGAGATAATATTGGAATTGTTGCCACTTTTGGACTTTGAATCCACCGATCCAAGATCAAATGTCGATGGAACATTACTTTTTTGTACAAAAGCTTCATATATATTGTTTCATAAGTCGTAAATAAATTTAAAGAAAAAAAAATATCCTTAGTAAATAATTAAAAAAAAATAATAATAAATACTGAATACATCTATTAAAGTAGACAGTGGTGTAAGTGTAAAATGATAATATTTAAAGAGATATCATTTCACTAATCTTTTTATCTCGCACGTAGCATGGATGGTAGAGGAAACCTGTAAACCTAGAGTTAAGACACTCCGTTATCCATGTTTTGCCGAACTGTAGAGCCATTGCGTGTTATGTGCCGGAACTGCGCCACGACTGGCCTCAATATCATCTATATTCTATATATAAAAGTTAGGCATTAAACTTAATATTCTATTATTATCTAAGAATTAATTCAAAAAAAATATATACGATTTGACGTTATAAAACAATAAAGTATAGAACAAAAAGCCAACTTCTGACTTTATTGCGTTTAAAACTTATAATAATAATAGTATCAATTGGCTGATTATTATTTGTTACCAAAAGTCATGTTTTAGATTAATTCAATTGTTGCTTTTAAATTGATATTATATTTATGCAATTTCTTCAAAATTATTAGTAATAATAACTAAACAATTGAATAAGCTTTTGTAACGAGCTTTCGCCAACGTCCATACCACGTTGAACACACCGGTTCTCGTCCGATCACCGAAGTTAAGCAACGTCGGGCGCGGTCAGTACTTGGATGGGTGACCGCCTGGGAACACCGCGTGGCGTTGGCTTTTTTGTATTTTTTTTAAATATCTTCACCATATCATAACCATATTTAGGAAACTTAACTTTTTTTAGCTCCATGCGGTTTCCCGCACAAAGCAGGATAGGGAGAGGAAGTGCCTAATTCTAGAGAACGTATCCCCAGAGTGGTAGATAGGGGAACACTTGTCGACAGCTACCGCTGGCGAAGGGTGGAGGTGACAAAAAATAATGGAGCAACAGCTCTGGAGATTCTTTGACATATTCGAAGTAGAGGTGACAAGTGTTCAGGTCGGAGTGCTTGTAAGAGATGGCGATAGAAGAACCCTATAGGAGTCAACGGTGGCACTCGAGTCTTCCAGGAAGATTACGACCTTGGTGTCAGGTGACAATCGATCGTAAAATTAAAGCCAATTGCATATATCTATCAAGAAAGTACAATCAAAGAGGTAAAAATAATTTTAAATCAAAATTTGAGTCAAAAAGTAGTTAAGATCAGTAGAACGAGTGAAGTTAAGAGAGCTATTCTCAAAATGAAAGCAATCAAACAAACAAAGCTTGTGGGCCAGATAACATTCCAATCGAGTTATAAAAGTTTCTGAAAGTAAATAGAGGAACCTGGCTAGCTATTTTTCACCCTGTTTTGCAGTTTTACTCTGTTTTCAGAACAGTACACAAATCTCAATTAATCATTAAAAGCCAGTGTAGCTCTCCCATGCTTATCAGGCTAGACACCTTACTTCATAAAATGAATGCTCAAAGGTTGTCGGAGTACAATGTCACTTTGAAAAACAAGTTGTATCCGTGTTTTGTTTTGTATTATTGTATTGGATCCGTCTCATTATGGCCTATCCCTGTTTCGTGTTCGCATACACCAAGATAGATCTCCTTCAGACAGTTCAAAATAAATATGACATCCGAATGTCCATGGTACGTAGGGCATTCCCCTGCAATCGCTAACTCTTCACGAGCCTCTGTTTATGAGCTACTCTCGCCCTTTTAGCAATGAAATCCATTCGAAAAAAAGGTAAAAAGTTGAAAGAGTAAAAGCCGCATGAAGTCGCATTATGTCTATTTTTCAAGTAAGTACTAATTTTGTCTTTTTAATGGGTCCATTAAAACCCATTAAACGGTCACCCAATTAACGAGGTACGAGGACGTTTGCTACTTCGATTTACATTCTATGCACAAAAATTTCATTAAGAGTTCACAGCTAATAATAAATTATTAGCCACTAATTACAGTTAGTGCGATTGTAGATAATTTGTTTAACCAAGTGTATAAGGCGTTGCTCATAATAATAAAAGAAATACGATCAATATTATAGTAAAATATTAATATCCGGTTCCATGGTGTAATGGTGAGCACTCTGGACTTTGAATCCAGCGATCCGAGTTCAAATCTCGGTGGAACCTAATTTTTTAGGCTTAAAAATAATGTGTCAGTATTTTTTTTCATATTGAAGGGTCAAGGATTCTATATGTTGTTGTATTAATAATAAAAAAAATTAAGACTCATTTTTTTCTTAATTTCTCCTCACAAATAATTGACTGTAACTCTACATTTTTTTAACATCACGCTGTATCCCGTATATAGCAGGCAATAGGCAGAAAGAACCTAGGAACCTGATAAGACCCTTCGTCCCCAACAAGTCGTTTCTATTTCTTACTCTCCACCGAATTTTCTAGGCATAGCGTGTTAGTTTTGAGTGTTGCCTCGTTAGCAGAGCGACGAATGGTAATATTAATTATTTTATTCCACGAGCGGAAAGCGAACTCACTGTCGTCGCGTTCACAGTCGCGTGCCTAGGCCACTGCGCCCAGACAACCTCAAATGGTAACTAAACTAAATGGAATAATCATTTCTGTATGAAACAAAAATTAAAAATCGGTGAAGAAAATAGTACTTTTTTAAATGTTTTTAAATAAAAAATAGC